>OZ017741.1:120523825-120531325 GCA_963969285.1 Odontomyia ornata
ATACCTTACTACACATATGCGTACAATGCGTCACCGCATGTTGACACTCAATATTCGCCTTTCGAAATTGATTTCGGTAAAATTGCTTCCTTCCTAATGACACATTGCAAACTAATGAAAAATTATACAACATCGACGATACCCAAATGAATTGAAATTCAGACTAAGTAGAAGCATCCATATCGTCAAAAATATGATTGATAAAGGAAAAAGAAAATAAAACCAGAAAATCAAACAGTCACTAATTGTATAAAATGATTATCACCCTAGAACATTAACTAGGTGATATCGCGAAACTAAGTTATCAGGCACCTTAACCTGTAACTATAACCGCAGATAAAAATGTTTGAAATTAGTTAACAGGCACATGAACTTGTAACTACCGACGATATTGAATGTGGATAATCACATATCACTCCAGCACATGGACTGGGTGTTATCATGCAGACTCTAAAGTAAAGTAAAATATCTTATCCAAGCACTTGGAACTTGGATAGAATATTTCACGCCAAACTAGATCTCAAGCACTTGAACTTGGTCTAGTTAATATAAAATATTCTCATTTGATGTGTGACAAAATCACACATACGAGTATATCACGTTAGCACATGAACTAGGCGATATTAAGAATATTTCCTATTAGTTTGAATTGTCTTAGTCAAGCACTTGAACTTGCTAAGACTGATTTTCCTATTAGTTCACAGGCACTTTATCCTGTGAACTACGATGAGAGTTAGTATGAATTGTCTTAGTCAAGCACTTGAACTTACTAAGACTGATTTTCCTATTTAATCAAAACTAAGAGGCACTTGAACCTCTAGTTCTTGACGACAAAAAACCCCATGAGTTGCAATGAACAACTAACTTTATTTCATGACTGTCTGTAGAATTTATAATAATTTTATGCTTATTAATCATAATCTCTTCTCGCGTATGTATATCTTCAATTCTTATCACAGCCAATTCCAGTGAATCACGTTTCGCTTGAAAGAATATGCAAGCGAGCATTTAAATGTTTATGTCTGGAAATAGTGTCTGAGTGGATCTTAATTCACTTGAAATTGACTGTGTTGAGTAAATTAATCTGTTACAATGTGATACTTTGAGTTAGCTTGAGATTTTACTTGAATATAATTTTGTTTTTCGCTGAATTAACTTTTTTGCTTTTGAATTTCATGATTGTAGATTATTATAATTGAATTGAAGTAAATTGAATTGAATTGAATTATTAAATTTAAATTTGTTGATTTTAGAATCGTACACTAATCCTTTAAATTTTCAAACGGGAGGTCTAGTACCTTATCTCGGACCATACAAAGTCATAAAAACCAATAACGTAAACTCAATAGTATTGATCAAAGATAAAGAAAAAACGTACCACAATAATTCATTAAAAAAAATCATTAGAAAAATTGAGTAATTCAAAAAACATATGCGTGTACAGTATCTACTGAACAACACAAAACATTGTAAATTGTACGCAAAAATATAATAAAATAAAACAAATGTTTATACTGAAAAATATGCAAATTAAAAATAAAATGTAGACTAAACTCACCAAAAATTATTAGACCAATAAAAATTAATGTAAATTAACAGAACTCAGAATTCAAAATTCAAAACAAAAATATGGAATCACAATGCTAAGAATGATATCAGTCAAGAACAAACGGAAAATGAAAAGAAAATTTTTAAATTAAACACATACCTTTTTTCTTCTTCAAAAGCCGTCGAGCCTAGCCTACGCTAAAGCTTTATCGAACCATATGTTTGCTTTATCGGTTTTTGGGATCATGTCTTGTAGTGAAACGGGTATGGTTAAATGTCCTTGAAGGACTGCAGCGATGGTCTGCTGCCACAGCAGAAGAGGATGTTTGGATCCGCTGAGTTTGGCCTTCTCTGGGGACGCCTGAATGCGCTGGCAGGCTAGCGTGGCAGTGTCGTGGGGCGGGTTCTTCCCCCCAGCACAAGGACTCACTACAAAAGAATTTCGCATCCACGAATTTCTGGAGTCAAATAAATGTCAACCGAAATCGAAAAGGAGATAATCAACTCAGGGTCGGAAATTGCTGACGCAAAGGACAAACGGGACTTGGGGAAGACAGACGGACTTAGGGAGGACTTCGTCGTTACCGACGATTCGTATGGCCCCTCGCACCCTGCGATTCTGTACAATAAGAAAAACGTTTTTCTTACTTAAAATATAAAGTGTGACAGATTATCACCTAAAGCACAAAGCCGATGTACTCTAATGTTTAAGTAATAATGTACTCTAATGTTTAAATAATCATCGGCTTCGAAATATAAGGAAGTGAAAAGTTCGCAAGGTATTCCTTCCTCTATTTCAAATGAAACTTTTGATATTACGAAAATAACTAAAATCTATAAGAGTAAAACAATACAAATATCGCAAAAAATAACGTAAACTTTCCTCCTTCTACCTATCTCACAGATCTACCCGTCATTCATGATCAAAATAAAATCAATATACAAAAAAATGTTCCCTTATAAAAATGATAGAGATGGGAAAATCGATCACGAAAAATCGTATAATGTATGAGTACATGCAGCTATAAATGAAATTTGCTTTTGGCGCAAGATTTGTAATCGAATTCTTACGGATAGATTTCGTGCCAAATGAAATATTTAAAAAAAAACGCGAGCAAAGATATAGCGCCATTTCTCGTAGAATATTAACAAACGGAAATATAAAAAACATCAGATAGAAATTCACCATCCATGCATACTAGACGTGTGTAACGCATCAAATTTTGATGCGCTGATACACTGATACCAGCGCCAGCAGTGGCATCAACGCACTGCGCTGATACCATTGCGCTATGATACTTTGATTTCATACGACTAACATATGCTTCATATATTTTGCGCTTTTGTCTGCATTGATACCATTCTGCTGCGATACCATGATCGCATGCTTCTATGCTTGATACACTGGGCGCTGGGCCGCAATGAGCGCTAAGCTAAATGGCTTGGCATCGCCAATGCCAGCGCAATATACATATAAAGGGTTTTCCCATAAGAGGTGTTATTTTGATATTTAAAAAAAATGCCATTTTTTAATATAAATGATCAGTTGTTTATTTCATGACTTGCCGGTTCGCATCGATCGCCGCCTTGTCCTCGGGATGTCGTCGCCGCTGATCTGGGACCCTTCCTAGTGGGGGGAAATGCTTGTGACGGTTCTTCGTTGGACAGTGCGTCGTTGAATACTGGTAACGGGGCCAATTGGTGTATTGGCCTTTTCAAAGTTCAGGGGGTGGTTTTGACATCAGCGAATCGTACGAAACCATCGGCGCCTTCGTACGTTTTGATAATGATGACCACTGCTCCCAGGATCGTATTGGGGTGTGATTGTCTCCACTTGAAACAATGCTGCAACTGCGCCAAGTACTCGTGCGACCATCGTCTCTAGAATTCGAGTTTGAGGTGATTGATTAGCTTCCACCGGGCATGGACACCTCCGGTGACTGGCTCTGCGCGACCATCCACCATGGCTGTGAGGGGTTCTCCGATGAGAAAGTGTGCTAGAGTTAAGGCTGCCAAATCATTGGGATCGTTTAACATCGGAGTCAGTGGTCTAGAATTGAGGATAGCCAAGGTATGTAGCTCCTCGTAGGTGAGAGCCGCCGACGAAACGCTTCGACGGATCAAATTTTTGGCTGATTTGACCGCCGCCTCCCACAAGCCGCCAAAGTCAGGCGCGCGTGGAGGGATGAAATGGAAATCAATTCCCCGGCTGGAGCACGCCGTAGTTACTTCTTGACGCGCTTCGTTGGAATATAATGAGGACGACAATTCTGATAGCTGGTTGTGAGCTCCCACAAAGTTGGTGGCGTTGTGGCAAAATAGGTTTCGGCAGTGTCCTCGTCGTCCAATGAACCGTTTGAGAGCATAGAGGAATGCCTCTGTGCTTAGATCGCTGACTAGCTCCAGATGGACGGCCTTAGTAGCGAAATAGCAAAATATGGCTAGGTACCCTTTTTGCGGATGGGTACCTCTACCTCGGTAGTGGATCATCATAGGCCCACAGAAATCCACGCCGGAGTTGATGAACGGACGGGCGGGCTGAATACGTGCATTTGGCAGGTTTCCCATGACTTGTGAAAACAGCTTAGGCTTGACTCGGGCGCACCACACGCACCGTGGAACGATCGATCTCGCGACTCTTTTTCCTCGGATTGGCCAGAACCGCTGTCTAGTAGTAGCGAGCAGTGTTTGCGCACCTATGTTAGTGGTCGCAATGGATGTCCATCATCAGCAGTCTGGTGAACGGATGTTTGTAGCAAAATGGGACTTACCTCTCCGACTTGATGTCCAAAAGTTCGCAATTAAAAGTTTGTGATTGTACATACCTCACGATGATCTCCAGGGCTGTGGATAATTCATCATTCATGGGCGCTTAATTCGTCAATTGACATTGCCGGCTTGACTGCCGGCTAGAGACCACAGATAAACCGCATCATGTAGGCCACTATGTGCTGCAGCCTCTTGAAGGAGTTGCCGTGTTGGATCTGCTGAATAAAGTGTGTTTCAGGAGCCTCTGCCGCTACCATAGCTGTCTTGGTCCGTTTCGTCTCCAAGTCGCAAGGGCCCCCCACTCCGATACTCGGAAGGCCAAACTGATTCTACCCTGGATAAAAATGGTGGCCTCTGCAACCACATACTACAACGGCTCAATTCAGCCGGCGCCATCCCACGTGACAGGATGTCAGCTGGGTTGTCTTCAGACGCTACGTGTCGCCATCGGTCCGGCCTTGAGAGGGTTTGTATAGCCGAGACCCTGTTCGCCACAAAGGTATTGTACGATGATGCAGTTGAGTTGATCCACGCCAAGAAAATCTCGGTATCGGTCCAGAATACCTGGAAAATCTCCTGCAGATTGAGCGCTGTCTTAATTCGTCTTAACTCGTCTTGTGAGCGTAGCGCCTAGTTTCGCCGCATACAGCTCCAGGCGCGCAACAGTAAGTATTTTGATCGGGGCCACTCTTGATTTGGCGCACAGCAACCTGACGACGACTTGACCACTCCTCAGGGTTGACCGCATGTATATTGCTGCGCCATATGCCTTCTCGGAGGCACCACAAAAGGTGTGCAACTGTACTTGCACGGGTTTCTCGCCTGTACTGATGTGACGAGAAAATCCCCACTGGTAATGCTGCATCCCAGTCCAATTCCAATCGCCATAATTCTTGCAGGAATAGCTCGGCTGCTACTATCACAGGAGCCAGAATGCCCAATGGATCGAACATTCTGGCTACACCAGATGCCATCGTCCTCTTGGAGAACTTCGCATCGGTTGGATCCAGGTTGATTTGGAGCTGGAACTCGTCATTCTTCGGACGCCAGATACATTCTAACGGCTTAATATAGTCCTCGTGTAAACTACTGAAGTCCAGCTGGACCTGTTGGTCCTCAGGTTTAATCTGCTTCAACAATAGAGGATGGTTGGCACACTATTTGCGCAAATGGATACCTGCGCTCGAGAGTATGGTGTATAGCTCCGCCTGTTTGCAAAGTTGCTCCTCTAAGCTGTCTGCCCCGGTCATGAAGTCGTCGATATAGCAATCCGTCTCCAACGCGCTGCTGCCCAGAGGACCTTTCTGGTGGTTCTCCTGTGCTAGAACCTTAGATATTTTGTAGCTAGATACGAGGCAGACCTTGTGGCGTAGGTTACTGTTTTCAACTGATATTATCGCACTGGTTGCGTTGAACTATTTCTCCAAATTAAGCCATGGTACCGACGGTCTTCAGGATGGAGCATTATCCGCCGATACATATTCTCGATGTCGGCGGTGAATACGAAACAAGGAATTCTGAAACGCAGGAGTATCGAAAAAAGGTCATCCTGGACAGTAGGCCTTATATGAAGGACATCATTCAGCAAAACGTTCTTATTGGATTCATTGAAAACCACCCGCAGCTTGTTTGTACTGCTGTCAGGCTTCAGGACACAATTATGTGGAAGGAAGTATCGTAACCCCTCCCGCTGCTGCGACGTCACCTCCTCTATATGCCCAAGCCGAATATACTCCGCCATGCAGTCCTCGTATGGAAGTCTTAGATCGAGGTTCCTCTCCAGCCCTCGTATGGAAGTCTTAAATCAGGGGTCCGCTCCTGCGAGTGGTCACCGCTTGGGGATCACCTAACGTCTCAGGATCCTTGCTGAATGGGAGTTTAGCCAAGAAACGGCCGCCGGGATCTCTTGTCATTGTCTGATTGAAATGTACTTCGCAAACCTTTTCAGTTAAGTTTAGCTTGTGCTGCAGATCCTATACTTACTCGACCTCCCAAAATCGCTTGATGAGCTGATTAAGCTGGTTATCTTCTGCCAGGATGCCGCATGTCACGGAAGGTGTGATCACTCTTCCGGCTACAGTCCACCCTAGGAGCGTGTTCTGGAGCACTGGGAGCTGTGGGCCCGACTTGATTTGTCCAATGGCTAGGACCTCGTAGAAATGTTCGGCACCCAGCAACATGTCGATGCGCTCCGTTCGGTGAAAGTCTGGATCTGCCAGCCTTATGTTTTTGGGAATGTGCCATCCCGATGTGTTCAAGTTCTGAGACGGTTGCGGTGATATAATTTTGTCCATGACGTAGGCTTTCAACTGCGCGGCATATCCTGATAATCTGCACCTTATGGTATGCCTTCTCAGTACTACCGCCTACCCTTTCAATGAGGGCGATGATAAACCCAATTTTTTGATGATTATTTTGATGACTAGGTTTAATTGTGAGCCCGGATCCACTACAGCTTACAATCCGTCGTCTTCCCATTGCTGGTGACTAGCCTGATGACGGCTGTGCCCAAATGTACATGTCCTTGGGCTCGGGGCTCCATCAGAGTCTTCTCCAGGCCTCTGAGACACTCTTGTGTGCTGTCATGTAGAGCCTTTATTGCTGACATTGATGGCCTTTCATTGGCATGAGATGGCTGACTCATTAATTTGTTGATGAGCGTCACTACCAATAGTCGCCGGTTGTCGTACCTTTCCTTCAAGGTTGTCCAAGCCGCCTCGTAGCTGTTATCCAACAATGTAAAATTTCGAATCAAAAGCTCCGCTTCTCCGGTGAGACTGGCCTTGAGGTACCATAGCTTCTGGCACTTGGACATCGGTTGGCTATGCAGCATTTGCAGGAACAAGTCGTGGATTTGTTGTCAATGTAAATAGTTCCCATCAAAGGTGGGGAGTTTTATTTTTGGCAGAGGCATGGTAAGAGGAGTCACAGAGAGAGTCGATGAGGCAGGTGTGGCGCTGAGTTCATCCATTTTTGATTCCAGACGTATGACCCAATCTTGGGTAAGCTCTTACAAATGTATATACTGTTGCACGTTAAAACCATACGCTTCGGTATCGTCATGGAGCTCGATGATCTGCTGGTGATATTCATCCAGCTCGTTGGAGGGTCATGAGTTTACTCCTGCACCAGGTCCGAGTGACCTCCTTCTGGTCCAAACGGTCGATGATCCCCCTTAACGAG
>OZ017741.1:120538825-120586325 GCA_963969285.1 Odontomyia ornata
AGAAAAAATTTTAGAGAAAAGATAGTTTAATTAATGAATAAACTTTGTTGCTTAAATATTTAAATGTAGCAACTTTCTTTAACATGAATTTCCTAATATGTTGCATTCTTTTGATGTTGTACGGATACTTTTCTTGGCAAGTGTATGTGCTGTCTATTCGAGTTTTCTTATGCTTCGTATTATATTTCTATGTCTCAGAGCTGATCGCAAGTTCGACGAGATAAGCATAAACGGACTAAGTTCCAGGAGCGAATTTGGACCAGCATGAGAACGAGTGTTCTAATAACTAATTTCGATACAATTCAACGAGAACTCTACATACATTTTTTTCTGCTTCAACACCCTCAATGCCTTCTGCTTAACTGAATTTTTTGACGGTCCTTCTCGCATTTTGCTAAGTTGATCTTTATATTTCCGCAGCTCCGAGTCTAGCTTGAGCAGTTTTCCTTCAATATTTGTAACTCTCTGATCCACCTACAATTAAGTCGTAATTAAATGTTCGTGAAAAGCCAAGGTTCTCAGATGTACTCCAGCAATACAGTCACTGATGCTTGGACTCGGAACTTTTTCTTTTGATTTTCCAAAAATTCGATTCATCTTGAATTAGATATGTTACTGCATCTGCCAATTTACTTTGCTGTCAATTTGGAACAGGTCATTGAGTAATTAAATAATACTGGAGTGGACAACCACGACACAATGTGGTCGCAACTACCCCTGCGACCGCTTTTCCTACTGCTACGCTCTTGTTAACAACCTAGAGAGAGCCAAATTGCACAAGCGAACATGGCTGCTGCTCAATGTAAACAAATTTTGATACAATACCAAAAATTCGTTTTCTATTTGAAAAACCTTAACCATTATGAGGAAAACATGCAAAATGTTGGTTATAGCACTCTTTTATCGAATGGTTACCGCTGCACCGATTGCGTTCAAATTTTGTATTCCGGAGCACTTTTTAATTCTAAAACCGATAAGGTGAGGAAAAATCCGATCCAAAACCTTTTTCAATATAATTTTATTAATTTTAGTATCGAACTGACAGATGAGCACTACTATTATTCGTCAATTGACAACCCACACATTTATTCTATTGTGATCAGATGTTGTCATATAACACAATAGAAGAAAATGGGATGGGAATTGTATTTCAACAACATTTTGGTGTAATTTAAGGCATTAAATTATAATATTTGAAATGGCAGATCCCCGATACTGCTGTAATATATTGTGCAAGGGCGGGTTCTAGAAGAGCAGCCTTCTTTTCTCTAGAAGGGCACCCTTCTATTCTCTAGAGGAGCACCCTTCTATTGTCTAGAGGTGCAACTTTCTATTCTTTAAGTGTGTATTCTATAGAAGGGCATCCTTCTATTCTCTAGGGAAGCATTCTTGTACTTATTCTTCTACTCTCTACTTATATATATATATAGAAGGGTATCTATACTTTATGATACCCTTCTATTCGTTTGAAGAGTACCCTTCTATAGAATATAAAGGTGCCCTTCTATTCTTTAGAAGGGTACCCTTCTATTCTTTGGAAGGGCACCCTTCTATTCTTTGAAAGAGCACCCTTCTATTCTTGACAAGGGCACCTCTTTAGTTTTTAGAAGTTATTTTCTTCAATTGTGTTATATGACAACATCTGGTCACAATTGAATAAATGTGTAGGTTGTCAATTGACGAATAAATGTAGTGCTCATCTGTCAGTTCGATACTAAAATTAATAAAATTATATTGAAAAAGGTTTTGGATTGGATTTTTCCTCGCCTTATCGGTTTTAGAATTAAAAAGTGCTCCGGAATTCAAAATTTGAACGCAATCGGTGCAGCGGTAACCATTCGATAAAAGAGTGCTATAACCCAAAATGTTAACATATACTTAACTTATCTGTGAAAGGAAAGACTTACAGATCCTTTTCAACTACAATTTTTACACGAAGGCACTACACATTTCACTTTGAAATTGTGAAGTAATTTCAAAGTGTCACACGTTAAAGTTACTTGAATCACAAACCGCAATCGAATGTTTCAAGACTTTGAAAGAATTTAGATCGCGAACACTTTCCACAGTTTCAATATCTCATAAAATTCGCGACGAAACTTGCAAATTGGCCAATTTGGCGTCCAATTTGCATCAGTCAACTTGACAGACAGATCGCTTCTAGTCAGCGTCTGAAACAAAAAAGTGACCAGCAAGAGGCAGACAGGGAGGGAATGACAGACAGATCCTTTCGAAGAGAACAGAAACCGGTCGCATGCTCTCTCATGCATTTTATATGAGCTTAGCTGATCCAGTTCTTATTCATCTGAGGAACAGGTAGCCTTGGTCTTTGAGGAACGGAATAAATGGAAGGACTATGCTCATATAATCTCTATAGGAAATGATATGACTTCGTTCTGAGCCTGATTGTCATTTCATTTCCAATAATTTCCAATTTCTCCTCTCGGGAGTCCAATTGTCAATTTGACGACTATACATGGACGCGAAATTTACCTGGCGCGTGAGATACAATTCGGAATTTAGTCTTTTTTTCGGTTCGAGAACGTGTCCGAAAGTACATATTGACTGTAGTGAAAGTAATATTACACCTGGTTTAGGGATGACAACATTTTAGGGAGTAAAATTGTAAATCGGAGCGAGGAACTCATTTATAAGTGCAATGTGCGTTATTGCTAGAAAACGATGGGTTATCGATACGAAAGTGTTTTCTATCCTAAGTAGCCATAATGTTTTATTTGTATTCAATGCTATTTTCTTGTTTTGTGAAGTGTTATTTGCATTAAAATCATATTTTCGAGTCCATAAGCGTTTGTTTACTTTCTTTTGACAATCCATTGGGTTCCCCTAAACCAGCTTTAGAATCACGGGCGCAGGGGGCGGAGCAAAAAGACACAAAGTTTGGTAGGCGGTCGCAGGGGTTGTTGCGGCCACATGTACGTATACTTTGAGGAACAAGATAAAACCGGAGTGGACATCCATGCGTACACGTTGTCGCAACTACCCCTGCGACCACCTGCCTAACTACGTGTCTTTTTGCACCTACCCCTGCGACCGTGATTCAAAAGCTAGTTAAGGGGAACCCAATGGGTTGTCACAAGAAAGTAAACAAACGCTTATGCACTCGTAAATATGGTTTTATTGCAAATAACACTTCACAAAACAAGAAAATAGCATTGAATACAAATAAAGCAGTATGGCCACTTAGGATAGAAAACACTTTCGTATCGATAACCCATCGTTTTCTAGCAATAACGCACATTACACATTTTATTGAGTTCCTCGCTCCGATTTACAATGTCACTCCTTAAAATGTTGTTATCCCTAAACCAGGTGTAATATAACTTTCAATACAGTCAATATGTACCTCCGGACACGTTCTCGAACCGACAAAACGACTAAATTCCGAATCGTATCTCACGCGCCAGGTAAATTTCGCGTCCATGTTTAGTCGTCAAATTGACAATCTGGCTCTCGAGAGGAGAAATTGTGGAAATTATTGGAAATGAAATGACAATCATGCTCAGAAGGTGGTCGTATCATTTTCTATGGAGCTTATATGAGCATAGCCTCTCCATTTGTTCCGTTCCTCAAAGTACGTATAGATGTCCACTCCGGTTTTATCTTGCTCCTCAAAGGCCTCGGTAGCCTTGGAACAGTTAGCTAACAGGAACAGGCCGATGCTAATGGAAGACTGAATTTTCCTGTCATCAATTCTCGCAGTCTATAAGGAAAAATCTTCAAATTATCATATGATTTTTTTGCATTCGCTGCAAAACTGACGATAGATACAAGCCATATGGAACACTGAATTTTCCTGTCATCAATTCTCACAGTCTATAAGGAAAAATCTTCAAATTATCGTATGATTTTTTGCATTCGCTGCAAAACTGACGATAGATACAAGCCATATGGCAGCAGCGCTTACCACCCCACACATGACCATTAGTAGGCCGACTTTGCTGGCTAACTTACATGGCGTTATATGAAGAATTGTGGAGGTGCCAACGAAAATTCGAGGTTTTGTACGGTTTAGAGACGGATTTCTACATTGAAATCCAGATGATCAGCGGAGAACACAATAGCGCTCCTAGTGAAGTGAAAATTACTTCAGTTCTTATACCCGTTTAGTTTTTATCGCCTTCCAAAGTGAATTTATAGGAGTTTGTTTATATCTCAACGCTGAGCTATCAGTCGAAGGTGCAAAACGTGTGCTTCATTTGTTGTCTTGGAAAGTTTAGGAGTACAATGGGCTGTACATGGTGAATTTATAGCATGCACGGAATGCGTTCCGCACGTTTTTTGTTCGGAAAATAGTATATATGACGAAATATAAGCATTTGCTAATGCCGCAGTTGGGTGACAGCTACCGGAAGCTTGTCCATAGTAGGCCGACTAAAACATATGCGAATTGCTACCATATGGCTTGTATCTATCGTCAGTTTTGATTTGCTGTCAAATTCGGCTGTGAAAACTCGTAAACAAATTCGTTCGGTGTGAAATTTTTCGGTTAAAATCAGTGAGGTTTTTGCGTTGTTCATCAACAAGACAATAAACAACAAAATATCTGTTAAATTGTAAGTGAAAGACAACTATATTTCATCGGGAAAACAGACAATTGTGAAGAAGTTCATAAAATGAAGTGTATTGAGGGAACATGCAATAATAAAAGCCACCGTCGGCCGATAGGAGTATGTTTTCATAGGTAAGTAGTAACACAAATAATAGAAAATAAAAGACAATATTTCAAAGTGTTTTTTCAATCAAAATTACTGCCGCCAATTCATGTATGTTCGTGTTTACATTTTGGAGGCGACCATTTTATTGGGTTAGTTTACGCGCAGTATCGCCTGGATTTAGGGGCAAGTATTTGTTGGCATATTATATGAATGATTTTAAAATTCTTATTCTTTTGTTACTAGTATGTTATATCATACTGTAAATTTATGAAGTTGAAAAAATATAAATTTTATTTTCTACAATATTTACAAAAATCACACAGTTAATAATCAATAAACGCTTCTTAGATTTCCTACCAATCTAATTAATCTCGAGGGAACCAATATGAAAAAAGCGTTCATATGCTCCGAACACTTTTTGGAAAACAATTTAATTAAACCTCAAAGTTCATACAAATATTTAACGACATCTTCGATGTTTTCAATAGCAGAAGGATATCAGAATACGTATTCTTGAAGATGGCGCTTTGAGCAAATAATTCATGTATTGTGCTACAATTTTCGATCGATGCTATAGCCTACATTAAAAAGATATAACTATTATCAGGGCGCAATATACACGTAATTCATTCCAACAGAAGTGTTGGATTTTTAGTTCTTATAGCTGGTTTGAGAAATCTAACAGTTATAAACGACACATTTATAGCCAATAATATGCTAAAATTTGTTCCTCTCTATAAGTTGAATCAAGACCACATTGAGCCATTTTTTTCATCCATCAGATCGTCTCGGCTATAATAATAATCTGACTGTAAGGCAATTTACTGCCAGCTACAAAAAACCTTTATTTTGGTGCCAGCTTCGAGAGGGGGAATGGGAAACTGCTTACCTCTAGAGGAAATCGTCGTACTTAATGTAGAAGTTGCTTGCCCTCTTCGCGCAATCAATGAATCAAATGATCGACCAGCAATGCTCAAAAAAGAAAGTAACCAACAACTTGTCCTCTACGAACAGTTCCTCGATGAACATAATTACGCTGCTGATCCAAGCTTTATATCTGAATTTGCGAGCCATGTTATTACCTACATCGCTGGTTTTATTGTATTCAAATTCTAAAAAGTATTAAATTGTCAACAGTGCTTGTCAGCCATTCAAGGAGAAAATTGCTCCAAATCTCTATCATTTAAAACAAGGAGATTATTGAAAATACCTTCCGAAAGTGTAGTTTTCATTTGCAAAACTGCTGAAAAAAATATAAGAAGATTTCATCAATGCACTGACGGAACGATACTATCTAAAAAAAACCCTAAATAGTATACTTAGCAATGTGCAATTGGCATGCATCGCAAAGCAACATTTGATAGAATATGGTGAGCACATGAACAGCACGCAACACTTCCGCTTGTTGATTAAGCTTATAGCTGAAAAATATATTAACACAGGGTACTATTTTATTGCGAAAATAAATCAGAAAAAATTTCTGTCAGACAATATTTCAACAAGTTAATGCATTTTAAAGGGATGTAGTTCCTTCATACATAGCGAAGATCAAACTCAACGATTATACATTTCACTCGAAAAAGGCACTATAAAACCCGTGGAACCCAAAATTACGCCTTAATTCCCCCTAAAATGGACCTAAGCCCTGTTATGAAAGGAAGAGGGAGGCAAAAAAGTATAAAAGATTTAAAAGCACATTAACAATGAATGAATGTTTTTCAGATTTCCTGCAAATGAAAATAAACTATGTGCAATTTAATTATTTTCGAAGGATGTATTGTGGGAAAGGCTTTGATATGCTCCAAACGCTTTTTGGAAAACGATTTCGAAAAAATTGCAACCAGAACATTGTTGAGAGCACACGCAGTTCCACTTTCGGTAGAGACTAATGAACAACAATAGGTAAAATTTTTACTTATATGAATCTCTTCGGGAGCTCAGACATATTTTTATCTTTCCAGGCAAACGCAAATAGTATAGCAGTCGTATTGATTTCAAGCGTTTCCCTGAATGGAGAAGCTAGTTCATCGTCGAGAATGGTAAATAAGTTTATGTTAACAATTGGAAACAGTTAAAGAAATGTATAGTATTTGGGTTCATTTCCTTTTTAGAATTCAATTGCACACTTCCCGATCCAAGTTCCACCTCCAGTATATAGTGATTACGTTACCTGCAAGTGGAGAGTTTTTTAAGGTTTGTTTCTCTCATTAGAAAACTCAATTCGTCCCATTTTCCGCAGGTTCTCGATTCGAGCGTGTAAATAGAAAGCAGAATCCCGGAGTTATTTTATTTTTATTGTATTCCATTAATGCTATTTATTATATTTTTATTGAATTTTCAAATGAATAAAAATAATTTCGAAATTATTAGTCTTTATATTGATAAATACGTAGAATAATTGTAAATAATCCAAAATTTTCTTTTGCCTTGTCCACTGTATAGTCTTTTGTATTCAACCTCCCCCTAAATCAAGGTAAATCACGAAATTCGTTGCAAGGGAATGGAATTTTGTAAATTTTGTTCTGTACATGATTTATTTAAGTAGGGGAATTGCACAATTGAA
Source organism: Odontomyia ornata (assembly GCA_963969285.1). Classification (NCBI taxonomy): domain Eukaryota; kingdom Metazoa; phylum Arthropoda; class Insecta; order Diptera; family Stratiomyidae; genus Odontomyia; species Odontomyia ornata. The sequence goes on from OZ017741.1 coordinate 120,546,065, forward strand.
CTATTCTCCGTGAATCAGATTATAATTAAGCTACGAGCAAAAAAAGAGTTCTTGAAAGCAGACAATGATTTGAACAAAAATTTCTGTTGGGCACTGAAAAATTTCCACTGCGCAATAATTCAACAAATTAGTAAATTTTAAAGGCATACATGCCTTTAAAATTTACTAATTTCTTTCATACATTTCACTCAACTAAGGCCGTATAAAATCCGTGGAACCTAAAATTGTGCCTTGATTTCGCCGAAGATGATCCAAAGCCTGGTTTTGAAAGAAAAAGGGAGGTGAAGAAGTGTAAGAGAATGAATGCTGATAATTTTAGTACTAGTTGAATTTGTAATTACATTAATTAATGTCGCTGTGAGTTTCTTTTTATCTAAATAAAGTTTTGCAAACTATTCAAGTCTGAAATAGAAACATTATCAATCAATTATGCAATGGCAGTTAACTTTTACACATTCAATTATATCTAAATATTAGCTCCCTTTTTAAACAAGGTCCTTAGAAAATTAAATTGAAAGCTCAGATGAATAAGAACTGGATGAGCTAAGCTCATATAAAATGCATGAAAGAGCATGCGACCGGTTTCTGCTCCCTTCCAAACGATATGTCTGTCACTTCCTTCCCGTCTGCCTCCTGCTGGTCACTTTTTTGTTCCAGAAGCTGACTAGACGCGAACTGTTTGTCAAGTTGACTGATGCAAATTGGACGCCAAATTGGCCAATTTGCAAGTTTCGTTGCGAATTTTATGAGATATTGAAACTGTGGAAAGTGTTCGCGATCTAAATTCTTTCCAAGTGTTGAAACGTTCGATTGCGGTTTGTGATTCAAGTAACTTTAACCTGTGACATTGTGAAATTAGTTTAGAATTTCGAAATGTGTTGTGCCATTGTGTAAAAAGCATAGTGGAAAAGGATCTGTACACTGCCTCCTTAAACCTGGCCATCTTGCTAGGTTTGATAATGCAGTGAAAAGGTAAACTGACAATCAGCTGTTTCATCAATGACGTCATTACTTTTTTGCTTTTTTTATCAACTCCCGTGACATTTCTCCAATAAGTGTCAGATTACTGTCAAATTGTGGGAGTAATAGTTATCGCGGGAATTTGTTTTACCTGAGAAACAGTTCAGCAGGATAGCCTGAATTATTTTTGTGAGTCGTATAGTCGTGTAGGAAGTTGCGAAGCAGGTAATTAAGTATTTCATACATATTTTGATCAACCATAACCTGATCTTCATTCAATTTCAGATCGATGAAACTTCGTTTATGAACATTGTGTCATATCTCCTTTATCAGTGCTCGTTAAGGACCATTTTTAATATTTCATCCTAGACTGAATTCTAGACAGAATCCGGAACAAGTGTGGTAGGCTTAAAAGCGTTTTATAATATTCAATATCATGTAATATTAGTATTGATTCCTTTCAGTAAATTATCAACTTTTTCAGTTAAATCGCTTGCACTAGAAGTAGTCGCATTGGTTTCCCGCAATAAGGAATGTGTAAGCGAGATAGCAGTGTGCGAAATACAGGGAAGCTATTTTGTTGCGCTTAAAGCTTGATTTAAGAGACCAACAAATGAAAGTACTGAAAGCACTTTCAGGGCTTCTGAATTCACAAGAGATGATAAAAGAAGCTCAAAATAAAGGTAAAGTGAATTCTTGGCAAACAATTATAAAATATTTACTTCCTGTTTAGGTGCTGTGATATATCTACTGGACATGTTCTGTAATTCAAGGAATCTTCAAATGCCAGAACTTTGTGCTTGCACTAGAAGTAGTCGCATTGGTTTCCCGCAATAAGGAATGTGCAAGCGAGATAGCAGCGTGCGAAATACAGGGAAGCTATTTTGTTGCGCTAAAAGATTGATTTAAGAGACCAACAAATGAAAGTACTGAAAACACTTTCAGGGCTTCTGAATTCACAAGAGATGTTAAAAGAAGCTCAAAATAAAGGTAAAGTGAATTCTTGGCAAACAATTATAAAATATTTACTTCCTGTTTAGGTGCTGTGATATATCTACTGGACATGTTCTGTAATTCAAGGAATCTTCAAATGCCAGAACTTTGTGCTTGCACTAGAAGTAGTCGCATTGGTTTCCCGCAATAAGGAATGTGTAAGCGAGATAGCAGCGTGTGAAATACAGGGAAGCTATTTTGTTGCGCTAAAAGATTGATTTAAGAGACCAACAAATGAAAGTACTGAAAACACTTTCAGGGCTTCTGAATTCACAAGAGATGATAAAAGAAGCTCAAAATAAAGGTAAAGTGAATTCTTGGCAAACAATTATTAAATATTTACTTCCTGTCTAGGTCTAGGTGTCCTGTGTTCTGTAATTCAAGGAATCTTCAAATGCCAGAACTTTGTGCTTGCACTAGAAGTAGTCGCATTGGTTTCCCGCAATAAGGAATGTGTCAGCGAGATAGCAGCGTGCGAAATACAGGGAAGCTATTTTGTTGCGCTAAAAGATTGATTTAAGAGACCAACAAATGAAAGTACTGAAAACACTTTCAGGGCTTCTGAATTCACAAGAGATGATAAAAGAAGCTCAAAATAAAGGTAAAGTGAATTCTTGGCAAACAATTATTAAATATTTGCTTCCTGTTTAGGTGCTGTGATATATCTACTGGACATGTTCTGTAATTCAAGGAATCTTCAAATGCCAGAACTTTGTGCTTGCACTAGAAGTAGTCGCATTGGTTTCCTGCAATAAGGAATGTGTAAGCGAGATAGCAGCGTGCGAAATACAGGGAAGCTATTTTGTTGCGCTAAAAGATTGATTTAAGAGACCAACAAATGAAAGTACTGAAAACACTTTCAGGGCTTCTGAATTCACAAGAGATGTTAAAAGAAGCTCAAAATAAAGGTAAAGTGAATTCTTGGCAAACAATTATTAAATTTTTACTTCCTGTCTAGGTGCTGTGATATATCTACTGGACATGTTCTGAAATTCAAGGAATCTTCAAATGCCAGAACTTTGTGCTTGCACTAGAAGTAGTCGCATTGGTTTCCCGCAATAAGGAATGTGTAAGCGAGATAGCAGCGTGCGAAATACAGGGAAGCTATTTTGTTGCGCTAACAGATTGATTTAAGAGACCAACAAATGAAAGTACTGAAAACACTTTCAGGGCTTCTGAATTCACAAGAGATGATAAAAGAAGCTCAAAATAAAGGTAAAGTGAATTCTTGGCAAACAATTATTAAATATTTACTTCCTGTCTAGGTGCTGTGATATATCTACTGGACTGGAATGTGTAAGCGAGATAGCAGCGTGCGAAATACAGGGAAGCTATTTTGTTGCGCTAAAAGATTGATTTAAGAGACCAACAAATGAAAGTACTGAAAACACTTTCAGGGCTTCTGAATTCACAAGAGATGATAAAAGAAGCTCAAAATAAAGGTAAAGTGAATTCTTGGCAAACAATTATTAAATATTTACTTCCTGTCTAGGTGCTGTGATATATCTACTGAACTGTAATTCAAGGAATCTTCAAATGCCAGAACTTTGTGCTTGCACTAGAAGTAGTCGCATTGGTTTCCCGCAATAAGGAATGTGTAAGCGAGATAGCAGCGTGCGAAATACAGGGAAGCTATTTTGTTGCGCTAAAAGATTGATTTAAGAGACCAACAAATGAAAGTACTGAAAACACTTTCAGGGCTTCTGAATTCACAAGAGATGATAAAAGAAGCTCAAAATAAAGGTAAAGTGAATTCTTGGCAAACAATTATAAAATATTTACTTCCTGTTTAGGTGCTGTGATATATCTACTGGACATGTTCTGTAATTCAAGGAATCTTCAAATGCCAGAACTTTGTGCTTGCACTAGAAGTAGTCGCATTGGTTTCCCGCAATAAGGAATGTGTAAGCGAGATAGCAGCGTGCGAAATACAGGGAAGCTATTTTGTTGCGCTAAAAGATTGATTTAAGAGACCAACAAATGAAAGTACTGAAAACACTTTCAGGGCTTCCGAATTCACAAGAGATGATAAAAGAAGCTCAAAATAAAGGTAAAGTGAATTCTTGGCAAACAATTATAAAATATTTGCTTCCTGTTTAGGTGCTGTGATATATCTACTGGACATGTTCTGTAATTCAAGGAATCTTCAAATGCCAGAACTTTGTGCTTGCACTAGAAGTAGTCGCATTGGTTTCCCGCAATAAGGAATGTGTCAGCGAGATAGCAGCGTGCGAAATACAGGGAAGCTATTTTGTTGCGCTAAAAGATTGATTTAAGAGACCAACAAATGAAAGTACTGAAAACACTTTCAGGGCTTCTGAATTCACAAGAGATGATAAAAGAAGCTCAAAATAAAGGTAAAGTGAATTCTTGGCAAACAATTATTAAATATTTACTTCCTGTCTAGGTGCTGTGATATATCTACTGGACATGTTCTGTAATTCAAGGAATCTTCAAATGCCAGAACTTTGTGCTTGCACTAGAAGTAGTCGCATTGGTTTCCCGCAATAAGGAATGTGTCAGCGAGATAGCAGCGCGCGAAATACAGGGAAGCTATTTTGTTGCGCTAAAAGATTGATTTAAGAGACCAACAAATGAAAGTACTGAAAACACTTTCAGGGCTTCTGAATTCACAAGAGATGATAAAAGAAGCTCAAAATAAAGGTAAAGTGAATTCTTGGCAAACAATTATTAAATATTTACTTCCTGTCTAGGTGCTGTGATAATCTACTGGACATGTTCTGTAATTCAAGGAATCTTCAAATGCCAGAACTTTGTGCTTGCACTAGAAGTAGTCGCATTGGTTTCCCGCAATAAGGAATGTGTAAGCGAGATAGCAGCGTGCGAAATACAGGGAAGCTATTTTGTTGCGCTAAAAGATTGATTTAAGAGACCAACAAATGAAAGTACTGAAAACACTTTCAGGGCTTCTGAATTCACAAGAGATGATAAAAGAAGCTCAAAATAAAGGTAAAGTGAATTCTTGGCAAACAATTATAAAATATTTGCTTCCTGTTTAGGTGCTGTGATATATCTACTGGACATGTTCTGTAATTCAAGGAATCTTCAAATGCCAGAACTTTGTGCTTGCACTAGAAGTAGTCGCATTGGTTTCCCGCAATAAGGAATGTGTAAGCGAGATAGCAGCGTGCGAAATACAGGGAAGCTATTTTGTTGCGCTAAAAGATTGATTTAAGAGACCAACAAATGAAAGTACTGAAAACACTTTCAGGGCTTCTGAATTCACAAGAGATGTTAAAAGAAGCTCAAAATAAAGGTAAAGTGAATTCTTGGCAAACAATTATAAAATATTTACTTCCTGTTTAGGTGCTGTGATATATCTACTGGACATGTTCTGTAATTCAAGGAATCTTCAAATGCCAGAACTTTGTGCTTGCACTAGAAGTAGTCGCATTGGTTTCCCGCAATAAGGAATGTGTCAGCGAGATAGCAGCGTGCGAAATACAGGGAAGCTATTTTGTTGCGCTAAAAGATTGATTTAAGAGACCAACAAATGAAAGTACTGAAAACACTTTCAGGGCTTCTGAATTCACAAGAGATGATAAAAGAAGCTCAAAATAAAGGTAAAGTGAATTCTTGGCAAACAATTATTAAATTTTTACTTCCTGTCTAGGTGCTGTGATATATCTACTGGACATGTTCTGAAATTCAAGGAATCTTCAAATGCCAGAACTTTGTGCTTGCACTAGAAGTAGTCGCATTGGTTTCCCGCAATAAGGAATGTGTAAGCGAGATAGCAGCGTGCGAAATACAGGGAAGCTATTTTGTTGCGCTAAAAGATTGATTTAAGAGACCAACAAATGAAAGTACTGAAAACACTTTCAGGGCTTCTGAATTCACAAGAGATGATAAAAGAAGCTCAAAATAAAGGTAAAGTGAATTCTTGGCAAACAATTATTAAATATTTGCTTCCTGTTTAGGTGCTGTGATATGTCTACTGGACATGTTCTGTAATTCAAGGAATCTTCAAATGCCAGAACTTTGTGCTTGCACTAGAAGTAGTCGCATTGGTTTCCCGCAATAAGGAATGTGTAAGCGAGATAGCAGCGTGCGAAATACAGGGAAGCTATTTTGTTGCGCTAAAAGATTGATTTAAGAGACCAACAAATGAAAGTACTGAAAACACTTTCAGGGCTTCTGAATTCACAAGAGATGATAAAAGAAGCTCAAAATAAAGGTAAAGTGAATTCTTGGCAAACAATTATAAAATATTTGCTTCCTGTTTAGGTGCTGTGATATATCTACTGGACATGTTCTGTAATTCAAGGAATCTTCAAATGCCAGAACTTTGTGCTTGCACTAGAAGTAGTCGCATTGGTTTCCCGCAATAAGGAATGTGTAAGCGGGATAGCAGCGTGCGAAATACAGGGAAGCTATTTTGTTGCGCTAAAAGATTGATTTAAGAGACCAACAAATGAAAGTACTGAAAACACTTTCAGGGCTTCTGAATTCACAAGAGATGTTAAAAGAAGCTCAAAATAAAGGTAAAGTGAATTCTTGGCAAACAATTATAAAATATTTACTTCCTGTTTAGGTGCTGTGATATATCTACTGGACATGTTCTGTAATTCAAGGAATCTTCAAATGCCAGAACTTTGTGCTTGCACTAGAAGTAGTCGCATTGGTTTCCCGCAATAAGGAATGTGTAAGCGAGATAGCAGCGTGCGAAATACAGGGAAGCTATTTTGTTGCGCTAAAAGATTGATTTGAGAGACCAACAAATGAAAGTACTGAAAACACTTTCAGGGCTTCTGAATTCACAAGAGATGATAAAAGAAGCTCAAAATAAAGGTAAAGTGAATTCTTGGCAAACAATTATTAAATATTTACTTCCTGTCTAGGTGCTGTGATATATCTACTGGACATGTTCTGTAATTCAAGGAATCTTCAAATGCCAGAACTTTGTGCTTGCACTAGAAGTAGTCGCATTGGTTTCCCGCAATAAGGAATGTGTCAGCGAGATAGCAGCGTGCGAAATACAGGGAAGCTATTTTGTTGCGCTAAAAGATTGATTTAAGAGACCAACAAATGAAAGTACTGAAAACACTTCCAGGGCTTCTGAATTCACAAGAGATGATAAAAGAACCTCAAAATAAAGGTAAAGTGAATTCTTGGCAAACAATTATTAAATATTTACTTCCTGTCTAGGTGCTGTGATATATCTACTGGACATGTTCTGTAATTCAAGGAATCTTCAAATGCCAGAACTTTGTGCTTGCACTAGAAGTAGTCGCATTGGTTTCCCGCAATAAGGAATGTGTAAGCGAGATAGCAGCGTGCGAAATACAGGGAAGCTATTTTGTTGCGCTAAAAGATTGATTTAAGAGACCAACAAATGAAAGTACTGAAAACACTTTCAGGGCTTCTGAATTCACAAGAGATGATAAAAGAAGCTCAAAATAAAGGTAAAGTGAATTCTTGGTAAACAATTATTAAATATTTACTTCCTGTCTAGGTGCTGTGTTATATCTACTGGACATGTTCTGTAATTCAAGGAATCTTCAAATGCCAGAACTTTGTGCTTGCACTAGAAGTAGTCGCATTGGTTTCCCGCAATAAGGAATGTGTCAGCGAGATAGCAGCGTGCGAAATACAGGGAAGCTATTTTGTTGCGCTAAAAGATTGATTTAAGAGACCAACAAATGAAAGTACTGAAAACACTTTCAGGGCTTCTGAATTCACAAGAGATGTTAAAAGAAGCTCAAAATAAAGGTAAAGTGAATTCTTGGCAAACAATTATTAAATATTTACTTCCTGTCTAGGTGCTGTGATATATCTACTGGACATGTTCTGTAATTCAAGGAATCTTCAAATGCCAGAACTTTGTGCTTGCACTAGAAGTAGTCGCATTGGTTTCCCGCAATAAGGAATGTTTAAGCGAGATAGCAGCGTGCGAAATACAGGGAAGCTATTTTGTTGCGCTAAAAGATTGATTTAAGAGACCAACAAATGAAAGTACTGAAAACACTTTCAGGGCTTCTGAATTCACAAGAGATGATAAAAGAAGCTCAAAATAAAGGTAAAGTGAATTCTTGGCAAACAATTATTAAATATTTGCTTCCTGTTTAGGTGCTGTGATATGTCTACTGGACATGTTCTGTAATTCAAGGAATCTTCAAATGCCAGAACTTTGTGCTTGCACTAGAAGTAGTCGCATTGGTTTCCCGCAATAAGGAATGTGTAAGCGAGATAGCAGCGTGCGAAATACAGGGAAGCTATTTTGTTGCGCTAAAAGATTGATTTAAGAGACCAACAAATGAAAGTACTGAAAACACTTTCAGGGCTTCTGAATTCACAAGAGATGATAAAAGAAGCTCAAAATAAAGGTAAAGTGAATTCTTGGCAAACAATTATAAAATATTTGCTTCCTGTTTAGGTGCTGTGATATATCTACTGGACATGTTCTGTAATTCAAGGAATCTTCAAATGCCAGAACTTTGTGCTTGCACTAGAAGTAGTCGCATTGGTTTCCCGCAATAAGGAATGTGTAAGCGGGATAGCAGCGTGCGAAATACAGGGAAGCTATTTTGTTGCGCTAAAAGATTGATTTAAGAGACCAACAAATGAAAGTACTGAAAACACTTTCAGGGCTTCTGAATTCACAAGAGATGTTAAAAGAAGCTCAAAATAAAGGTAAAGTGAATTCTTGGCAAACAATTATAAAATATTTACTTCCTGTTTAGGTGCTGTGATATATCTACTGGACATGTTCTGTAATTCAAGGAATCTTCAAATGCCAGAACTTTGTGCTTGCACTAGAAGTAGTCGCATTGGTTTCCCGCAATAAGGAATGTGTAAGCGAGATAGCAGCGTGCGAAATACAGGGAAGCTATTTTGTTGCGCTAAAAGATTGATTTGAGAGACCAACAAATGAAAGTACTGAAAACACTTTCAGGGCTTCTGAATTCACAAGAGATGATAAAAGAAGCTCAAAATAAAGGTAAAGTGAATTCTTGGCAAACAATTATTAAATATTTACTTCCTGTCTAGGTGCTGTGATATATCTACTGGACATGTTCTGTAATTCAAGGAATCTTCAAATGCCAGAACTTTGTGCTTGCACTAGAAGTAGTCGCATTGGTTTCCCGCAATAAGGAATGTGTCAGCGAGATAGCAGCGTGCGAAATACAGGGAAGCTATTTTGTTGCGCTAAAAGATTGATTTAAGAGACCAACAAATGAAAGTACTGAAAACACTTTCAGGGCTTCTGAATTCACAAGAGATGTTAAAAGAAGCTCAAAATAAAGGTAAAGTGAATTCTTGGCAAACAATTATTAAATTTTTACTTCCTGTCTAGGTGCTGTGATATATCTACTGGACATGTTCTGAAATTCAAGGAATCTTCAAATGCCAGAACTTTGTGCTTGCACTAGAAGTAGTCGCATTGGTTTCCCGCAATAAGGAATGTGTAAGCGAGATAGCAGCGTGCGAAACACAGGGAAGCTATTTTGTTGCGCTAACAGATTGATTTAAGAGACCAACAAATGAAAGTACTGAAAACACTTTCAGGGCTTCTGAATTCACAAGAGATGATAAAAGAAGCTCAAAATAAAGGTAAAGTGAATTCTTGGCAAACAATTATTAAATATTTACTTCCTGTCTAGGTGCTGTGATATATCTACTGGACTGGAATGTGTAAGCGAGATAGCAGCGTGCGAAATACAGGGAAGCTATTTTGTTGCGCTAAAAGATTGATTTAAGAGACCAACAAATGAAAGTACTGAAAACACTTTCAGGGCTTCTGAATTCACAAGAGATGATAAAAGAAGCTCAAAATAAAGGTAAAGTGAATTCTTGGCAAACAATTATTAAATATTTACTTCCTGTCTAGGTGCTGTGATATATCTACTGAACTGTAATTCAAGGAATCTTCAAATGCCAGAACTTTGTGCTTGCACTAGAAGTAGTCGCATTGGTTTCCCGCAATAAGGAATGTGTAAGCGAGATAGCAGCGTGCGAAATACAGGGAAGCTATTTTGTTGCGCTAAAAGATTGATTTAAGAGACCAACAAATGAAAGTACTGAAAACACTTTCAGGGCTTCTGAATTCACAAGAGATGATAAAAGAAGCTCAAAATAAAGGTAAAGTGAATTCTTGGCAAACAATTATAAAATATTTACTTCCTGTTTAGGTGCTGTGATATATCTACTGGACATGTTCTGTAATTCAAGGAATCTTCAAATGCCAGAACTTTGTGCTTGCACTAGAAGTAGTCGCATTGGTTTCCCGCAATAAGGAATGTGTAAGCGAGATAGCAGCGTGCGAAATACAGGGAAGCTATTTTGTTGCGCTAAAAGATTGATTTAAGAGACCAACAAATGAAAGTACTGAAAACACTTTCAGGGCTTCCGAATTCACAAGAGATGATAAAAGAAGCTCAAAATAAAGGTAAAGTGAATTCTTGGCAAACAATTATAAAATATTTGCTTCCTGTTTAGGTGCTGTGATATATCTACTGGACATGTTCTGTAATTCAAGGAATCTTCAAATGCCAGAACTTTGTGCTTGCACTAGAAGTAGTCGCATTGGTTTCCCGCAATAAGGAATGTGTCAGCGAGATAGCAGCGTGCGAAATACAGGGAAGCTATTTTGTTGCGCTAAAAGATTGATTTAAGAGACCAACAAATGAAAGTACTGAAAACACTTTCAGGGCTTCTGAATTCACAAGAGATGATAAAAGAAGCTCAAAATAAAGGTAAAGTGAATTCTTGGCAAACAATTATTAAATATTTACTTCCTGTCTAGGTGCTGTGATATATCTACTGGACATGTTCTGTAATTCAAGGAATCTTCAAATGCCAGAACTTTGTGCTTGCACTAGAAGTAGTCGCATTGGTTTCCCGCAATAAGGAATGTGTCAGCGAGATAGCAGCGCGCGAAATACAGGGAAGCTATTTTGTTGCGCTAAAAGATTGATTTAAGAGACCAACAAATGAAAGTACTGAAAACACTTTCAGGGCTTCTGAATTCACAAGAGATGATAAAAGAAGCTCAAAATAAAGGTAAAGTGAATTCTTGGCAAACAATTATTAAATATTTACTTCCTGTCTAGGTGCTGTGATAATCTACTGGACATGTTCTGTAATTCAAGGAATCTTCAAATGCCAGAACTTTGTGCTTGCACTAGAAGTAGTCGCATTGGTTTCCCGCAATAAGGAATGTGTAAGCGAGATAGCAGCGTGCGAAATACAGGGAAGCTATTTTGTTGCGCTAAAAGATTGATTTAAGAGACCAACAAATGAAAGTACTGAAAACACTTTCAGGGCTTCTGAATTCACAAGAGATGTTAAAAGAAGCTCAAAATAAAGGTAAAGTGAATTCTTGGCAAACAATTATAAAATATTTACTTCCTGTTTAGGTGCTGTGATATATCTACTGGACATGTTCTGTAATTCAAGGAATCTTCAAATGCCAGAACTTTGTGCTTGCACTAGAAGTAGTCGCATTGGTTTCCCGCAATAAGGAATGTGTCAGCGAGATAGCAGCGTGCGAAATACAGGGAAGCTATTTTGTTGCGCTAAAAGATTGATTTAAGAGACCAACAAATGAAAGTACTGAAAACACTTTCAGGGCTTCTGAATTCACAAGAGATGATAAAAGAAGCTCAAAATAAAGGTAAAGTGAATTCTTGGCAAACAATTATTAAATATTTACTTCCTGTCTAGGTGCTGTGATATATCTACTGGACATGTTCTGTAATTCAAGGAATCTTCAAATGCCAGAACTTTGTGCTTGCACTAGAAGTAGTCGCATTGGTTTCCCGGAATAAGGAATGTGTCAGCGAGATAGCAGCGCGCGAAATACAGGGAAGCTATTTTGTTGCGCTAAAAGATTGATTTAAGAGACCAACAAATGAAAGTACTGAAAACACTTTCAGGGCTTCCGAATTCACAAGAGATGATAAAAGAAGCTCAAAATAAAGGTAAAGTGAATTCTTGGCAAACAATTATAAAATATTTGCTTCCTGTTTAGGTGCTGTGATATATCTACTGGACATGTTCTGTAATTCAAGGAATCTTCAAATGCCAGAACTTTGTGCTTGCACTAGAAGTAGTCGCATTGGTTTCCCGCAATAAGGAATGTGTAAGCGGGATAGCAGCGTGCGAAATACAGGGAAGCTATTTTGTTGCGCTAAAAGATTGATTTAAGAGACCAACAAATGAAAGTACTGAAAACACTTTCAGGGCTTCTGAATTCACAAGAGATGATAAAAGAAGCTCAAAATAAAGGTAAAGTGAATTCTTGGCAAACAATTATAAAATATTTGCTTCCTGTTTAGGTGCTGTGATATATCTACTGGACATGTTCTGTAATTCAAGGAATCTTCAAATGCCAGAACTTTGTGCTTGCACTAGAAGTAGTCGCATTGGTTTCCCGCAATAAGGAATGTGTAAGCGAGATAGCAGCGTGCGAAATACAGGGAAGCTATTTTGTTGCGCTAAAAGATTGATTTAAGAGACCAACAAATGAAAGTACTGAAAACACTTTCAGGGCTTCTGAATTCACAAGAGATGTTAAAAGAAGCTCAAAATAAAGGTAAAGTGAATTCTTGGCAAACAATTATAAAATATTTACTTCCTGTTTAGGTGCTGTGATATATCTACTGGACATGTTCTGTAATTCAAGGAATCTTCAAATGCCAGAACTTTGTGCTTGCACTAGAAGTAGTCGCATTGGTTTCCCGCAATAAGGAATGTGTCAGCGAGATAGCAGCGTGCGAAATACAGGGAAGCTATTTTGTTGCGCTAAAAGATTGATTTAAGAGACCAACAAATGAAAGTACTGAAAACACTTTCAGGGCTTCTGAATTCACAAGAGATGATAAAAGAAGCTCAAAATAAAGGTAAAGTGAATTCTTGGCAAACAATTATTAAATATTTACTTCCTGTCTAGGTGCTGTGATATATCTACTGGACATGTTCTGTAATTCAAGGAATCTTCAAATGCCAGAACTTTGTGCTTGCACTAGAAGTAGTCGCATTGGTTTCCCGGAATAAGGAATGTGTCAGCGAGATAGCAGCGCGCGAAATACAGGGAAGCTATTTTGTTGCGCTAAAAGATTGATTTAAGAGACCAACAAATGAAAGTACTGAAAACACTTTCAGGGCTTCCGAATTCACAAGAGATGATAAAAGAAGCTCAAAATAAAGGTAAAGTGAATTCTTGGCAAACAATTATAAAATATTTGCTTCCTGTTTAGGTGCTGTGATATATCTACTGGACATGTTCTGTAATTCAAGGAATCTTCAAATGCCAGAACTTTGTGCTTGCACTAGAAGTAGTCGCATTGGTTTCCCGCAATAAGGAATGTGTAAGCGGGATAGCAGCGTGCGAAATACAGGGAAGCTATTTTGTTGCGCTAAAAGATTGATTTAAGAGACCAACAAATGAAAGTACTGAAAACACTTTCAGGGCTTCTGAATTCACAAGAGATGTTAAAAGAAGCTCAAAATAAAGGTAAAGTGAATTCTTGGCAAACAATTATAAAATATTTACTTCCTGTTTAGGTGCTGTGATATATCTACTGGACATGTTCTGTAATTCAAGGAATCTTCAAATGCCAGAACTTTGTGCTTGCACTAGAAGTAGTCGCATTGGTTTCCCGCAATAAGGAATGTGTAAGCGAGATAGCAGCGTGCGAAATACAGGGAAGCTATTTTGTTGCGCTAAAAGATTGATTTGAGAGACCAACAAATGAAAGTACTGAAAACACTTTCAGGGCTTCTGAATTCACAAGAGATGATAAAAGAAGCTCAAAATAAAGGTAAAGTGAATTCTTGGCAAACAATTATTAAATATTTACTTCCTGTCTAGGTGCTGTGATATATCTACTGGACATGTTCTGTAATTCAAGGAATCTTCAAATGCCAGAACTTTGTGCTTGCACTAGAAGTAGTCGCATTGGTTTCCCGCAATAAGGAATGTGTCAGCGAGATAGCAGCGTGCGAAATACAGGGAAGCTATTTTGTTGCGCTAAAAGATTGATTTAAGAGACCAACAAATGAAAGTACTGAAAACACTTCCAGGGCTTCTGAATTCACAAGAGATGATAAAAGAACCTCAAAATAAAGGTAAAGTGAATTCTTGGCAAACAATTATTAAATATTTACTTCCTGTCTAGGTGCTGTGATATATCTACTGGACATGTTCTGTAATTCAAGGAATCTTCAAATGCCAGAACTTTGTGCTTGCACTAGAAGTAGTCGCATTGGTTTCCCGCAATAAGGAATGTGTAAGCGAGATAGCAGCGTGCGAAATACAGGGAAGCTATTTTGTTGCGCTAAAAGATTGATTTAAGAGACCAACAAATGAAAGTACTGAAAACACTTTCAGGGCTTCTGAATTCACAAGAGATGATAAAAGAAGCTCAAAATAAAGGTAAAGTGAATTCTTGGCAAACAATTATTAAATATTTACTTCCTGTCTAGGTGCTGTGATATATCTACTGGACATGTTCTGTAATTCAAGGAATCTTCAAATGCCAGAACTTTGTGCTTGCACTAGAAGTAGTCGCATTGGTTTCCCGCAATAAGGAATGTGTAAGCGAGATAGCAGCGTGCGAAATACAGGGAAGCTATTTTGTTGCGCTAAAAGATTGATTTAAGAGACCAACAAATGAAAGTACTGAAAACACTTTCAGGGCTTCTGAATTCACAAGAGATGATAAAAGAAGCTCAAAATAAAGGTAAAGTGAATTCTTGGTAAACAATTATTAAATATTTACTTCCTGTCTAGGTGCTGTGTTATATCTACTGGACATGTTCTGTAATTCAAGGAATCTTCAAATGCCAGAACTTTGTGCTTGCACTAGAAGTAGTCGCATTGGTTTCCCGCAATAAGGAATGTGTCAGCGAGATAGCAGCGTGCGAAATACAGGGAAGCTATTTTGTTGCGCTAAAAGATTGATTTAAGAGACCAACAAATGAAAGTACTGAAAACACTTTCAGGGCTTCTGAATTCACAAGAGATGTTAAAAGAAGCTCAAAATAAAGGTAAAGTGAATTCTTGGCAAACAATTATTAAATATTTACTTCCTGTCTAGGTGCTGTGATATATCTACTGGACATGTTCTGTAATTCAAGGAATCTTCAAATGCCAGAACTTTGTGCTTGCACTAGAAGTAGTCGCATTGGTTTCCCGCAATAAGGAATGTTTAAGCGAGATAGCAGCGTGCGAAATACAGGGAAGCTATTTTGTTGCGCTAAAAGATTGATTTAAGAGACCAACAAATGAAAGTACTGAAAACACTTTCAGGGCTTCTGAATTCACAAGAGATGATAAAAGAAGCTCAAAATAAAGGTAAAGTGAATTCTTGGCAAACAATTATTAAATATTTGCTTCCTGTTTAGGTGCTGTGATATGTCTACTGGACATGTTCTGTAATTCAAGGAATCTTCAAATGCCAGAACTTTGTGCTTGCACTAGAAGTAGTCGCATTGGTTTCCCGCAATAAGGAATGTGTAAGCGAGATAGCAGCGTGCGAAATACAGGGAAGCTATTTTGTTGCGCTAAAAGATTGATTTAAGAGACCAACAAATGAAAGTACTGAAAACACTTTCAGGGCTTCTGAATTCACAAGAGATGATAAAAGAACCTCAAAATAAAGGTAAAGTGAATTCTTGGCAAACAATTATTAAATATTTACTTCCTGTCTAGGTGCTGTGATATATCTACTGGACATGTTCTGTAATTCAAGGAATCTTCAAATGCCAGAACTTTGTGCTTGCACTAGAAGTAGTCGCATTGGTTTCCCGCAATAAGGAATGTGTAAGCGAGATAGCAGCGTGCGAAATACAGGGAAGCTATTTTGTTGCGCTAAAAGATTGATTTAAGAGACCAACAAATGAAAGTACTGAAAACACTTTCAGGGCTTCTGAATTCACAAGAGATGATAAAAGAAGCTCAAAATAAAGGTAAAGTGAATTCTTGGTAAACAATTATTAAATATTTACTTCCTGTCTAGGTGCTGTGTTATATCTACTGGACATGTTCTGTAATTCAAGGAATCTTCAAATGCCAGAACTTTGTGCTTGCACTAGAAGTAGTCGCATTGGTTTCCCGCAATAAGGAATGTGTCAGCGAGATAGCAGCGTGCGAAATACAGGGAAGCTATTTTGTTGCGCTAAAAGATTGATTTAAGAGACCAACAAATGAAAGTACTGAAAACACTTTCAGGGCTTCTGAATTCACAAGAGATGTTAAAAGAAGCTCAAAATAAAGGTAAAGTGAATTCTTGGCAAACAATTATTAAATATTTACTTCCTGTCTAGGTGCTGTGATATATCTACTGGACATGTTCTGTAATTCAAGGAATCTTCAAATGCCAGAACTTTGTGCTTGCACTAGAAGTAGTCGCATTGGTTTCCCGCAATAAGGAATGTTTAAGCGAGATAGCAGCGTGCGAAATACAGGGAAGCTATTTTGTTGCGCTAAAAGATTGATTTAAGAGACCAACAAATGAAAGTACTGAAAACACTTTCAGGGCTTCTGAATTCACAAGAGATGATAAAAGAAGCTCAAAATAAAGGTAAAGTGAATTCTTGGCAAACAATTATTAAATATTTGCTTCCTGTTTAGGTGCTGTGATATGTCTACTGGACATGTTCTGTAATTCAAGGAATCTTCAAATGCCAGAACTTTGTGCTTGCACTAGAAGTAGTCGCATTGGTTTCCCGCAATAAGGAATGTGTAAGCGAGATAGCAGCGTGCGAAATACAGGGAAGCTATTTTGTTGCGCTAAAAGATTGATTTAAGAGACCAACAAATGAAAGTACTGAAAACACTTTCAGGGCTTCTGAATTCACAAGAGATGATAAAAGAAGCTCAAAATAAAGGTAAAGTGAATTCTTGGCAAACAATTATAAAATATTTGCTTCCTGTTTAGGTGCTGTGATATATCTACTGGACATGTTCTGTAATTCAAGGAATCTTCAAATGCCAGAACTTTGTGCTTGCACTAGAAGTAGTTGCATTGGTTTCCCGCAATAAGGAATGTGTAAGCGGGATAGCAGCGTGCGAAATACAGGGAAGCTATTTTGTTGCGCTAAAAGATTGATTTAAGAGACCAACAAATGAAAGTACTGAAAACACTTTCAGGGCTTCTGAATTCACAAGAGATGTTAAAAGAAGCTCAAAATAAAGGTAAAGTGAATTCTTGGCAAACAATTATAAAATATTTACTTCCTGTTTAGGTGCTGTGATATATCTACTGGACATGTTCTGTAATTCAAGGAATCTTCAAATGCCAGAACTTTGTGCTTGCACTAGAAGTAGTCGCATTGGTTTCCCGCAATAAGGAATGTGTAAGCGAGATAGCAGCGTGCGAAATACAGGGAAGCTATTTTGTTGCGCTAAAAGATTGATTTGAGAGACCAACAAATGAAAGTACTGAAAACACTTTCAGGGCTTCTGAATTCACAAGAGATGATAAAAGAAGCTCAAAATAAAGGTAAAGTGAATTCTTGGCAAACAATTATTAAATATTTACTTCCTGTCTAGGTGCTGTGATATATCTACTGGACATGTTCTGTAATTCAAGGAATCTTCAAATGCCAGAACTTTGTGCTTGCACTAGAAGTAGTCGCATTGGTTTCCCGCAATAAGGAATGTGTCAGCGAGATAGCAGCGTGCGAAATACAGGGAAGCTATTTTGTTGCGCTAAAAGATTGATTTAAGAGACCAACAAATGAAAGTACTGAAAACACTTCCAGGGCTTCTGAATTCACAAGAGATGATAAAAGAACCTCAAAATAAAGGTAAAGTGAATTCTTGGCAAACAATTATTAAATATTTACTTCCTGTCTAGGTGCTGTGATATATCTACTGGACATGTTCTGTAATTCAAGGAATCTTCAAATGCCAGAACTTTGTGCTTGCACTAGAAGTAGTCGCATTGGTTTCCCGCAATAAGGAATGTGTAAGCGAGATAGCAGCGTGCGAAATACAGGGAAGCTATTTTGTTGCGCTAAAAGATTGATTTAAGAGACCAACAAATGAAAGTACTGAAAACACTTTCAGGGCTTCTGAATTCACAAGAGATGATAAAAGAAGCTCAAAATAAAGGTAAAGTGAATTCTTGGCAAACAATTATTAAATATTTACTTCCTGTCTAGGTGCTGTGATATATCTACTGGACATGTTCTGTAATTCAAGGAATCTTCAAATGCCAGAACTTTGTGCTTGCACTAGAAGTAGTCGCATTGGTTTCCCGCAATAAGGAATGTGTAAGCGAGATAGCAGCGTGCGAAATACAGGGAAGCTATTTTGTTGCGCTAAAAGATTGATTTAAGAGACCAACAAATGAAAGTACTGAAAACACTTTCAGGGCTTCTGAATTCACAAGAGATGATAAAAGAAGCTCAAAATAAAGGTAAAGTGAATTCTTGGTAAACAATTATTAAATATTTACTTCCTGTCTAGGTGCTGTGTTATATCTACTGGACATGTTCTGTAATTCAAGGAATCTTCAAATGCCAGAACTTTGTGCTTGCACTAGAAGTAGTCGCATTGGTTTCCCGCAATAAGGAATGTGTCAGCGAGATAGCAGCGTGCGAAATACAGGGAAGCTATTTTGTTGCGCTAAAAGATTGATTTAAGAGACCAACAAATGAAAGTACTGAAAACACTTTCAGGGCTTCTGAATTCACAAGAGATGTTAAAAGAAGCTCAAAATAAAGGTAAAGTGAATTCTTGGCAAACAATTATTAAATATTTACTTCCTGTCTAGGTGCTGTGATATATCTACTGGACATGTTCTGTAATTCAAGGAATCTTCAAATGCCAGAACTTTGTGCTTGCACTAGAAGTAGTCGCATTGGTTTCCCGCAATAAGGAATGTTTAAGCGAGATAGCAGCGTGCGAAATACAGGGAAGCTATTTTGTTGCGCTAAAAGATTGATTTAAGAGACCAACAAATGAAAGTACTGAAAACACTTTCAGGGCTTCTGAATTCACAAGAGATGATAAAAGAAGCTCAAAATAAAGGTAAAGTGAATTCTTGGCAAACAATTATTAAATATTTGCTTCCTGTTTAGGTGCTGTGATATGTCTACTGGACATGTTCTGTAATTCAAGGAATCTTCAAATGCCAGAACTTTGTGCTTGCACTAGAAGTAGTCGCATTGGTTTCCCGCAATAAGGAATGTGTAAGCGAGATAGCAGCGTGCGAAATACAGGGAAGCTATTTTGTTGCGCTAAAAGATTGATTTAAGAGACCAACAAATGAAAGTACTGAAAACACTTTCAGGGCTTCTGAATTCACAAGAGATGATAAAAGAACCTCAAAATAAAGGTAAAGTGAATTCTTGGCAAACAATTATTAAATATTTACTTCCTGTCTAGGTGCTGTGATATATCTACTGGACATGTTCTGTAATTCAAGGAATCTTCAAATGCCAGAACTTTGTGCTTGCACTAGAAGTAGTCGCATTGGTTTCCCGCAATAAGGAATGTGTAAGCGAGATAGCAGCGTGCGAAATACAGGGAAGCTATTTTGTTGCGCTAAAAGATTGATTTAAGAGACCAACAAATGAAAGTACTGAAAACACTTTCAGGGCTTCTGAATTCACAAGAGATGATAAAAGAAGCTCAAAATAAAGGTAAAGTGAATTCTTGGCAAACAATTATTAAATATTTACTTCCTGTCTAGGTGCTGTGATATATCTACTGGACATGTTCTGTAATTCAAGGAATCTTCAAATGCCAGAACTATGTGCTGTAATTCTCGCTAAAATGACCGCTGACCGTTTAAGCGGACCTAAGGTAGGAAAATTATAACATATACAAAATGATAGAAAGCTAATATTGCATAAAATTCTGAAGGTTCGCATAACAGTTTGCAAATACCTACCTCCATTATTCGTCGATGCAATGATCGAATCTCCGACAACTTCCGTCCAATTATTCGAATCAATTCACGAGCATACAGAATTAATTTGGAATGTAAAGACAAGATCAAAAGTATGTGATGTTGTTGCTGATATGTGCGGTGGTAAGCTAACAGAGATTGCGTAAAGTTTTTAAACAGCTAATATAATATATATTTACGTATAAATGCAGTTTTTGTAAAACACAAATAAAATCCAAAAATTTTGTGGAAAGACCCAGATATTCTTAAAGATATACCCAATGAGGTGATTGTATCTGGCGTTTATTTGCGGCTGTTTGTTAGTAATCTAGCTTGGACTCTGCGCAAGCCGAAGTTATCGGATTTACTGGACTTCGTTGTAGACCTTATCAACAAAAATTCGCCGGATGTAAGTTAATTAATTTTTTAAATCACCGGTACATGGTCTTCTGGAATCTTCATAACGTACTCTTCAATATTTTTAGAAAGATGCATTGGAATTAGCAGATGACATTCCAGTTTGGGGTCACATACCAAAACTCTTCAATTTACTTAACGTACAACCAAAACATACATTGTCAGTATTAGATCAATTAGCTCTTTCAGAGGTAAGATCGATTTGCCAGAATTTAATTGATTTTAGATAAACATGTATTTTATTTTAGTACTGCGTGACAGCAGTGTCGCAAATTGGATGTATCTTGCCTTTAAAACGGTGTATGGAAAATAACAAGCCACTGACAGAAAAAGTGTGTGAAATGTTAAGCCGTTTGTTTAAATACCAACATGTGAGTGTAATGATTCGATAAAAACGCTTACCTCTAACTGTTATTGCGTTAATTGTAGGATTCATTCTTTAGAAAGTAATCTTATACCATTCCTGTTAAATTTGCTTGAAAGTCGTATGGAGTATGTAGACAGTCCTTCTGCGGTGAAGGCACAAGTTGTAGCTGCGTTCAAGGCGATGACACACAACTTAAATTATGGTGATCGTGTATCGCAAATTTTATTGGAACATCCAGTGTGGGCAGAGTTTAAAGATCAGAAGTATGACTTATTCATAACGGATGCAAACGTTAGAGGCTATTTAACAGGTGAGTTATTTACTTGTTTATGAATTATTGAATGAAATATAGATAAATTACCAAAATGGATTAAATACTTTACGCATATTTTTCTGCCAAGTATCGTGTTTGTTTCTTCTAATTCTCAATTCAGCTATGATGGGTATTAACTCAAAGTTCAAACAGTCCCGAATTCAATTACACATTCTGATAATTATGATTGCTTTTCAATGGCAAATTATTGAATATAAGCTTAAAAATTTCGTGTCATCGATTTTGAGCCTATCAAAGGATACACAAAGATATTTTTACTTTTGATCTGGTTTCACAATTTTCGCTTAATCCCTATCCCCTTGCTTATTCTAATTATAAAACGGACAACAATAAGGTTTTAGTCATACATTCCTTATAATAAAACGTTTCAGGAAATCCCTAAACTGCTAAGCCTATACAGAAAATTTTTGGAAAGAGCTATCTTACAGCAAATGTTATGCTTATGGGCGTAGATAATTAGCACATCGATGTATGTTTAATACGAGCAATTTTCTTCATTTCATCCTAAAAGCTGATTTACAATTTCAGACTGGTCTGTTTTCTACTTATTCCTTCTTAAAGTTGATTTCCAATAGAACTGGCTGTATCTGTAATCAATTTAATTAATTTGAATTCAAATCTTGTTCTTTTGTAACATACAATCCGAAACATCAATAGATATTGTGAACCTTTGCAGGGAAAAGGCATAAATGCTAGCATTTAATCACGGGTGTTTTAAAGGACCATGTAACCCATCGCTCATAATTTTATTTTCATAAATTGGAATCAAGCCGATTGACGCGAGCATTAAAATGTCTTTCCATTTCATATATCTGCAGAGGAGGCAGATAAAATGATTGCGTTCTGTCAACAATACATTTTTACTAGTTGTTGAATTTGCATGCTATCGTGTTACTGAGTCACAAAGTGTGGAACTATTAGGCGTTTGACGATTCCGCATTGGTCGTGTTGATCTATAAACCGCACTAGCATTACCATTGGTTTTTCGATTCTCGAGAATTGGTTATTCGATCCTCGAGAATCAATGGCAATGCTAGCGCGGTTCATAGATCAACGCAACCAATGCACAATCGTCAAGGTCTAGTAGTTCCACACTTGCGATATTAAAATAGTTTGCCTTATTTTCTAAGTTTTCAATCAATTTTTTCAGAAACCTAACCGGAAGCTGATACCGCGAAAAAAGTCGTCAGAATGGGAACAAACTGCCGGGGAAACGTTAACTCCTGAAATAACAAAAGACGAAATCCGCCTCAACTACGCCAAGTACGGATGAGGATAACGAAATTGAATACAATCGTGGCTCAACAGTCTGTGCACGTTTTACTTGCCGTTATTTTAAAAATACCTTTGTAACTTGATTTGCTTTTCATTATAGCTTAATTGAAAATAAAATAAATTTTAAATAAAATCATTAAACTATATATTTCAATATATTTTATAATTATGAAGGCTGATGACATCAAATTACAAATTTTTTTATACATTTTAATGCAATAACAATGAGTATGGACGTAGAACCGTGATGATTCGAGATGGCTAGTGGATGCTAAATCCCGATTTGGTGTGTCGCACTGCTGACAATGAATCAATCTCATTGAATATTCTTGTATCCTGATTATAAAACGTCTGTTTTTTTTACCACGGATGCTGTAATGATGTTAAAAAATTTATATAGTTATAGCAAGTATTTTGAACTGTTAAATATTATTTCAAACTAATTTAAGAAGGGATTGAGTATTTCTGTGGATTAAGAGGAAAAAGGATATGCATCTGAGCTAGTGAGGGAAGCAGATAAGAAATATCTTATCGAAAGTCATTTAGATTTTGAGTTTTCGGTAGGTTAACAGAAAACTCTATCTTAATTTAACTATTGAAGTTACTTTAGAGAGTCTAGGTGGATAAACAGTCTCCGGTAATTATCTTTATCTATATAAGCTAAATCTGTCATCGCGTGTATTTCTGTTCTGGCTACTTCATGTTAAAAACTCCCATTAAACTTGCTCTCTTTTTGTATGTAGCTAGATTGAAAAGCAAGCATACGACAAGTAATGCTTTGCTTTGGCATCCTAGCCAAATTAGTCCGTCTTACAGGGTGCGGCAGCATAACTTCCTTTTTTCAAAATTCAACAAAACAAATTTTCAGCGGTACTTGTTTTTTATTTTTTTTTTATACTTTTAACGCATGATAGCGACTAACCAAGGGATGAGCAAAACTTTAAAATCACCTCTCACCCTGAGACTACTAGCGCCGCGCTATAACAGTTAGCACTTTAAGGGCGGGCATTTCAAAAAAGGAAGTTATGCTGCCGCACCCTGTATAAAAATGGCGTGGACAACCTCCCAAGTCTGCATGAATAACCAACTCACCGACGTCTTTGACACCAAAAGCCGGCTAAAGCAGAGAGATGGGCTGGTCCAATTGCTATTCAATTTAGGTCTGGGTAAGAAACCTACCTGTCCATACAAGAGGTACGCTATTATACAAGTTAAGCCAAGTGGTAGCCTATGCAGATGATAGCAACATTTTGTCATGGTCGCTAACAACTGCCAAAGAACTTTTCCTGAAACTCGCCAGCGAAGCAAAACTAGTAGGGCTACAAATCAATGCGAATAAAACAAAGCTCATTACGCAGTCGAGGAAAAATACCTCGAATACGCAAAATATCGGACTTGGCGAATACACTACCGAAATAACGAGAACGCTAATGAAAGAGAAGAAATACGCGGACGAATACTGTTCGCAAATAAAATATTGTATTCAGTTTTGACGATCTTGAAAACTAGCTGCATACACAGGAATACAATGCTCCAAGTATACAAATCTGTGATAAGACCTGTGCTATGCTATGGATTTGGAAAACACGGACCCTAACTCAAGCACCCGCAAACATATTCAACGCCTTTGAGTGACGGGTCCTGTGGAGGATGATTGGAGCGAAGCAAGACGGAGACCAATTGCGAATTCGACACAACCATGAGCTGTATGAAATGTTTGACGAGCAGGGTGTCTCAACGATTGTAAGACTGCGGAAGCTGTAATGGGCTGGCCACATGAATCGTATGGATGAACAACGGATACCCAATAACGTATTCGTTGGGAAAGTGAAGAGCGGAGACCAGTGGGGAAATCGAGGAAACGCCGGTCTGACTCGATCGAAGAAGGCAGTTCATCGCTGCTCGGATTTCAAAATTAGAGGACGCGATTGATGGACCAAGGCGCTATTTGCAGGAAGCGAAGGCCGGCGCGGGGCTGTAGTGCAACGAAGAAATTGAAAAAAGTGAACTTCACATTTATGTAGACTAATAAAATTTTTACCTCAAAAACAAAGAAAATCATGTCTTATAAAAATAAATAAATGAAGAATAAATTATTATAATATTGCCATTTTCTCTTGGATAAAAATTATTACTTTAAGCCTTAATTAAATTAATTATAAAAAAATTTGTAGTTAGTTATGACTAAATAAATTCAATACTTCCAAATGCTATGAATTAAAAAACACTCAACAATTTGTATCATAAACTTAAATGCAAACAAAAATCGAATTCAATCTTGTTAATTTTGTTTGGACAGTCTTTTTTCCTTTGGAATAATATTTTAAAATATTGCTGATCTTAATTTAATTGTTAGTCAATGATGAATAAATAATTTATATATTTTAAAATGCTGTGAAATGCAAAAAAATCAATATTTTGCATATTAAATGAACATATGAAAAAACAACTAATTCAATATTGCTAGCTTCGGTTTGGACGGTCTTTTCAAGCAATCATTTTTTCTTTGGTGTGTATTTAAAAAATAGAATCTTAAATTAATTATAAATGAATTAATGATGAATGATGGATGAAATAATTATAGCTTTCAAAATGCTATGAACTGAAAAAAATAAAATCAATAATTGGTATAATAAATGAAAAATAAATAATAATCTAATTCAATACAGCTAATTTTCTTCTGGACAGTCTTTTAAAGGAATCGCTTTTTTCTTTGGAATAATTTTTTAAAAAAATATTTGCCCAAGTGGACGAAAACGTTTTCAAGTTGCTAGTGATTGGTGTTCCGCAAAGTTCACAGTTTTCTTCTGTGTATACATCTAATTTGCTTAAAATTAAGTTCATTAAAAATTTTTTTTGCTCTTTTTGGGCTAAAAACATATTTTCAAAATTTTCTGATATTAAAGTTTGAAATATCTGATATGCCATAAATGACATATCTATACAAAAATTTGACGGCCATTTCAAATCTCCGCGATTTAAATTATCAAGGTAGAAAAAGTTTTCGTCCACTTCAATATTTAAATTTACATTTGTACAAAAGAATGCGGAGCATGTTGGACAAGTTGTTCTTTCCGACACCTTTCGTCCAACATATCCCGCTACATAGATTAAACTATTTTCACATTCGGGGCTTATTTCTACATCACAGCTTTTTAGGATTATTTCCTGACTAGTATATACATCATTAGTATTTATTGAAAGCTCATCGTATTCCGTAAAATCTACTTTTAACTGACTAATTTTTATTGCACCTTGATGACTAGAGTAAAATTTCAAAAGTGAAGTTACTTTAATTTTCCGTTCTGATTCTAAAATTTGTTGAACAGACACATTGTAATTTGTTCCGCTCATTCGCCTATATCGAGAAAATCACGCCTCTAGTGGATCAGTTTGTAGTTTCCCTAATAGAACAAAGGGAATCTGCAAATCCACTAAAAGATATTCAGCTATTAAAATTAATGACGCGGTAGTTAAATTCAAAGCAGTCTCAGTTTCTCTTGAAAGTTTACCTGTAAATTTAGTAACACTTTCTATGCCATCAAAAGCATCCCAAGAACTAAGCCAATCTAAAAACTTTTTTAAAAATGTAAGATTATCTTGATGGATCGAAGTAATAGGCAATGCCAATGGCTCTCGAATACGGTATCCTTTTCCCGGATGTTTTACATTAACAACTATCCACCATTTCCTAATGATTGACATAAATTCAAAGGTTCCTGCAGATTCGGGTCCAAGTTTATCTTTAAATATATTAACTGCTTCTATTGTTTTTTCATCAAAAATGTTTAATGCTAATGAAACTGATTGTCTTTGAAAAGTATTTGGATACAAACATTTCAAAGACAATGAAGGAGCCAGTTTAACTGTGGAATTTTTCTCCTCTTCATAAATTTGAATTAAGTCTCTAAATTTAGCAGTTAAATGTAAATCAGCATTATCAAAACTAGGGAAACAAAACATTTTAGGTAATGAGTTAATCCAGTTATTTCTAATATTTTTAAGCAAATGAACTGTGTCAAATAAGAAAAAAATTTTTTTGGTTGAATCATAAGGAGAAATGATGTACGGTTGTAGCTGATTATGGGGAGAGAACGATTTAAACATATTAACGTTAACTCTATTATTATCGGAGATAATCGCAACAACTTCAAAATCAGCGTTGTGCAAATTATCCAAAATATCTTTCGTCATTTTGTATAATTCACCACCACTCATTTTTTTAACTGGAAATATTCCAATTACCTCCTTATTTTTTGAAAGTAAAGATGAAATCATGAAAACTTGAACTGAATTAGCAAGTACTGGTTTGTCAGAATTATTAGTAGTATTTACTGCAATTCCCTGTAACTTATTTCCTTTATACGTTAATTTCGGATTTACATAAATTTCATCTAATAGCAAAACTACTTTTTTCTCTTTTGCCTCTAACTGTTTCGACCTGTTAGTCAAATAATTTAATGAGACACCTGAGTTCAAATTTAGAGTATGGGCAACTTGGCAAAGTTAATAAATCTAATTCGCGCAAATACTTGTATGCACCCGGATATGTGTAATAAAGCATTGCAGCAAAAACTAATGTATCTGAATCATATCGCGGACTTTTTAAAGAAATTTGCCTAAGTTGATTTTTTATGAAGTTTATTCGATTATCTGGCTCTTGGTCTGAAAGTTGCGATAGCTGTTCTATTGCTGAATACAATATTTGTTCTTTTGATTTTAGATCATTGTCGAAATTATTTGCTTCTACCGACTCTATTAATTTTGTAATTTTACTTAAACTATCGCATTTCATTCGATGGCTGAGAATACTTTGAAAGAAACTAGATTTTACTTT
Source organism: Odontomyia ornata (assembly GCA_963969285.1). NCBI lineage: Eukaryota > Metazoa > Arthropoda > Insecta > Diptera > Stratiomyidae > Odontomyia > Odontomyia ornata. The sequence continues at coordinate 120,573,115 of OZ017741.1, forward strand.
AGTTTTTTCAAAATAAATCTTAGTTTGGAAATTGCATTCAATTTTAATGGAGCAATATACAAATGGAATTGGGTTCACTCTAATATTATATAAAAACAATGTATTATTTACGCACTTCAATTGCCAATCTTCGCGTAAAAAGTGATTTTTGTTTTCAACTAGCTCATGAATTTCCTTAAATCTAATCTCCAGCGGTGGTTGGGGTGTTCCAAATTGATTCAGGGCAATATCCATACATTTTGATACATCCGGGCTTGATCCTGGAAACTTCGTCGGCACAGCGTTTGCCTTCAGTGTCCACCTGCTCTTTAGTGAAACAACAATTTCTATATACGAGAAAAAAATATATGTACATATATGTATATAAATACATGTTGAATTTGCAGGAGGGTACTGCTGCCGCTCATTATTATATTAAATTGAATACTGAAAACATTTTTTTATTGCAAAGCTTTGCCCGTGCCATCTTCAATGTATTCTTATCAAGTATATCTCATAAGCTACAGTTACCAAATTTTCTAGTGTTTGAGATAAACTATCCAAATGTTCAATAAATTCATTGGAATAACAATTTAGGGCTCTGTAGAAAGTGAACAATTTCACGTTCCACCCAAATTACCATTTATAGTAATAATAACCGTTTGCTACCATCTTTATATTACAGTGCCAACTGTTTTACTGACGTAAATAATCGTTCTTCTACTTCGTTCGAAAAAAAAATTAATACTACAGTACAGCTAAGTCGTTCAAATTTATTGCTGGTAATATTTATTTTCGCATAAAAAATTATCAGTTTAAAAAAATTTGAGCGATAATTGATCTTACGCTGGGATACTTTCAGACGAAATATAAAATATATGCTTTAATTTTTAACCGACTCAATCCTTTCTTTTGGAAACAACCTATAAATCATTTCTAAATGTAGCTTAAATGCTATAATTGAAGATGATTTACAGTAATTATATACTATAGAATAAGAAATAAAAAATCAACTTATTGCTTTCTCAGGGTGAGCATGTTTTCTCCCCTATATTAGATAGCTGTTTTGGGGCCTGTCTAGCCTCTTCCCCAGTAATTCGATGGATTCATTAGATAGATTACTGAGAAAGAGGCTAAATGTCCCGAAACAGCTGTCTGATTTAGGAAAAAAATTAATTTACTCTGAGAAAGGAACTAATTCATTTTTTTTCTTGCTTCTATTTTAAAAGGTTGCAAACATCGGAAACGAAAAATTAAAAATAATATGTTTCATGATTACTTTTCCCTTTAGCATTCGTCCTCCGGCTGGCTGATAATAAACATAAGATCCTGCTTAAATTCTTAGATGAAGATGTTAAACGTAAGTTTTGCGAAATTTCCCCAAGGCAATAATAAGGATTGAATGACTGCGAATTATAAATAATTTTATACATAATCTGCCCGGGAAGTTAAAATTAGTGATCCCTATACTAAAGACTGGCGGGAACCGCGAACTACATAGTTGATTTTATGAATTTTTTTTTGTCCGTAGCTAATTTTTAATTGAGTTGCATTATTATTTTTCTATTCGAAAAATAGTTAAAGAAGAAAAAATTAGTTGAAGGTGTTCCCTACGATTCCCTTCAGGGCATCAGACTATAGACACACACGGATGATGCCGACCACTACGCTGAGAAGTAAAAGAATCATTCCAATTTATTCTTCTTATGCAGACTCTATGTTTTTGTAACTACGAATTATATTCAGTTACAGTTTGTCTAACTTTTTTTTATTGATCGCTCAAGACTTTTTACGTCATCTTAATGTTAATCTATGTTTATTTCCTCTACACTGTGCTTTAATTGTAACGCACGGGTACGCATCAGATTTCTGGTAGCTGCGATAGCGAAAACATTTTTGTCCATAGATATTTTTTAATTGAGTTGGACTAATATTTTTTTATTTGAAAAATTATTAAAGAAGAAAAATGTTAATTGTAGGCGGTTTCAACATGTACTAACAATTTTTCCGCTTTAACAATTTTTCAAGTTATAAATATTTATGCAACTCAATCAAAAAAATAGTCATGGATAAAAAAAATTTGCGCCATCAGAGCTATCCGAAACATGATCCGTTCCGGTGAGTTACAATTATGTCTCAGGAAGAGCATATAAACGTATACATTTAGATTAAATTGATATAAAAAAAGGGTCGAGCAATCAATAAAAAAATTTAGTACATAGTTGCGTTTTCTAAACTATGGCACATAATTTTCATGAAAGCTTCCACGACAGCAACGAATATCGAAAAAACGTAAATGAATGTTATGGTTAAAAAGGATCTTTTTGTTACTTCGCGATGTCATTACATAACAACGATTTAGGTTTGGGTTTCAATTATTGAAGTTACTTATGAGAACTACCATATGGGACAGATATGAGTAATAACGGAAAAGTAATGCAGCGATACCATGAGAGAAGATACTTCAGTCGAAAAAATGAGCATGAACGTATTTTTATAAAAATTGTTCTTCAGAAATGGCAGTAATGGACGTATATAGATTCAGATTTAGATTACTATTATCAGTTTTTTCGGAAGGTTCATAATTTTCACACCTTATATGGATGAATAATCTTTAGCAGATAAGCAATGATGACTTGGGTTAGAAAACTTTCTTATAGTAGTAAATTCCTCTCTAAAAGCGTGAAAAAAATAAATTAAAACTCGACTTCGAAATGCCCTCAGGAGGGTGAAATAAATTTCATAGAATCAGTGCCAAATCAATTTCCTCGTTTGGACATACTTATTTGTAATATGTTTAATGAAATGAATACACGGGGAAAAACTGACTTGGCACCGATTCCATAAAATTTATTTCTCCCTTTTAAGAACATTTCGATGTTGGTTTTTAATTTTTTTGCAACATTTTTTTACCCACTAGTTTAATTTTTCGATATTGATTTTCGACCGCGGATCACTTAAGAAGACTCAACCGATTTCGATTTTTTAAATTTAGTTTACAAACTACGAAAAATACCGATAAAGAATATGATCTAATTTAAAAATAACTTACGATTGTTTGAGCTGGTTAAGTCGAACATTATGAGGTCTTCTTCGTTGAAATGCCGCTCACAAATAGCGCTGTGGTCCGGAAGATACTCCTGGGCATGTTCCGCCGCTGCCAGCCATTGTTGCCGGAGTTGACCTTCTTGGGGCAGCAGAAAGTAGTGCTTTGATGGCACTCCATTTGCTGATCTTCGGCAGCTCTCTACAGAGCAAAACTTCACCATTCCTACAAAATTAACAAAAAAGCAGGAAAGTTATAAATTAATGTGGTAAATGTTCTACTTATCTTTAAATTGCTCAACCAATCGATCACCACCTTAAACGTGTGTCAGGTGCCTATAAAAAATCAAAAACATATCACTTTTTATATAGCGCTTATGTTAGGAAAATTTCAAATATTGTGGTTTTTACACTTTAGAAGTTCAATGTGAATACGGTAAGTGATGTATGCTTAATTATATCAAAAGCTAAAGACTCTTTCAGTTAGCACTTATAATGAACAAGTTTTATATACACCAAATCCCGTCGAATGGTATCAAACTCTAATAGAACCAGGGAACTTAAAGCCGTACGAAACCGAAAATACACTTCACTGAAAGCCGCGTCAATAATCAATATGCGCAACTTGGGAAACAGCGCTGATTGACTTAGGAGCTACTCAAGTTTCAAATTTAAACAATCCGCGTAACTTTAAATTCTGGGTGCTTGATTTACACTTGTTGGATCAAATTAAGGAACTTCACCTTACACTTGATATACAATTTTTAGCAAAAAATGTAAAACAATTACCTTTCACGTCAGCTTGCAAAATTTTTGTAGGTGTCCTCCGTCTATCGAACTCCACTTTTGGTTTTCCTGTTTTTCCTAAATCAGAAGAACATCTGTTGTTCACATACGAATTACATAATGCAAATTGATTTACCTTTGCCCGTCTTTATGGACGCGCATTTTCGCTTGAGGGTGATACCTGCTTCTCAAAACACTGCCTCCTATAAAATTTAATAGGTTTTAACGCTAATTTTTTTTACGAACATAAACTGGTTGGAGCACTCTTTTGTCGAATGGTTGCCGCTGCACCGATTGCGTTCAAATTTTGTATTCCGGAGCACTTTTTAATTCTTAAACCGATAAGGTGAGGAAAATCCGATTCAAAACCTTTTCCAATATAATTTTATTAATTTTTGTATGGAACTGACCGATGAGAAGCACTACATTTATTCGTCAATTGACAACTCACACATTTATTCAATTGTGATCAGATGTTGTCATATAACACAATTGAAGTAAATAACTGGATGAGAATTGTATTTCAACAACGTTTTGGTGGAATTTACGGCATTAAATTATAATATTTGAAATGGCAGATCCCCGATACTGCTGTTATATATTGTGCAAGGACGGGTTCAAGAAGAGCAGCCTTCTATTCTCTAAAAGGGCACCCTTCTATTCTGTATTCTATAGAAGGGCATCCTTCTATTCTCTAGGTAAGCATTCTTGTATTCTTCCTTCAACTTTATAGTAGGGTACCCTTCTATCCTTTATGATACCTTTCTATTCATTTGAAGAGTACCCTTCTATAGAATGGAAAGGTGCTCCTCTTGAGAATAGAAGGGTGCCCTTCTATTCTGTAGAAGTTTACTCTTCTATTCTTTGGAAAGGCAACCTTCTATTCTTTGAAAGAGCACCCTTCTATTCTTGACAAGGGCACGTCTCTAGTTTTTAGAAGTTATTTTCTTCAATTGTGTTATATGACAACATCTGACCACAATTGAATAAATGTGTAGGTTGTCAATTGACGAATAAATGTAGAGCTTTTGGTTATAGCACTCTTTTATCGAATGGTTACCGCTGCACCGATTACGTTCAAATTTTGTATTCCGGAGCACTTTTTAATTCTAAAACCGATAAGGTGAGGAAAAATCCCATTCAAAACGTTTTTCAATATAATTATATTAATTTTAGTATCGAACTGACAGATGAGCACTACATTTATTCATCAATTGACAACCCACACATTTATTCAATTGTGATCAGATGTTATCATATAACACAATTGAAGAAAATGGGATGAGAATTGTATTTCAACATTTTGGTGGAATTTAAGGCATTAAATTATAATATTTGAAATGGCAGATCCCCGATGCTGCTGTAATATATTGTGCAAGGACGGGTTCTAGAAGAGCAGCCTTCTTTTCTCTAGAAGGGCACCCTTCTATTCTCTAGAGGAGCAACCTTCTATTCTTTAGGTGCGTATTCTATAGAAGGGCATCCTTCTATTCTCTAGGGAAGCATCCTTGTACTCTTCCTTCTACTCTATAGAAGGGTACCCTTCTAAACTTTATGATACCCTTCTATTCATTTGAAGAGTACCCTTCTATAGAATAGAAAGGTGTTCCTCTTGAGAATAGAAGGGTGCCCTTCTATTCTTTAGAAGGGTACCCTTCTATTCTTTGGAAGGGCACCCTTCTATTCTTTGAAAGAGCACCCTTCTATTCTTGACAAGGGCACCTCTTTAGTTTTTAGAAGTTATTTTCTTCAAAAGTGTTATATGACAACATCTGGTCACAATTGAATAAATGTCTAGGTTGTCAATTGACGGATAAATGTAGTGCTAATCCGTCAGTTCGATACTAAAATTAATAAAATTATATTGAAAAACGTTATGGATCGGATTTTTCCTCACCTTATCGGTTTAAGAATTGAAAAATGCTCCGGAATACGCAATTTGAACGCAATCGGTGCAGTGGTAACCATTCGATAAAAGAGTGCTATAACCGAGCTTTTCATCGTTCAGTTCGATGCTAAAATTAATAAAATTATATTAAAAAAGGGCTTGGATCGGATTTTTCCTTACCTTATCGGGTTTAGAATTAAAAAGTGCTCTGGAATACAAAATTTGAACGCAATCGGCGCAGCGGTAACCATTCTATAAAAGAGTGCTCTAACCCATAAACTTACTGCACCAATTCAATAGAAATTGATTTAACTGTCTGATCCGGCAGCAACGAGACTATAGTGGTTAAGGTGCTCCTTAGATGTACGAGCTGGATAGAACACGGCCGGATTCTTATCGAGCTATTGAAATGTTACGACTTGAAATGTTTCCGACTGCAAATAATTAAATTTGCAATTAATTAACTAATTAAACATATACGCAAAGTACAATACTCACACTTTAAACGCTCCCAGCAACTCTTCCTCCTGTGTTGCGTATAGTAGTGCACGACTTCGTATGTTTTACACCATTTCTGCGTGCAAATTTTGATTCAATTTGCAAATTGACCTACTGTTTGACAGGAATTTTGACGTCTATTTGTTTGGAACTGCATTAACTGTCAGGAGTTGTCAGTTTTACTTTTGTATGACGTCATGTCACAGAAATTGCAGAGCAAGACGGCCAGGTTTAAGGAGGCAGTGATCTGTAGGTGTTTCATTTCACAAGTGAATAGTTATTGTATTAATGTTTTGCATGTTTTTCATACAATGCTGAAGATTTTTCAAATAGAAAACAAATTTTTGGTATTGTATGAATATTTGTTTACATTGAGCAGGAGCCATGTTTGCTTGTGCAATTTGGCTCTCTCTAGGTTTTAAACAAGAGACAAGCAGTAGGAAATGTGGTCGCAAGGGTAGTTGCGACCACATTGGGTCGTGGTTGTCAACTCCAGTATTATTTAATTACTCAGTATTATTTAATTAGCATAGCATAAATAAATTGTGTCGTGGTTGTCCACTCCAGTATTATTTAATTCCTCAATGATCGAAAGAGCAATATTCGTGGCAGAGCATATCTACTAAATAGCAGCTGCAATTAGAACAAATTTTATTTCTTACGGTACTTATGGAGTAGAGAGAATTGGACTTAAAGTACGTATGTTTGGTAAACAAAAACTTGAATTTGCTATTAATTTTACCAACACATGGTAAACTTTGTTTATTTGCCTCTCTTCTCATTTTGACAGCTCCTCGATAGCAGGTGCTAGTTAGTATATATGCTCTGGTTCGTGGCGCATCGGGAATCGATGACAAAATTTGAGTTGATGTTCCACTCCAGTACTCCATTCTCAAAGGGACCGACCCAAAACTGAAGTTATTTAGGAAGCCATACGGGAGCAATTCGCATATTATTAGGCAGCCTAATACTGGGTCAGCTTCTATGAGCTGTCAGCCAAGTGCAGTTTAAGCAAATGCTTATATCGCCTAATATGTACTATTTTTGGAATGAAAACGTACGAAAAGCATTCCGTACATGCTTAAAATTTACCTTGCACTGTCTACTGCACTCCTAAACTTTTCAATAAGAGCAAATGTAGCACATGTTTTGCAGTTGCCACTGTTAGCTCAGCGTTAAGAAATAAACTCATATTTATTCACTTTTGGAGGCAATTAAAACTGAACGGGTATAAAAACTGAAATAATTTTGGGGTGACGGCACTCTCCTGGCATAGGACCTACGCGTCACGGGCGCAAACTCTGTGTAATAACACGCAACGCGAAGGGCCTATGCCAGGAAGGTGCCGTCACCCCATAATTTTTAATGTAGTAGGAGCACTATTGTGTTCTCCGCGGGCCATCTGGTTTCCGTCTGTAAATTATGCAAAACATCGAATTTTAGTTGGCGCCTCCACAATTCTTCATATACCGCTATGTAAATTAGCCAGCAAAGTCGGCCTACTAATGGTCATGTGTGGGGTATCAAGCGCTGTTGCCATATGGCTTCCTAACTTACGTCAGTTCTGGAACGGCCCGATGCTAATGGCAAACGATATCTCCTAAATAGCAGCTGCAATTGGAACAAATTTTTTTTCTTACGGTACTTATAGAGTAGAGAGAATTGGACTAAAAGTGTATATGTATAGTAAACAAAAACTAGAATTTGCAAGCAATTGAACCAACCCAGATTGTACACGTTTATCTGCCCCTCTTTTCATTCTGACAGCTCCTCGAGTGCAGGTGTTAGTTAGTATATATGCTCCTTGGAACAGGTAGCTAATGGGCAGTAATTTTTCTTGTCATCAATTCTTGCTGTCGATAAGGAGAAATCTTCATATTATCATATGATTTGTTTTCATTCGCTGTAAAATTCCGCTGTGAAAAAGCGTAAACAAACTCGTTTGCTGTGGGATTTTCATTTAAAATCAGTGAAAATACGTGATTTGTGCGCTATTCATGTAAAAGCCAATAAGAGACACTCTATCGGTTAGATTGCAAGTGAGAAAACTATATATTTCGACGGAAAAGTAGGAAAATGAAGAGAAGTTTCTAAAATCATGTGCATTGTGAAAATTTGCAATAGTAGAACGCATCGTCAGCCCACAGGAGTATCATTTCATAGGTAAGTAACATCATAAAAAGTAGAAAACAAAATACAATATTTAGAAGTGTTATTTCTCTCAAAATCACTGCTTCCAATTCATGCATTATTATGTTTATATTTCGGGGGCGACCATTTTATTCGGTTAGTTTTCGCGCAGTACCGCCTGACTTTTGGGGCAATTTTTCGTTAGCGTAATGCTTGAATAATTTTATTGATGAAATCAATTTTATTTCTTTTTTCAGGAGTCTGTTCAATGATATTGGACATACGAATATATGAACATGACAAATACTTAATGGACAACAATCGGTAAACTATTTGCTTCTATGAATATTATGTGGATCTCAGACATATTTTTATTTTTGTAGGCAAATGCAAGCAGCGTAGCTACAGTATTGATTTCAAGCGCTTCTCTAGATGGGGAATCTATTTCATCCTCGAAAGCGGAAAGCAGAATCCCAGAGTTTTTAATATTATTCTTTTAACTCTAGGCGTATATTTCATAAATGCCATTTATTATATTGTTGCTGAATTTTTAAGTAAATAAAAATAATTTCGAAATAATTAGTCTTAATATTAACAAGCAGAAGTATATCTGGATATGAAATCTTGAAAAAAATGCGTTGTATACATAATTCAAATTTTGTATTAAAACTTTCGATCAATTCTATAGCCTATATAAACGAGATGAATTTATTATCGGGGTGTTGTTTAATTTATACAAAGAGAAGTGTTGGAATTTTAGGACTAATAGCTGGTTTGAGAAATTTAACATTTATAGGCGTCATATCTATAACCAATAGTCTACTCAAATTTATTCCCTCGTATAAATTAAATCAAGATCACATCAAGCTATTTTTTATCCACTCGATCAAGTCTCGGCTATAGCAATAAACTAACTGTAAGGCAACTTATTGCCAGCTACGAGAAACTTTTATTTCGATGCCAGGTTTAAGAGGGAGGAATGGAAAACTGTTTACTTCTAGAGGAAATAATCTTCCTAAATACACAGGCGTCTTGGCCTCCATGCAATCAACGAATTATACGGTTAAGAAGGATATTTTGAAGTGAATTTCATGAGATTGGTTGCGGAGTGAACTTTATTTTTAACATATGTAAATACATATGTCAATACATATATATATATATATATATATATATATATATATATATATATATATATATATATATATATACATATATGTATATTATATATATATATATATCTATATATATATATATATATATATATATATATATATATATATATATATGTATACTATATGTATATGTATATATACATATATATATAGACATATTTATATATATATATATATATATATATATATATATATATATATATATATATATATATATATATATATAATATGCATATATATATATATAGATATATATATATATATAGATATATATATATATATATATATATATATATATATATATATATATATATAATATACATATATATATATATATATATATATATATATATACATCTGCATCTACATATATATATACATATACTCGTATATGTATATCATGTTGATCATTATGGTTGTGAAAACAATTGCGACAGTAGCTCGCAGAATGCTTTGTACGTGTAACACTGCCCCACCCCCCCTCCCCCTCAGTTCTTTTTGCCTCGAAAAGATGGTTCGCCAGTTGTAGTCAATTCTCCCTGGATGTAATATGGGCCAAGACGGTCCAGGTGCACGATTTTCATTTTGGCTCTTGGCTTACGGTGTTCCTGTATGCGATAAATGACGTCGTTGATTCGCTTTGTCACCCGGTATGATCCCTCCCAATTATGCTGCAACTTTGGAGACCTACCCTTCCGTGGCTGTGGGTTATATAGCCACACAAAGTCATCTTGCTGGAAGCCAGTAGAATTTGCCTTTAAAGCATACCTGGTCTTCATGCGGTCAGTAGCCGATTCAAGGCATTTCCGCACGGTCCGATGTATCTGGTTCAACCGTTGTCTTAGCTCACTTGCGTACTACGAGATCGTTTTGGGTTTCTCGGGGTGTGTCCCGAACTTTATATCAGCTGGCAGACGAATAGACTTTCCAAAAATGACTTTGGCTGGGGCTTGGCCCATCGATGCATGTTCAGCAGTTCTGTACGCCATCAAAAATATTGGGATTTGTCGTTCCCAGTCTCTTTGGTTCTCGTCAACCAGCTTAGCCAGATGTTTATTGAGCATGGCGTTGAAACGTTCGACCATTCCATCGGATTGGGGATGCAGCGGTGTTGTCCTTGTTTTCCGTATTCCCAAAAACTAGTGACTCAAAGTTTCGGCCTTGATCCGAATGTAGTTCGCAAGGTACGCCGTACCCACTGATCCAATTTAATACTAGCTGTTCGACTACAGTAGTTGCTTCCTGGTTGGGAATGGGGTAGACCTCGCGCCACTTGCTGAAATAATTGGCCACAACCAGCGTGTATCGATTTCCCCATTCGGATTCAGGAAAGGGCCCTGCGATGTCAACAGCAATCCTTTCAAATGGCACGCCCACGTTATAGATTGCATTTTTCCTCTCAGTCGTCGCTTTGGACCTTTGACGGAAGCGCAAATCGTGCATCTATGGCACCAGTCCTCTACGTCTTCTCGAGCGTGGAGCCAGTAAAACCTTTCCCGTGATTTCGCTAAGGTCTTGTTAACACCAAGGTGGCCTCCCGAGGATCCTTCATCCATCTCCTTAACCACATCGTGGATTCGGCCTTTGGGAAGTATAGTTTGCATCCTATAGGAGCTGCCATCCGCCGTTTCCCATTTCCGCTTGAGTACGCCACCCTCCACCTGAAGGGAGTTCCATTGTGCCCAATACCTTTTCAGGGTTGCGCCATGCATTGAAACGTCTTTCCACTCAGGTCGCCCAGTTGTCTCCTTCCATACGAGCAATGGTCCGATGTCTTCATCGGCTAACTGGGCATTTCGAATCTCGTCCGATGACCAACCTTCATCAAATTCAGCCGTTATCAATTGCAGATCAACGGGCGGCTCCTTTTCTTCAATCCGTCGGCAATGCTTGCAGTTAGCTGGACATGGACGACGCGATAGGGCGTCAGCATTTCTATGAACTCTGCCCTTCCGATGAATAATTTCATAGTCGTATGACTGCAATCTTTCGATCCATCTCGCAACTTGTCTCTCGGGGTTTTTGAAGTTGAGCAGCCATTTCTGGACATATAGGTACTTGTGGAACTACTTGGTGGCGTCTTTTATAGCCAATAGCTCCTTCCTGGTCACGCGGTAGTTCCTCTCACTTTTTGAGAGAACTCGACTGTAATACGAGAGGACTCTTTCCCCGCCATCGATCTGCTGGGAGAGTACAGCTCCAATACCACCGTTCTCGTTAGCTACCTGTTCCATGGCCTAGAAATTTGAGAATGGAATGGAGATCTAATGGAAAAATAACGAACAGCACTTACGAAATACAATGAAAAGAATAATACACGCTGCAATCGAGAATCTGCGGAAAACGGCACGAATTGAGTTTTAAAAAAAACCACTTGCAGGTAACGTAATTACTACATAGGTAGATACTGGAGTTGGAGCTTAGATCGGGAAGTGTGCGATGGAATACTAGAAAATGAACCCAACATAATATACATTTCTTTAATTGTTTCCAATAGTTCACATAAACTTATTTACCATCCTCGACGATGAACTAGAGTCCCCATCGAGGGAAACGCTTCAAACCTATATAGCTGCTATACTATTTGCATTTGCCTGCAAAGATGAAAATATGTCTGAGTTCCAGAAGAGATTCATAAAAGTAAACATTTTACCTATTGTTGTCCATTAGTCTCTACCAAAAGAGGGACTGCGTCTTCTCTCAATATTGTTCCGAGTACAATTTTTTTGAAATCGTTTTCCAAAAAGTGTTTGTCGCATATCATCCATTGAAAATAATTAAACTGCACCTAGTTACCCATTCATTTTCATTTGCAGGAATTCTGAATAAGGTTGATTCATCAATAATGTGATTTCTTTGCATGCTAAACATAGTAAAATATATATTTTTCCATCTTCATATATGTACAATATCATTTAACAAACTGCTTAAAAATATAAATAGAGTTGATTTTATCAATAAAATCATTCAAGCAGTAATATGCCAGCAAAAACTTGCCCCAACGTTCAGGTGGTACTGCGCGAAAACTACCCAAATAAAATGATCGCAAATGAATTGGCGGCAGTAATTTTGATTGAAAAATACTTCTTAATATTGTCTTTTGTTTTCTATTGATTCTGTAACTACTTACCTAGGAAATTATACTCCTGTCAGTCAACGGAGGCTTCTATTATTGCATGTTCCCAGAATACATTTCATTTTATGAACTTCTTCACAATTGTCTGTTTACCTGATGAAATAGTTTTTTGTTACTTACAATTTAAAAGGTATTTTGTTTTTTATTCTCTTGTTAATGAACAACACACAAATTACAAATTTTCACTGATTTTAACATGAAAATTACACAGCAAACGAGTTTGTTTACGGGTTTTCACAGCCGAATTTGGCAGCGAATGCAAAAACTCATATGATAATTTGAAGATTTCTTCTTCTCGACAGAGAGAAATGATGACAAGAAAAAGCAGTATTCCATTAGTATTGGGCCGCTCCCTTTGAGAATGGAACACTGGAGTGGGACATGAAACCAAATTCGGTCGTCATTCCCAGATGCGCCACGAACATTGCTTTCTTGAATTAATTTTGGAAGAGTGTAGTTTAAAAGAAGATCTACAATTCCGAAAACTTTGAGTATGTAAAAGTTAAATGCCATTGCGTAATTGATTGATAATGTTCCTATTTCAGATTTGAATAGGTTGCAAAACTTAATTTAG
>OZ017741.1:120591325-120658825 GCA_963969285.1 Odontomyia ornata
CAAGTATCTATCTCGTTGCGTCTATTGCATAACTAATCGTTTTTCATCTTTAGGGGTTCTTTAATTTTTAAGGTGTTCAATCACACTTGAAATTATATTTACTTAATTTCTTTTGTTTGTTAAAGAATTCTAATTAGCTGCTTACACCTTGTCTATAATTTCCATTCGGTCAAAAATGCAGTCAATGTTTTCTTGTTTTTCTCAACAATTTTGGACACCGTTTAAGGAACATAAACTGCATTGGAATAATTCGATTATTTGAGTAAGTAGACCTTAGTGGAGTGTCGATGGGACACTAGTATGCGAGGAAATTTACAAGTACGAATAATTATAACAATGATAAGTATGTTGCGGCGAGTAGTACAAGCGGTCTGTGTCGACATGACGGCATTCTTAAACTATAATTTATAAATCATCTATATCAATTTTTTCGTTAATAGGTACCTAACACCAAAGAATATTGAACACATAGTCGACTATTATGATTTTGAGTTGTACGTGCATAGCTCTGTGCACACTATATTAGTATAAATGCTCATAACTACTTCTATACGATTACTACCAAATCGTAAATTTGAGGGCGTCCAAAGAGGCTTCATCGGTAAAGTTGGGAGGTATCGCTTTGTACCTTACATTACCGAACATACTTAACATCCAAAGCGTTTCAGTTTACATAATATATGTATATATGTTTCTAATGTGTGAATGTCACTTAAAACTATTACTATATATTACAGCAATGATATCAATTTCGTTAGTGGACATCCGTCACATTGGCTCCTGTTCCAAGTATTCGTGTTTGAGACACATCAAGGCAGAAGGGCGAGATCGAGGCTCAAATGCTAACATTTTGCTCAATAAGTCGTTAGAATATTCGCCCAATTGTCGACATAAATCGACTGGTTGTTTTGGCATCCGGTGAGGAAAGTTTTCGCGAGCTAGATATTCATCAATTTTACCGAAGACTGCAATCTGTACTGCGGATTGCAAGCGATATGCCAATTGATCAATCTGAACAAGGTAGCAAGCGTTACCTCGAATTTCCGCATTAAGAAGTGTCAAATCATTTTTTTTTTTGGAATTTAATTAGAAATAGAATAATCGATTTCTAATAAAATATTGCAGACTAAATTTTCAGATTTAGTGTCGATTTTATAAATGTGCATTACAATCGCCTTAGAGCAGGGTAAAATGTGTTGCTTTTCCATATAGGCGAATTGAATACCGAGCACTTAGTCTGTCATCACTTTTATTTGCTCGTTTTCCAGCACAAATGACTTTCCCCCTAAGAATTGCTGCTTGACTTCTCAGGATCCGTACCTTTTTTTTTTTTTTTTTACGTCCACAATATTTGTTTCTGGATGGCCTCCGCTTACTTAGAATTTTCTTACTAGATAATCTATGTTGCAAACTGCATTCGCTCCGCCGGACATAATCCGAGGGCTAATTCGGTGGTAAATTTAGTCGGCTGCCAATGTCTTCTCGGAAGCGGCTATCTGAAATTGATTAGTCTCTGAAGCACTCGCTCACTAAAATTTGTTTCCAAGCGCAATTGCACTCTAGCTACTGACTTATGTAATAACCTTTTCTATTTAGTTATTAACTAAACTAACCTCTTTCCTAATTTTTCTGCTCCGGTGAATGTCACTGCCTCACGAATAACGTTTTCCAAAAACTCTTTAAGCACACCACGCGTTTCTTCATAGATTAAACCGGGAATACGTTTCACTCCACCACGTCGCGCCAAACGACGTATAGCTGGTTTTGTAATACCTTGGATATTATCACGAAGAACTTTACGGTGACGTTTAGCGCCTCCATGTGGCTGTCAAAATTTCCGGTTGTCACCTCGGAAAAAACATATGTGCGTGGAATGGCACTTCATATGGCGGAAATGTGCTTCTTCAGATGTCGCCAGTGGCATAGTTTTCTCGATGGCCACGGTGGAGGGGCATTTCCAGATGGCTATGTCTCGAAATGTGCCGGGGTTGGATTAATTCTATATTTCGAATATTTATATCCACGGATCTAAATATTTGGACAGAAAAAAAAATATTTTCTGCACAACGATATCCGCACAACAGATGAAGTCCGCTGGCACTTCGAGGACATATCCATCTGGCAGGTTACAAGGGTTCGGGATCGAAATCACTTCGATTCCTGGGCGCAGGCGTCACATTACACATTCCCCCCCCCAAAATCGAAGTAATTACGATCCCGTCTCCTTGGTAAAAGGTCTTGGTTAGGGACGTGGCGGGTCGAAGATCCGTTTCGAAGGATAGGCTACAACCCTGTTCGTGAAGACTCGGCAGTGACTATATAGTAGGAAGTCAGGTGTTATTCGGAGGCCTTCGTCTAGGCAGAGATTTGGGATAAGCCAAGGTTTCTCGTGGGAATTAGTTGCACTTCATCGTCTAAGGTCTTTTGCGTGGTAAATTCCCAGGGTCTTACCAGTCATGTCCGCGATGAGGTACCGGGTGGGGCTTATGACTTGTATGACTCGACACTTCACGAATTTCTTGTCTAGTTTGGCACTGTAATGGCGGGTGGCATCGCTCTGTCGGAAGTTTCGACGATATATTTCGTCGCCGGCCTTAAAGCCAGAAGGATGAGATCGCAAGTTGTACCGCTCCTCTCCCATCCGTCTACTTTCTTCAATCTTCTCCCGCAGTTGATCTCGCAGAAGTTGGAGCTTTTCGTGCGGTTCTAGAACCACGATTGGGTCCTCTAGCGATTTCAGCTGCCGCAATAGCCGGTAAGCGCTCCCATGACAGATCATATACTGGCCGAACACTGCAAAATACGGCGAAATGCCGGTCGTGGCGTGGTACGACGAGCGCAGTGCACTAGTGATGGCGGACAATTTGCGATCCCAGTCCCTCTGATTCGGGTGGACATAGGCGCGAATGGCCGCTATGAGCGTACGATTCAGTCGTTCGGATGCGTTGGCTTGTGGTGAATAGACGGCAGTTCGTTGGTGGATGATGCCGTATTTGGACATTAGGTCTCGGAACTTGCTGGAGGTGAACTGGACCCCATTGTCGGAGACAAGTTTCTCCGGAACTCCAAACATGTGAAAGACTCGGTTCTCCAAAAAGCTGATTATTGGTCCAGTGTGCATGTTACGTAGTGGTTCTATGATAGGGAATTTGGAGAGCTGGTCCAGGACCACGACAGCTCCCGTGTGACCAGAAGCAGATCGAGGGTAAGGACCGATAAGATCAATGTACAAGCGCTGGAACACGCGTTCGGGGACCTCAACCTTACCCATGGGTGGCCGAAGGATGGTGTTGGGCGCTTTAGTGCACTTGCATAGCTCACAAGAGGCTACGTACGCTTTTATCTGTTGTGCCATCTTAGGCCAAAAGAAACAGGTTTTCAACCGCCTAAGTGTACGACCGTATCCGCCGTGCGCACTTGATGGGTGGTCATGAGCCCGCCTGATAAGATCAGTGGTTAATTCTTCGGGCACCCACAACTTCCACTGTTCTTCTTCTTGTATGGGATCTCCGGAGGCGTGTCCCATCCGTTTGTAAATAAATCCATCCGTCAACCGCAGTTCAGGAAGCTGGGGCTGTTGATTCTGGATAGTGTGAATCAGTTGTGTGTAGGTTACTGACTTGAAGGCAGGATGGTCCAGATCGATCAATTGGGGGCTGTCGTCCTCTTGGACCAACTCGGCTCCTTCAGGGGCGAACATTCTGGATAGAGTGTCGGGGACTACATGCTGGCTTCCTTTTCGGTGGCGAATTGTGAAGTCAAATGCCTGTAGTTTCAGTGCCCACCTGGCCAATCTGCCGTTGAGATCAGTCTGGCTCATTAGCCATTTCAGAGAAGCGTGATCCGTAACGATTTCAAAGGTGTGTCCCTCCACATAGGCTCGGAAGCGTTTCACTGCCAACACCGCGGCTAGACATTCTTGCTCGGAGACCGTGTAATTTCGCTGGGCTGGGTTCAACTTGTGAGACATGAAGGCTATAGGTCTCTCCTCGCCGTCTTGTGCAACCTGGACTAAGACTGCTCCCACCCCATGTTGACTCGCGTCACAATGGATTGAGAACGGTTTGTCAAAGTCCGGGCTGTGCAGTACGGGGGCCGTAGTCAGACTCTTCTTTAGCTCTTCAAAGGCTCGCAAGCTGGGCTCTTCCCAGACGAATTTACGTCCCTTACGCAGCATGTCGGTCAAAGGAGTGGTAATGGTGGCATAGTCACGTACAAAACGCTGGTACCATCCGCATAAACCTAAGAATCGGCGTAATTGTTTGGTGGACTTGGGTAATGGAAAAACGTCAATCGCTTGAGTCTTTTCCGGATCGGTCTTGATATGCCCATGCCCAATGATGTGACCTAAATACTTCACCTCCGTCATCACGAACTGGCTCTTCCTTATGTTGATGGTTAATCTTGCCCTCCGGATGTGTAGAGCCACCTCCTGAAGCAGGTCGATGTGTTCGTCAAAGGTCTCTGTTATAAGCAACAGATCGTCCAAGTAAACGAAAACTTGATGCCGCAAATGAGGTGGTATCACCTTGTCCATAAGGCGCGTCATTGTTTGGGGGGCATTACACAATCCGAATGGCATGGTCACGAATTGATATAAGGGCCGGCCTGGGACTGTGAAGGCTGTTTTCTCCTTTGAACCGGGGTCTAAAGGAATTTGCCAGAAGGCGTCCTTGAGGTCTAAGCTCGTGATGAAATGGGCTTTAGGCAATCGACTCAAAATGCCTTCGATCAACGGTAGAGGATATGCGTCCTTGACTGTGACGGCGTTCAAGCGTCTGGCATCTAAGCATAACCGGACCTTGTTCGGCTTGACCACTAAGGTGACTGGGGAAGCCCACGCGCTCTGTGATTCTTCGATTACGCCTAATGCTAGCATTCGATCCACTTCGGCATATAACGATTTTTCCTTCGCCGGAGATATGGCGAAATGTCTCTGTTTTATGGGTTTAGCATCCCCCACATCTATAGTGTGGAACACCAGGGCAGTCCGCCCGAGACCTTCCTTCTCGTGCGATGGAAAAGCCGATATAGCCGAGTCAAGACGCAGTTGCTGAGTTACATCCAGTGTATGCCGTAATAAGTTAGTGGGTTGAGATTGGTCAGGAACGGTGGTGACGGACTCCAGGGTCGAACCGGAAAATAGTGCCGGGGCCAAGTTAAATTTTCGAACGAAATCCACTCCTAAATAAAGATTCTGGGTTAACTGAGGTATGATGAAAAATTCCATAGGTTGAGTTACCCCTTTAAAGGTGACATCCGTCATAATTTTTCCCACTACAGAGTGACGAGTTCCGTCCGCCGTGCTTAACCAGGAGGTGAAATGACGGATTTGGTCCGCGTGCTTTGCCAGTACCTCCCCTGCAAACTCGGCAGAGATGCAATTCACACTGGCTCCCGTATCTACTAAGCCTGACACTCGTTTTTGCAGGAGGTGTACTGACGCATATGGCCGAACATCATCCCTCAATAATTCGTCTAAGTATATGTCCTTCAACACTTTCCTCGACTGCCTGACTTTTCTCCAGAAGCTCCGCATCCGACGCGTGGCTCGCTTGCTTCGCGGTGGGACATTTGTGGCCAATTCCTCATGGAAGATGCGCTGTCGAGTAGCCAAATAATTCCGCAACCTGACATGAAAAGGTTTTACATGCCAAGGAACCTTCGTCTCGCTATCATTTCCCTGCGCATTGGCCTCGGCGAAGGACGGCGTCGGTTGTGGAACTTCGGGAGAACTGTGTTTAGCGGTGCGAGTCAGCAGAGTTGGAGTCATGTTGGGAGCTGGGTCATAGCTGGTGATGGGGTCTGGATTGGTTCGTCCGGGGTCTAGGAGTGCCGACGGGTGGTCGCGGCACTCGGTGGCAAGTTTTTTCGCCCTTTGCAATTTGCACAGTCAGGTGCGTATGTGTCGGCCTTCCCGCAGCGGTAGCAGAAAAGCGTCGGCTCCGCTGGACATGCGTAGAACCGATGTCCCGGTTGTCGGCAGTTCCAACAGACCGTCGGGCTTGTAAGTGCTTCAAGGGAGGGTCGATCAATCAATGCTGGGTCCTCAAGCTCCGGTGGTGCTCCGCTCCTCGGTACTGGTACTGGATCAGCAAGCAGGTGGTCTGCTGCCATCAACTCCGCGGTGTGATGATTTCGGGGATTTGGTCCCGTTATGCGAGGTTGTGGGCGGAAGGTACCTCGTCGCTCATCCAAGTGTTCTTGTCTACGCGCATGGAGGCGCAATCCCTGTATGGTGTTGATGGGAAAATGTAGCAGGCTGTTCTGGAGATCCCAGCGCATGTTCTCTCTGATAATTTCTACTAATTCGTCCTCGGGCATGGTATTTCGCAGGCGAGTGCTCAATCTCACTATACTGGTGTAGTACTGGTCGAACGGTTCGTGAGCGCCTTGTTTCCGTTTCTTTATTTGCTCTCTTAGCTCTCTCTCAGTGAAGCCATCCTCAAATCGATTGCGGAAGGCTGCACTGAAAGAGTGCCAAGTGGGACGTGGCGTTGACTCTTTAAAGCTCCAGTACCAGTCGGCAGCGTCGCCGCTGAACAAAAGATGTGCATGCCGGAGGAAGGCCGAGGAATCCCCTCCCAGGGTGCTGGATACCAACGCCTGAATCCGGAAAAGGAACCGGTCCGCCGATATCATATCGTTGAACCCTGTAAAGTTCAGGCGCCAACTCTCCATGATACGAGGCGTCGGGTCTCGAAAAGGTGCCAATGCGTTCCCGGGGGGAATCACATCCTCGATTGACCTGTGGTACTGAACTGCCTCGGGGGCTGGAGGTACCAACGGAGGTCCGGTACTGTGTCGCGGTCTGTATTCGGGAGCTCTGGGATCCATTCCCGAGTTCCTTGGGGGTGGGACCCATTGCTCGGATTGTCGGGAGTGGGGCATCGCCACACTGGGATTTGGCTCCCAGCCAAGCGGAGTTCTCACGCGGCTGGGTGGTTGGCTCAACGGGAGGTTCTGGATCTTTCCCTCCAGGTTGCCAATCCTCTCCGACATATCCCTCATCAACGCCACGAGGGTGTCAATGGAGTGGGCGGAAGGCATGGTTGTCACTTCGGACACGACACTTGCAGCCGGAACTTCACCGCCTACTGCTCCTTGCAGGTCTAAAAGTGGTTGGGACTGTTCGGCCTCTGGAGCTCCTTTCGCCACTGCTCCGCGCGTTGGTAGGGGCGTTCCGATGGGGACGTCTAGGGCAGACCGCTCGATGGGTCGCCGACATAATGGGCAACTCTCTGACGTGAGGAGGAGCTGTTGTACACAGGCACGATGGAATAGATGTCCACAATCCAATCGCACGCTGTGTACGCCCTCCACTACGTCCTCGAAACAGATTCCACAGTTCGCGGGTTGGACCGTTTTGGAACGGGTCCAACGCTTGTCTGGGGTCCGCTTCGTTGCCATCTTTGATTTTTGCTGGTTTTGGGTGGGTGCTATGTCTTAGTGACGAAAAAAAAGAAAAAAATGTAATTATATAATATGACTAAGGACTTAAGTATAATATGACTAAAGGCTTAAAAATACTTTAGTGGCCGATAGTGGCGAGCTATTTACGTAAAAATGAAAAAAAATTTAATTAGTATATACTTTCCTTTCCAGTGGTCGACTCCTTCAACGGGAAAAGAGAGTGCGTGGTAATCTGCCGAAGAAAGGGTGCTTTTGGTCGATTTACGTAATTTAACCCCATACCCTCATACATTACAAAAAAAAAACCGTCTCTAAACTACGTTAAAGTGACTCGACGAGACAAGTGGTAGAGCTACCGTAACGACTTTGTACGCGGTCAAAATTCCCGACGCGTGGAAGCATTCCGGGCTTCGCAACTCCAGCATACGCCATCGAACGTTGAACCGATACCACTCGTCTAACACGCATAAGAAATAGTTAGAATCCTTCCGCGACATAAAGGCAAGGTAGCCTTCTATTTTCTTGAGAGTCCATGCTGATAGGTAAACCCATCAGACTGGCAGTTCCATCAAGAAAATAGAAGGTCCTTACAGGGGTTAACCTGGGACAACACATCGGAAGGATTCTGTCGCGAAAAAAAAAATCAAACAAAGGAGAGCGGAAGCTACAACTCACGTGAAGCGACTTCTAGTGTGTATCACACAATTCCACTGCTCCTGATAGTGGGACTCGAGTACCAAAGTACCTTACATCCTCCGTAAAGGACCAACTCGTCAGAAGACGCGAAGTTCTTTTCCCCTTAGGATGTTTTGGGCCCCACGTTGGGCGCCATTTGTAATGATTTTCTACCTTCAACTCGACGCGGAACCGACCCCTCATCGGTTCTAGACGTTAAGTCTGAGTAGTGCCAACGGATGGTACCAACAGGTCAACCAATCCGTGCACCGTAACCCATTCATGCGGTGACTGCTTGTCGGCCAGCTAGTTCGGAGAGGATTTCGGTCGCGGGTCTCCGAATGGATTACGCTCAATTACAATATTTCAATCACCTGAACTTGCCCGTTTTCCAAACGCGTCAACAATTACTCATCCAGAACGAGAAACCTACATTACGTTAGTTCTGGATGCGATCTATCCACTGATCTCAAATCAACAAAACGCTACAACATCCCATAGGCGCGTTACCGATTCACCGACGCGGTACCGAAAAATAGGCTACTCGAACTTAAACCGAAGAAAACTACTCTAAAGAAATGGCGAAACAAGCAAAGGTACCGCGTACCGCGCGTGACGCGAAACCGACTTCAGCGGATTTGCAGAAACCCTACCCTCGCGACGGCATACTTACCCTACACTCTCTGTTCCCACTGAAAAAGAAGAGTCACTGAAAAGGAAAGTCGTGGGTTAACTTTTAGCAATTCATTCTTAGTTTATTCTGAGATACAGACAAAGCAAAATCCTTTTAATGCTGATTGTAATAGAAATACATACTAGCATATTTCTATGCGAAGCATTCACCAAGAGTGGTCTAACTAGTAAATTATACCTTAAATTTCCCAAGTGAAATAAAGTACTTCCAAAATAAAGTACTCTGAAGATGTAATTCAATAATTAGAAATATATGGAAAAAGATAAAAATAAAATAAATGATTTGCCTTTCTCTACATAACACAAAAATCTTTGAAAACTTGGTATGGTCGGTAAAATTTAATAACTACTTTAAAACAAAAGTAATAAGTACAAACAAAGTATCAATATTAGATATCGCGTATTTACTTTGCCTTCAACCCTTTCATAAAGTGTAACATAGAATTATGCACATACAACCCCCAATATGGTTGCATTTGTTTTTGAACCATGTGAGTTATAAAATTTTACTAACGACTACCTTTTGATTTGGTGAGGCGCAACTTAAAAACTTAGTGATTGACCTATTAAACCTAAGATAAACTAACTTAAAACGTTTGAATCATAATAACTAATTTGATTCGCTTATATGGCAACAAACATATTTTTTTGTATACTTAATAGATTTGATTTATAAATATTGATAAAAATGTTACCTAAAGTTTGATATATTTTCAAAATATGCTAGAGAATGGTTTGTGTGTAATAATAAAAATGTATAGAGACAGTTTTGGGATTTTAATAAGAGTCCTATAATATATAGTAGAACTATCTGCCTAAATTTGTGTCCCTTACTATCAATAATATTAACATAATTTGTTTCTAGTCTCTTTTTGTTGCTTTTCTTGTTTTGAAATAGTATAATTATTAGTCTACATTACTTAGTACCGAAATAGAGATACTTTCTGTTTTTTTCTTTTTTTTTTCTAATAGTAATTATAGTAATAATAATGTCTCCTTATGTTCACTTCGCATATACTTAATCAATAAATTTCAAGTATCTATCTCGTTGCGTCTATTGCATAACTAATCGTTTTTCATCTTTAGGGGTTCTTTAATTTTTAAGGTGTTCAATCACACTTGAAATTATATTTACTTAATTTCTTTTGTTTGTTAAAGAATTCTAATTAGCTGCTTACACCTTGTCTATAATTTCCATTCGGTCAAAAATGCAGTCAATGTTTTCTTGTTTTTCTCAACAATTTTGGACACCGTTTAAGGAACATAAACTGCATTGGAATAATTCGATTATTTGAGTAAGTAGACCTTAGTGGAGTGTCGATGGGACACTAGTATGCGAGGAAATTTACAAGTACGAATAATTATAACAATGATAAGTATGTTGCGGCGAGTAGTACAAGCGGTCTGTGTCGACATGACGGCATTCTTAAACTATAATTTATAAATCATCTATATCAATTTTTTCGTTAATAGGTACCTAACACCAAAGAATATTGAACACATAGTCGACTATTATGATTTTGAGTTGTACGTGCATAGCTCTGTGCACACTATATTAGTATAAATGCTCATAACTACTTCTATACGATTACTACCAAATCGTAAATTTGAGGGCGTCCAAAGAGGCTTCATCGGTAAAGTTGGGAGGTATCGCTTTGTACCTTACATTACCGAACATACTTAACATCCAAAGCGTTTCAGTTTACATAATATATGTATATATGTTTCTAATGTGTGAATGTCACTTAAAACTATTACTATATATTACAGCAATGATATCAATTTCGTTAGTGGACATCCGTCACATTGGCTCCTGTTCCAAGTATTCGTGTTTGAGACACATCAAGGCAGAAGGGCGAGATCGAGGCTCAAATGCTAACATTTTGCTCAATAAGTCGTTAGAATATTCGCCCAATTGTCGACATAAATCGACTGGTTGTTTTGGCATCCGGTGAGGAAAGTTTTCGCGAGCTAGATATTCATCAATTTTACCGAAGACTGCAATCTGTACTGCGGATTGCAAGCGATATGCCAATTGATCAATCTGAACAAGGTAGCAAGCGTTACCTCGAATTTCCGCATTAAGAAGTGTCAAATCATTTTTTTTTTTGGAATTTAATTAGAAATAGAATAATCGATTTCTAATAAAATATTGCAGACTAAATTTTCAGATTTAGTGTCGATTTTATAAATGTGCATTACAATCGCCTTAGAGCAGGGTAAAATGTGTTGCTTTTCCATATAGGCGAATTGAATACCGAGCACTTAGTCTGTCATCACTTTTATTTGCTCGTTTTCCAGCACAAATGACTTTCCCCCTAAGAATTGCTGCTTGACTTCTCAGGATCCGTACCTTTTTTTTTTTTTTTTTACGTCCACAATATTTGTTTCTGGATGGCCTCCGCTTACTTAGAATTTTCTTACTAGATAATCTATGTTGCAAACTGCATTCGCTCCGCCGGACATAATCCGAGGGCTAATTCGGTGGTAAATTTAGTCGGCTGCCAATGTCTTCTCGGAAGCGGCTATCTGAAATTGATTAGTCTCTGAAGCACTCGCTCACTAAAATTTGTTTCCAAGCGCAATTGCACTCTAGCTACTGACTTATGTAATAACCTTTTCTATTTAGTTATTAACTAAACTAACCTCTTTCCTAATTTTTCTGCTCCGGTGAATGTCACTGCCTCACGAATAACGTTTTCCAAAAACTCTTTAAGCACACCACGCGTTTCTTCATAGATTAAACCGGGAATACGTTTCACTCCACCACGTCGCGCCAAACGACGTATAGCTGGTTTTGTAATACCTTGGATATTATCACGAAGAACTTTACGGTGACGTTTAGCGCCTCCATGTGGCTGTCAAAATTTCCGGTTGTCACCTCGGAAAAAACATATGTGCGTGGAATGGCACTTCATATGGCGGAAATGTGCTTCTTCAGATGTCGCCAGTGGCATAGTTTTCTCGATGGCCACGGTGGAGGGGCATTTCCAGATGGCTATGTCTCGAAATGTGCCGGGGTTGGATTAATTCTATATTTCGAATATTTATATCCACGGATCTAAATATTTGGACAGAAAAAAAAATATTTTCTGCACAACGATATCCGCACAACAGATGAAGTCCGCTGGCACTTCGAGGACATATCCATCTGGCAGGTTACAAGGGTTCGGGATCGAAATCACTTCGATTCCTGGGCGCAGGCGTCACATTACAGTTGGGGCAAGTTTTTGCTGGCATATTACTGCTTGAATGATTTTATTGATAAAATCAACTCTATTTATATTTTTAAGCAGTTTGTTAAATGATATTGTACATATATGAAGATGGAAAAATATATATTTTACTATGTTTAGCATGCAAAGAAATCACATTATTGATGAATCAACCTTATTCAGAATTCCTGCAAATGAAAATGAATGGGTAACTAGGTGCAGTTTAATTATTTTCAATGGATGATATGCGACAAACACTTTTTGGAAAACGATTTCAAAAAAATTGTACTCGGAACAATATTGAGAGAAGACGCAGTCCCTCTTTTGGTAGAGACTAATGGACAACAATAGGTAAAATGTTTACTTTTATGAATCTCTTCTGGAACTCAGACATATTTTCATCTTTGCAGGCAAATGCAAATAGTATAGCAGCTATATAGGTTTGAAGCGTTTCCCTCGATGGGGACTCTAGTTCATCGTCGAGGATGGTAAATAAGTTTATGTGAACTATTGGAAACAATTAAAGAAATGTATATTATGTTGGGTTCATTTTCTAGTATTCCATCGCACACTTCCCGATCTAAGCTCCAACTCCAGTATCTACCTATGTAGTAATTACGTTACCTGCAAGTGGTTTTTTTTAAAACTCAATTCGTGCCGTTTTCCGCAGATTCTCGATTGCAGCGTGTATTATTCTTTTCATTGTATTTCGTAAGTGCTGTTCGTTATTTTTCCATTGGATCTCCATTCCATTCTCAAATTTCTAGGCCATGGAACAGGTAGCTAACGAGAACGGCGGTATTGGAGCTGTACTCTCCCAGCAGATCGATGGCGAAGAAAGAGTCCTCTCGTATTACAGTCGAGTTCTCTCAAAAAGTGAGAGGAACTACCGCGTGACCAGAAAGGAGCTATTGGCTATAATAGACGCCACCAAGTAGTTCCACAAGTACCTATATGTCCAGAAATTTGTTCTTCGAACGGACCATGCATCGCTGAGATGGCTGCTCAACTTCAAAAACCTCGAGAGACAAGTTGCGAGATGGATCGAAAGATTGCAATCATACGACTATGAAATTGTTCATCGGAAGGGCAGAGTTCATAGAAATGCTGACGCCCTATCGCGTCGTCCATGTCCAGCTAACTGCAAGCATTGCCGACGGATTGAAGAAAAGGAGCCGCCCGTTGATCTGCAATTGATAACGGCTGAATTTGATGAAGGTTGGTCATCGGACGAGATTCGAAATGCCCAGTTAGCCGATGAAAACATCGGACCATTGCTCGTATGGAAAGAGACAATTGGGCGACCAGAGTGGAAAGACGTTTCAATGCATGGCGCAACCCTGAAAAGGTATTGGGCACAATGGAACTCCCTTCAGGTGGAGGGTGGCGTACTCAAGCGGAAATGGGAAACGGCGGATGGCAGCTCCTACAGGATGCAAACTATACTTCCCAAAAGCCGAATCCACGATGTGGTTAAGGAGGTGGACGAAGGATCCTCGGGAGGCCACCTTGGTGTTAACAAGACCTTAGCGAAATCGCGGGAACGGTTTTACTGGCTCCACGCTCGAGAAGACGTAGAGGACTGGTGCCATAGATGCACGATTTGCGCTTCCGTCAAAGGTCCAAAGCGACGACTGAGAGGACAAATGCAATCTATAACGTGGGCGTGCCATTTGAAAGGATTGCTGTTGACATCGCAGGGCCCTTTCCTGAATCCGAATTAGGAAATCGATACACGCTGGTTGTGGCCGATTATTTCAGCAAGTGGCGCGAGGTCTACCCCATTCCCAACCCGGAAGCAAC
Organism: Odontomyia ornata; assembly: GCA_963969285.1. Taxonomy (NCBI): domain Eukaryota; kingdom Metazoa; phylum Arthropoda; class Insecta; order Diptera; family Stratiomyidae; genus Odontomyia; species Odontomyia ornata. The sequence continues at coordinate 120,605,125 of OZ017741.1, forward strand.
TACTGTAGTCGAACAGCTAGTATTAAATTGGATCAGTGGGTACGGCGTACCTTGCGAACTACATTCGGATCAAGGCCGAAACTTTGAGTCACTAGTTTTTGGCGAAATGTGTGAACTACTGTGAATACGGAAAACAAGGACAACACCGCTGCATCCCCAATCCGATGGAATGGTCGAACGGTTCAACGCCATACTCAATAAACATCTGGCCAAGCTGGTTGACGAGAACCAAAGAGACTGGGAACGACAAATCCCAATATTTTTGATGGCGTACAGAACTGCTGAACATGCATCGATGGGCCAAGCCCCAGCCAAAGTCATTTTTGGAAAGTCTATTCGTCTGCCAGCTGATATAAAGTTCGGGACACACCCCGAGAAACCCAAAACGATCTCGTAGTACGCAAGTGAGCTAAGACAACGGTTGAACCAGATACATCGGACAGTGCGAAAACACCTTGAATCGGCTACTGACCGCATGAAGACCAGGTATGATTTAAAGGCAAATTCTACTGGCTTCCAGCAAGATGACTTTGTGTGGCTATATAACCCACAGCCACGGAAGGGTAGGTCTCCAAAGTTGCAGCATAATTGGGAGGGATCATACCGGGTGACAAAGCGAATCAACGACGTCATTTATCGCATACAGGAACACCGTAAGCCAAGAGCCAAAATGAAAATCGTGCACCTGGACCGTCTTGGCCCATATTACATCCAGGGAGAATGACTACAACTGGCGAACCATCTTTTCGAGGCAAAAGAAACTGAGGGGGGGCAGTTTTACATGTACAAAGCATTCTGCGAGCTACTGTCGCAATTGTTTTCACAACCATAATGATCAACATGATATACATGTATATGTATGTATATATGTAGATGCAGATGTATATGTATATATATATATATATATATATATATATATATATATATATATATATATATATATATATGTATATATATATATATACATATATATATATATATATATATATATATATATATATATATATCTTTATATTTATATATATATATATGTATATTATATATATATATATATATATATATATATATATATAGATATATATATATATATATCTATATATATATATTTATCGATATATATATATATATATATATATATATATATATATATATATATATATATATATATATATATATATATATATATATATATATGTATATATATATATATATATGCTTATTATATATATATATATATATATATATATAAATATGTATATATATTTATATATTTATATATATATATATTTATATATATATATATACATATATAATATACATATATATATATAGATATATATATATATATACATATATAATATACATATATGTATACATATATATACATATATTTAAATAATATATATATATATATATATATATATATATATATATATATATATATATATATATATATATATATAGATATATATATATATATATATATGTATTGACATATGTACTTATATATGTTAAAAATAAAGTTCACACCGCAATCAATCTCATGAAATTCACTTCAAAATATCCTTCTGAACCGCATAACTCGTTCACTTTTATTCGATACCCATCGCCTTCGTTTTCAGTTAACTATGGCACCTAATTTTCACGAAAGTTTCAAGAAAATCATACCATATAGTGTGATGAAAACTCGGCTATGCATTTCATCTTCATCTGTACAGTTATGATCCAGTATAGCAGGAAACGTACCCATTTTTAGGTTGCGATTCTCGCCAGTTTTTAGTATGGAAACCACCAATTTTAGATTTCTGGGCATATGTTGTAATGTACATATAATATTAAATGGAAAGTAACGAGTCAACTCTATAATTTGCAATCACTCAATCCTCATTGTTTCTTCCAGGAATGTTATAATCCCTTATGTAACGTTTACGTCTGAGGATGTAAGAAGGATCCTATACCAAGCTCATTGCCAAGCAGCGAATGAATGCGGAAGAGAAATGCATCCTGAAATGTTCCCATTAACTATTGCTGAATTGTATTTCTGCCACGTTTAGAATTAATTTATTGGTTATTCCCGGTAGAAATGATGGACTAGAACGTACCGTTTATGCAGGGAATTACTGATCATTTATATCATCTGTCACCAAAGGATTCGGTATCTCCAACAAACCCTTGCACAGTGCCAGCTAATTGGCGCTTTTCGTACGAAATATCATTTAAATTCAATTTCTCGACATCAGTGTATCATATTTAGCTGTTAATATCTACAGAGCCTTTGGAAAGATTTCAATTCTGTTCCGAGACATTTTAGATCTAACTGTTGTCCTTGATTTGAAATTCCTACAATCAAAATCCTTACACGCGTCGATCAGTTATGCTGAAAAATCGGGGTGGAAGTCGGAATTTTTATTAGTTTTAACGGTAAAAGTCCTTTACCGTTACTTGAATTTCTAATCTTTTAAACAGGACCCAACTGGAAGAAAGATGTATCCTCTGCCAAAAACAGGACTCTTCTATCCATCTCTGTTTAAAAGTTATGCGTGAACATACAAAAATAAAGCAAAAAAAAAAAATACACGCGATGAATGGATAACTTTATTTCTTTTGGAAGTCGGTTGAAAAGAAACCTTACAGTGACATTTAATAAGCAAAATCTAAATCTGTTTCTTAGGAAATACAAATTCAACTACTACTAAACTTATCATTCTTCATTCTTTTATACTTTTTCACCTCCCTTTTCCTTTCATAACCAGGCTTTGGATCATCTTCGGTGGAATAAAGGTGAAATGTTTAATCGTTGAGGTTGATCTTCGCTATATGTGAGAGAACTAAATGCTTCTAAGGTGTACTAATTTGTTGAGATATCGCCTAATAGAATTTTATTCTGATTTTTATTTCGCTATGAAATAGTATTTTGTGTTTATACATTTTTCTGCCATAAGCTTAATCAGCAAGCTGAAGCGTTGTTTGTTGTTCATGTGCTCACCATATGCAACAACGAGTTGTTTTCCAATGCATGCTACTTGAACATCGGTACAATAATGAAATGAAGCTAGCATCGAAATAAAAGTTTCTCGTAGCTGGCAGAAAATGTCCTAACATTTAGAACATTGCTATAGCCAAGACTTGATCGGATGGATAAAAAATAGCTTGATGTGATCTTGATTTAATTTATACGAGGGAACAAATTTGAGCATACTATTGGTTATAAATATGTCATCTATTACTGTGAATTTCTCAAACCAGCAATCAATCCTAAAAATCCAACGCTTCTCTTCGAATGAACTATACCGTCCCCGATAACAAATTTATATCGTATATAGAAGCTATAAAATTGATCGAAAGTTTTAATACAAAATTTGAATTATTTGTACAAAGCATTTTTTTCCAGAGTTCATATATCCTTCTGCTTGCTAAAATAAAGACTAATTATTTCGAAATTATTTTTATTCATTTGAAAATACAGCAACAATATTATAATTGGCATTTATGAAATATATGCCTGATTTACTAACAATTCCGGGATTCTGCTTTTCGCTCTCGAGGATGAATTGGCTTCCCCATCCAGACAAGCGCTTGAAATCAATACTGTTGCTAAGCTGGCTGCATTTGCCTGCAAAAATTAAAATATGTCTGAGATCCACATGAGATTCATAAAAGTAAACAGTTCACCGATTGTTGTTCATTAATTATTTTTTCATCTTCATGTATTCTTATGTCCAATATCATTTAACAGACCCCTGAAAAAAGATATAAAATTGATTTCATCAATAAAATTATTCAACAAAATGCTAGCAAAAATTTGCCCTCACAATTCAGGTGGTACTGCGTGAAAACTAATCGAATAATATGGTCGACCATGATAGGTAAACATAATCATGCATTAATTGGAAGCAGTTAATTACAGTGAAAAACAATATTGAATATTGTATTCTCTTTTCTACGTTATATGTTGATATTCACCTAGGAAATGATACTACTGTGGGCTGACAGCGCATTCTATTCTATTATTAAACATTTTCACATTCAATTATTGCATAATTTCACAATGCACATGTTTTCTCACTTGCAATCGGACCGATAGATTGCCTCTTGTTGTCTTGTTAATTAACAATGCACAATTCACAAAGTTTCGCTGATTTTAACATGAAAATTACACAGCAAAGGAGTTTATTTACGGATTTTCACAGCTGAATTTGAAAGCGAATGCAAAAACTATACATGTATATATATGATTATATGAAAATTTCTCCTTATTGATAATGAGAAATGATGACAAGAAAAATCAGTGTTCCAATAGCATCTTACGACAGATACAAGCCATATAGCAGCAGCGCTTACTACCACACACATGACCATTAGTAGGCCGACTTTGCTGGCTAACTTACATGGCGTTATATGAAGAATTGTGGAGGTGCCAACAAAAATTCGAGGTTTTGTACGGTTTAGAGACGGATTTCTACAGTGAAATCCAGATGATCCGCGGAGAACACAATAGCGCTCCTAGTGAAGTGAAAATTATTTCAGTTCTTATACCCGTTTAGTTTTTATCGCCTTCCAAAGTGAATTTATAGGAGTTTGTTTACATCTCAACGCTGAGCTATCAGTCGAAGGTGCAAAACGTGTGCTTCATTTGCTCGTCTTGGAAAGTTTAGGAGCACAATGGGCTATACAAGGTGAATTTATAGCATGCACGGAATGCGTTCGGGACGTTTTTTATTCGGGAAATAGTATATATGACGAAATATAAGCATTTGCTAATTCCGCAGTTGGATGACAGCTACCGGAAGCTTGTCCATAGTAGGCCGACTAATACATATGCAAATTGCTACCATATGGCTTGTATCTATCGTAAGTTTTGGCCATACCCGATAGCTACCTGTCACTTTGAGGAACAAGGTAAAACTGGAGTGGACATCCATATGTCCACTTGGTCGCAACAACCCCTGCGACTGCCTACCTAACTACGTGTCATATTGCACCTACCCCTGCGACCTCAATTCCATAGGTATTTAAGAGGAATTCGATGGGTTGTCACAGGGAAGTAAACAAAAGCTTATGCACTTGTAAACACGATTTTACCGCAAATAACACTTATAATGTCAGTAAATAGCATTGAATACGAATAACACTTTATGTCTACTTGGAATCAATAACCCATCATATTCCAGCAAAAACGCAGATTACACATTTGATTGAGCTCCTCGCTCCGATTTACAATGTCACTGCTTAAAATGTAATTGCCGTTAAACCAGGTGTAATTTTGCTTTCAATAAAGTGTATATGTTGCTTCGAACACGTTCTCGAGCAGAAAAAACTACTAAATTCCGAATCGTATCTCACGCGAAAAGAAAATTTTGCGCCCATGTTTGGTCGACGAATTGACAAACGGCCTTGCGAGAGGAGGAATTGGAATTTATTGGATGTGAAATGACAATCAGCCTCAGTACCACAGTCATATACTCTAAGGAACAAAATAAAACCGGCAAGGACATCCATATGTTCAGATTGTCGCAACAACTCCGGCGACCGCCTGCCCTTTGAGGAACAAGATAAAACCGGAGTGGACATCCATGTGTACACGTTGTCGCAACTACCCCTGCGACCGCCTGCCTAACTACGTGTCTTTTTCACCTACCCCTGCGACCGTGATTCTAAAGCTAGTTAAGGGGAACCCAATGGGTTGTCACAAGAAAGTAAACAAACGCTTATGCACTCGTAAATATGGTTTTATTGCAAATAACACTTCACAGAATAAGAAAATAGCATTGAATACAAATATAGCATTATGGCCACTTAGGATATAAAACACTTTCGTATCGATAACCCATCGTTTTCTAGCAATAACGCACATTACACTTTTAATTAAGTTCCTCGCTCCGATTTACAATGTCACTCCTTAAAATGTTGTTATCCCTAAACCAGGTGTAATATTACTTTCACTACAGTCAATATGTACCTCCGGACACGTTGTCGAACCGAAAAAACGACTAAATTCCGAATCGTATCTCACGCGCCAGGTAAATTTCGCGTCCATGTTTAGTCGTCAAATTGACAATCTGGCTCTCGAGTGGAGAAATTGTAGAAATTATTGGAAATGAAATGACAATCATGCTCAGAAGGTGGTCGCATCATTTTCTATGGAGCTTATATGAGCATAGCCTCTCCATTTGTTCCGTTCCTCAAAGCGCCTGCCTAACTAGGTGTCTTTTTGCACCCATCCCGGCGACCATGAATCCAAGGCTCGTTAAGAGGAATCCGATGAGTTGTTTAAGAAAATAAACGCTTATACACTCGTTAATATGATTTTATTGCAAATAATATTTAACAAAATTAGAAAATAGCATTGGATGCGAAAGGATAAAAAACACTTTCACATCGATAACCCATCGTTTTCCATTAATAATGCACATTACACTTTTCATTGAGTTCCTCGCTCCGAATAACTGTGTCACTGCTTAAAATATTGACGTTCATAAACCAGGTGTGATATTACCTTCACTACACTTAAAATTTTGCTTTGGACCCGTCTTCTAACCGAAAAAACTAGTCAATTTCGAAACGTGGCTCACGCGCTGGTAAAATTACACGTCCATCGCTTTGAGGAACGGAACAAATGGAGAGGCTATGCTCATATGAGCTCCATAGAAAATGATACGACCACCTTCTGAGCATAATTGTCATTTCATTTCCAATAATTTCCACAATTTCTCCTCTCGAGAGCCAGATTGTCAATTTGACGACTAAACATGGACGCGAAATTTACCTGGCGCGTGAGATACTATTCGGAAATTAGTCGTTTTTTCGGTTCGAGAACGTGTCCGGAGGTACATATTGACTGTAGTGAAAGCAATATTACACCTGGTTAAAGGATAACAACATTTTAAGGAGTGACATTGTAAATCGGAGCGAGGAACTCAATTAAAAGTGTAATGAGCGTTATTGCTAGAAAACGATGGGTTATCGATACGACAGTGTTTTCTATCCTAAGTGGCCATAATGCTTTATTTGTATTCAATGCTATTTTCTTGTTTTGTGAAGTGTTATTTGCAATAAAACCATATTTACGAGTGCATAAGCGTTTGTTTACTTTCTTGTGACAACCCATTGGGTTCCCCTTAACTAGCTTTAGAATCACGGTCGCAGGGGTAGGTGCAAAAAGACACGTAGTTAGGCAGGCGGTCGCAGGGGTAGTTGCGACAACGTGTACACATGGATATCCACTCCGGTTTTATCTTGTTCCCCAAAGGTCCATCGTTAGTCGTCAATTGACAATCGATCTCGCGAGAGGACAAATTGGAAATTATTGGAAATGAAATGACAATCGGTCTCAGGAACATGGTCGTATCATCTCCTATGGGGTTTATACTAGCAATGGCTCTCCATATGTTCCGTTCCTTAAAGGCCATATCATTTCCTACGGAGTTTCTTGGAATAGGTAGATAACAGGAACGGCCTGATGCTAGTGGGACACTGATCTTCCTGTCATCATATCTGGCTGTCGAGAAGGTGAATCTTCATATTATCATATGATTTTTTTGCATTTGCTGTCAAATTCGGCTGTAATAACACGTAAACAAACTCGTTTGCTGTGTAATTTTTGTTTTAAAATCCGTGAAAATTTGTGATTTGTACGTTGTTCATTGACAAGACAATAAGAGACAGTCGATGGGTTAGATTGAAAGTGAAAAAAACTTTATATTTAGACGGAAAAATAGGAAAGTGCAAAGAAGTTTCTAAAATCATGTGCATTGTGAAAATATGCAATAATTGAACGAATCATCAGCCCACAGGAATAACATTTCATAGGGTAGTATCATTGTAAGAAGAAGAAAAGAATAGACAATATTTAGAATTGTTTTACACTCAAAATCACTGCTTCTAATTCATGCATGATTATGTTTACATATCATGGTCGACCATATTATTTGATTAGTTTTCGTGCAGTACCGCCTGAATTTTGGGAGAATTTTTTGCTGGCATATTGCTCAAATAATTTTAATGATGAAATAAATTTCATATCTTTTTTCAGGAGTCTGTCAAATGATATTGGACATCCGAATATATGACGATGAAAAAATAATTAATGGACAACAATCGGTGAACTGTTTACTTTTATGAATCTCATGTGGATCTCAGATATATTTTTATTTTTGCAGGCAACTGCAACCAGCTTAGCGACAGTATTGATTTCAAGCGCTTCTCTGGATGAAGAAGCTATTTCATCTGCGAACGCGGAAAGCAGAATCCCGGAGTTGTTAGTAAATCAGGCATATATTTCATAAATGTCATTTATTATATTGTTTTTGAATTTTCAAATGAATAAAAATAATTTCGAAATAATTAATCTTTATGTTAATAAGCAGAAGGATATATGAACTCAAATACAAATAATTTAAATTTTGTATTAAAATTTTCGATCAATTTTATAGCCTATATCAACGAGATAAATTTATTATCGAGGCACAGTATAATTCCTTCAAAGAGAAGCATTGGATATTCAGGACTAACCGCTAGTTTGAGGTATTCAACAGTAATAGACGACATATTCATAACCAATAGTATGTTTCAATTTGTTCCCTCGTATAAATTAAATCAAGTCTTGGCTATGGCAATATATCAACTGTGAGGCAATTTACTGCTAGCTGCGAAAAACTTTTATTTCGATGCCAGCTTCATTTCATCATTCTACCGACGGAACGATACTATATAAAATAACTCTAAATAGTATACTTAAAAATGTTCAAGTGGCACGCCTCGGAAAGCAACTCTTTGTTGCATATGGTGAGCACATGAACAACAAACAACATTTCAGTTTGTTGATTAAGCTTATAGCAGAAAAATATATTAGCACAAAATACTATTTCATTCCGAAATAAAAATCAGAATAAATTTCTATTAGGTGATACCTCAACAAATTAGGACCCCATCAAGGCATGTAGTTCTCTCACACATAGCGAAGGTCAAGCTCAACGATTATACATTTCACCTTAATTCCACCGAAGACAATCCAAAGCCTGTTTATGGAAGTAAAACAGGGGTGAAAAAGTATAGTAGAATGAAGAATGATAAGTTTAGTAGTAGTTGAATTTGTAATTACCGAAGGACTAGATTTAAATTTTGCTTATTCAATGTCGCTGTGAGCTTCTTTTCATCTAAATAAAGTTTTGAAAACTATTCAAGTCTGAAATAGGAACATTATCAATCAATTATTCAATGGCAATTAACCTTTACATATTCAAATATTTCTAAATAGTGGCTCCCTTTTTAAACTACAACCTTCGAAAATTAAACCGAAAAGGCAACGTTCGTGGCGCATCGAGAAAGGATGACAAAATTGGAGTTGATGTTCCGCTCATTGAGTAATCAAATAATACTGGAAAGGACAACCACGACACAATGTGGTCGCAACAATCCCTGCGACCACTTTTCCTACTGCTACGCTCTTGTTCACAACGCTAGAGAGAGTCAAATTGCACAAGCAAACATGGCTGCTACTCAATGTAAACAAATTTCCATGCTACCCTAAAAATTTGTTTTCTATTTGAAAATCCTTCACCAGTATGAGGAAAACATGCAAAATATTAACAGAAACTTAACTTATCTGTGAAAGGAAGCATCTAGAGATCCTTTTCGACTATAATTTTTACACGAAGGCACTACACATTTCACTTTGAAATAGTAAAGTAATTTCACAGTGTCACACGTTAAAGTTACTTGAATCACAAACCACAATAGAATCTTTAAACCCTCTGGAACGAATTTAGATCGCGAGCACTTCCCACAGTTTTAATATCGGATAAAACTCGCGACGAAACTTGCAAATTGGCCAATTTGGCTTCCAATTTGCATCAGTCAACTTGACAGACAGTACGCATCTAGTCAGCTTTTGGAACAAGAAAGTGACCAGCAAGAGGCAGACGGGGAGGGAATGACAGACAGATCGCTTGGAAGAGAACAGAAACCATTTTATATGAGCTTAGCCCATCCAGTTCTTATTCATCTGAGGTTCCACTCCAGTGCTCCATTCTTAAAGTGGTGATTATATCTTTGAGGAACGGAAGAAATAGAGAAGCTATGCTGATATAAACTCCATAGGAAATTATATGACCACTGCCTGAGACTGATTGTCATTTCATTTCCTATAAATTTTAATTTCTCCTCTTGCGAGTCTGATTGTCAATTTAACGGCTAAACCTGGACGCGAAATTTTACTAGCGCGTGAGATGCGATTCAAAATTTAGACGTTTTTTGGGTTCGAGAAAGTGTCCGAAGAAACATGTTGCCTTAAGTGAAAGTACGATCACACCGGATCTTGGAAGAGTGTAGTTTAAAAAAAGATCTACAATCCAGAAAATTTTGAGTATGTAAAAGTTAACTGCCGTTGCGTAATTGATTGATAATGTTCCTATTTCAGATTTGAATAGTTTGCGAAACTTTATTTAGATAGAAAACTTTTAGAAAAAGAAAGAAACCCGACTTCGGAATGCCCTAAAAAGGATGATTATAATTTTATGGAAGCGGTGCCATATCATTTTTTCCCCGATTTTTTGTGATGGTGCAGATGTTGGAAGTATTTATGTTGAAATGGGGAAATTCATTTGGCACCGCTTCCATGAAATTTATTTCATCCTTCTTAGGGCATTCCAAAGTCGGTTTTCTATTTTTTTCTAAAAGTTTTTTATTTCACCCATTTTAGTGGCAAATTTTTTAATTTCAAACCATTCAAAACTCAGTTTCTTGAATACATCGCATCATGTTCTCGTATATTAAAATAAATTTTTTTGCTGCAATGCAAAAACCACTACGGCTAAAATCTGCAGCGTTCATAGGAATCGAATTTAACTCTGGTACATTTAATCCATGATCTCATCAACGTCTACCTTGATTTTAGATTTAATAATAATAATCCAATATGAATCATAGCTTTGAGCTACTTTTTCAACCTTTGAGTGGCCACCATTTCGTTTCAAATTGTTGGAGCTTGGATTTTTCATTGTGAGCCTTATCACACAACTGAATAAATCTCAGTACTAGTTTTGATACGTGTAGTGACTTGTAAGAGTTTCAAATGTTCGTAAAGGACTGCAGCGATGTTCTGCTGCCTCGGCAGAAGAAGATGACAATATCTGCCGAGAATGCCCTCGTCTAGAGACGCGTGAATGCACTGGCAGGCTAGCATTGTGGTGTCGTGGGGCGGTTTCATTTCCCCAGCACGAGGACCCACTACAAAAAATTTTCGCACTCACGAATTTGAGGTTGCTCAAGAGGCGACCGAAGTCGCAAAAAGTGTAGATAACTACATCGAGGGAGATAGTACTTGTTTCGAGAACAAGAGGAACCTGAGAAGAAAGGTGGACTTGGGGTAACCTTGTCATTACCCGACGAAGCTCATGGCCCACAAATGAAAGAAGGGCAACCGGGTGGTGATGGAGCCCCTTCGCACCCACCCAACTGGAATAAATCCATATTTTGTTGCAGTGGCCAGGTATTCCTCTTCTGAGTGGAAAACTCATACAAGTTGACTTGTATAAACTTTCCCATCAGAAGGGGTGTACCCGGGTGACCAATTTGCGCCATAGAATTATACAATTCGATTGCATAACTCTATGTCATAAAGAGGCACTCTGTTTGGGCCACTCAACCCGCGATGGCACCTGAAACGAAAAGGACTAATTAAGTACCCGGCGGCTGGCTCATGTTTTTTGGGGGCAGCCTGCCACCGTACCGGGTCCTATACCCGGTCAGAATGTTGGGAAAGGAAAGACCAATTTTCAAAAAAATTAGCAATTCATCCTTTGTTTATATTTTCGCAAAATTTAACTGGTTAATTCCACGCAAAGCTATACGTATGTGCCCAAATAGGAAAAAAACATAGGTATATGTACAGACAAGATTTTATACATCTAACAAAATTAAAAAAAGGATATGCATGTGAAAAAAATGTAACAAGGACTATGTACATGCCAAAAATAATGCAAAAAAATTATTTATGTATAAAAGAAAATGTAAAAAAAATATATGTATGTGAAAAAGTGCAAAAAAATTATGTAGATATAAGGAAAATGTAAAAAATGTAGATATAAAAAAAATGTAAAAAAAATATATGTATGTGACAAAGTGCAAAAAAATTATGTAGATATAACAAAATGTAAAAAATGTAAAAAAAAATATATATGTATATGACAAAAGTAAAGGTACTCACCCAAACATCCTCGTCGGGTGCCCGCTGGTGATGTGGTCGGTCCTGTAATGCAACTTGACTGCCGTTAAATCTACTTCTAACGTTAACATGCATCGACGAATACTGAGATTCCAATAAGAAAAATTCCAACCAAAATTATCGGAGATTAATGACAAACAGCTGTTCTTTGGTCGCTGCTGCCCTTGCTGATTTCCATCCATAGGAATAGTTGGCGAAATAGTGACTTTCCTACTCCTTTGAAGACACCGATATTTTGGGCATATAATGGAGCTTCGATGTATAGCGGCAAATCGATAGAAACAATGCGATTGGCTCCTAGTTTAACCAAATGATTTAGGGGCACCGTGTATTAGACTATTTGGATGTCACTTCATCTGCCTCTTCGTACCGTTCTTCGTTCAATTGTTGAGATTTATGTAATGTCAATAAGTGTTTGCTTTCAGCTATAACAATAATTTGAGCAACGCGACGTTCCCGAGCACTTCATACTTGCGACGGCCCTAAGAAGAGAGTTCGGAATGCGAGACTTCACAGTTCTGCCCACTAGAATTCAGCCCAAACTACAATTTGAAATTTACCACGAAACGACACGGAACAAATCTATAAATGAACCAAATTGCCTTCTATTTAGACTACATTCAACTGTTTCTTTGGGTCCCACTCCACATCCGATTCCGAACTTAGCTAAAAGGCTAAACCAAAATTCGCGTTCACCATATATTAAAATTCCGGTAAATTTCGTCAACCTGCGATGAAAAGACAACAAAACTCCACCTTCTTTGATGTTTCGAAATGCATTTACTAGTTGTTTAAGGGAATTTATCCTTGGGATTGTCATAGATTTTCACAGCTCCACACAATTCAGTTCAAAGCTACACCTTTCCGTTATTTTGGTTTTGCTTAACTCCACGATATATACGCTCTAAATTTCAAGTTCAACAAGGAAGGGGAACATCCAAATTGACGCGCACACTTTTACTCCTCCCTTTTCGATTAGTTTTCATGAGTTGATTGATTTTATGTCCATTCAATAATATTGTTCCTTTTTCAGAAGGTTTATTTCAACATAACAGAAGAGACACGTAGAAAATTTGGCTCGAAAATTATTTTGGGTACTTTTTCTTACTAGTCCGAATTTGGTTTAATGAACCGAGCTAATTAATTTGGGTAGCCTTATTAGAATATTAGGTTGTTGCCATTTTCATGCGAATGGATTGACCTGTTGGTATGGCGTATCCCGCCTGTTGTGGCACATATAGTGGTGTTGGACCTGGTTGGCCTTGTCCTGCCTGGGGTGACTGCGAGCCCGGAGGAGGCTGCTGATGCAAGATAGCCACTGAAGGATTCTGTTGTTATAAGATATGATATGGCTGTGGTTGTTGGTCTGGAGGTGATTGGGATGGAATGTATGAAGCTTGATGGTGACTGTGTTGGCTGCATTTATTCAGATTTGATTATGACTTGGATCGAACTGAACATCATACTTCGTATCCACGCACACGCTTCCCCGGCAGCACGGGGTTATTGTCAATTACACACGAGTGAAGAAAGTGTCGCTAAACCTTATGGGATATCGTAATAAGCGTCCTGTACCGTATCCTCAGCACAATTCATTGCATCAGAAAAGGGGTCAAAGTTTTGCAAATTCTCGATGGACATGCGCTAAACAAATTAAACACAGGCAAGAAATAAAACTGCTAATCAAATATCGGGCACATCTTCCCAAACGGGTGTTACCTGTTTTCTGCACTTCAAAAAAAATCTTGCTTCTCACTCCTCCGTCCAATGGCAACTGCTGTCAAAAATATTCAATCGTCCCAGATCAATCTCAAATCGTACCAGTTCGATCGCAAATTGTTCCAGTTCAATCTGAAATTGTTCCAGTTCAATCTGCAATCGTACCAGTTCGATCGTTTAGTTGATGTGGGACATTTTATGCCTGAATTTTCTTTAACCCTTAACTGCTCGATTACTACATACGGACTGGAGCTATACTTTGGCCAGAACAGAGCCGCGACCCCAGGCACACATTTTGTTATATCTTATGTAGACTCACACATACAACCAACCACACACATACACACGCCATATATCGATATATATATATATATATATATATATATATATATATATATATATATATATATAGAAATTTACATATATATATAGTATATATATCTATACAGACATCTATACGCACATGTATATATATATATATATATATATATATATATATATATATATATATATATATACATATATAATATACGTATATATATATGTATATATCTAGATATACATATAGATATATATATATATATATATATATATATATATATATATATATATATATAAACGATATATATACATGTGCGTATAGGTGTATATATAGATATATATACTATATATGTATATATGTATATATATATATATATATATATATATGTAAATTTCTATATATATATATATATATATATATATATATATATATATATATGTCGTGTGTGTGTGTGGGGTTGGTTGTATGTGTGAGTCTACATAAGATATAACACAGCGGGTTCCTGGGGGTCGCGGTTCTGTTCTGGCCATAGTATAGCTCCAGTCCGTATCAAAACCAGTACTGAGATTTATTCAGTTGTGTGATAAGGCTCACAATGAAAAATCCAAACTCGAACAATTTGAAACGAAATGGCGGCCACTCAAAGGTCGAAAAAGTTGCTCAAAGCTACAATTCATATTGGATTATTATTATTAAATCTAAAATCAAGGTAGACGTTGATGAGATCATGGATTAAATGTACCAGAGTTAAATTCGATTCCTATGAACGCTGCAGATTTTAGCCGTAGTGGTTTTTGCATTGCAGCAAAATATGGGTGAAATAAAAAACTTTTAGAAAAAAATAGAAAACCGACTTTGGAATGCCCTAAGAAGGATGAAATAAATTTCATGGAAGCGGTGCCAAATGAATTTCCCCATTTCAACATAAATACTTCCAACATCTGCACCATCACAAAAAATTGGGGAAGAAATGATATGGCACCGCTTCCATAAAATTATAATCATCCTTTTTAGGGCATTCCGAAGTCGGGTTTCTTTCTTTTTTTAAAAGTTTTCTATCTAAATAAAGTTTCGCAAACTATCCAAATCTGAAATAGGAACATTATCAATCAATTACGCAATGGCAGTTAACTTTTACGTACCCACAATTTTCTGAATTGTAGATCTTTTTTTAAACTACACTCTTCCGAGATCCGGTGTGATCGTACTTTCACTTAAGGCAACATGTTTCTTCGGACACTTTCTCGAACCCAAAAAACGTCTAAATTTCGAATCGAATCTCACGCGCTAGTAAAATTTCGCGTCCAGGTTTAGTCGTTAAATTGACAATCAGACTTGCGAGAGGAGATATTAAAAATTATAGGAAATGAAATGACAATCAGTCTCAGGAAGTGGTCATATCATTTCCTATGGAGTTTATATCAGCATAGCTTCTCTATTCCCTCCGTTCCTCAAAGATATAATCACCACTTTAAGAATGGAACACTGGAGTGGAACCTCAGATGAATAAGAACTGGATGGGCTAAGCTCATATAAAATGCATAAGAGAGCATGCGACCGGTCTCTGTTCTCTTCCAAGCGATCTGTCTGTCATTCCCTCCCCGTCTGCCTCTTGCTGGTCACTTTCTTGTTCCAAAAGCTGACTAGATGCGTACTGTCTGTCAAGTTGACTGATGCAAATTGGAAGCCAAATTGGCCAATTTGCAAGTTTCGTCGCGAGTTTTATCCGATATTAAAACTGTGGGAAGTGCTCGCGATCTAAATTCGTTCCAGAGGGTTTAAAGATTCTATTGTGGTTTGTGATTCAAGTAACTTTAACGTGTGACACTGTGAAATTACTTTACTATTTCAAAGTGAAATGTGTAGTGCCTTCGTGTAAAAATTATAGTCGAAAAGGATCTCTAGATGCTTCCTTTCACAGATAAGTTAAGTTTCTGTTAATATTTCGCATGTTTTCCTCATACTGGTGAAGGATTTTCAAATAGAAAACAAATTTTTAGGGTAGCAAGGAAATTTGTTTACATTGAGTAGCAGCCATGTTTGCTTGTGCAATTTGGCTCTCTCTAACGTTGTGAACAAGAGCGTAGCAGTAGGAAAAGTGGTCGCAGGGATTGTTGCGACCACATTGTGTCGTGGTTGTCCACTCCAGTATTATTTGATTACTCAATGAGCGGAACATCAACTCCAATTTTGTCATCCTTTCTCGATGCGCCACGAACGTTGCCCTTTCGATTTAATTTTCGAAGGTTGTAGTTTAAAAAGGGAGCCACTATTTAGAAATATTTGAATATGTAAAGGTTAATTGCCATTGAATAATTGATTGATAATGTTCCTATTTCAGACTTGAATAGTTTTCAAGACTTTATTTAGATGAAAAGAAGCTCACGATGACATTGAATAAGCAAAATTTAAATCTAGTCCTTCGGTAATTACAAATTCAACTACTACTAAACTTATCATTCTTCATTCTACTATACTTTTTCACCCCTGTTTTACTTCCATAAACAGGCTTTGGATTGTCTTCGGTGGAATTAAGGTGAAATGTATAATCGTTGAGCTTGACCTTCGCTATGTGTGAGAGAACTACATGCCTTGATGGGGTCCTAATTTGTTGAGGTATCACCTAATAGAAATTTATTCTGATTTTTATTTCGGAATGAAATAGTATTTTGTGCTAATATATTTTTCTGCTATAAGCTTAATCAACAAACTGAAATGTTGTTTGTTGTTCATGTGCTCACCATATGCAACAAAGAGTTGCTTTCCGAGGCGTGCCACTTGAACATTTTTAAGTATACTATTTAGAGTTATTTTATAAAGTATCGTTCCGTCGGTAGAATGATGAAATGAAGCTGGCATCGAAATAAACGTTTTTTGCAGCTGGCAGTAAATTGCCTCACAGTTGATATATTGCCATAGCCAAGACTTGATTTAATTTATACGAGGGAACAAATTGAAACATACTATTGGTTATGAATATGTCGTCTATTACTGTTGAATACCTCAAACTAGCGGTTAGTCCTGAAAATCCAATGCTTCTCTTTGAAGGAATTATACTGCGCCTCGATAATAAATTTATCTCGCTAATATAGGCTATAAAATTGATCGAAAATTTTAATACAAAATTTAAATTATTTGTATTTGAGTTCATATATCCTTCTGCTTATTAACATAAAGATTAATTATTTCGAAATTATTTTTATTCATTTGAAAATTCAAAAACAATATAATAAATGACATTTATGAAATATATGCCTGATTTACTAACAACTCCGGGATTCTGCTTTCCGCTTTCGCAGATGAAATAGCTTCTCCATCCTGAGAAGCGCTTGAAATCAATACTGTCGCTAAGCTGGTTGCAGTTGCCTGCAAAAATAAAAATATATCTGAGATCCACATGAGATTCATAAAAGTAAACAGTCCACCGATTGTTGTCCATTAATTATTTTTTCATCGTCATATATTCGGATGTCCAATATCATTTGACAGACTCCTGAAAAAAGATATAAAATTGATTTCATCATTAAAATTATTTGAGCAATATGCCAGCAAAAAATTCTCCCAAATTGGTCACCGCGGTACTCCCCTTCTGATGGGAAAGTTTATACAAGTCAAGTTGTATGAGTTTTCTACTCAGAAGAGGAATACCTGGCCACTGCAACAAAATATGGATTTATTCCAGTTGGGTGGGTGCGAAGGGGCTCCATCACCACCCGGTTGCCCTTCTTTCATTTGTGGGCCATGAGCTTCGTCGGGTAATGACGAGGTTACCCCAAGTCCACCTTTCATCTCAGGTTCCTCTTGTTCTCGAAACAAGTACTATCTCCCTCGATGTAGTTATCTACACTTTTTGCGACTTCGGTCGCCTCTTGAGCAACCTCAAATTCGTGAGTGTGAAAATTTTTTGTAGTGGGTCCTCGTGCTGGGGAAATGAAACCGCCCCACGACACCGCAATGCTAGCCTGCCAGCGCATTCACGCGTCTCCAGACGAGGGCATTCTCGGCAGATATTGTCATCTTCTTCTGCCGAGGCAGCAGAACATCGCTGCAGTCCTTTACGGACATTTGAAACTCTTACAAGTCACTACACGTATCAAAACTAGTACTGAGATTTATTCAGTTGTGTGATAAGGCTCACAATGAAAAATCCAAGCTCCAACAATTCGAAACGAAATGGCGGCCACTCAAAGGTCGAAAAAGTTGCTCAAAGCTATGATTCATATTGGATTATTATTATTAAATCTAAAATCAAGGTAGACGTTGATGAGATCATGGATTAAATGTACCAGAGTTAAATTCGATTCCTATGAACGCTGCAGATTTTAGCCGTAGTGGTTTTTGCATTGCAGCAAAAAAATTTATTTTAATATACGAGAACATGATGCAATGTATTCAAGAAACTGAGTTTTGAATGGTTTGAAATAAAAAAATTTGCCACTAAAAAGGGTGAAATAAAAAACTTTTAGAAAAAAATAGAAAACCGACTTTGGAATGCCCTAAGAAGGATGAAATAAATTTCATGGAAGCGGTGCCAAATGAATTTCCCCATTTCAACATAAATACTTCCAACATCTGCACCATCACAAAAAATTGGGGAAGAAATGATATGGCACCGCTTCCATAAAATTATAATCATCCTTTTTAGGGCATTCCGAAGTCGGGTTTCTATCTTTTTTTAAAAGTTTTCTATCTAAATAAAGTTTCGCAAACTATCCAAATCTGAAATAGGAACATTATCAATCAATTACGCAATGGCAGTTAACTTTTACGTACCCACAATTTTCTGAATTGTAGATCTTTTTTTAAACTACACTCTTCCAAGATCCGGTGTGATCGTACTTTCACTTAAGGCAACATTTTTCTTCGGACACTTTCTCGAACCCAAAAAACGTCTAGATTTCGAATCGCATCTCACGCGCTAGTAAAATTTCGCATCCAGGTTTAGTCGTTAAATTTACAATCAGACTTGCGAGAGGAGAAATTAAAAATTATAGGAAATGAAATGACAATCAGTCTCAGGAAGTGGTCATATCATTTCCTATGGAGTTTATATCAGCATAGCTTCTCTATTTCTTCCGTTCCTCAAAGATATAATCACCACTTTAAGAATGGAACACTGGAGTGGAACCTCAGATGAATAAGAACTGGATGGGCTAAGCTCATATAAAATGCATAAGAGAGCATGCGACCGGTCTCTGTTCTCTTCCAAGCGATCTGTCTGTCATTCCCTCCCCGTCTGCCTCTTGCTGGTCACTTTCTTGTTCCCAAAGCTGACTAGATGCGTACTGTCTGTCAAGTTGACTGATGCAAATTGGAAGCCAAATTGGCCAATTTGCAAGTTTCGTCGCGAGTTTTATCCGATATTAAAACTGTGGGAAGTGCTCGCGATCTAAATTCGTTCCAGAGGGTTTAAAGATTCTATTGTGGTTTGTGATTCAAGTAACTTTAACGTGTAACACTGTGAAATTACTTTACTATTTCAAAGTGAAATGTGTAGTGCCTTCGTGTAAAAATTATAGTCGAAAAGGATCTCTAGATGCTTCCTTTCACAGATAAGTTAAGTTTCTGTTAATATTTCGCATGTTTTCCTCATACTGGTGAAGGATTTTCAAATAGAAAACAAATTTCTAGGGTAGCAAGGAAATTTGTTTACATATTGGAACAGGTAGCTAACAGGAACGGCCCAATGCTAATGGAACACTGATTTTTCTTGTCATCAATTCTCGCTGTCGATAAGGAGAAATCTTCATATTATCATATGATTTTTTTGCATTCGCTGTCAAATTCGGCTGTGAATCCGCGTAAACAAACTCGTTCGCCGTGGGATTTTTAGTTAAAATCAGTGAAAATTTGTGATTTGTGCGCTGTTCATGAACAAGACAATAAGATACAATCTTTCGGTAAGATTGCAAGTGAGAAAACTATATATTTCGACGGAAAAGAAGGAAAATACGAACAAAGTTTCTAAAATCATGTGCATTGTGAAAATATGTAATAATAGAACGAACCGTCAGCCCACAGGAGTATCATTTCATAGGTAAGTAACAACATACAATGTAGAAAGCACAATACAATATTTAGAAGTGTTTTTTCACTCAAAATCACTGCTTCCAATTCATGCATGATTATGTTTACATTTCGTTGGCAACCATTTTATTCGATTAGTTTTCGCGTAGTAGCGCCTGCCTTTTGGGGGCAAGTTTTGCTAGCATATTGCTTGAATAATTTTATTGATGAAATCAATTTTTTTTTTTTCCAGGAGTCTGCTAAATGATACTGGACATACGAATATATGGAGATGAAAGAATAATTAATGGACAACAATCGGTAAACTGTTTAGTTTTATAAATCTCATTTGGATCTCAGATATATTTTTATTTTTGCAGGCAAATGCAACGAGCTTAGCGACAGTATTGATTTCAAGCGCCACTCTGGATGTGGAAGTAATTTCATCCTCGAAAGCGGAAAGCAGAATTCCGGAGTTCTTAGTATTATGCTTTTAACTGTAGGCAAATATAGAATGAATTCCATTTATTATATTATTGAATTTTAATATGAATAAAAGTAATTTCGAAATAATTAGTCTTTATATTAACAAGCAGAAGGATATATGAACTCTTCAAAAATATGCTTTGGATAAATAGTTCGAATTTTGTATTATAACTTTTAATCAATTTTATAGCCTATTTCAAAGAAATAAATTTACTATTGGGGCGCAGGATAATTCATTTAGTGACGAATCACAGGTTTGAGAAATTCAACAGTAATAGACGACGTACTCATAACCAATATATGCTCAAATTTGTTCCCTCATATAAATTGAATCAAGATATCATTAAGCTATTTTTGATCCATTCGATCAAGTCTCGCCTATAGCAATATTGACTGTAAGGCAATTTCCTGCCAGCTACGAGAAACTTATTTACTCTAAATAGTATACCTAAAAATGTTAAAGTGGCATGCATCGGAAAGCAACTCTTTGTTGCATATGGTGAGCACTTGAACAACAATCGACATTTCAGCTTGTTAGTTAAGCTTATAGCAGTAAAATACATCAACACAAAATACTATTTTATTGCGAAATTAAAATCAGAATAAATTTCTGTTAGGCGATATCTTAACAAATTAGTACACCTTAAAGGCATGTAGTTCTCTCACACATAGCGAAGGTCAAGCAAAACGATTATACATTTCACCTTAATTCCACTGGCGACGATTATGAAAGGAAAAGGGAGGTGAAAAAGTATAAAAGAATGAACGATTATAGTTTTAATAGTAGTTGAATTTGTAATTACCTAAGGAACAGATTTAGTTTTTGCTTATTAAATGTCACTGTTAGTTTCTTTTTATCTAAATAAAGTTTTACAAACTATTCAAGTCTGAAATAGGAACATTATCAATCGATTATGCAATGGCAGTTAACTTTTACATTTTCAAATATTTCTAAACTGTAGCTCCCTTTTTCGACTACACCCTTCCAAAATTAAATCCGAAGAGCAACGTTCGTGGCGCATCGGGAAATGATGACAAAATTTGAGTTGATGTTCCACTCCAGTGTTCCATTCTCAAAGGTTTACATTGAGTAGCAGCCAAAACTTACGACAGATACAAGCCATATGGCAGCAGCGCTTACTACCCCACACATGACCATTAGTAGGCCGACTTTGCTGGCTAACTTACATGGCGTTATATGAAGAATTGTGGAGGTGCCAACGAAAATTCAAGGTTTTGAGACGGATTTCTACAGTGAAATCTAGATGGTCCACGGAGGACACAATAGCGCTCCTAGTGAAGTGAAAATTATTTCAGTTCTTATACCCGTTTAGTTTTTATCGCCTTCCAAAGTGAATTTATAGGAGGTTGTTTACATCTCAACGCTGAGCTATCAGTCGGAGGTGCAAAACGTGTGCTTCATTTGCTCGTCCTGGAAAGTTTAGGAGCACAATGGGCTATACAAGGTGAATTTATAGCATGCACGGAATGCGTTCGGCACGTTTGTTATTCGGAAAATAGTATATATGGCGAAATATAAGCATTTGCTAATTCCGCAGTTGGATGACAGCTACCGGAAGCTTGTCCATAGTAGGCCGACTAATACATATGCAAATTGCTACCATATGGCTTGTATCTGTCGTAAGTTTTGGTAGCAGCCATGTTTGCTTGTGCAATTTGGCTCTCTCTAACGTTGTGAACAAGAGCGTAGCAGTAGGAAAAGTGGTCGCAGGGATTGTTACGACCACATTGTGTCGTGGTTGTCCACTCCAGTATTATTTAATTACTCAATGAGTGGAACATCAACTCCAATTTTGTCATCCTTTCTCGATGCACCACGAACGTTGCCTTTTCGATTTAATTTTCGAAGGTTGTAGTTTAAAAAGGGAGCCACTATTTAGAAATATTTGAATATGTAAAGGTTAATTGCCATTGAATAATTGATTGATAATGTTCCTATTTCAGACTTGAATAGTTTTCAAAACTTTATTTAGATGAAAAGAAGCTCACGACGACATTGAATAAGCAAAATTTAAATCTAGTCCTTCGGTAATTACAAATTCAACTACTACTAAACTTATCATTCTTCATTCTACTATACTTTTTCATCCCTGTTTTACTTCCATAAACAGGCTTTGGATTGTCTTCGGTGGAATTAAGGTGAAATGTATAATCGTTGAGCTTGACCTTCGCTATGTGTGAGAGAACTACATGCCTTGATGGGGACCTAATTTGTTGAGGTATCACCTAATAGAAATTTATTCTGATTTTTATTTCGCAATAAAATAGTATTTTGTGCTAATATATTTTTCTGCTATAAGCTTAATCAACAAACTGAAATGTTGTTTGTTGTTCATGTGCTCACCATATGCAACAAAGAGTTGCTTTCCGAGGCGTGCCACTTGAACATTTTTAAGTATACTATTTAGAGTTATTTTATAAAGTATCGTTCCGTCGGTAGAATGATGAAATGAAGCTGGCATCGAAATAAACGTTTTTCGCAGCTGGCAGTAAATTGCCTCACAGTTGATATATTGCCATAGCCAAGACTTGATTTAATTTATACGAGGGAACAAATTGAAACATACTATTGGTTATGAATATGTCGTCTATTACTGTTGAATACCTCAAACTAGCGGTTAGTCCTGAAAATCCAATGCTTCTCTTTGAAGGAATTATACTGCGCCTCGATAATAAATTTATCTCGCTAATATAGGCTATAAAATTGATCGAAAATTTTAATACAAAATTTAAATTATTTGTATTTGAGTTCATATATCCTTCTGCTTATTAACATAAAGATTAATTATTTCGAAATTATTTTTATTCATTTGAAAATTCAAAAACAATATAATAAATGACATTTATGAAATATATGCCTGATTTACTAACAACTCCGGGATTCTGCTTTCCGCTTTCGCAGATGAAATAGCTTCTCCATCCTGAGAAGCGCTTGAAATCAATACTGTCGCTAAGCTGGTTGCAGTTGCCTGCAAAAATAAAAATATATCTGAGATCCACATGAGATTCATAAAAGTAAACAGTCCACCGATTGTTGTCCATTAATTATTTTTTCATCGTCATATATTCGGATGTCCAATATCATTTGACAGACTCCTGAAAAAAGATATAAAATTGATTTCATCATTAAAATTATTTGAGCAATATGCCAGCAAAAAATTCTCCCAAATTGGTCACCGCGGTACTCCCCTTCTGATGGGAAAGTTTATACAAGTCAAGTTGTATGAGTTTTCTACTCAGAAGAGGAATACCTGGCCACTGCAACAAAATATGGATTTATTCCAGTTGGGTGGGTGCGAAGGGGCTCCATCACCACCCGGTTGCCCTTCTTTCATTTGTGGGCCATGAGCTTCGTCGGGTAATGACGAGGTTACCCCAAGTCCACCTTTCATCTCAGGTTCCTCTTGTTCTCGAAACAAGTACTATCTCCCTCGATGTAGTTATCTACACTTTTTGCGACTTCGGTCGCCTCTTGAGCAACCTCAAATTCGTGAGTGTGAAAATTTTTTGTAGTGGGTCCTCGTGCTGGGGAAATGAACCCGCCCCACGACACCGCAATGCTAGCCTGCCAGCGCATTCACGCGTCTCCAGACGAGGGCATTCTCGGCAGATATTGTCATCTTCTTCTGCCGAGGCAGCAGAACATCGCTGCAGTCCTTTACGGACATTTGAAACTCTTACAAGTCACTACACGTATCAAAACTAGTACTGAGATTTATTCAGTTGTGTGATAAGGCTCACAATGAAAAATCCAAGCTCCAACAATTCGAAACGAAATGGTGGCCACTCAAAGGTCGAAAAAGTTGCTCAAAGCTATGATTCATATTGGATTATTATTATTAAATCTAAAATCAAGGTAGACGTTGATGAGATCATGGATTAAATGTACCAGAGTTAAATTCGATTCCTATGAACGCTGCAGATTTTAGCCGTAGTGGTTTTTGCATTGCAGCAAAAAAATTTATTTTAATATACGAGAACATGATGCAATGTATTCAAGAAACTGAGTTTTGAATGGTTTGAAATAAAAAAATTTGCCACTAAAAAGGGTGAAATAAAAAACTTTTAGAAAAAAATAGAAAACCGACTTTGGAATGCCCTAAGAAGGATGAAATAAATTTCATGGAAGCGGTGCCAAATGAATTTCCCCATTTCAACATAAATACTTCCAACATCTGCACCATCACAAAAAATTGGGGAAGAAATGATATGGCACCGCTTCCATAAAATTATAATCATCCTTTTTAGGGCATTCCAAAGTCGGGTTTCTATCTTTTTTTAAAAGTTTTCTATCTAAATAAAGTTTCGCAAACTATCCAAATCTGAAATAGGAACATTATCAATCAATTACGCAATGGCAGTTAACTTTTACGTACCCACAATTTTCTGAATTGTAGATCTTTTTTTAAACTACACTCTTCCAAGATCCGGTGTGATCGTACTTTCACTTAAGGCAACATTTTTCTTCGGACACTTTCTCGAACCCAAAAAACGTCTAGATTTCGAATCGCATCTCACGCGCTAGTAAAATTTCGCATCCAGGTTTAGTCGTTAAATTTACAATCAGACTTGCGAGAGGAGAAATTAAAAATTATAGGAAATGAAATGACAATCAGTCTCAGGAAGTGGTCATATCATTTCCTATGGAGTTTATATCAGCATAGCTTCTCTATTTCTTCCGTTCCTCAAAGATATAATCACCACTTTAAGAATGGAACACTGGAGTGGAACCTCAGATGAATAAGAACTGGATGGGCTAAGCTCATATAAAATGCATAAGAGAGCATGCGACCGGTCTCTGTTCTCTTCCAAGCGATCTGTCTGTCATTCCCTCCCCGTCTGCCTCTTGCTGGTCACTTTCTTGTTCCCAAAGCTGACTAGATGCGTACTGTCTGTCAAGTTGACTGATGCAAATTGGAAGCCAAATTGGCCAATTTGCAAGTTTCGTCGCGAGTTTTATCCGATATTAAAACTGTGGGAAGTGCTCGCGATCTAAATTCGTTCCAGAGGGTTTAAAGATTCTATTGTGGTTTGTGATTCAAGTAACTTTAACGTGTGACACTGTGAAATTACTTTACTATTTCAAAGTGAAATGTGTAGTGCCTTCGTGTAAAAATTATAGTCGAAAAGGATCTCTAGATGCTTCCTTTCACAGATAAGTTAAGTTTCTGTTAATATTTCGCATGTTTTCCTCATACTGGTGAAGGATTTTCAAATAGAAAACAAATTTCTAGGGTAGCAAGGAAATTTGTTTACATTGAGTAGCAGCCATGTTTGCTTGTGCAATTTGGCTCTCTCTAACGTTGTGAACAAGAGCGTAGCAGTAGGAAAAGTGGTCGCAGGGATTGTTACGACCACATTGTGTCGTGGTTGTCCACTCCAGTATTATTTAATTACTCAATGAGTGGAACATCAACTCCAATTTTGTCATCCTTTCTCGATGCGCCACGAACGTTGCCTTTTCGATTTAATTTTCGAAGGTTGTAGTTTAAAAAGGGAGCCACTATTTAGAAATATTTGAATATGTAAAGGTTAATTGCCATTGAATAATTGATTGATAATGTTCCTATTTCAGACTTGAATAGTTTTCAAAACTTTATTTAGATGAAAAGAAGCTCACGACGACATTGAATAAGCAAAATTTAAATCTAGTCCTTCGGTAATTACAAATTCAACTACTACTAAACTTATCATTCTTCATTCTACTATACTTTTTCATCCCTGTTTTACTTCCATAAACAGGCTTTGGATTGTCTTCGGTGGAATTAAGGTGAAATGTATAATCGTTGAGCTTGACCTTCGCTATGTGTGAGAGAACTACATGCCTTGATGGGGACCTAATTTGTTGAGGTATCACCTAATAGAAATTTATTCTGATTTTTATTTCGCAATAAAATAGTATTTTGTGCTAATATATTTTTCTGCTATAAGCTTAATCAACAAACTGAAATGTTGTTTGTTGTTCATGTGCTCACCATATGCAACAAAGAGTTGCTTTCCGAGGCGTGCCACTTGAACATTTTTAAGTATACTATTTAGAGTTATTTTATAAAGTATCGTTCCGTCGGTAGAATGATGAAATGAAGCTGGCATCGAAATAAACGTTTTTCGCAGCTGGCAGTAAATTGCCTCACAGTTGATATATTGCCATAGCCAAGACTTGATTTAATTTATACGAGGGAACAAATTGAAACATACTATTGGTTATGAATATGTCGTCTATTACTGTTGAATACCTCAAACTAGCGGTTAGTCCTGAAAATCCAATGCTTCTCTTTGAAGGAATTATACTGCGCCTCGATAATAAATTTATCTCGCTAATATAGGCTATAAAATTGATCGAAAATTTTAATACAAAATTTAAATTATTTGTATTTGAGTTCATATATCCTTCTGCTTATTAACATAAAGATTAATTATTTCGAAATTTATTTATTCATTTGAAAATTCAAAAACAATATAATAAATGACATTTATGAAATATATGCCTGATTTACTAACAACTCCGGGATTCTGCTTTCCGCTTTCGCAGATGAAATAGCTTCTCCATCCTGAGAAGCGCTTGAAATCAATACTGTCGCTAAGCTGGTTGCAGTTGCCTGCAAAAATAAAAATATATCTGAGATCCACATGAGATTCATAAAAGTAAACAGTCCACCGATTGTTGTCCATTAATTATTTTTTCACCGTCATATATTCGGATGTCCAATATCATTTGACAGACTCCTGAAAAAAGATATAAAATTGATTTCATCATTAAAATTATTTGAGCAATATGCCAGCAAAAAATTCTCCCAAATTGGTCACCGCGGTACTCCCCTTCTGATGGGAAAGTTTATACAAGTCAAGTTGTATGAGTTTTCTACTCAGAAGAGGAATACCTGGCCACTGCAACAAAATATGGATTTATTCCAGTTGGGTGGGTGCGAAGGGGCTCCATCACCACCCGGTTGCCCTTCTTTCATTTGTGGGCCATGAGCTTCGTCGGGTAATGACGAGGTTACCCCAAGTCCACCTTTCATCTCAGGTTCCTCTTGTTCTCGAAACAAGTACTATCTCCCTCGATGTAGTTATCTACACTTTTTGCGACTTCGGTCGCCTCTTGAGCAACCTCAAATTCGTGAGTGTGAAAATTTTTTGTAGTGGGTCCTCGTGCTGGGGAAATGAACCCGCCCCACGACACCGCAATGCTAGCCTGCCAGCGCATTCACGCGTCTCCAGACGAGGGCATTCTCGGCAGATATTGTCATCTTCTTCTGCCGAGGCAGCAGAACATCGCTGCAGTCCTTTACGGACATTTGAAACTCTTACAAGTCACTACACGTATCAAAACTAGTACTGAGATTTATTCAGTTGTGTGATAAGGCTCACAATGAAAAATCCAAGCTCCAACAATTCGAAACGAAATGGCGGCCACTCAAAGGTCGAAAAAGTTGCTCAAAGCTATGATTCATATTGGATTATTATTATTAAATCTAAGATCAAGGTAGACGTTGATGAGATCATGGATTGAATGTACCAGAGTTAAATTCGATTCCTATGAACGCTGCAGATTTTAGCCGTAGTGGTTTTTGCATTGCAGCAAAAAAATTTATTTTAATATACGAGAACATGATGCAATGTATTCAAGAAACTGAGTTTTGAATGGTTTGAAATAAAAAAATTTGCCACTAAAAAGGGTGAAATAAAAAACTTTTAGAAAAAAATAGAAAACCGACTTTGGAATGCCCTAAGAAGGATGAAATAAATTTCATGGAAGCGGTGCCAAATGAATTTCCCCATTTCAACATAAATACTTCCAACATCTGCACCATCACAAAAAATTGGGGAAGAAATGATATGGCACCGCTTCCATAAAATTATAATCATCCTTTTTAGGGCATTCCGAAGTCGGGTTTCTATCTTTTTTTAAAAGTTTTCTATCTAAATAAAGTTTCGCAAACTATCCAAATCTGAAATAGGAACAT
Organism: Odontomyia ornata; assembly: GCA_963969285.1. Lineage (NCBI taxonomy): Eukaryota > Metazoa > Arthropoda > Insecta > Diptera > Stratiomyidae > Odontomyia > Odontomyia ornata. The sequence goes on from OZ017741.1 coordinate 120,633,869, forward strand.
TATCAATCAATTACGCAATGGCAGTTAACTTTTACGTACCCACAATTTTCTGAATTGTAGATCTTTTTTTAAACTACACTCTTCCAAGATCCGGTGTGATCGTACTTTCACTTAAGGCAACATTTTTCTTCGGACACTTTCTCGAACCCAAAAAACGTCTAGATTTCGAATCGCATCTCACGCGCTAGTAAAATTTCGCATCCAGGTTTAGTCGTTAAATTTACAATCAGACTTGCGAGAGGAGAAATTAAAAATTATAGGAAATGAAATGACAATCAGTCTCAGGAAGTGGTCATATCATTTCCTATGGAGTTTATATCAGCATAGCTTCTCTATTTCTTCCGTTCCTCAAAGATATAATCACCACTTTAAGAATGGAACACTGGAGTGGAACCTCAGATGAATAAGAACTGGATGGGCTAAGCTCATATAAAATGCATAAGAGAGCATGCGACCGGTCTCTGTTCTCTTCCAAGCGATCTGTCTGTCATTCCCTCCCCGTCTGCCTCTTGCTGGTCACTTTCTTGTTCCCAAAGCTGACTAGATGCGTACTGTCTGTCAAGTTGACTGATGCAAATTGGAAGCCAAATTGGCCAATTTGCAAGTTTCGTCGCGAGTTTTATCCGATATTAAAACTGTGGGAAGTGCTCGCGATCTAAATTCGTTCCAGAGGGTTTAAAGATTCTATTGTGGTTTGTGATTCAAGTAACTTTAACGTGTGACACTGTGAAATTACTTTACTATTTCAAAGTGAAATGTGTAGTGCCTTCGTGTAAAAATTATAGTCGAAAAGGATCTCTAGATGCTTCCTTTCACAGATAAGTTAAGTTTCTGTTAATATTTCGCATGTTTTCCTCATACTGGTGAAGGATTTTCAAATAGAAAACAAATTTCTAGGGTAGCAAGGAAATTTGTTTACATTGAGTAGCAGCCATGTTTGCTTGTGCAATTTGGCTCTCTCTAACGTTGTGAACAAGAGCGTAGCAGTAGGAAAAGTGGTCGCAGGGATTGTTACGACCACATTGTGTCGTGGTTGTCCACTCCAGTATTATTAAATTACTCAATGAGTGGAACATCAACTCCAATTTTGTCATCCTTTCTCGATGCGCCACGAACGTTGCCTTTTCGATTTAATTTTCGAAGGTTGTAGTTTAAAAAGGGAGCCACTATTTAGAAATATTTGAATATGTAAAGGTTAATTGCCATTGAATAATTGATTGATAATGTTCCTATTTCAGACTTGAATAGTTTTCAAAACTTTATTTAGATGAAAAGAAGCTCACGACGACATTGAATAAGCAAAATTTAAATCTAGTCCTTCGGTAATTACAAATTCAACTACTACTAAACTTATCATTCTTCATTCTACTATACTTTTTCATCCCTGTTTTACTTCCATAAACAGGCTTTGGATTGTCTTCGGTGGAATTAAGGTGAAATGTATAATCGTTGAGCTTGACCTTCGCTATGTGTGAGAGAACTACATGCCTTGATGGGGACCTAATTTGTTGAGGTATCACCTAATAGAAATTTATTCTGATTTTTATTTCGCAATAAAATAGTATTTTGTGCTAATATATTTTTCTGCTATAAGCTTAATCAACAAACTGAAATGTTGTTTGTTGTTCATGTGCTCACCATATGCAACAAAGAGTTGCTTTCCGAGGCGTGCCACTTGAACATTTTTAAGTATACTATTTAGAGTTATTTTATAAAGTATCGTTCCGTCGGTAGAATGATGAAATGAAGCTGGCATCGAAATAAACGTTTTTCGCAGCTGGCAGTAAATTGCCTCACAGTTGATATATTGCCATAGCCAAGACTTGATTTAATTTATACGAGGGAACAAATTGAAACATACTATTGGTTATGAATATGTCGTCTATTACTGTTGAATACCTCAAACTAGCGGTTAGTCCTGAAAATCCAATGCTTCTCTTTGAAGGAATTATACTGCGCCTCGATAATAAATTTATCTCGCTAATATAGGCTATAAAATTGATCGAAAATTTTAATACAAAATTTAAATTATTTGTATTTGAGTTCATATATCCTTCTGCTTATTAACATAAAGATTAATTATTTCGAAATTATTTTTATTCATTTGAAAATTCAAAAACAATATAATAAATGACATTTATGAAATATATGCCTGATTTACTAACAACTCCGGGATTCTGCTTTCCGCTTTCGCAGATGAAATAGCTTCTCCATCCTGAGAAGCGCTTGAAATCAATACTGTCGCTAAGCTGGTTGCAGTTGCCTGCAAAAATAAAAATATATCTGAGATCCACATGAGATTCATAAAAGTAAACAGTCCACCGATTGTTGTCCATTAATTATTTTTTCATCGTCATATATTCGGATGTCCAATATCATTTGACAGACTCCTGAAAAAAGATATAAAATTGATTTCATCATTAAAATTATTTGAGCAATATGCCAGCAAAAAATTCTCCCAAATTGGTCACCGCGGTACTCCCCTTCTGATGGGAAAGTTTATACAAGTCAAGTTGTATGAGTTTTCTACTCAGAAGAGGAATACCTGGCCACTGCAACAAAATATGGATTTATTCCAGTTGGGTGGGTGCGAAGGGGCTCCATCACCACCCGGTTGCCCTTCTTTCATTTGTGGGCCATGAGCTTCGTCGGGTAATGACGAGGTTACCCCAAGTCCACCTTTCATCTCAGGTTCCTCTTGTTCTCGAAACAAGTACTATCTCCCTCGATGTAGTTATCTACACTTTTTGCGACTTCGGTCGCCTCTTGAGCAACCTCAAATTCGTGAGTGTGAAAATTTTTTGTAGTGGGTCCTCGTGCTGGGGAAATGAACCCGCCCCACGACACCGCAATGCTAGCCTGCCAGCGCATTCACGCGTCTCCAGACGAGGGCATTCTCGGCAGATATTGTCATCTTCTTCTGCCGAGGCAGCAGAACATCGCTGCAGTCCTTTACGGACATTTGAAACTCTTACAAGTCACTACACGTATCAAAACTAGTACTGAGATTTATTCAGTTGTGTGATAAGGCTCACAATGAAAAATCCAAGCTCCAACAATTCGAAACGAAATGGCGGCCACTCAAAGGTCGAAAAAGTTGCTCAAAGCTATGATTCATATTGGATTATTATTATTAAATCTAAAATCAAGGTAGACGTTGATGAGATCATGGATTAAATGTACCAGAGTTAAATTCGATTCCTATGAACGCTGCAGATTTTAGCCGTAGTGGTTTTTGCATTGCAGCAAAAAAATTTATTTTAATATACGAGAACATGATGCAATGTATTCAAGAAACTGAGTTTTGAATGGTTTGAAATAAAAAAATTTGCCACTAAAAAGGGTGAAATAAAAAACTTTTAGAAAAAAATAGAAAACCGACTTTGGAATGCCCTAAGAAGGATGAAATAAATTTCATGGAAGCGGTGCCAAATGAATTTCCCCATTTCAACATAAATACTTCCAACATCTGCACCATCACAAAAAATTGGGGAAGAAATGATATGGCACCGCTTCCATAAAATTATAATCATCCTTTTTAGGGCATTCCGAAGTCGGGTTTCTATCTTTTTTTAAAAGTTTTCTATCTAAATAAAGTTTCGCAAACTATCCAAATCTGAAATAGGAACATTATCAATCAATTACGCAATGGCAGTTAACTTTTACGTACCCACAATTTTCTGAATTGTAGATCTTTTTTTAAACTACACTCTTCCAAGATCTGGTGTGATCGTACTTTCACTTAAGGCAACATTTTTCTTCGGACACTTTCTCGAACCCAAAAAACGTCTAGATTTCGAATCGCATCTCACGCGCTAGTAAAATTTCGCATCCAGGTTTAGTCGTTAAATTTACAATCAGACTTGCGAGAGGAGAAATTAAAAATTATAGGAAATGAAATGACAATCAGTCTCAGGAAGTGGTCATATCATTTCCTATGGAGTTTATATCAGCATAGCTTCTCTATTTCTTCCGTTCCTCAAAGATATAATCACCACTTTAAGAATGGAACACTGGAGTGGAACCTCAGATGAATAAGAACTGGATGGGCTAAGCTCATATAAAATGCATAAGAGAGCATGCGACCGGTCTCTGTTCTCTTCCAAGCGATCTGTCTGTCATTCCCTCCCCGTCTGCCTCTTGCTGGTCACTTTCTTGTTCCCAAAGCTGACAAGATGCGTACTGTCTGTCAAGTTGACTGATGCAAATTGGAAGCCAAATTGGCCAATTTGCAAGTTTCGTCGCGAGTTTTATCCGATATTAAAACTGTGGGAAGTGCTCGCGATCTAAATTCGTTCCAGAGGGTTTAAAGATTCTATTGTGGTTTGTGATTCAAGTAACTTTAACGTGTGACACTGTGAAATTACTTTACTATTTCAAAGTGAAATGTGTAGTGCCTTCGTGTAAAAATTATAGTCGAAAAGGATCTCTAGATGCTTCCTTTCACAGATAAGTTAAGTTTCTGTTAATATTTCGCATGTTTTCCTCATACTGGTGAAGGATTTTCAAATAGAAAACAAATTTCTAGGGTAGCAAGGAAATTTGTTTACATTGAGTAGCAGCCATGTTTGCTTGTGCAATTTGGCTCTCTCTAACGTTGTGAACAAGAGCGTAGCAGTAGGAAAAGTGGTCGCAGGGATTGTTACGACCACATTGTGTCGTGGTTGTCCACTCCAGTATTATTTAATTACTCAATGAGTGGAACATCAACTCCAATTTTGTCATCCTTTCTCGATGCGCCACGAACGTTGCCTTTTCGATTTAATTTTCGAAGGTTGTAGTTTAAAAAGGGAGCCACTATTTAGAAATATTTGAATATGTAAAGGTTAATTGCCATTGAATAATTGATTGATAATGTTCCTATTTCAGACTTGAATAGTTTTCAAAACTTTATTTAGATGAAAAGAAGCTCACGACGACATTGAATAAGCAAAATTTAAATCTAGTCCTTCGGTAATTACAAATTCAACTACTACTAAACTTATCATTCTTCATTCTACTATACTTTTTCATCCCTGTTTTACTTCCATAAACAGGCTTTGGATTGTCTTCGGTGGAATTAAGGTGAAATGTATAATCGTTGAGCTTGACCTTCGCTATGTGTGAGAGAACTACATGCCTTGATGGGGACCTAATTTGTTGAGGTATCACCTAATAGAAATTTATTCTGATTTTTATTTCGCAATAAAATAGTATTTTGTGCTAATATATTTTTCTGCTATAAGCTTAATCAACAAACTGAAATGTTGTTTGTTGTTCATGTGCTCACCATATGCAACAAAGAGTTGCTTTCCGAGGCGTGCCACTTGAACATTTTTAAGTATACTATTTAGAGTTATTTTATAAAGTATCGTTCCGTCGGTAGAATGATGAAATGAAGCTGGCATCGAAATAAACGTTTTTCGCAGCTGGCAGTAAATTGCCTCACAGTTGATATATTGCCATAGCCAAGACTTGATTTAATTTATACGAGGGAACAAATTGAAACATACTATTGGTTATGAATATGTCGTCTATTACTGTTGAATACCTCAAACTAGCGGTTAGTCCTGAAAATCCAATGCTTCTCTTTGAAGGAATTATACAGCGCCTCGATAATAAATTTATCTCGCTAATATAGGCTATAAAATTGATCGAAAATTTTAATACAAAATTTAAATTATTTGTATTTGAGTTCATATATCCTTCTGCTTATTAACATAAAGATTAATTATTTCGAAATTTATTTATTCATTTGAAAATTCAAAAACAATATAATAAATGACATTTATGAAATATATGCCTGATTTACTAACAACTCCGGGATTCTGCTTTCCGCTTTCGCAGATGAAATAGCTTCTCCATCCTGAGAAGCGCTTGAAATCAATACTGTCGCTAAGCTGGTTGCAGTTGCCTGCAAAAATAAAAATATATCTGAGATCCACATGAGATTCATAAAAGTAAACAGTCCACCGATTGTTGTCCATTAATTATTTTTTCACCGTCATATATTCGGATGTCCAATATCATTTGACAGACTCCTGAAAAAAGATATAAAATTGATTTCATCATTAAAATTATTTGAGCAATATGCCAGCAAAAAATTCTCCCAAATTGGTCACCGCGGTACTCCCCTTCTGATGGGAAAGTTTATACAAGTCAAGTTGTATGAGTTTTCTACTCAGAAGAGGAATACCTGGCCACTGCAACAAAATATGGATTTATTCCAGTTGGGTGGGTGCGAAGGGGCTCCATCACCACCCGGTTGCCCTTCTTTCATTTGTGGGCCATGAGCTTCGTCGGGTAATGACGAGGTTACCCCAAGTCCACCTTTCATCTCAGGTTCCTCTTGTTCTCGAAACAAGTACTATCTCCCTCGATGTAGTTATCTACACTTTTTGCGACTTCGGTCGCCTCTTGAGCAACCTCAAATTCGTGAGTGTGAAAATTTTTTGTAGTGGGTCCTCGTGCTGGGGAAATGAACCCGCCCCACGACACCGCAATGCTAGCCTGCCAGCGCATTCACGCGTCTCCAGACGAGGGCATTCTCGGCAGATATTGTCATCTTCTTCTGCCGAGGCAGCAGAACATCGCTGCAGTCCTTTACGGACATTTGAAACTCTTACAAGTCACTACACGTATCAAAACTAGTACTGAGATTTATTCAGTTGTGTGATAAGGCTCACAATGAAAAATCCAAGCTCCAACAATTCGAAACGAAATGGCGGCCACTCAAAGGTCGAAAAAGTTGCTCAAAGCTATGATTCATATTGGATTATTATTATTAAATCTAAAATCAAGGTAGACGTTGATGAGATCATGGATTAAATGTACCAGAGTTAAATTCGATTCCTATGAACGCTGCAGATTTTAGCCGTAGTGGTTTTTGCATTGCAGCAAAAAAATTTATTTTAATATACGAGAACATGATGCAATGTATTCAAGAAACTGAGTTTTGAATGGTTTGAAATAAAAAAATTTGCCACTAAAAAGGGTGAAATAAAAAACTTTTAGAAAAAAATAGAAAACCGACTTTGGAATGCCCTAAGAAGGATGAAATAAATTTCATGGAAGCGGTGCCAAATGAATTTCCCCATTTCAACATAAATACTTCCAACATCTGCACCATCACAAAAAATTGGGGAAGAAATGATATGGCACCGCTTCCATAAAATTATAATCATCCTTTTTAGGGCATTCCGAAGTCGGGTTTCTATCTTTTTTTAAAAGTTTTCTATCTAAATAAAGTTTCGCAAACTATCCAAATCTGAAATAGGAACATTATCAATCAATTACGCAATGGCAGTTAACTTTTACGTACCCACAATTTTCTGAATTGTAGATCTTTTTTTAAACTACACTCTTCCAAGATCTGGTGTGATCGTACTTTCACTTAAGGCAACATTTTTCTTCGGACACTTTCTCGAACCCAAAAAACGTCTAGATTTCGAATCGCATCTCACGCGCTAGTAAAATTTCGCATCCAGGTTTAGTCGTTAAATTTACAATCAGACTTGCGAGAGGAGAAATTAAAAATTATAGGAAATGAAATGACAATCAGTCTCAGGAAGTGGTCATATCATTTCCTATGGAGTTTATATCAGCATAGCTTCTCTATTTCTTCCGTTCCTCAAAGATATAATCACCACTTTAAGAATGGAACACTGGAGTGGAACCTCAGATGAATAAGAACTGGATGGGCTAAGCTCATATAAAATGCATAAGAGAGCATGCGACCGGTCTCTGTTCTCTTCCAAGCGATCTGTCTGTCATTCCCTCCCCGTCTGCCTCTTGCTGGTCACTTTCTTGTTCCCAAAGCTGACTAGATGCGTACTGTCTGTCAAGTTGACTGATGCAAATTGGAAGCCAAATTGGCCAATTTGCAAGTTTCGTCGCGAGTTTTATCCGATATTAAAACTGTGGGAAGTGCTCGCGATCTAAATTCGTTCCAGAGGGTTTAAAGATTCTATTGTGGTTTGTGATTCAAGTAACTTTAACGTGTGACACTGTGAAATTACTTTACTATTTCAAAGTGAAATGTGTAGTGCCTTCGTGTAAAAATTATAGTCGAAAAGGATCTCTAGATGCTTCCTTTCACAGATAAGTTAAGTTTCTGTTAATATTTCGCATGTTTTCCTCATACTGGTGAAGGATTTTCAAATAGAAAACAAATTTCTAGGGTAGCAAGGAAATTTGTTTACATTGAGTAGCAGCCATGTTTGCTTGTGCAATTTGGCTCTCTCTAACGTTGTGAACAAGAGCGTAGCAGTAGGAAAAGTGGTCGCAGGGATTGTTACGACCACATTGTGTCGTGGTTGTCCACTCCAGTATTATTTAATTACTCAATGAGTGGAACATCAACTCCAATTTTGTCATCCTTTCTCGATGCGCCACGAACGTTGCCTTTTCGATTTAATTTTCGAAGGTTGTAGTTTAAAAAGGGAGCCACTATTTAGAAATATTTGAATATGTAAAGGTTAATTGCCATTGAATAATTGATTGATAATGTTCCTATTTCAGACTTGAATAGTTTTCAAAACTTTATTTAGATGAAAAGAAGCTCACGACGACATTGAATAAGCAAAATTTAAATCTAGTCCTTCGGTAATTACAAATTCAACTACTACTAAACTTATCATTCTTCATTCTACTATACTTTTTCATCCCTGTTTTACTTCCATAAACAGGCTTTGGATTGTCTTCGGTGGAATTAAGGTGAAATGTATAATCGTTGAGCTTGACCTTCGCTATGTGTGAGAGAACTACATGCCTTGATGGGGACCTAATTTGTTGAGGTATCACCTAATAGAAATTTATTCTGATTTTTATTTCGCAATAAAATAGTATTTTGTGCTAATATATTTTTCTGCTATAAGCTTAATCAACAAACTGAAATGTTGTTTGTTGTTCATGTGCTCACCATATGCAACAAAGAGTTGCTTTCCGAGGCGTGCCACTTGAACATTTTTAAGTATACTATTTAGAGTTATTTTATAAAGTATCGTTCCGTCGGTAGAATGATGAAATGAAGCTGGCATCGAAATAAACGTTTTTCGCAGCTGGCAGTAAATTGCCTCACAGTTGATATATTGCCATAGCCAAGACTTGATTTAATTTATACGAGGGAACAAATTGAAACATACTATTGGTTATGAATATGTCGTCTATTACTGTTGAATACCTCAAACTAGCGGTTAGTCCTGAAAATCCAATGCTTCTCTTTGAAGGAATTATACTGCGCCTCGATAATAAATTTATCTCGCTAATATAGGCTATAAAATTGATCGAAAATTTTAATACAAAATTTAAATTATTTGTATTTGAGTTCATATATCCTTCTGCTTATTAACATAAAGATTAATTATTTCGAAATTATTTTTATTCATTTGAAAATTCAAAAACAATATAATAAATGACATTTATGAAATATATGCCTGATTTACTAACAACTCCGGGATTCTGCTTTCCGCTTTCGCAGATGAAATAGCTTCTCCATCCTGAGAAGCGCTTGAAATCAATACTGTCGCTAAGCTGGTTGCAGTTGCCTGCAAAAATAAAAATATATCTGAGATCCACATGCGATTCATAAAAGTAAACAGTCCACCGATTGTTGTCCATTAATTATTTTTTCATCGTCATATATTCGGATGTCCAATATCATTTGACAGACTCCTGAAAAAAGATATAAAATTGATTTCATCATTAAAATTATTTGAGCAATATGCCAGCAAAAAATTCTCCCAAATTGGTCACCGCGGTACTCCCCTTCTGATGGGAAAGTTTATACAAGTCAAGTTGTATGAGTTTTCTACTCAGAAGAGGAATACCTGGCCACTGCAACAAAATATGGATTTATTCCAGTTGGGTGGGTGCGAAGGGGCTCTATCACCACCCGGTTGCCCTTCTTTCATTTGTGGGCCATGAGCTTCGTCGGGTAATGACGAGGTTACCCCAAGTCCACCTTTCATCTCAGGTTCCTCTTGTTCTCGAAACAAGTACTATCTCCCTCGATGTAGTTATCTACACTTTTTGCGACTTCGGTCGCCTCTTGAGCAACCTCAAATTCGTGAGTGTGAAAATTTTTTGTAGTGGGTCCTCGTGCTGGGGAAATGAACCCGCCCCACGACACCGCAATGCTAGCCTGCCAGCGCATTCACGCGTCTCCAGACGAGGGCATTCTCGGCAGATATTGTCATCTTCTTCTGCCGAGGCAGCAGAACATCGCTGCAGTCCTTTACGGACATTTGAAACTCTTACAAGTCACTACACGTATCAAAACTAGTACTGAGATTTATTCAGTTGTGTGATAAGGCTCACAATGAAAAATCCAAGCTCCAACAATTCGAAACGAAATGGCGGCCACTCAAAGGTCGAAAAAGTTGCTCAAAGCTATGATTCATATTGGATTATTATTATTAAATCTAAAATCAAGGTAGACGTTGATGAGATCATGGATTAAATGTACCAGAGTTAAATTCGATTCCTATGAACGCTGCAGATTTTAGCCGTAGTGGTTTTTGCATTGCAGCAAAAAAATTTATTTTAATATACGAGAACATGATGCAATGTATTCAAGAAACTGAGTTTTGAATGGTTTGAAATAAAAAAATTTGCCACTAAAAAGGGTGAAATAAAAAACTTTTAGAAAAAAATAGAAAACCGACTTTGGAATGCCCTAAGAAGGATGAAATAAATTTCATGGAAGCGGTGCCAAATGAATTTCCCCATTTCAACATAAATACTTCCAACATCTGCACCATCACAAAAAATTGGGGAAGAAATGATATGGCACCGCTTCCATAAAATTATAATCATCCTTTTTAGGGCATTCCGAAGTCGGGTTTCTATCTTTTTTTAAAAGTTTTCTATCTAAATAAAGTTTCGCAAACTATCCAAATCTGAAATAGGAACATTATCAATCAATTACGCAATGGCAGTTAACTTTTACGTACCCACAATTTTCTGAATTGTAGATCTTTTTTTAAACTACACTCTTCCAAGATCCGGTGTGATCGTACTTTCACTTAAGGCAACATTTTTCTTCGGACACTTTCTCGAACCCAAAAAACGTCTAGATTTCGAATCGCATCTCACGCGCTAGTAAAATTTCGCATCCAGGTTTAGTCGTTAAATTTACAATCAGACTTGCGAGAGGAGAAATTAAAAATTATAGGAAATGAAATGACAATCAGTCTCAGGAAGTGGTCATATCATTTCCTATGGAGTTTATATCAGCATAGCTTCTCTATTCCTTCCGTTCCTCAAAGATATAATCACCACTTTAAGAATGGAACACTGGAGTGGAACCTCAGATGAATAAGAACTGGATGGGCTAAGCTCATATAAAATGCATAAGAGAGCATGCGACCGGTCTCTGTTCTCTTCCAAGCGATCTGTCTGTCATTCCCTCCCCGTCTGCCTCTTGCTGGTCACTTTCTTGTTCCCAAAGCTGACTAGATGCGTACTGTCTGTCAAGTTGACTGATGCAAATTGGAAGCCAAATTGGCCAATTTGCAAGTTTCGTCGCGAGTTTTATCCGATATTAAAACTGTGGGAAGTGCTCGCGATCTAAATTCGTTCCAGAGGGTTTAAAGATTCTATTGTGGTTTGTGATTCAAGTAACTTTAACGTGTGACACTGTGAAATTACTTTACTATTTCAAAGTGAAATGTGTAGTGCCTTCGTGTAAAAATTATAGTCGAAAAGGATCTCTAGATGCTTCCTTTCACAGATAAGTTAAGTTTCTGTTAATATTTCGCATGTTTTCCTCATACTGGTGAAGGATTTTCAAATAGAAAACAAATTTCTAGGGTAGCAAGGAAATTTGTTTACATTGAGTAGCAGCCATGTTTGCTTGTGCAATTTGGCTCTCTCTAACGTTGTGAACAAGAGCGTAGCAGTAGGAAAAGTGGTCGCAGGGATTGTTACGACCACATTGTGTCGTGGTTGTCCACTCCAGTATTATTTAATTACTCAATGAGTGGAACATCAACTCCAATTTTGTCATCCTTTCTCGATGCGCCACGAACGTTGCCTTTTCGATTTAATTTTCGAAGGTTGTAGTTTAAAAAGGGAGCCACTATTTAGAAATATTTGAATATGTAAAGGTTAATTGCCATTGAATAATTGATTGATAATGTTCCTATTTCAGACTTGAATAGTTTTCAAAACTTTATTTAGATGAAAAGAAGCTCACGACGACATTGAATAAGCAAAATTTAAATCTAGTCCTTCGGTAATTACAAATTCAACTACTACTAAACTTATCATTCTTCATTCTACTATACTTTTTCATCCCTGTTTTACTTCCATAAACAGGCTTTGGATTGTCTTCGGTGGAATTAAGGTGAAATGTATAATCGTTGAGCTTGACCTTCGCTATGTGTGAGAGAACTACATGCCTTGATGGGGACCTAATTTGTTGAGGTATCACCTAATAGAAATTTATTCTGATTTTTATTTCGCAATAAAATAGTATTTTGTGCTAATATATTTTTCTGCTATAAGCTTAATCAACAAACTGAAATGTTGTTTGTTGTTCATGTGCTCACCATATGCAACAAAGAGTTGCTTTCCGAGGCGTGCCACTTGAACATTTTTAAGTATACTATTTAGAGTTATTTTATAAAGTATCGTTCCGTCGGTAGAATGATGAAATGAAGCTGGCATCGAAATAAACGTTTTTCGCAGCTGGCAGTAAATTGCCTCACAGTTGATATATTGCCATAGCCAAGACTTGATTTAATTTATACGAGGGAACAAATTGAAACATACTATTGGTTATGAATATGTCGTCTATTACTGTTGAATACCTCAAACTAGCGGTTAGTCCTGAAAATCCAATCCTTCTCTTTGAAGGAATTATACTGCGCCTCGATAATAAATTTATCTCGCTAATATAGGCTATAAAATTGATCGAAAATTTTAATACAAAATTTAAATTATTTGTATTTGAGTTCATATATCCTTCTGCTTATTAACATAAAGATTAATTATTTCGAAATTATTTTTATTCATTTGAAAATTCAAAAACAATATAATAAATGACATTTATGAAATATATGCCTGATTTACTAACAACTCCGGGATTCTGCTTTCCGCTTTCGCAGATGAAATAGCTTCTCCATCCTGAGAAGCGCTTGAAATCAATACTGTCGCTAAGCTGGTTGCAGTTGCCTGCAAAAATAAAAATATATCTGAGATCCACATGAGATTCATAAAAGTAAACAGTCCACCGATTGTTGTCCATTAATTATTTTTTCATCGTCATATATTCGGATGTCCAATATCATTTGACAGACTCCTGAAAAAAGATATAAAATTGATTTCATCATTAAAATTATTTGAGCAATATGCCAGCAAAAAATTCTCCCGAATTGGTCACCGCGGTACTCCCCTTCTGATGGGAAAGTTTATACAAGTCAAGTTGTATGAGTTTTCTACTCAGAAGAGGAATACCTGGCCACTGCAACAAAATATGGATTTATTCCAGTTGGGTGGGTGCGAAGGGGCTCCATCACCACCCGGTTGCCCTTCTTTCATTTGTGGGCCATGAGCTTCGTCGGGTAATGACGAGGTTACCCCAAGTCCACCTTTCATCTCAGGTTCCTCTTGTTCTCGAAACAAGTACTATCTCCCTCGATGTAGTTATCTACACTTTTTGCGACTTCGGTCGCCTCTTGAGCAACCTCAAATTCGTGAGTGTGAAAATTTTTTGTAGTGGGTCCTCGTGCTGGGGAAATGAACCCGCCCCACGACACCGCAATGCTAGCCTGCCAGCGCATTCACGCGTCTCCAGACGAGGGCATTCTCGGCAGATATTGTCATCTTCTTCTGCCGAGGCAGCAGAACATCGCTGCAGTCCTTTACGGACATTTGAAACTCTTACAAGTCACTACACGTATCAAAACTAGTACTGAGATTTATTCAGTTGTGTGATAAGGCTCACAATGAAAAATCCAAGCTCCAACAATTCGAAACGAAATGGCGGCCACTCAAAGGTCGAAAAAGTTGCTCAAAGCTATGATTCATATTGGATTATTATTATTAAATCTAAAATCAAGGTAGACGTTGATGAGATCATGGATTAAATGTACCAGAGTTAAATTCGATTCCTATGAACGCTGCAGATTTTAGCCGTAGTGGTTTTTGCATTGCAGCAAAAAAATTTATTTTAATATACGAGAACATGATGCAATGTATTCAAGAAACTGAGTTTTGAATGGTTTGAAATAAAAAAATTTGCCACTAAAAAGGGTGAAATAAAAAACTTTTAGAAAAAGATAGAAAACCGACTTTGGAATGCCCTAAGAAAGATGAAATAAATTTCATGGAAGCGGTGCCAAATGAATTTCCCCATTTCAACATAAATACTTCCAACATCTGCACCATCACAAAAAATTGGGGAAGAAATGATATGGCACCGCTTCCATAAAATTATAATCATCCTTTTTAGGGCATTCCGAAGTCGGGTTTCTATCTTTTTTTAAAAGTTTTCTATCTAAATAAAGTTTCGCAAACTATCCAAATCTGAAATAGGAACATTATCAATCAATTACGCAATGGCAGTTAACTTTTACGTACCCACAATTTTCTGAATTGTAGATCTTTTTTTAAACTACACTCTTCCAAGATCCGGTGTGATCGTACTTTCACTTAAGGCAACATTTTTCTTCGGACACTTTCTCGAACCCAAAAAACGTCTAGATTTCGAATCGCATCTCACGCGCTAGTAAAATTTCGCATCCAGGTTTAGTCGTTAAATTTACAATCAGACTTGCGAGAGGAGAAATTAAAAATTATAGGAAATGAAATGACAATCAGTCTCAGGAAGTGGTCATATCATTTCCTATGGAGTTTATATCAGCATAGCTTCTCTATTTCTTCCGTTCCTCAAAGATATAATCACCACTTTAAGAATGGAACACTGGAGTGGAACCTCAGATGAATAAGAACTGGATGGGCTAAGCTCATATAAAATGCATAAGAGAGCATGCGACCGGTCTCTGTTCTCTTCCAAGCGATCTGTCTGTCATTCCCTCCCCGTCTGCCTCTTGCTGGTCACTTTCTTGTTCCCAAAGCTGACTAGATGCGTACTGTCTGTCAAGTTGACTGATGCAAATTGGAAGCCAAATTGGCCAATTTGCAAGTTTCGTCGCGAGTTTTATCCGATATTAAAACTGTGGGAAGTGCTCGCGATCTAAATTCGTTCCAGAGGGTTTAAAGATTCTATTGTGGTTTGTGATTCAAGTAACTTTAACGTGTGACACTGTGAAATTACTTTACTATTTCAAAGTGAAATGTGTAGTGCCTTCGTGTAAAAATTATAGTCGAAAAGGATCTCTAGATGCTTCCTTTCACAGATAAGTTAAGTTTCTGTTAATATTTCGCATGTTTTCCTCATACTGGTGAAGGATTTTCAAATAGAAAACAAATTTCTAGGGTAGCAAGGAAATTTGTTTACATTGAGTAGCAGCCATGTTTGCTTGTGCAATTTGGCTCTCTCTAACGTTGTGAACAAGAGCGTAGCAGTAGGAAAAGTGGTCGCAGGGATTGTTACGACCACATTGTGTCGTGGTTGTCCACTCCAGTATTATTTAATTACTCAATGAGTGGAACATCAACTCCAATTTTGTCATCCTTTCTCGATGCGCCACGAACGTTGCCTTTTCGATTTAATTTTCGAAGGTTGTAGTTTAAAAAGGGAGCCACTATTTAGAAATATTTGAATATGTAAAGGTTAATTGCCATTGAATAATTGATTGATAATGTTCCTATTTCAGACTTGAATAGTTTTCAAAACTTTATTTAGATGAAAAGAAGCTCACGACGACATTGAATAAGCAAAATTTAAATCTAGTCCTTCGGTAATTACAAATTCAACTACTACTAAACTTATCATTCTTCATTCTACTATACTTTTTCATCCCTGTTTTACTTCCATAAACAGGCTTTGGATTGTCTTCGGTGGAATTAAGGTGAAATGTATAATCGTTGAGCTTGACCTTCGCTATGTGTGAGAGAACTACATGCCTTGATGGGGACCTAATTTGTTGAGGTATCACCTAATAGAAATTTATTCTGATTTTTATTTCGCAATAAAATAGTATTTTGTGCTAATATATTTTTCTGCTATAAGCTTAATCAACAAACTGAAATGTTGTTTGTTGTTCATGTGCTCACCATATGCAACAAAGAGTTGCTTTCCGAGGCGTGCCACTTGAACATTTTTAAGTATACTATTTAGAGTTATTTTATAAAGTATCGTTCCGTCGGTAGAATGATGAAATGAAGCTGGCATCGAAATAAACGTTTTTCGCAGCTGGCAGTAAATTGCCTCACAGTTGATATATTGCCATAGCCAAGACTTGATTTAATTTATACGAGGGAACAAATTGAAACATACTATTGGTTATGAATATGTCGTCTATTACTGTTGAATACCTCAAACTAGCGGTTAGTCCTGAAAATCCAATGCTTCTCTTTGAAGGAATTATACTGCGCCTCGATAATAAATTTATCTCGCTAATATAGGCTATAAAATTGATCGAAAATTTTAATACAAAATTTAAATTATTTGTATTTGAGTTCATATATCCTTCTGCTTATTAACATAAAGATTAATTATTTCGAAATTATTTTTATTCATTTGAAAATTCAAAAACAATATAATAAATGACATTTATGAAATATATGCCTGATTTACTAACAACTCCGGGATTCTGCTTTCCGCTTTCGCAGATGAAATAGCTTCTCCATCCTGAGAAGCGCTTGAAATCAATACTGTCGCTAAGCTGGTTGCAGTTGCCTGCAAAAATAAAAATATATCTGAGATCCACATGAGATTCATAAAAGTAAACAGTCCACCGATTGTTGTCCATTAATTATTTTTTCATCGTCATATATTCGGATGTCCAATATCATTTGACAGACTCCTGAAAAAAGATATAAAATTGATTTCATCATTAAAATTATTTGAGCAATATGCCAGCAAAAAATTCTCCCAAATTGGTCACCGCGGTACTCCCCTTCTGATGGGAAAGTTTATACAAGTCAAGTTGTATGAGTTTTCTACTCAGAAGAGGAATACCTGGCCACTGCAACAAAATATGGATTTATTCCAGTTGGGTGGGTGCGAAGGGGCTCCATCACCACCCGGTTGCCCTTCTTTCATTTGTGGGCCATGAGCTTCGTCGGGTAATGACGAGGTTACCCCAAGTCCACCTTTCATCTCAGGTTCCTCTTGTTCTCGAAACAAGTACTATCTCCCTCGATGTAGTTATCTACACTTTTTGCGACTTCGGTCGCCTCTTGAGCAACCTCAAATTCGTGAGTGTGAAAATTTTTTGTAGTGGGTCCTCGTGCTGGGGAAATGAACCCGCCCCACGACACCGCAATGCTAGCCTGCCAGCGCATTCACGCGTCTCCAGACGAGGGCATTCTCGGCAGATATTGTCATCTTCTTCTGCCGAGGCAGCAGAACATCGCTGCAGTCCTTTACGGACATTTGAAACTCTTACAAGTCACTACACGTATCAAAACTAGTACTGAGATTTATTCAGTTGTGTGATAAGGCTCACAATGAAAAATCCAAGCTCCAACAATTCGAAACGAAATGGCGGCCACTCAAAGGTCGAAAAAGTTGCTCAAAGCTATGATTCATATTGGATTATTATTATTAAATCTAAAATCAAGGTAGACGTTGATGAGATCATGGATTAAATGTACCAGAGTTAAATTCGATTCCTATGAACGCTGCAGATTTTAGCCGTAGTGGTTTTTGCATTGCAGCAAAAAAATTTATTTTAATATACGAGAACATGATGCAATGTATTCAAGAAACTGAGTTTTGAATGGTTTGAAATAAAAAAATTTGCCACTAAAAAGGGTGAAATAAAAAACTTTTAGAAAAAAATAGAAAACCGACTTTGGAATGCCCTAAGAAGGATGAAATAAATTTCATGGAAGCGGTGCCAAATGAATTTCCCCATTTCAACATAAATACTTCCAACATCTGCACCATCACAAAAAATTGGGGAAGAAATGATATGGCACCGCTTCCATAAAATTATAATCATCCTTTTTAGGGCATTCCGAAGTCGGGTTTCTATCTTTTTTTAAAAGTTTTCTATCTAAATAAAGTTTCGCAAACTATCCAAATCTGAAATAGGAACATTATCAATCAATTACGCAATGGCAGTTAACTTTTACGTACCCACAATTTTCCGAATTGTAGATCTTTTTTTAAACTACACTCTTCCAAGATCCGGTGTGATCGTACTTTCACTTAAGGCAACATTTTTCTTCGGACACTTTCTCGAACCCAAAAAACGTCTAGATTTCGAATCGCATCTCACGCGCTAGTAAAATTTCGCATCCAGGTTTAGTCGTTAAATTTACAATCAGACTTGCGAGAGGAGAAATTAAAAATTATAGGAAATGAAATGACAATCAGTCTCAGGAAGTGGTCATATCATTTCCTTTGGAGTTTATATCAGCATAGCTTCTCTATTTCTTCCGTTCCTCAAAGATATAATCACCACTTTAAGAATGGAACACTGGAGTGGAACCTCAGATGAATAAGAACTGGATGGGCTAAGCTCATATAAAATGCATAAGAGAGCATGCGACCGGTCTCTGTTCTCTTCCAAGCGATCTGTCTGTCATTCCCTCCCCGTCTGCCTCTTGCTGGTCACTTTCTTGTTCCCAAAGCTGACTAGATGCGTACTGTCTGTCAAGTTGACTGATGCAAATTGGAAGCCAAATTGGCCAATTTGCAAGTTTCGTCGCGAGTTTTATCCGATATTAAAACTGTGGGAAGTGCTCGCGATCTAAATTCGTTCCAGAGGGTTTAAAGATTCTATTGTGGTTTGTGATTCAAGTAACTTTAACGTGTGACACTGTGAAATTACTTTACTATTTCAAAGTGAAATGTGTAGTGCCTTCGTGTAAAAATTATAGTCGAAAAGGATCTCTAGATGCTTCCTTTCACAGATAAGTTAAGTTTCTGTTAATATTTCGCATGTTTTCCTCATACTGGTGAAGGATTTTCAAATAGAAAACAAATTTTTAGGGTAGCAAGGAAATTTGTTTACATTGAGTAGCAGCCATGTTTGCTTGTGCAATTTGGCTCTCTCTAACGTTGTGAACAAGAGCGTAGCAGTAGGAAAAGTGGTCGCAGGGATTGTTACGACCACATTGTGTCGTGGTTGTCCACTCCAGTATTATTTAATTACTCAATGAGTGGAACATCAACTCCAATTTTGTCATCCTTTCTCGATGCGCCACGAACGTTGCCTTTTCGATTTAATTTTCGAAGGTTGTAGTTTAAAAAGGGAGCCACTATTTAGAAATATTTGAATATGTAAAGGTTAATTGCCATTGAATAATTGATTGATAATGTTCCTATTTCAGACTTGAATAGTTTTCAAAACTTTATTTAGATGAAAAGAAGCTCACGACGACATTGAATAAGCAAAATTTAAATCTAGTCCTTCGGTAATTACAAATTCAACTACTACTAAACTTATCATTCTTCATTCTACTATACTTTTTCATCCCTGTTTTACTTCCATAAACAGGCTTTGGATTGTCTTCGGTGGAATTAAGGTGAAATGTATAATCGTTGAGCTTGACCTTCGCTATGTGTGAGAGAACTACATGCCTTGATGGGGACCTAATTTGTTGAGGTATCACCTAATAGAAATTTATTCTGATTTTTATTTCGCAATAAAATAGTATTTTGTGCTAATATATTTTTCTGCTATAAGCTTAATCAACAAACTGAAATGTTGTTTGTTGTTCATGTGCTCACCATATGCAACAAAGAGTTGCTTTCCGAGGCGTGCCACTTGAACATTTTTAAGTATACTATTTAGAGTTATTTTATAAAGTATCGTTCCGTCGGTAGAATGATGAAATGAAGCTGGCATCGAAATAAACGTTTTTCGCAGCTGGCAGTAAATTGCCTCACAGTTGATATATTGCCATAGCCAAGACTTGATTTAATTTATACGAGGGAACAAATTGAAACATACTATTGGTTATGAATATGTCGTCTATTACTGTTGAATACCTCAAACTAGCGGTTAGTCCTGAAAATCCAATGCTTCTCTTTGAAGGAATTATACTGCGCCTCGATAATAAATTTATCTCGCTAATATAGGCTATAAAATTGATCGAAAATTTTAATACAAAATTTAAATTATTTGTATTTGAGTTCATATATCCTTCTGCTTATTAACATAAAGATTAATTATTTCGAAATTATTTTTATTCATTTGAAAATTCAAAAACAATATAATAAATGACATTTATGAAATATATGCCTGATTTACTAACAACTCCGGGATTCTGCTTTCCGCTTTCGCAGATGAAATAGCTTCTCCATCCTGAGAAGCGCTTGAAATCAATACTGTCGCTAAGCTGGTTGCAGTTGCCTGCAAAAATAAAAATATATCTGAGATCCACATGAGATTCATAAAAGTAAACAGTCCACCGATTGTTGTCCATTAATTATTTTTTCATCGTCATATATTCGGATGTCCAATATCATTTGACAGACTCCTGAAAAAAGATATAAAATTGATTTCATCATTAAAATTATTTGAGCAATATGCCAGCAAAAAATTCTCCCAAATTGGTCACCGCGGTACTCCCCTTCTGATGGGAAAGTTTATACAAGTCAAGTTGTATGAGTTTTCTACTCAGAAGAGGAATACCTGGCCACTGCAACAAAATATGGATTTATTCCAGTTGGGTGGGTGCGAAGGGGCTCCATCACCACCCGGTTGCCCTTCTTTCATTTGTGGGCCATGAGCTTCGTCGGGTAATGACGAGGTTACCCCAAGTCCACCTTTCATCTCAGGTTCCTCTTGTTCTCGAAACAAGTACTATCTCCCTCGATGTAGTTATCTACACTTTTTGCGACTTCGGTCGCCTCTTGAGCAACCTCAAATTCGTGAGTGTGAAAATTTTTTGTAGTGGGTCCTCGTGCTGGGGAAATGAACCCGCCCCACGACACCGCAATGCTAGCCTGCCAGCGCATTCACGCGTCTCCAGACGAGGGCATTCTCGGCAGATATTGTCATCTTCTTCTGCCGAGGCAGCAGAACATCGCTGCAGTCCTTTACGGACATTTGAAACTCTTACAAGTCACTACACGTATCAAAACTAGTACTGAGATTTATTCAGTTGTGTGATAAGGCTCACAATGAAAAATCCAAGCTCCAACAATTCGAAACGAAATGGCGGCCACTCAAAGGTCGAAAAAGTTGCTCAAAGCTATGATTCATATTGGATTATTATTATTAAATCTAAAATCAAGGTAGACGTTGATGAGATCATGGATTAAATGTACCAGAGTTAAATTCGATTCCTATGAACGCTGCAGATTTTAGCCGTAGTGGTTTTTGCATTGCAGCAAAAAAATTTATTTTAATATACGAGAACATGATGCAATGTATTCAAGAAACTGAGTTTTGAATGGTTTGAAATAAAAAAATTTGCCACTAAAAAGGGTGAAATAAAAAACTTTTAGAAAAAAATAGAAAACCGACTTTGGAATGCCCTAAGAAGGATGAAATAAATTTCATGGAAGCGGTGCCAAATGAATTTCCCCATTTCAACATAAATACTTCCAACATCTGCACCATCACAAAAAATTGGGGAAGAAATGATATGGCACCGCTTCCATAAAATTATAATCATCCTTTTTAGGGCATTCCGAAGTCGGGTTTCTATCTTTTTTTAAAAGTTTTCTATCTAAATAAAGTTTCGCAAACTATCCAAATCTGAAATAGGAACATTATCAATCAATTACGCAATGGCAGTTAACTTTTACGTACCCACAATTTTCTGAATTGTAGATCTTTTTTTAAACTACACTCTTCCAAGATCCGGTGTGATCGTACTTTCACTTAAGGCAACATTTTTCTTCGGACACTTTCTCGAACCCAAAAAACGTCTAGATTTCGAATCGCATCTCACGCGCTAGTAAAATTTCGCATCCAGGTTTAGTCGTTAAATTTACAATCAGACTTGCGAGAGGAGAAATTAAAAATTATAGGAAATGAAATGACAATCAGTCTCAGGAAGTGGTCATATCATTTCCTATGGAGTTTATATCAGCATAGCTTCTCTATTTCTTCCGTTCCTCAAAGATATAATCACCACTTTAAGAATGGAACACTGGAGTGGAACCTCAGATGAATAAGAACTGGATGGGCTAAGCTCATATAAAATGCATAAGAGAGCATGCGACCGGTCTCTGTTCTCTTCCAAGCGATCTGTCTGTCATTCCCTCCCCGTCTGCCTCTTGCTGGTCACTTTCTTGTTCCCAAAGCTGACTAGATGCGTACTGTCTGTCAAGTTGACTGATGCAAATTGGAAGCCAAATTGGCCAATTTGCAAGTTTCGTCGCGAGTTTTATCCGATATTAAAACTGTGGGAAGTGCTCGCGATCTAAATTCGTTCCAGAGGGTTTAAAGATTCTATTGTGGTTTGTGATTCAAGTAACTTTAACGTGTGACACTGTGAAATTACTTTACTATTTCAAAGTGAAATGTGTAGTGCCTTCGTGTAAAAATTATAGTCGAAAAGGATCTCTAGATGCTTCCTTTCACAGATAAGTTAAGTTTCTGTTAATATTTCGCATGTTTTCCTCATACTGGTGAAGGATTTTCAAATAGAAAACAAATTTTTAGGGTAGCAAGGAAATTTGTTTACATTGAGTAGCAGCCATGTTTGCTTGTGCAATTTGGCTCTCTCTAACGTTGTGAACAAGAGCGTAGCAGTAGGAAAAGTGGTCGCAGGGATTGTTACGACCACATTGTGTCGTGGTTGTCCACTCCAGTATTATTTAATTACTCAATGAGTGGAACATCAAATCCAATTTTGTCATCCTTTCTCGATGCGCCACGAACGTTGCCTTTTCGATTTAATTTTCGAAGGTTGTAGTTTAAAAAGGGAGCCACTATTTAGAAATATTTGAATATGTAAAGGTTAATTGCCATTGAATAATTGATTGATAATGTTCCTATTTCAGACTTGAATAGTTTTCAAAACTTTATTTAGATGAAAAGAAGCTCACGACGACATTGAATAAGCAAAATTTAAATCTAGTCCTTCGGTAATTACAAATTCAACTACTACTAAACTTATCATTCTTCATTCTACTATACTTTTTCATCCCTGTTTTACTTCCATAAACAGGCTTTGGATTGTCTTCGGTGGAATTAAGGTGAAATGTATAATCGTTGAGCTTGACCTTCGCTATGTGTGAGAGAACTACATGCCTTGATGGGGACCTAATTTGTTGAGGTATCACCTAATAGAAATTTATTCTGATTTTTATTTCGCAATAAAATAGTATTTTGTGCTAATATATTTTTCTGCTATAAGCTTAATCAACAAACTGAAATGTTGTTTGTTGTTCATGTGCTCACCATATGCAACAAAGAGTTGCTTTCCGAGGCGTGCCACTTGAACATTTTTAAGTATACTATTTAGAGTTATTTTATAAAGTATCGTTCCGTCGGTAGAATGATGAAATGAAGCTGGCATCGAAATAAACGTTTTTCGCAGCTGGCAGTAAATTGCCTCACAGTTGATATATTGCCATAGCCAAGACTTGATTTAATTTATACGAGGGAACAAATTGAAACATACTATTGGTTATGAATATGTCGTCTATTACTGTTGAATACCTCAAACTAGCGGTTAGTCCTGAAAATCCAATGCTTCTCTTTGAAGGAATTATACTGCGCCTCGATAATAAATTTATCTCGCTAATATAGGCTATAAAATTGATCGAAAATTTTAATACAAAATTTAAATTATTTGTATTTGAGTTCATATATCCTTCTGCTTATTAACATAAAGATTAATTATTTCGAAATTATTTTTATTCATTTGAAAATTCAAAAACAATATAATAAATGACATTTATGAAATATATGCCTGATTTACTAACAACTCCGGGATTCTGCTTTCCGCTTTCGCAGATGAAATAGCTTCTCCATCCAGAGAAGCGCTTGAAATCAAAACTGTCGCTAAGCTGGTTGCAGTTGCCTGCAAAAATAAAAATATATCTGAGATCCACATGAGATTCATAAAAGTAAACAGTCCACCGATTGTTGTCCATTAATTATTTTTTCATCGTCATATATTCGGATGTCCAATATCATTTGACAGACTCCTGAAAAAAGATATAAAATTGATTTCATCATTAAGATTATTTGAGCCAGCAAAAAATTCTCCCAAATTGGTCACCGCGGTACTCCCCTTCTGATGGGAAAGTTTATACAAGTCAAGTTGTATGAGTTTTCTACTCAGAAGAGGAATACCTGGCCACTGCAACAAAATATGGATTTATTCCAGTTGGGTGGGTGCGAAGGGGCTCCATCACCACCCGGTTGCCCTTCTTTCATTTGTGGGCCATGAGCTTCGTCGGGTAATGACGAGGTTACCCCAAGTCCACCTTTCATCTCAGGTTCCTCTTGTTCTCGAAACAAGTACTATCTCCCTCGATGTAGTTATCTACACTTTTTGCGACTTCGGTCGCCTCTTGAGCAACCTCAAATTCGTGAGTGTGAAAATTTTTTGTAGTGGGTCCTCGTGCTGGGGAAATGAACCCGCCCCACGACACCGCAATGCTAGCCTGCCAGCGCATTCACGCGTCTCCAGACGAGGGCATTCTCGGCAGATATTGTCATCTTCTTCTGCCGAGGCAGCAGAACATCGCTGCAGTCCTTTACGGACATTTGAAACTCTTACAAGTCACTACACGTATCAAAACTAGTACTGAGATTTATTCAGTTGTGTGATAAGGCTCACAATGAAAAATCCAAGCTCCAACAATTCGAAACGAAATGGCGGCCACTCAAAGGTCGAAAAAGTTGCTCAAAGCTATGATTCATATTGGATTATTATTATTAAATCTAAAATCAAGGTAGACGTTGATGAGATCATGGATTAAAT
>OZ017741.1:120663825-120681325 GCA_963969285.1 Odontomyia ornata
AAAAAAGTGCCGAATGCATTCCGTGCATGCTATAAATTCACCTTTTATAGCCCATTGTGCTCCTGAACTTTCCAAGACGAGCAAATGAAGCACACGTTTTGCACCTTCGACTGATAGCTCAGCGTTGAGAAGTAAACAAACTCCTACAAATTCACTTTGGAAATCGATAAAAACTAAACGGGTATAAGAACTGAAATAATTTTCACTTCACTAGGAGCGCTATTGTGTTCTCCGCGGATCATCTGGATTTCACTGTAGAAATCCGTCTCTAAACCGTACAAAACCTCGAATTTTTGTTGGCACCTCCACAATTCTTCATATAACGCCATGTAAGTTAGCCAGCAAAGTCGGCCTACTAATGGTCATGTGTGTGGTAGTAAGTGCTGCTGCCATATGGCTTGTATCTATCGTCAGTTTTGGTTCTAAACCATCTTGGACAACTACGAAACAAGACAATATTTTGTTGCGCTGGTCATTTAAATCATTTTACTACATAAATTTTACGGTCAAATTACCACAAACTAAAGCAATTATCTTGAAAAGGCTACTCTACATTCTATCCCTGATGGAAAATTTTTTTACTTTAGATGAGTTTCTAGGTCCTTCTTTTTTTCCGATTATCCCATTTTCACCTTTTGATTTTGCATATTTAGTAAATTGAGTTAAGAGGTGAGTGGAACATATTTGGAGATTTGAAGACTGCTTAAACCAAAAGCTGTATTTGGGCGCAAGTGTAATTATAAAAAGTATGAATTCGAAAGCAAGCAATTTTTATTGAAAACAAGGCAAGTGACAAAGCTTCTTCTAGTCCTCTCCTATTTTCATCGAATTGCCAATTATGAAATTATGTAGTATAAGTAATTGTAATCAGGTGAAATATCGGTAAATAGGATGATTTCCTTGCTAAAAGTAAGGTTTGTTTTCTTTCAAAATTATATTGCCAACTCAAGCGCACCGTACATTCACAAAGTAGCCACAGTTTACATTTGCCCTGTGCTGTCCACTTGCAGTAGTTTCCGAGGGGCCTACTGTCTTCTTTATAAAACGAACCAAAAATACGAGCTCTTTTGCGCATGGAAACATTCCAAGATGCATGACCAACGAGTTTCAAAGTTTGATAGGAAATTTCAGGAACAAAAAGTATTTGTATAGCGAAATGATTAAAAATAAATTTGTAATTGGTTATACATAAAAACATGTCACCTTATACAGAGCTAACTAATTTTTGTTGAAATAAGCAAAATTATTAATTCCTTTGCACCTGGCACCGACGAATTCTTTCCTCGAATCATATGTATACATTCGTGCCCATTTTCACGTCAGCATTTACCTCCTTTCTGGTTAATAGTTGACATTCACTGTTCGGTTTGCCTAGTTTCAATGTGGCTGCCACAGTGTAAGAAAAATAGACAGTGTTTTAACTTTGATACATGCCCGCCCATAGGTAAAACTCGTTTTTTCGTCGATCCACCAAACGCACATGAAAAAAGATTAAATTCGCTAATACCCTCGAGGTCATTAGCACTAACAATTCGTCCCACGGTGCAATCAGGACAGTTGATTTGTATGAAGATAATAGTTGAAAATTAGGATCATTCCATTTTTAGTTTAATTACTATTTTTCTCAAACTGGACTAGCTACTATGTGAGTATGCTATGCTCAAGAGCGACGAGTATCCCCTTCGTTGTGGACGCGTGAACTTATAAACATTTACTTTAGCAAGGAAGGTTCGAAACAATACATATTATGTGAATGAAGCCCAAGAGGGAGTATGTTACATGATTCTGTCTGCATCTACGCGCCGGTCACCTGCCCTCCCTACTCGGATTTAATCGTTTGAAAACTAACCTGCAACAGCCGGTTGCCGAGCGTGTATCCATTAAGAGCATGTATCGCAATTGCAGCTTCATCATACTTCGTCATCGACACGAATCCGTATGCTTTTTTTTGTTTTTTCTTGCACTCTTGTTTCCAACGCCGTTTTGAGAGGATTGGAACAGTTTTCCGGGATGAATCGACCGTGGAGCCAGTTCTGGGTACTGAACACGACCAGCTGTTAGCGATACAAAATCGAAATATTACACAAATCTCTGAAAATTTAAAGAAACTTCGTGGTTACACCTACATCCGACCACCTCGTATTGGTGCACCGTTCGTCCTGTTTGATTCCTGCTGCGTGGCGGCCCTTCAATATAACCTCCTTCTGCGTCGCAGCCACTACCTCCACACTTCAAGTCCATGTGGCTGTCAAATTCTGTTGGCATCCGACGACAAAATAGACGTGGGATGTGCACTGGTCGCAACCAACGTGAACTGACAAGCCACCTAGCAGCGAAGTGTGTTGGTAGTGGGCGCCAGCGGCGTCGCATGATTCATTACAATATATATATATATATATATATATATATATATATATATATATATATATATATATATATATATATATATCTATATTTATATATATTTATATATATATATATATATATATATATATCTATATTTATATATATATATATATATATATATATATATATATATATATATATATATATTTTTTTTTTTCTATATATATATAGATATATGTATATATATATTTATATATATATATATATATATATATATATATATATATGTGTATATATATATATATATATATATATATATATATATATATATATATATATATATATATATATATATATATATATATATATATATATATATATATATATATATATACAATATATACAGTTAGACAAAAAAGTCTCCGTACGGTGATTATTTTTCTGTATAAGTAAGAATACTGTTCAGATATATCAATATTTTCTTATTTTAGTAATAAATATGTTTTCTATAAGCTTATAACTACAGGATACAAAAAAAAATAAAAACTTATCCATTCGTTTCGATATAGTCGTTCAAACTGGTAAATTTGTCAACATTTAACATCAAAAAACTCTCCGTACGATATTACATCTTAATAAAATTATAAGAAAAGGGAATTTTGTAAAAAAATTGTTTAGTACTTAGTAGGATTCCCCTTATGTTTGATTACTGCTGTCAATCGTCTGGGCATCAAATAGACTAGTTTGAATGTTATTTCGGATCCTATAAAATTCCAATCTTCATGGAGAGCAGCTTTAAGCTGTTGCCTGTTTTTTATTGCGTTTTTGCGTACTCTACGCTCCAATTTATCCCATAAATGTTCTATTAGGTTTAGGTCGGGTGATTGTGGTGGACTGTGTAGTTCCTTGGGTACATTATATAGTAGCCATTCCCTAACAATTATTGATGTATGCTTAGGATCGTTGTCTTGTTGGAAAATTAAATCACTTTCCATGCCTAAAGCTGATATGCTTTCGCGCAAACTCGTTCTAAGAATGTTTAGGTAATCCCACCGGTCTATCGCGCTCTCAATGAAGTGCAATTTTTCAACTCCTGAAGTTGGCATATACCCCCAAACCAATACATTACCACCGCCATGCTTGACTGTAGGAATTAGATTTTTGGAATTGAATTCCTAATTTGCTTTGCGCCAAACTTTTTCCTTGCCATCTGATCCAAATATGTTGAATTTACTCCCGTCGGAAAATATAACTAGATTCCAGAAATTAGCGTCCTTATTTTGGTGCATTTTCGAACGAACCAGTTTCTCCATATTGCTTACTAACATATTATACACTTGACGTAGGTCTACCAATTACTTTCGAAATTTTACCCATCGACTTGCCTTCGCAATAAAGCTTTATGATCAATTTCCTCGTATCTACACAAATTTCTTTACTCATGGTGGAGTATTGGATTTTCTGAAGTTGATACAAATCTGCACGCGGCTGAAACTATACCAGCTGTACTGCAGGAGAAATTGTGACCTCTTGTTTGTGCAAAGCATTGTTTACATAACCATGTAAACAATGAAAAGCATTTGTACAATAATAATACATATATATATATATATATATATATATATATATATATATATATATATATATATATATATATATACGAGTATATATATATATATATATACGAGTATATATATATATATATATATTTATATATATATATAAATATATATGTATATATATATATATATATATATATATATATATATATATATATATATATATATATATATATATATATATATATATATATATATATATATATATATATATATATATATAAATATATCACACTAGCACATTAACTAGGTGATATCGCGCGAAGTAACTGTCAGACACTTTCACTTGTCACTGCTGTATAATTGTTGAATTGTTTTGACCCAGCACTTTAGCTTGTTAAAACCGTCGCGCCGCATATAAGAATTAAGTTATTTTAACCAAGCACTTGAACTTGTTAAAAACCGTCGCGCCGCATTAAAGAATAAAGTTATTTTAACCAAGCACTTGAACTTGTTAAAAACCGTCACGCCGCATTAAAGAATAAAGTTATTTTAACTAAGCACTTGAACTTGTTAAAAATCGTCGCTGCTTTAGATAATCAAGAACGAACTAGGAAGCACTTAAAGCTCTAGCTCCCGGTGATATGAAAATCCTGAGTTGCAATGAACAACCGAAATCTTTATTTTCTTACAAAACAATTTATAACTGAATTATGCTGACAATTATTTTCTTGCAAGACAACAATTCTCACGACAAATTCCACACTTATAAAATTTCACATCTTTTGTTGACGCTAAGACAAGTATGCTATGGCTGCAACTGAAGATTAACTTACGATATCGGGTTTCATCTGGAACTTGTCGTGAGAATTACAAATAAAGCGCATTAACTGTGCTTGGAAGAATGTTTGCATAATTGATATATACAATTACAATATTGAGGATTAGAACTATGTGTTGACTAAAGTGAAATATAATTTAAGAACATTTGAATTTAATGAATGAATTTATATCTTGGATGATTTTAGGTTTTTAGATAATTGATAAATGAATTTAGGGTTTTAGGTTGACTTTAGATTTTAGACAATTGATTTTAGGCAATTAATAAATGAATTGAGGTAATGAAACTGTACATTTCCTCCCCGCCTTGAACGTCGTTCAAGAAACTTCCACTGAATACTCTGGCTGCAATGTTGACCTTGGCGCTGGAACTCTCCTTAGAATTTTCACTCGTCTGGTCCAGGCAAGGTAGATAAGAAAAACCACCATCAAAGTTAATGTAACATACCCCGGGATAGTGTAATGATAATTGGTGGAGCGTTTCTCAATGAGATTGAAATCGTCTGGTATAGGCAATGAGGTTTGCAGTTTTTCGAGCTCTGTAATGGATGAAATATATGGGTGGTAGGTATTATTAAAACTAGGAGCTCTTAATTGAATTTCGTCAATTGGCAAGGATACTAAGATGTGCCGTTGTAGGATGTGTTGAAATTGCTTGAATTGAGGTCATCTCCAATAATTGTAAACAGATCATGCTTAATCACGCTGTTGGATTGTATTGATAACAAGCCTGAGCCATTTATGCGAATTTGGTCTATGTAGTCTCCACAAACTACTTGTAAGCGAACGGGTAAATCAATCTATTCTTGTTGTGTAGTTGAGTCAAACTATATGCAGATGTAACGTTCTCTATCTTGCATGATGTTGATTCTTCAGTTAACAGCAGGCTCAATTCACAAGATGCAAGCGATGGTCCTTGGTGATTTATAAGACTCTTGTCCTTGCAAACGAACGATCCAATTTTTATTAGCTTACAAGTACTTAGTTGATGTTTTGACTTAGTAAAGTATGAGTTACGATGGGCGTTAACGGCAAAATATTTACTTGCTTTAAGTCTTGTCAGGATATCTCCCCGCTTTATTGGTATGGGTGTTATGCTAATGAGATCAAATTTTCGGAGATCTACCAATGGCAAGCAGGTAGTAACAACAAGATAGTTCTTTACAAGTCTTCCTTGAATTTTCATCAACTTATATAGATGCAGAATATCTGGCTCTTCTGTTGGTAACTTGGTAGACGATGGCAAACTATTTTTAATAATTTTTAATTCCTGAACTAATTGTTGGGGTGAGAGAAGTAGCGGACTAATTTTCCCATGATGTGTATCAGTAAGCACTTCAATAATTGCTGCTCGAATTCGATGTAATTCAGAATTAGCAATCAAGAGTTGAAACGAGAGGACTGTTTGCGCCTGCATCATTTGTGTTTGGCAATCATCAGAACGGTTTCGGCGGATCTGGTTCATTATGTATTTGAGTTTTTCTTCAATTTCCGAGAACTTAGTTTGTGTGTTACGTTGGCTGAATTTCATAATGTTGATTGTAGAATCTACTATAGAAGTCTGATTTTTTACTAATTTTAATATGTGTTGTTCGTTGGTTTTGATGTTTTCTATGGTTAATGCCATATTCTTTTCGTATTCTGCATCTAAAGCGCCAAAAAGTGAATTCGCCACGTTGCCAATGATGTTAAAGGCTCCCCGACGTTTGCGTTTGGACAATAATAAGCCCCTTTCTAGGTTTAATTCGTTTTGCAAGTGCTCAAATTGCGTTGCTAAATGATTGTAACCATCATTATTCTCTGTTCTAGTGCATAGATTTTTCAATGTCGTTACTCCTAGTTCAAAGTTTTCTATCTCCCTTTGGTACGTGGATAAATTGTAATATACTAGTATTTTCCATTCGTTAGTGATGTGGGCCACTCTGCCGATATGTTCAAAATGTAGTCCAAGCCTTTGATTGAATTGTTCATTTGTAATCATGGGTTCTGAATGAGCCATTGTTGCTAGACAGATCAGAAATAGACTTGTTTTTTTTTTTTTTTTTTTGTGCCGAGTCTGGCAGTGTGGGACTCCCATGGAGGATACCTTTGGACTACCCACTAAACACCTCCCCTGTCAATCTGAGAACCTAGCCTGGAACCGTTTGACACATTACTTCGGGCCAGGTCTCGTTTTGTTACGCCGTGGGGCACCTTCAAGCTGGGGGGTCCCTTTCCTAGCGGGAGGGGAGGGGGGAAGAGGAATTGCCAGAAGAGCGATCCCCCAGCCCCAGTGCCTCCGGCTGCTGTGAGTCCCTTTTATATTTTAGGACTGCCCGAGCATAATGTGTCACCTGGTTCCATTTGTCAACCGATTCGAGCATCACCGCAACTATATTATCCGGGGTGAGCTCTCCCGTCTCCCTGTAGAGTTCCCTTCGCAGCCTGGCCCATTTGGTACACGCAAAAAATGTGTGACAGGCATTGTCCTCCTCTCCTGGGCAAAACCGACAATCGGCAGACCGTGACCTGCCGATCTTGTGCAGGTAAGACTGAAAACACCCGTGCCCGCTCAAAAGCTGGGTCAGATAGAAGTCAGTCTCACCATGGCTTCGATTTAGCCACGGTCTCACATCCGGGATGAGGCGCGCAGTCCACCTTCCCTTCGTGCAATTCCTCCAAGACTGCTGCCAATCGTTGAGCGAGCGTTGTCTCTCCTCGCGGAAAACAATCTCCCTCGCATCCTCGTTTCGGCGCAGGTAAATAGCGCGGCGCTCTCTAGCAAGGAGGGCGACAGGTATCACGCCTGCAATCACTCTCACCGCCGAGTCGGAGACTCTTGGATACGAAGATGCAATTCTCAGTGCTCCTCTTCTCTGTACCTGTGCCAAACGTTTTCGGTATACCTCCTTGCTGAGAGCGTCTTCCCATAACTCTGCTCCGTACAGTAGCACTGACCCTACAGCACTCATCAAGAGGCGTCTTCTTGATGGGCTGGGTCCCCCTACGTTGGCCATAAGTAGACTCAGGGCCGATATTCCCGAAGCAGCCTTCTCAGCCGTTGCCCTGATTTGCTCAGAGAAACTCATCTTCGAGTCGACCAGTAGCCCCAGGTACTTCACCGCTCGCTTCGATTCGATCTGTATATCTCCAATACTGATCATCCTTACTCTAGGGATTCTCTTTTTTGTCAAGATGACCACTTCGGTTTTCTCCAGTGCTAAACTGAGCCCGCGAGCAGTCATCCAGTCCCTCACTCGGCGCATTAGCATACCTAGCCTAAGTTGCGCTTGTTCAACGGTGCGTCCGGCGACCAGAGCCGCAACATCATCCACATAGCCGACCAAGCGCGACTCATCTGGCATCTCAAGTCTCAGTAGCCTGTCGTAAGACACGTTCCATAGGTCCGGACCAAGGATAGATCCCTGGGCAACACCCGATGTAATTTCCATCGTTCGTTAGCCCTGTGTTGTGTCGTAGAGCAGGCTTCGGTCCTTTAGGTAGTCCCTCAAAAGCCGCATTAGATATTTTGGAACTTGAAAAGAGTTTTCCAGCGTGTCCAGAATATCCACCCATCTAGCGG
This sequence comes from Odontomyia ornata, assembly GCA_963969285.1. Lineage (NCBI taxonomy): Eukaryota > Metazoa > Arthropoda > Insecta > Diptera > Stratiomyidae > Odontomyia > Odontomyia ornata. The sequence continues at coordinate 120,672,133 of OZ017741.1, forward strand.
AGTTGAAGGCATTCCTGACGTCGAGCGTCACCAACAGGACGATCCGTCGCTTGGTGCGACTATATGCCTCTGCCTTTTGGACCGCGTTCACCACCTCTGTAATCGCATCAATGGTAGAACGTCCTGCTCTAAAGCCGTACTGCCGAGGAGATAGGTCCCCAGCAGCACGAATCGCGTCAGTGAGTCTTCCCTTGATGAGTTTCTCTAGCACTTTCCCAGCCGTGTCTAGCATGCATAACGGGCGGTATGCAGACGGCGATTCGGGACTTCCGTTCCCCTTGCTGACCAGCACGAGCCTCGCCACCTTCCATCGTACCGGGAAAACCCCGTCCCGTAGGCAAGCGTTGAATGTGCTGAGCAGCAAGTCAGGACAATGGTGATAGACGAGCTGCAAAACCTCAGCTGGAACACCATCGGGACCTGGAGCCTTCCTCGCTTTCAGGGAGAGGACTGCCTCCTCCAGTTCCAGCTGTGTGAAGAGTGGGCACTCGACTGCTGTTTCACCATGGACAGCGTCAACACGGACGGGATGGGCGGGGAAGAGTCCCCGCACTATCGCGTCCATCTTTTCCGCGTCATGTATACAAGGCTTCCGTAGGGCACCAAGTTTCCCCATGACCAGCTTGTAGCCAAGGCCCCACGGATCCCTATTTACATCGTCCACGAGGTCTTGCCAGCATCGGGCCTTGCTCTTGTTAATAAGCCTGCGAAGATATTTCCTGCCGGACCTGTATGCTGCTAGCCTAGTGTCTGCCTCCTTCCGTGTTCGCGCCCGCTGGGCCTCTCGCCGAAGTTTGTGACACTCGCTTCTTTGTTCGGCGATCTCGTTTGACCACCAGTATACTGCAGGCTTACCGTGTCGGGGTCTCTGACGGGGTATGGAAGACTCGCAAGCAGCTATGATGGTACTCATAGTTGAGTTCACCAAGTCCTTGGCTGTAGGCCCTCCACTCCTTGGCGGAGCTCCCAGCAACGGTGCGCCTGGCGTAAGCGCGTCAGTGAACTTCTCGACGTCCATCCTCCCAGTTCTCCATCCGAGGATTGAAGTTTGGGCATATGCACGCAGAGTGGCACCGTCGTGAATCTCAACAGCTATATACTGGTGATCACTAGCCGAGTAGTCCTCTAGTACTCGCCAGTTGTGTACTCTAGGTACCAGGGACTCCGAAGCGAGTGTCACATCGGGTATGGTTCCTACGCAACCCCAGCGGCGGAAAGTAGGGGTGTTACCAGTATTTAGGACAAAAAGCGCTGTTCTGGCCGCCATGTCCAAGATTTGCTTTCCCCTTGGGTCGGATTGTGGCATGCCCCATTAGATGGCTCTAGCGTTGAAGTCTCCCCCGACCAGCATGTGGCCCTCTGTGTTCGAGACAGCGTCCTCCAGGGCATCGAGTTTCGTTCGAAAGGATCACATTGCCTCGTTAGGCGTCAGATAAACACTGAAATATGTTATCCCTGAACACCGCACCCACACAAAACCATCCCCGCGTCCATGGCCCTGCACCTGAAGGCGGGCGTTGTCTCGAATCCAGATGGCCGAGGTACCAGTTTTGTCAGGGTACCACGCTTGCGAGTCCTTGTTATGATGTTGCTCGCTCAGCAACAGGAGGTCAGGTTTCTTATCCCTCGCAAACTGCTCAAGTAGGTCCTGGGCGTTTGTGCTTCGGTGCGAATTGACCTGCAGGATACGGATCATTTAAGTATCGATTTGGCTTTAGTTAGGGCCTCCTTGAAAACCCGGCATCTCCCTGTCCCCGGCTCATGTTTGAGGTCGCCGGGTGCTAGCTTAGCATCCTTGCAAAGAATGCATTTTGCCTCGTTCGTGCACTCCTTCCTTTTGTGCCCCGTTTGACCACATTTGTAGCACAGAGATCTCCTGTCGGGTCCCCTACAGCCATACGCGGTGTGTCCGTATTCGAGGCGTCTGAAGCAGCGGATAGGGATCGCTCTTCTCCGTATCCTGCAGATCACCCAACCTATCTTAATTTTGCCCTTCGCCAGGATTTGCTGGGCGTCTTTATCAGCTAGTTCGACAATAGCCATGCGTTGCCCCCTTGTGTTTTCACGTGTCAATCTTGCCTTGACTTTACTTAAGCTGGGGAACTCCCTCCTAATGGCATCCTCTACTTCAGCTTTGTCCGTGACGCAGTCGAGGTCCCTGATTTCCAGGGTGGCCATTGGTTCGAGCGAGGCAACCGTTGCCGCATCTCCAAGAACCTTTTGAACCGCGTCACGGAATGCATCTTTGTTTGTGGCCTCTGGCCCGAATTCCACCAGCAAGCCACCGGTCCGGGTTGGTCGAACTGCTTTGATGGCAGTTTTGGTGTCGTCTGGCTTGACCGCTGCTTTAATTTCACGGAGGACATCTGCGTAGGTTCGGCCCTTAGTGGGTTTAATAAGCAGTGCCTCTCGCAAGGGTTTGCGCCGCGGTTTGTTTTTTGTTTTCTGCGGTATATCGGGGGGTTCTTTGTTCTTTTCGTGGTTGAGCTCTTTGTGTGTTTTTTCTAGGAGTAGCTTTTTGGCCGCTTTTTTCGCTGCCTTGTTTCGCACCACATGAAACTCCTCGCCTTGAGTGTCAACTTCGTTTATGGTCTCGTCCTTCCTCCTTTTCTCACAGTCACCTTCAATTGGACTACCGGCCATTCTTTTGCTGCTGCTAGGACCCACTGATGCCTCGAGGGAGAGCGTGTCTTTTTGGTGCTTTTCGGTTGCAAGCCACCTCCGCCTGTAGTGCGTTATGCGGCCAAAAAGCTCCTCCATTTCAAGAATGCCATTCTTGACACTCTTGCCTATGTTTTTCTGCACTTCGCAGGCAGCCCTCAGTTGTTTGACGATATTCCCCGCTTTCCGAGTAAGCCGCTCCTCTTCGGCGCGGTCAAGGGCGATTGTGTTATTTGGCGCCACCTCTTGGGAGAGACCCCCGTTTCCTAGCCCTTTTGCTTCTATCGCTTGGGTCGCGTTTGAAGTGGCGTCGGCCAACGGCAAAACTTCTCGCTCCCCAGTCTTACACCGGCCTCCGTTGGTGTCGCAGCTTGATCCGGATTGTGTACGTCTTGCACTGGGCGCTCCGGGGTGCGCATAGTCCTTCTACTGCGCCCAAAGGCTGCAATGATGCCAGGTTGCACAACGCACTCTGCCTTCTTTCGTTCGTTAGTCCGTCTGTGGTCTGTCTCCAATGATTTAATCTGTGATGTTGACTTTGACAGTGTTTCTGGGGTTTGCTGCCTTCCCCCGCAATCGGTGACTTGTTTAATCGGTGTTCTTGCCAACGGCGGTTTTTGCCTGAAAGGGTTCTCCGTGCTAGCGTCCTGTTTGCTTGTGGTTTCATTTGTTTGCTCCATTTTATTGGGTCCCCCCTCGGAGCCGCTATCTCCGTTCGTGTGTGTAGTCGCCTTTTTGGTCCCATGGTTATCTTTGCAGAGCAGGGAGGCCATGCGAGGGTTGGCACAAGCCCTTATGGGGACAAGTGCTTAGAGCCAGACCAGCACTAATCGGGAGTCCGTCTCAACCGAACCTACACCACCAACCCAATGGTGCGAACTTCGAACGTACTCCGAGGCCTGCCAAGGTTTTACCGGGACGGAGACGGTATGATAGTTGAATTGGAGCCGTTCACACACGAGTTTCACCTCGGCGCTACTGTGCAAAGCAACTAGGTCCAAACCATCACATCCGCCAGCCCAAAGCGTCAATTCCAGTTCGTTGTCCAAAACGTAGGCCAGATACAATAAGAGGGAACCTCACGGCACCCCCCATATCCTCGGGTCCGTGGGGGCGGCACTCCCCAAAGAATGCTAGCCTCCAAGAATGTTCTTGTCGACCGGCTTTCTCCCTGCGGAAATTTCCTCGGGTACGTGGGGGCGGAACTCCCCAAAGAATGCTAGCCTCCAAGAGTGGTCTTGTCGACCGGCATTCCCCCTGCGGAGTTTCCTCGGGTACGTGGGGGCGGAACTCCCCAAAGAATTCTAGCCTCCAAGAGAGCTCTTGTCGACCGGCATTCCCCCTGCGGGCGAAATAGACTTGTTAATAATGAGCCCAAGGTTGCCTTCCTCTTTTTTCTTGAAGGCTCCTGATAATCTAACTGACGTGTTGAGTTGAATGTAGATTGCTCATGTTTGGATGATGTAGATAGCCGTTGTTTGTTGCCTTCAGAAGATATTGCTTAAGATGTTGAGGACTGTTGGTTCTCAATTTGTCGTTTAGTGCCTTTGTCAGAATCTTCATCTTGGTCTAACTCATTTTATTTTCTGCACATTTTTCATCTGTTTTATAGAAATCGTCTGCGGGAAGCGGTGCAAGTCTCTGTATGGCCCTGGTTCTGATACCATTCACGGTTTTAACATCAACAACTCGCACTGCCCCATCACTGCCATGATGAACTTTAATAATTTTACCCAGTGGCCATTGTAAAGGAGGAACATTATCTTCTTGAAGAACCACCATTGTGTTCAGTTCAACATGCGTGACTCGATCCTTCCAACGCTGACGGCATTGTAGTTCGTTTGGATATTCCTTAGACCATCTGGTCCAGAATCCTTGTTTTAAAGCGGAAACTTGCTTCCATTTGTCAGCCAAATTGCCTCTAGCACCATCGTAATTTCTGCGTTCAAATTGAGCAACTAAGGGCTCTCCGATTAAAAAATGTCCTAGAGTGAGAGCAGGATGACATTGGAGGTATAGGTCTGGAATTTAGAACTGCTTTGATTCCAATGATTGCGGTTTCAAGCTCCTCGTACGTTAAGGATGCTGTGGAAGTACTTCTCACTAACAAATGCTTAGCCGATTTAACTGCAGTTTCCCCCAGCCCTCCAAAATGGGGAGATCAAGCTGGGATGAAATGAAACTGAATTCTCTTAGAGCTGCACTCATTTTAGATGATTCCTTATGCATAGCCGGAATATCTGCTTGACTCTAGTTCAACTAACTGATTTCTAGCTCCAACAAAATTAGTGGCATTGTCACAGTATATATTGTCACAATGATCTCTACGCTCATCGAATCTTTTCAAGGCTGCAATAAATGTTTCTGTAGTCAGGTCAGTAGCTACCTCCAGGTGGACTGCCTTTGTTGCAAAGCAACAAAATACAACGATGTAAGCCTTTGAGGTTTCTTCCCACGTATTTTAAAATGTACCCATACTGGGCCACAAAAATCGACTCCTGAGTTCAAAAAGGGTCGAGCTGGCTGCACTCTAGTATGTGGAAGATTACCCATAATTTGTTTAAAAAGTTTTGGTTTGGCTCTGCAACATGTGACACATTTTGAACCACTGATCGTGCCATTATTTTGCCCTTGATAATCCAGAATCTTTCTCGAGCCATATTAAGAGAAGTCTGTGGTGCACAATGAAAGTTTTCTTCGTGAATCTTTTTCAAGAGCATTTTCACTATCGGGTCATTGTAAGGCAATACTATTGGATGTTTGGACTCATCTTTTAATAATGATTATTCAAGACGGCCTCCAACTCTGATGATTCCGTTTTTATCAAGGTAAAGAGTCATGTCTTTCATCGGGCTTTCCTTAGGCACTTCCTCCTCTTTTGTAAGATTTTTAATTTCCTCTGGAAGTTCAGAATTTTGAATTTGTGTAATTATGACATTAAATGCCTTGTCTAGTTCGTTTTCATCCAGCAGGATTTCCTTAGACTGAGCATTATCTTGGGTTTTACAGTTATTATGGAACCGTAGCATGTATGCTATTATGCGTTGCAATTTATTGAAACTATTGCCATGGCCAATCAAGTAAATAAGGCTATCTATTTCAATTATTGGGCTTACCGTTACTGTGGGTTGTTTTTGTTTCCTTTCCATGTCTCCCTTGACTTCTAGATTGTTTAGTTGTAATAACGGCCATAACGATTCATTACGATGTAAGAAGATTGGTCTGTAGAACCACACAGTACATGATTGAAACAGCCTTGGGGAAACTCCTCGAGACACTAAGTCAGCTGGATTTTCTTTTGATTTCACATGCTTCCATTGTTCTGGCAATTATTGTTCTTGAATTATGGCCACCTGGTTAGCCAAAAACGTTTGATATGATGATGAAGCTGTATTAATCCACGCCAATACTATTTCTGAATCAGTCCAAAAATAAGTCTGAATGTCCTTGTAATTTAAATCAGCCTTTACTTTCGTAGTTAGTCGTACACTTAACATTGCAGCACACAATTCAAGTCTTAGTAATGTTTGTTTTTTGATTGGAGCTACTCGTGATTTGGCACAAAGTAGTCGGACGACAATTCTTCCATCATTCATGACTGAGCGAATGTAAATTGCTGCACCATATGCCTTTTCTGAAGCATCTGCGAAGGCATGGAGCTGTATCTTCCTAGAAGTTTCCTGAGAGTAGCAATGTCGTGGAATTTCAACATTTGTCAGATTAAGGAGCTCGTTTCTGAAAATTATCCATTCCTTTTCAATTTCGGCTGGCACAAGTTGGTCCCAAGAAATATCAAGCTACCATAATTTTTGAATAAGTATTTTGGCTGTAACCACTACCGGTGCCAATATTCCAAGAGGATCGAAAATTTGTGCGATTTCCGAATTCATTGTTCGTTTCGTTATTCGATGAATCGCTGGTAGCGCCCCATGAATTGAGAATTGGTCCTTTTCGGGAGACCACATTATTCCGAGTGTTTTCACAGAATCCTTGCCTTCAATTTCGAGATTCAAATTGATTTCCTTCTCTTCCATTGGAATGTTTGCCAATGTCTTAGTGTTATTGGTGCACCATTTTTGTAACTCAAATCCAGCTGATTCTAATATCACTGTTAGTTGCTGTCGTGTTTCTATCGCGGAGGAAACAGTGTCAGCATCAACCAAACCTTCATCAACGTAAAAATTGGCTTGCAATGCATTTGCTCCCAACGCATAATTTTGCGTATTCTCTAAGGTCAATTTCCTTAAGCATTTGATTGCTAAATATGTAGCTGACCGTGTTCCATATGTTACAGTATTTAGGCTGAAGTACTGTAGCGAGAGACTTGAATCTTCCCGTCTGGAATCGTCTGGATGCACTAGGATTTGCCTGTATATCTTCTGTATGTCTGTTGTGAAGACATATTTATGTAGTCTGAATCGGCAAAGAATCGTAAGCAAGTCATCCTGAATTGACGGACCGCAATGAAGGATATCATTTAGTGAATATCCAGACGACGTTTTCGTAGATGCATCGAAAACAACCCGCAGTTTTATGCTACTGCTTTCGGGTTTCAAAATATAGTGGTGTGGAATAAAGTAATGTGTTTCCGCTATAGATTCAGGATCAATCCGTTACATGTGCCCAAGAGACTCATATTCCCTCATAAACTCCACATACTGGTTTTTGATGTCCTTTTTCTTATATAGCCGTGCTTCTAGAGCTTTAAATCTGTTTTCTGCAGTATATCTTGAACTGCCTAATGCTTTGGTATTTTCAAAAAATGGAAGTCTAACAATGAATTGGCCAGTAAGGTCTCTCGTTGTATTTTGAGTAAAATGAGTTTCACAATGCTTCTCTGCAGTATTCAGCTTTGGCATCGAATCATTGACTTCCTCAAATTTCCAGAATCTTTCTAAAATTGCATTCTTAGCTTCTTCTTCTGCGGTCAGTGCAGCACAAGTTGTAATGCTTAACGCTTGATTATTTATTTTTCCGGACAGCACCCAGCCAAACACCGTATTTTGGAGGATTGCCAATCCATCTCCGAGGGATATTTGCCTATCATTTGATGGAAGAACTCCGCACCAAGAAGAACGTCAATATTTTCAGGCTGATTGAAATTATTATCCACTAAATTGATATTATCAGAAATATCCCACGCAGTAATATCCAGAGCTTGAGTAGGCTGCACCGATACTATAGATCGCAACACAAATGATTCCAATCTGGCTTCAAATTGACCACACAAGGATTTCATGTTGACGTTAACTCGGCGGTCTGTGTCCCGTTTTTCCTTGCCAATGCCTTACACGCTTTAATATGATTTCGTTGTTAATATTTTAAGCCGACTTATAACACGTTCAGTGATGAGATTAACTTGGGACCCAGAATCCAACAAGGCCTTGCATTCAAATGATCTTCCATTATTTGCAGTTAAAAAAACTTTTGCGGTTCCTAGTAAAATATAACCCTTGTCCGATGCTAATTTAGAAGCTGTCAAACTGGTTATAGCAGATGAGCTTATTTGTTTTTCGGTTGTCTGGGACTCAAATTTCCTTTTTTCGTATGGCTTCTGGGTAAAATTTTTCGCTAGAGATGGTTCTAGGTGAAGCAATGTATTGTGCTTCTTTTGACACCTGGTGCATGGTCGAGAGGCGAAAGTGTTGTATTTGTGGCCCAATTTCAGACAATTGATGCAAAACTTATATTTTTGAACAAACTGCAAACGCTCAGAGGCAGTCGTTTCTTAAAAACTTTTTGCACGCATAAAGTCCATGGTAAGTGGCCTTGCGTAATTTACACGTGAACTCAGTCTTCGTAGCAACAGGAGCAGCTGTTTTAATGTTTGTTTGTTTTTCCTTCTGGCCAATTGATTCCAATGACCGAAATTTGTATTGCAAAAATTTTAGAAAGGTGGCGATATTTTGGTTCTCTCTAGGCCTTTGAGTCGATTGTTCATACAAAACATGCGTTTGGCGATCCAGTTTCTTTATCATTATGTATAAAATTAACGGATCCTAGGTAGAAGTGTCTACTCCAATATTTTTTAAGGCGAGCAAACCTTCATGCCATGTATCATGAAATGTCCGTATGGCTGCAGCAGACGAACTTTCAGATGGTAAGTTTCCCTGGCTGAGGATCTTTTGTATAAGGGCCGTTGTCAAGACTCTTTTGTTGTTGTACCGCTCTTTCATTGTAGTCCAAGCTGCTTCGTAGTTTCCTTCAGTCATTGTTAAATGGCTTATTAATTTTTCAGCCTCTCCGGTCACATTCGTTTTTAGGTACCACATCTTTTGAATCGTTGACAGTGGTTGCTCATCGATCATCTCTGAGAACATATTGAAAAACTGAGGCCACTTCAAGTAATCTCCGTCAAATTTATCAATTTTGATTTTCGGCAAAGTTACAGCTGTTAATAAGTTTGGTTTGACTTCACTGCGCTGATCCTTTTGGCGCAATAATGCAAGCTGCTCTCTGGTTGCAGCCTCGATTTCCGAATATTCATTGCTGTCGTAGCCTAAATCTTTAGGACTCTCAGCGAACTCGTGAA
>OZ017741.1:120686325-120718825 GCA_963969285.1 Odontomyia ornata
TACAGATCGATGGCGGAGAAAGAGTCCTCTCGTAGTACAGTCAAGTTCTCTCAAAAAGTGAGAGGAACTACCGCGTGACCAGGAAGGAGCTATTGGCTATAATAGACGCCACCAAGCAGCTCCACAAGTACCTATATGTCCAGAAATTTGTTCTTCGAACGGACCATGTATCGCTGAGATGGCTGCTCAACTTCAAAAACCCCGAGAGACAAGTTGCGAGATGGATCGAAAGATTGCAGTCATACGCATACGAAATTGTTCATCGGAAGGGCAGAGTTCATGGAAATGCTGACGCCCTATCGCGTCGTCCATGTCCAGCTAACTGCAAGCATTGCCGACGGATTGAAGAAAAGGAGCCGCCCGTTGATCTGCAATTGATAACGGCCGAATTTGATGAAGGTTGGTCATCGGACAAGATTCGAAATGCCCAGTTAGCCGATGAAGACATCGGACCATTGCTCGTATGGAAGGAGACAACTGGGCGACCTGAGTGGAAAGACGTTTCAATGCATGGCGCAACCCTGAAAAGGTATTGGGCACAATGGAACTCCCTTTAGGTGGAGGGTGGCGTACTCAAGCGGAAATGGGAAACGGCGGATGGCAGCTCCTACAGGATGCAAGCTATACTTCCCAAAAGCCGAATCCACGATGTGGTTAAGGAGGTGGACGAAGGATCCTCGGGAGGCCACCTTGGTGTTAATAAGACCTTAGCGAAATCGCGGGAAAGGTTTTACGGGCTCCACGCTCGAGAAGACGTAGAGGACTGGTGCCATAGATGCACGATTTGCGCTTCCGTCAAAGGTCCAAAGCGACGACTGAGAGGACAAATGCAAATCTATAACGCGGGCGTGCCATTTGAAAGGATTGCTGTTGACATCGCAGGGCCCTTTCCTGAATCCGAATGGGGAAATCGATACACGCTGGTTGTGGCCGATTATTTCAGCAAGTGGCGCGAGGTCTACCCCATTCCCAACCCGGAAGCAACTACTGTAGTCGAACAGCTAGTATTAAATTGGATCAGAGGGTACGGCGTACCTTGCGAACTACATTCGAGTCAAGGCCGAAACTTTGAGTCACTAGTTTTTGGCGAAATGCTGCTGGGAATACAGAAAACAAGGACAACACCGCTGCATCCCCAATCCGATGGAATGGTCGAACGTTTCAACGCCACGCTCAATAAACATCTGGCCAAGCTGGTTGACGAGAACCAAAGAGACTGGGAACGACATGTCCCACTATTTTTGATGGCGTACAGAGCTGCAAACATGCATTTTGGTTATCGATTTATCGATAGTGCCCTCAGACCGGGGAACCAAACGCGTCCCCAGGGTTGCGGATAGGGGAAGACCTTTCTCGAAAGGTTTGCTGCGAATAACCAATAAGCAGCCGCGGGCAATGGTCGGCAGTGAAGGGAAAGTCTCAGGACGAATACCTGAGTGTCAATGATCTTCACTGTGACATGACGAAATATATGGCGTCATCAATTATCCATATTTCCTGGCAGTATGTAAAATGCTATGGGAACGGGAACCCAGACAGAAAACCAAATCATGCAGGTCCACAAGGGGAACCAAATTACGGTGCAGGGGGTCGGATCCCCAAACAACTGAGGGCTGCCTGCGAAGTGCAGAAAAACATAGGCAAGAGTGTCAAGAATGACATTCTTGGACAGGAGGAGCTTTTTGACCGCATAACGCACTACAGGCGGAGGTGGCTTGCAACCGAAAAGCACCAAAAAGACACGCTCTCCCTCGAGGCATCAGTGGGTCCTAGCAGCAGCAAAAGAATGGCCGGTAGCCCAATTGAAGGTGACCGTGAGAAAAGGAGGAAGGACGAGACCATAAACGAAGTTTTCACTCCAGGCGAGGAGTTTCATGTGGTGCGAAACAAGGCAGCAAAAAAAGCGGCCAAAAAGCTACTCCTAGAAAAAACAGACAAAGAGCTCAACCACGAAAAGAACAAAGAACCCCCCGATCCGCAGAAAACAAAAAGCGAACCGCGGCGCAAACCCTTGCGAGAGGCACTGCTTATTAAACCCACTAAGGGCCGAGCCTACGCAAATGTCCTCCGTGAAATTAAAGCAGCGGTCAAGCCAGACGACACCAAAACTGCCATCAAAGCAGTTCGACCAACCCGGACCGGTGGCCTACTGGTGGAATTCGGGCCAGAGGCCACAAACAAAGATGCATTCCGTGACGCGGTTCAAAAGGTTCTTCAAGATGCGGCAACCGTTGCCTCGCTCGAACCAATGGCCACCCTGGAAATCAGGGACCTCGACTGCGTCACGGACAAAGCTGAAGTAGAGGATGCCATTAGGAGGGAGTTCCCCAGCTTAAGTGAAGTCAAGGCAAGATTGACACGTGAAAACACAAGGGGGCAATGCATGGCTATTGTCGAACTAGCTGATAAAGACGCCCAGCAAATCCTGGCGAAGGGCAAAATTAAGATAGGTTGGGTGATCTGCAGGATACGGAGAAGAGCGATCCCTATCCGCTGCTTCAGATGCTTCGAATACGGACACACCGCGTATGGCTGTAGGGGACCCGACAGGAGATCCCTGTGCTACAAATGTGGTGAAACGGGGCACAAGAGGAAGGAGTGCACGGACGAGGCAAAATGCATTCTTTGCAAGGATGCTAAGCTAGCACCCGGTGACCTCAAACATGAGCCGGGGACAGGGAGATGCTGGGTTTTCAAGGAGGCCCTAACTAAAGCCAAATCGATACTTAAATGATCCGTATCCTGCGGGTCAATTTGCACCGAAGCACAAACGCCCAGGACCTACTTGAGCAGTTTGCGAGGGATAAGAAAGCTGACCTCCTGTTGCTGAGCGAGCAACATCATAACAAGGGCTCGCAAGCGTGGTACCCTGACAAATCTGGTACCTCGGCCATCTGGGTTCGAGACAACGCCCGCCTTCAGGTGCAGGGCCATGGACGCGGGGATGGTTTTGTGTGGGTGCGGTGTTCAGAGATAACATATTTCAGTGTTTATCTGACGCCTAACGAGGCAATGCGATCTTTTCGAACGAAACTCGATGCCCTGGAGGACGCTGTCTCGAACACAGAGGGCCACATGCTGGTCGGGGGAGACTTCAACGCTAGAGCCATCGAATGGGGTATGCCACAATCCGACCCAAGGGGAAAGCAAATCTTGGACATGGCGGCCAGAACAGCGCTTTTTGTCCTAAATACTGGTAACACCCCTACTTTCCGCCGATGAGGTTGCGTAGGAACCATACCCGATGTGACACTCGCTTCGGAGTCCCTGGTACCTAGAGTACACAACTGGCGAGTACTAGAGGACTACTCGGCTAGTGATCACCAGTATATAGCTGTTGAGATTTAAGACGGTGCCACTCTGAGTGCATATGCCCAAACTTCAATCCTCGGATGGAGTACTGGGAGGATGGACGTGGAGAGGTTCGCTGACGCGTTTATGGCAGGCGCACTGTTGCTGGGAGCTCCGCCAGGGAGTGGAGGGCCCAGAGCCAAGGACTTGGTGACCTCAACTATGAGTACCATCATAGCTGCTTGCGAGTCTTCCATGCCCCGTCGGAGATCCCGACACGGTAAGCCTCCAGTATACTGGTGGTCAAACGAGATCGCCGAACAAAGAAGCGAGTGTCACAAACTTCGGCGAGAGGCCCAGCGGGCACGAACACGGGAGGAGGCAGACACTAGGCTAGCAGAACACAGGTCTGGCAGCAAATATCTTCGCAGGCTTATTAACAAGAGCAAGGATCGATGCTGGCAAGACCTCGTGGACGATGTAAATAGGGATCCGTGGGGCCTTGGCTTCAAGCTGGTCATGGGGAAACTTGGTGCCCTACGGAAGCCTTGTATACATGACGCGGAAAAGATGGACGCGATAGTGCGGGGACTCTTCCCCACCCATCCCGTCCATGTTGACGCTGTCCGTGGTGAAACAGCGGTCGAGTGCCCACTCTTCACACAGCTGGAACTGGAGGAGGCAGTCCTCCAGATGGTGTTCCAGCTGAGGTTTTGCAGCTCGTCTATCACCATTGTCCTGACTTGCTGCTCAGCACATTCAACGCTTGCCTACGGGACGGGGTTTTCCCGGTACGATGGAAGGTGGCGAGGCTCGTGCTGATCAGCAAGGGGAAGGGAAATCCCGAATTGCCGTTTTCATACCGCCCGTTATGCATGCTAGACACGGCTGGGAAAGTACTAGAGAAACTCATCAAGGGAAGACTCACTGACGCGATTCGTGCTGCTGGGGACCTATCTCCTCGGCAGTATGGCTTTAGAGCAGGACGTTCTACTATTGATGCGATTGCAGAGGTGGTGAATGCGGTCCAAAAGGCAGAGGCATATAGTCGCACCAAGTGACGGATCGTCCTGTTGGTGACACTCGACGTCAGGAATGCCTTCAACTCCGCTAGATGGGTGGATATTCTGGACACGCTGGAAAACTCTTTTCGAGTTCCGGAATATCTAATGCGGCTTTTGAGGAACTACCTAAAAGACCGAAGCCTGCTCTACGACACGACACAGGGCCAACGAAGGATGGAAATTACATCGGGTGTTGCCCAGGGATCTATCCTTGGTCCGGACCTGTGGAACGTGTCTTACGACGGGCTACTGAGACTTGAGATGCCAGATGAGTCGCGCTTGATCGGCTATGCGGATGATGTTACGGCTCTGGTCACCGGACGCACCGTTGAACAAGCGCAACTTAGGCTAGGTATGCTAATGCGCCGAGTGAGGGACTGGATGACTGCTCGCGGGCTCAGTTTAGCACTGGAGAAAACCGAAGTGGTCATCTTAACAAAAAAGAGAATCCCTAGAGTAAGGATGATCAGTATTGTAGATATACAAATCGAATCGAAGCCAGCGGTGAAGTACCTGGGGCTACTGATCGACTCGAAGATGAGTTTCTCTGAGCAAATCAGGGCAACAGTTGAGAAGGCTGCTTCGGGAATATTGGCCCTGAGTCGACTTATGGCCAAAATAGAGGGACCCAGCCCATCAAGAAGACGCCCCTTGATGAGTGCTGTAAGGTCAGTGCTACTGTACGGAGCAGAGGTATGGGGAGACGCTCTCAGCAAGGAGGTATACCGAAAACGATTGGCACAGGTACAGAGAAGAGGAGCACTGAAATTGGCAGCAGTCTTGGAGGAATTGCACGAAGGGAAGGTGGACTGCTCGTGGCTAAATCGAAGGCATGGTGAGACTGACTTCTATCTGACCCAGCTTTTGAGCGGGCACGGGTGTTTTCAGTCTTACCTGCACAAGATCGGTAAGTCACGGTCTCCCGATTGTCGGTTTTGCCCAGGAGAGGAGGACAATGCCTGTCACACATTTTTTGCGTGTACCAACCAAATGGGCCAGGCTGCGAAGGGAACTCTACAGGGAGACGGGAGAGCTCACCCCGGATAATATAGTTGCGGTGATGCCCGAATCAGTTGACAAATGGAACCAGGTGACATATTATGCTCGGGCATCCTAAAATATAAAAGGGACTCACAGCAGCCGGAGGTGCTGGGGCTGGGGGATCGCTCTTCTGGCATTTCCTCTTCCCCTCTCCCCTCCCGCTAGGAAAGGGACTCCCCAGCTTGAAGGCGCCCCACGGCGTAACAAAACGAGGCCTGGCCCGAAGTAATGTGTCAAACGGTTCCAAGCTAGGTTCTCAGATTGACAGGGGAGGTGTTTAGTGGGTAGTCCAAGGGTATCCTCCATGGGAGCCCCACGCTGCCAGACTCAGCGGGCGTAACCTCCCTACCACAAAAAAAAAAACATGCATTGACGGGCCAAGCCCCAGCCAAAGTCATTTTTGGAAAGACTATTCGTTTGCCAGCTGATATCAAGTTCGGGACACACCCTGAGAAACCCAAAACGATCTTGGAGTACGCAAGTGAGCTAAGACAACGGTTGAACCAGATACATCGGACAGTGCGAAAACACCTTGAATCGGCTACTGACCACTAAGGCAAATTCTACTGGCTTCCAGCAAGATGACTTGGTGTGGCTGTATAACCCACAGCGGCGGAAGGGTGGGTCTTCAAAGTCGCAGCATAGTTGGGAGGGTTCATACCGGGTTACAAAGTGAATCAAAAACGTCGTATACCGCATTCAGGAGCACCGTAAGCCGAGAACCAAAATTAAAATCGTGCACCTGGACCGTCTTGCCCCATATGACATCCAGGGAGGATTGACTACAACTGGCGACACATTTTTTCGGGGCAAAAAGAACTGAGGTGGGGGCAGTGTTAGATGTACAAAGAATTTTGCGAGCTACTCTCGCAATTCTTTTCACAACCACCATGATCAACAAACGAATGTACTCGAGAACACGCCAAGCATGATCAACATCTGAAAGTGACGTCCCTGCCCATTCATTAAGCTGCTCGAATATTCCACGTAGTTCGCCAATGTACAAAAAATGGATTGAATGACTAGAGACCCGATATGAAGGCGAGCTGAATGAATGGGGGGATTTATTATAACCGCGATATAGTAAACTGCGATAGTGTGGAGTGCAAATTAATAGCAATATTGATTTTGAAGTGGTAGACACTCAAAGTAAAAATTTATAGACAGGGTGAAAAATAAACTTAGGGATAGTGTTAAATTAATGATTGGGAATTTTTAGCAAACAAACTATTTTAACATAATTTCAAAGGCATTGCGTTTTCACTTTTCGGAACATTTAAATTATTTGCCACGAACCATAACACGCGACAATATATATTATAAAATATATATATATATATATAAATATATATGTATATAGATATATATATATATATATATATATATATATATATATATATATATATATATATATATATATATATATACATATAGACATGTATATATATATATATATATATATATATATATATATATATATATATATATATATATATATATATATGTATGTATATATATATATATATATATATATATATATATATATATATATATATATATATATATATATGTAGTCAATAATTTTGTTTATTGGATATCAGCAGGCCAATACTCTTTTTCCTTCTAAAGCCGTCAGGCCTTGCATTGTTGTATGAGCAGGCGCGTTTCGACTTCTTCGAATCATCTTCAGTCTACCTGTTGCAAGGCTATGACATTATTGTAAGCAAATAGAAATAATTTTGCATCTGCTTTACACAAAAACTTACTTTATTGGGAGACACTAGAGTTGAAGCGCAAATAACAGGCAACTGGTGCGAAGAACTCTGGAAAATTGGAAATAAGCCCAATATAATATATTTTTCTCTAATGATATGATATTTTTATACCAGAGCCGAAATTGAATTGTTCAATTCATAGGCATCTACACCGAAACCATAACAGCTCATTGCTTCGCTGGTGTCACATTGTTACTAAACGAGTAATTCGTTTGTTGGATTAACTATTGTTATAAATTTACAATCAAACTATTTACCATCGTCAACGATGAAAGAGCTTCCCTGCTCAGCGAACTAGTTAATGTCGAATCCGTTTGGTATTTGGAATGGTATTAGTCTGTAAATTCAAACTTTTGTCAAAACTCTAGAACTAATTCATAGTGCAAAAATTTTACAAATTGTCGTCTATCGCTCCCTATAACAAGGGGAACCGCACCTTCTCTCAGTACCATCCATGTTGCGAGTCTTATCAAATCCGAGCCCGAAAAATGCTCGGGCATATCAAAGCTTTTTCCACATCAATTCCACTGACATTTATCGAATTGCATCACGTTATCCATTCCAATTCATTGGTAGGAAATCTGAAAATCAATTATCCACTGCCATTAAATTATGACATTAACTTCAAATTCATATATATTAATAAAAATAAGTTATCTTTTTCAAATAAAATATTTTTTTTTTTCTCATCGTTAATGTGTTATTTTATAAGATATAAAGGTGTTTCACTTGATATACTCAAGGTTCTTCAGTGAGATCTCACTTGAATCACTTAAGCTTCTTCAGTGAGATCTCACTGACGGAACTTGCGTGTTTCAAGCGAAATACCTGTACATCAGATAAAATAACACATTAACGATGGGAAAATAAATACGTATAAGCGATGGAAACATTTTTTTAAATTTTTGTATATTAAATTTTCGTTAGAAACCAGCAGTACAACCATCACCTGAAGCATCAAAATATTTTTATTTTATAGTGTCATCTATAAATTATAGAAATTTTCAGATAATAATTTGCACGGAGTTTTCACAAGATCAAATTTTCTTTTAACGCAACGAGGATGCCAATTATACGTTAAAAGTGCCCCATATTTTGGCCGATACTGTGTGAAAGTTAACCTTATAAAATGGCCACCACCATAACTTAAACACAATTTGGTGGAAGCAAATTTCATTGAGAAACATGACTTACAAGTACTGCTTTTAATTCTTCTTCTTTATATCAATACTTACCGATGACACGACACTCCTGCTCGCCGGCAGTGGCTTTTACTGTAGCAATTTTTCACAATGCACTTCATTTTGTCCACTATTCACAAAACTAGAAATTTCCTAGCACTATATTAAGGTCTTCACAATTTCTCACTGTCTAATTATTTAGTTATGATCTTATTGTCGTTTTTCACTCTCGAAATCCGAATTCGCACTGTTTTTTACTGCACTTGATAACACTTTCTAAGCAAGCCAAACTTGACACCCAATGCAACATAACGTATGATGATAAGAAGAATCCCCCTTATCAACATAGAGGATTCATTCCAAGAAAAGCCGTGTTCCAATTGCATTGGGCCGTTCCCGTTAGCTACCTGTCCCATTCCTGGTTTACGGATATCAATATTTTAAGCAGTGACATTGTAAATCGACATTGTGAGTCAAAATTGTAAATCGGATCGAATCATTTTTTCAAACTTTGTGAAATTTTATTCGCAATAAAATCATATTTACGAGTGCGTAAGGGTTTGTTTTCTTTCTTGTGACAACTCATTGGGTTCCCCATTAACCAGCTCTGGAATCTAAGTCGTCGGAGTAGGTGCAAAAAGATACGTAGTTAGATGGGTGGTCGCAGGGGTTGTTGCGACAATGTGGACATATGGATGTCCTCTCTCGTTTTATTTTGTTCTTTAAAGGAGCAACGTTCGTGGCGCATCTGAGAATCTCAGATGAATAATAATATTTAATAACTCAATGCTGAAAATAATGTCAGACTTCGAGTTGATGTTCCCTTTGAAGAACGGAACAAATCGAGAGGCTATGCTCATATACGCCTTCCTGAGCCTGAATGTCATTTATTTCAGATTCCTCCTCTCACGAGACCGATTGTCAATTCAAAGTCCAAACATTTTACTGGCGCGTGAGATACGTCTTTTCGGCTCGAGAACATGTCCGAAGCAACATATTCAGTGCAGTGAAAGTAATATTTCACCAGGCTTAGGGACAACAACATTTTAAGCAATGACATTGTAAATCTGAGGGAGGAACTCAATAAAAAGTGTAATGTGCGTTTTTGCTGGGAAAGGATGGGTTATCGATATGAAAGCGTTTTCTAATTCAAGTGGCCACAAAGTTTTATTAGTATTCAATGCTATTTTCTGACTTTATAAAGTTTTACTTGCAATAAAATCATAGTTACCAATGCATAAGCGTTTGATTACTTTCTTGTGATAACCCATTGAACTCCCCTTAATCAGCTATAGATCCGAGGTCGCAAGGGCAGGTGCAAAAAGACACGTAGTTATTTACGCTCCACTGATCCATTTAGAAACGCTTACAATAATGTCATAGCCTTGCAACAGGTAGACTGAAGATGATTCGAAGAAGTCGAAACGCGCCTGCTCGTACAACAAAGCAAGGCCTGACGGCTTTAGAAGAAAAAAGAGTATTGGTCTGCTGATATCCAATAAACAAAATTATTGACTACATATATATATACATACATACATATAGATACATATATATATATATATATATATATATATATATATATATATATATATATATATATATATATGTATATATATATATATATATATATATATATATACATATATATGTATACATATAGACATGTATATATATATATATATATATATATATATATATATATATATATATATATATATATATATATATATATATTTATATATATATATCTATATACATATATATTTATATATATTTATATATGTTTATATATACATATATATAGATATATATACATATATATATATATATATATATATATATATATATATATATATATATATATATATATATATATATATATATATATATATATATATATACATGTCTCTATGTATACATATATATATATATATATATATATATATATATATATATATATATATATATATATATATATATATAAACATATATATATATATATATATATATATATATATATATATATATATATATATATATATATATATATATAGATGTATGTATGTATGTATATATATGTAGTCAATAATTTTGTTTATTGGATATCAGCAGACCAATACTTGTTTTTCTTCTAAAGCCGTCAGGCCTTGCTTTGTTGTACGAGCAGGCGCGTTTCGACTTCTTCGAATCATCTTCAGTCTACCTGTTGCAAGGCTATGACATTATTGTAAGCGTTTCTAAATGGATCAGTGGAGCGTAAATAACTACGTGTCTTTTTGCACCTGCCCTTGCGACCTCGGATCTATAGCTGATTAAGGGGAATTCAATGGGTTATCACAAGAAAGTAATCAAACGCTTATGCATTGGTAACTATGATTTTATTGCAAGTAAAACTTTATAAAGTCAGAAAATAGCATTGAATACTAATAAAACTTTGTGGCCACTTGAAATAGAAAACGCTTTCATATCGATAACCCATCCTTTCCCAGCAAAAACGCACATTACACTTTTTATTGAGTTCCTCCCTCAGATTTACAATGTCATTGCTTAAAATGTTGTTGTTCCTAAGCCTGGTGAAATATTACTTTCACTGCACTGAATATGTTGCTTCGGACATGTTCTCGAGCCGAAAAGACGTATCTCACGCGCCAGTAAAATGTTTGGACTTTGAATTGACAATCGGTCTCGTGAGAGGAGGAATCTGAAATAAATGACATTCAGGCTCAGGAAGGCGTATATGAGCATAGCCTCTCGATTTGTTCCGTTCTTCAAAGGGAACATCAACTCGAAGTCTGACATTATTTTCAGCATTGAGTTATTAAATATTATTATTCATCTGAGATTCTCAGATGCGCCACGAACGTTGCTCCTTTAAAGAACAAAATAAAACGAGAGAGGACATCCATATGTCCACATTGTCGCAACAACCCCTGCGACCACCCATCTAACTACGTATCTTTTTGCACCTACTCCGACGACTTAGATTCCAGAGCTGGTTAATGGGGAACCCAATGAGTTGTCACAAGAAAGAAAACAAACCCTTACGCACTCGTAAATATGATTTTATTGCGAATAAAATTTCACAAAATTTGAAAAAATGATTCGATCCGATTTACAATTTTGACTCACAATGTCGATTTACAATGTCACTGCTTAAAATATTGATATCCGTAAACCAGGAATGGGACAGGTAGCTAACGGGAACGGCCCAATGCAATTGGAACACGGCTTTTCTTGGAATGAATCCTCTATGTTGATAAGGGGGATTCTTCTTATCATCATACGTTATGTTGCATTGGGTGTCAAGTTTGGCTTGCTTAGAAAGTGTTATCAAGTGCAGTAAAAAACAGTGCGAATTCGGATTTCGAGAGTGAAAAACGACAATAAGATCATAACTAAATAATTAGACAGTGAGAAATTGTGAAGACCTTAATATAGTGCTAGGAAATTTCTAGTTTTGTGAATAGTGGACAAAATGAAGTGCATTGTGAAAAATTGCTACAGTAAAAGCCACTGCCGGCGAGCAGGAGTGTCGTGTCATCGGTAAGTATTGATATAAAGAAGAAGAATTAAAAGCAGTACTTGTAAGTCATGTTTCTCAATGAAATTTGCTTCCACCAAATTGTGTTTAAGTTATGGTGGTGGCCATTTTATAAGGTTAACTTTCACACAGTATCGGCCAAAATATGGGGCACTTTTAACGTATAATTGGCATCCTCGTTGCGTTAAAAGAAAATTTGATCTTGTGAAAACTCCGTGCAAATTATTATCTGAAAATTTCTATAATTTATAGATGACACTATAAAATAAAAATATTTTGATGCTTCAGGTGATGGTTGTACTGCTGGTTTCTAACGAAAATTTAATATACAAAAATTTAAAGAAA
This sequence comes from Odontomyia ornata, assembly GCA_963969285.1. Lineage (NCBI taxonomy): Eukaryota > Metazoa > Arthropoda > Insecta > Diptera > Stratiomyidae > Odontomyia > Odontomyia ornata. The sequence continues at coordinate 120,698,567 of OZ017741.1, forward strand.
TGTTTCCATCGCTTATACGTATTTATTTTCCCATCGTTAATGTGTTATTTTATCTGATGTACAGGTATTTCGCTTGAAACACGCAAGTTCCGTCAGTGAGATCTCACTGAAGAAGCTTAAGTGATTCAAGTGAGGTCTCACTGAAGAACCTTGAGTGTATCAAGTGAAACACCTTTATATCTTATAAAATAACACATTAACGATGAGAAAAAAAAAATATTTTATTTGAAAAAGATAACTTATTTTTATTAATATATATGAATTTGAAGTTAATGTCATAATTTAATGGCAGTGGATAATTGATTTTCAGACTTCCTACCAATGAATTGGAACGGATAACGTGATGCAATTCGATAAATGTCAGTGGAATTGATGTTGAAAAAGCTTTGATATGCCCGAGCATTTTTCGGGTTCGGATTTGATAAGACTCGCAACCTGGATGGTACTGAGAGAAGGTGCGGTTCCCCTTGTTATAGGGAGTGATAGACGACAATTTGTAAAATTTTTGCACTATGAACTAGTTCTAGAGTTTTGACAAAAGTTTGAATTTACAGACTAATACCATTCCAAATACCAAACGGATTCGACATTAACTAGTTCGCTAAGCAGGGAAGCTCTTTCATCGTTGACGATGGTAAATAGTTTGATTGTAAATTTATAACAATAGTTAATCCAACAAACGAATTACTCGTTTAGCAACAATGTGACACCAGCGAAGCAATGAGCTGTTATGGTTTCGGTGTAGATGCCTATGAATTGAACAATTCAATTTCAGCTCTGGTATAAAAGTTTCATATCATTAGAGAAAAATATATTATATTGGGCTTATTTCCGATTTTCCAGAGTTCTTCGCACCAGTTGCCTGTTATTTGCGCTTCAACTCTAGTGTCTCCCAATAAAGTAAGTTTTTGTGTAAAGCAGATGCAAAATTATTTCTATTTTTTGTTCTTTTTTAAATGCAAAGTAGCAATTGCGGTGATAATTTCATTATTTCAGAAGAAGGTTTTGTTCATAACAATTAGGTATTCTAAAATATATGTCATTTCAAATGATATAAGTTCGTTTTTTAGATTTCAGATGAAGTTGACGAAGAAGGGCCGGAGTGAAATATCGGCGTACGGGAGGTATGACTTTGTTGAGGATTTGAGTAAAAGTCTAATTTGTTTTATTGTTTTGCAGGTGACAGAAAGTGCTAGTTTAGCTGTACACGATGTACGCCTTTTTGATGTGGTAAAATATTCAGCAAAAATAAACACAGCTTTCATTATTTACTTTCAAAAGGCTCCGCAAATATCACGAGTTGGCAGGTGTATTGAAGAGAGCGTCTTTCAAGAAAATTCAATGGACATGATGTAAGTACAGCTCTTTTTGTTTTATCATATAGAAATCTTACATTGATAATTATTTGCAGATGCTGAATACGAATCCTCTCTCGTTTGAAGGTGGGAAATAAGAAGCTAGCGTTGTAAGTATTAGTCTTTTCAATATAGGCATGCACTCAAAAGGCATTTCTTGAATGCTTTTTATTCTTTTATTAGAAAATTTTTTAGTAGGAAGTAAGTTGAAATAAAATACATAGCATTTTTGAAATAATTCTCAATTCGTTTCTGTTTTGTCAACTGTGTAGTCTTTAGTATTCATCTTCTCCTGATTCCATGTGTTTAGAAGGTAAATGTGGGAATTTGTTGCAAGCATATAAAATTTGGTTGAAATGCATCTGTAAATGTTTAATTTGAATAGGGAAATTGCGAAAAGTTCACTTGTTCAGAAAATGAACTAATTGGAAAATTAAAAGCCAAAATCAAATTACTCGAAAGCAAACTCAAGCACAAAAACAGACTGCTCCATACATTTAGGAAGGACAAAAAAGAAAAATGTCGAAAATAAGTGGCTTGAAACAATTACTGTCGTCACTAAAAGACAAGAATTTAATATGTGAAGGGTTGAATGAAACCTTAGAAAATATTGCTGGTCCTAACAGGCAAATTATCGAATGACAGATTTTCAAGAGCCGAAAAAAATATGTCAAAAGCCTACTGTGACGAAACAAAAGTGTTTGCTCTCAATTTAAATTTCCTCTCATACTGCATTTGATGACTGTCTGCCAGACTCAAGAACGTTGCGCAAGTGGTAGGAGAAAGTTGGTTGCAAGCCAAAGTTCACGAAAGAATCATTCACAGCCGTTAAGAAAATAATTGAGTCAACCACAAATGGCAAAAAAATATCTGTGAATATGGTTTTCGATGAGATTTGGATAAGGCAACATATCGACTAGGATGGAGAACGTGCACAGGGCTATGTTGATATTGGTGAAGACGACAGCAGCAATACTATTGCAACACACAATTTAGTTTTCATGGCAGTTGTTATAAATAGGCCTTGGAAAATTCCGATTGGATACTTCCCAATTGTCGATATGAACACCGAGCAAAAATCGAATACAGTTACTTTATATTAAAAATCTCATAGATATGGGCGTGCATATTATGGGAATCACGTTTGATTGAGCATCGGCAAATTTAACCATGTCAAAACTGCTAGGGTCTGATGTGCGTGATCTGAATTCGCAAGGGTTTATCAAGGTGCATAATAATGAAGGCAAAATTGTACTTCATCCATACCCTTGCCATATGTTGAAGCTCATCCGTAATGCACTAGCTGGTGATGGTCAATTTATAAAGTGGGAATATATTGTGAAACTAATGGAGCTCCAAGAGAAAGAAGGCATGCATTTGGCAAACAAGCTACGAAAGGCCTTCGTATACTTCGAAAAACAAAATGAAGGTATGGCTAGCGGTTCAAACTCTTAGCAAATCAGTTGCGGATGCAATTAATTTCTGTCGGAATATATTAAAATATGAAGTATTTATCGGAAGCAAAGGAACATCCAAGTTTATACGAATGTTTAATGATTTCTTCGACGTCCTCAATAGCAGGAAGATATCTGAATACGAGTTTCTAAAAAAATCACTTTGCATCAATAAATCTGACGCGGTTCTACAACTTTCAAATGATGCTAGAGCCTACACCAGAGGACGTCAAACTTCTCTCGGTCGCAGCATCATTCATACTAAGTGAAACGTTAGATTTCTAGGACTGATTGCTGCTTTGCGAAATTTGAAAGTTATATATCATAATTTAATTGTCAATAACAAACTGAAATTTGTACCACTTTATAAATTGAATCAAGGTCATACAGAACTTTTTTTTTCATCGATAGGATCAAGTTTGGGCTACAATAATAATCCGCCGGTAAAACAATTCAAAGCCAGGTACGAGAAGCTTTTATTTCGATCCAAATTCGAGATGGTGGTATGGGGAATTGCTTACCTCTTAAAGAAATAGTCGTTCTTAATGCACAAACTTCTTGTCCATTACGTGCAATTAAAGATACTATTGACCGACCAGCAGTACTCGAAGATGAAAGAATTCAGTTACGTGAATTTGATGAACAATTTCTTGATGAGCATAAATACGCGGCTGGCCCAACGAAATTGTCTGAATAAGTTAACCAGGTTATCACGTATATTGCTGGATTTATTGTCTTCAAAATCTGCAAAGTTCTAAACTGTCAACCGTGCACATCAGCAATACAAGGAGAATATTCAAAAGAATCATTAATTGGCTATAAAACAAGAGGAAGCGTAGTTTTTATTTGTACAACTGCGGAAAAGGAGGTTTTGGAGAAATGTAGTCACCGCCATTTCTAATCGCTCACTAAAAGAAGCCATATTAAATTCACTTCAATCATTAAAAAAATCAAATGGAAATTTCCCTTCATACCGCCGATGCCGGTCCCGAACACGGCTAAAGGAAGAGGGAGGCATCAGTCAGTACCTAAAATAAATAAATAATTATTTACTAAAATCTAAGTTAAGTCTTACTCAATTTTCAGTGATTAAATCACAACTTTATTCACATAAATATTTTCGAGTCTTCCATTTAACTAGCTTTGAAAATCTCAATTAAGCCTAAATTTAAAATTTTCCGCCATATTATAATTCAATTTCAAGTTTTTTTCAAAGCTTTGCCCAACAGAAAACTACGCCTTTTGAAAATAAAATCAAAGTACGGGCACTTGTTGCGCATAGGAAATCATCACAGAGTTATTGGTTGATGTTCCACTCCAGTGTGCCATCCTCAAAGTCGAAAACATAGAATCTTTCACATTCAAGCTCTTTGAGGAACGGAACAAATGGAGAGGCTATGCTCATATAAACCCCATAGGAAATGATATGCCCATGTTCTGAACCTGATTGTCATTTCATTTCGAATAATTTCCAATTTCTCCTCTCTTTAGTCCTATTGTCAATATGACGACTAACCGCTGTGCTACAACCAACATAACACAAAATGAGAAACGTCAAGTAACGTAGCGCGCATATAGTTTGCCTACATACGATTCGCGCTTATGTGATCTTGACAGATACGAACAAGTGTCATTGTGGCAAAAGTAATTGAAGAAAGTGGATGACTTCGAATTAATTTTGAATTTTTATGTTTTTGACAATGTGTTATAATTTTGTTTGATGAAAGTCGTCAACGGCGGCGAAGAAATATTAAATTAAATTTCAATACCAGAGTGGAATTGTGCTCAAAAGGTGAGAACACTTGTTTTCTGCATAATTCCTCACATCTGGATAAAATTTTACACACCCTTTCAAATGGCGAACAACAATGTATCATTGTCACTTAAAGTAAACAATGTATTTGTCATACTGACAAAAAAAGTTCGTTCGATTTCAACTTTTCATGTTGCGTATGTCATCCTTATGTCAAATGTACTCAATTCTCTATAAAATGTTCGGGTTCAACTTTTTGACATTTGCTTTATGTCTGGTTATGTTGATTGTAGCTCAGCCTTAAACATGGACGTGGAATTTACCTGGCGCGTGAGATACGATTTGGAATTCAGTCGTTTTTCGGTTGGAGAACGTGTCCGAAGGCACATATTGACTGAAGTGAAAGTAATATTACCCCTGGTTTAGGCGTATCAACATTTTAAGGAGCGACATTGTAAATTAGAGCGAGGTACTCAATTAAAAGTGTAATGTGGTTATTGCTAGAAAACGATGGGTTATCGATATGCAAATGTTTTCTATCCGAAGTAGCCATAATGTTTTATTTGTATTCAATGCTATTTTCTGGTTTTGTGAAGTGTTGTTTGCAATTTAATCATCTTTTCGAGTGTATAAGCGCTTGTTTACTTTCCTGTGACAACCCATTGGGTTCCCCTTAACCAGCTTCAGAATCATGGTCGCAGGGCTAGGTGCAATAAGACTCGTAGTTAGGCAGGTGCTCGCAGGGGTAGTTGCAACAACGTGTACATATGGATGCCCACTTCGGCTTTATCTTGTTCGTCAAAGTTGAAGCTTTGAGAATGGAATACTGGAGTGGAACATCAACTCAAATTTTGTCATCATTACCAGATGCGTGACGAACGTTGCTCGTTTGATTTAATTTTCGAAGGGTGTAGTTTAAAAAGGGAGCTGAAATTTAGAAATATGTGAATATGTCAAAGTTAACTGCCATCGCATGATTGATTGATAATGTTCCTATTTCAGACTTGAATGGTTTGTAAAATTTTATTTAGATAAAAAGAAAACTCACAGCGATATTTAATAACCAAAAAATAGATCTAGTTCTTAAGTAATTTTGAATTTAGCTACTACTTAACTTATCATTCTTCATTCTTTTATACTTTTTCACCTCCCTGTTCCTTTCATAACTAGGCTTTGGATCGTCTTCGGTGGAATTAAGGTGAAATGTTTAGTCGTTGAGGTTGATCGTCGCTATGTGTGAGAGAACTACATGCTTCTAAGGTGTACTTATTTGTTGAGATATCGCCTAATAGAATTTTATTCTGATTTTCATTTCGCTATGGAATAGTATTTCGTGTTAATATATTTTCTGCCATAAGCTTAATCAACAAGCTGAAGTGTTGCTTGTTGTTCATGTGCTCACCATATGCAACAAAGAGTTGCTTTCTAATGCATGCCACTTGGACATCAGTACAATAATGAAATGAAGCTGGCATCGAAATAAAAGTTTCTCGTAGCTGGCAGAAAATTGCCTACCATTTAGAATATTGCTGTAGCCGAGACTTGATCGAATGGATTAAAACTAGCTTGATCTGATCTTGATTTAATTTATACGAGGGAACTAAGCTAAGCATACTATTGGTTATAAATATGTGATCTATTACTGTGAATTTCTCAAACCAGCAATTAGTCCTAAAAATCCAATGCTTCTCTATGAATGGACAACGGACAAATCGCGAATTTTCACTGACTTTAAACTAAAACTTACACAGTAAACGTATTTATTTACGGGTTTTCACAGCCGAATCTGACAGCGAACGCAAAAAAAACTCATATGATAACTGAAGATTTATTTCTCCTTCTCGACAGCGAGAATTGATGACAAGTAAATCAGTGTTCCATTAGCATCCTGTTCCAAGTATTGAATGCGCAAACTATTTTTTTTTTGTTGTGGTAGGGAGGTGAATGCTATTTATGCACAGAGTGTGGGACTCCCATGCGCGACACTACCCACTATACACCTCCCCTATCAACCTGAGAACCCAGCCTGGAACCGTTTGACACATTACTTCGGGCCAGGTCTCGTTTTGTTACGCCGTGGGGTGCCTTCGAGCTGGGGAATCCCTTTCCAAGCGGGAGGGGAGAGGGGAAGAGGAAATGCCAGCAGAGCAATCCCCGTGTCCTAGCGCCCCCGGCTGCTGTGAGTCCCTTTTATATTTTAGGACTACCCGAGCATAATGTGCCACCTGGTTCCATTTGTCAATCGTTTCGAGCATAACCGCAACTATATTATCCGGAGTGAGCTCTCCCGTCTCCCTGTAGAGTTCCCTTCGTAGCCTGATCCATTTTGTACACGTAAAAAATGTGTGACAGGCATTGTCCTCCTCTCCTGGGCAAAACCGACAATCGGGAGACCGTCTTACCGATCTTGTGCAGGTAAGACTGAAAACACCCGTGCCCGCTCAAAAGCTGGGTCAGATCGAAGCTCTCGATGTAGCCACGGTCTCACATCCGGGATGAGGCACGCAGTCCACCTTCCCTTCGTGCAATTCACCCAAGACTGCTGCCAACCGTTGAGCGAGCGCTGTCTCTCCTCGCGGACAACTATCTCCCTCGCATCCTCGTTTCGGCGCAGGTAAATAGCGCGGCGCTCCCTAGCAAGGAGGGCGACACGTATCACGCCTGCAATCACTCTCACCACCGAGTCGGAGACTGTTGGATACGAAGATGCAATTCTCAGTGCTGCTCTCCTCTGAACCCGTGCCAAACGTTTCCGGTATACCTCCTTGCTGAGAGCGTCGCCCCATACCTCTGCTCCGTACAGTAGCACTGACTCTACAGCACTGATCAAGAGGCGTCTTCTTGATGGACTGGGCCCCCTACGTTGGCCATAAGTCGACTCAGGGCCGATATTCCCGAAGCAGCCTTCTCAGCCGTTGCCCTGATTTTCTTCGAGAAACTCATCTTCGAGTCGATCAGTAGCCCCAGGTACTTCACCGCTGGCTTCGATTCGATTTGTTTATCTCCAATACTGATCATCCTTACTCTAGGGATTCTCTTTTTTGTCAAGATGACCACTTCGGTTTTCTCCAGTGCTAAACTCAGCCCGCGAGCAGCCATCCAGTCCCTCACTCGGCGCATTAGCATACATAGCCAAAGTTGCGCTTGTTCAACGGTGCATCCAGCGGCCAGAGCCGCAACATCATCCGCATAGCCGACCAAGTGCGACTCATCTTGCATCTCAAGTCTTGATAGCCCGTCGTAAGACACGTTCCACAGGTCCGGACCAAGGATAGATCCCTGGGCAGCACCCGATGTAATTTCCATCCTTCGTTGCCCTGTGCCGTGTCGTAGAGCAGGCTTCGGTCCTTAAGGTAGTTCCTCAAAAGCCGCATAAGATATTTTGGAACTTGAAAAGAGTTTTCCAGCGTATGCAGAATATCCACCCATCTAGCGGAGTTGAAGGCATTCCTGACGTCGAGTGTCACCAACAGGACGATGCCTCGCTTAGTGCGACTATATGCCTCTGCCTTTTGGACCGCGTTCACCACCTCTGCAATCGCATCAATGGTACAACGGACTGCTCTAAAGCCGTACTGCCGAGGAGATAGGTCCCCCGCAGCACGAATCGCGTCAGTGAGTCTTCCCTTGATGAGTTTCTCTAGCACTTTCCCAGCCGTGTCTAGCATGCATAACGGGCGGTATGAAGACGGCGATTCGGGATTTCCCGTCCCCTTGCTGATCAGCACGAGCCTCGCCACCTTCCATCGGCCCGGCAAAACCCCGTCCCGTAGGCAAGCGTTGAATGTGCTGAGCAGCAAGTCAGGACAATGGTGATAGACGAGCCGCAACACCTCAGCTGGAACACCATCTGGACCTGGAGCTTTCCTCGTTTTCAATGAGAGGACTGCCTCCTCCAGCTCCAGCTGTGTGAAGCGTGGGCACTCGACTGCTGTTTCACCATGGACAACGTCAACACGGACGGGATGGGCGGGGAAGAGTCCCCGCACTATCGCGTCCATCTTTTCCGCGTCATGTATACAAGGCTTCCGTAGGGCACCAAGTTTCCCCATGACCAGCTTGTAGCCAAGGCCCCACGGATCCTTGATCACATTGTTCACTAAGTCTTGCCAGCAGCGAGCATTGCTATTATTGATCAATATGCGAAGGCATTTCCTTGCCGACTTATATGCTGCTACCTGCTTGCATGCCTCGTCACGGCTCCGCGCCCGTTGAGCCTAACGTCGAAGCTTGTGACACGCCCTTCACTTTTCAGCGATTTCAGTAGACCACCAGTACACTGGGGGCTTGCCGTGCCGGAGGTTTCGACGGGGTATAGAATCGCAGCAGGCAGTCGTAATGATGCTCATAGTAGAGTTCACCACATCTTGAGCTGCGAGTTCTTCCGTCGCCTCCGAAGCTCCCTGCAGCGGCTCACCTGCTGTGAGAGCCTTGACAAACCTCTCGACGTCCATCCTTCCAATGTTCCATCCAGTTGTAGAAGGCCGAGAGCACGGACGTCGGGAGACAGCATCACTTATCTCAAGCAGAATGCACTGATGATCACTGGCTGAGTAGTCCTCTAATACTTTCCAGTTGTGTATCCTTCGTACTAAGGACTCCGAAGCAAATGTCACGTCCGGTATGGTTCCCTCACAGCCAATACAGCGGAAAGTAGCGTATTTCCGGAGTTTAGTATGACGAGGGGCGTCCTGGCCGTCATTTCCAGGATTCGTTTTCCCCGCGCATCCGTCTGAGGCATACCCTATTCGATTGCTTTAGCGTTGAAATCACCCCCAACGAGCACTTTGCCCTCTGCGTTCGAGAAAGTGCCCTCCAAAGCATTAAGCTTGGCTTGGAAAGATGATATCGACTCGTTAGGCGTTAGGTACACACTAAAGAAGGTGATCCCTGAGCACCGAACCCACACGAAACCATCCCCCCGTCCACAACTCTCCGCTTGAAAGTCACTGTTCTGAACCCAGATGGCGGCAGTACCAGTTTCATCAGAATACCATAATGCAGGACTTTACTATGGTGTTGCTCACTCAGCAGCAAGAAGTCGGCTTTCATGTCCCTCGCAAACTGCTCAAGCAGATTTTGGGCGGTTGAACTGTGGTGTGGGTTTAACTGCAGGATGCGGGTCATCGAAGCTCTGATTTTGCCTTGGCTAGGGCTTTCTGGAACACCCAGCATTTTCCTGATCCCAAGACGTGTCCAAAATCAGGTTTTGGATCAGCATCCTTGCAAAAAATACAGTGTGCATCCTTCGTACACTCTTTCCTTTTATGTCCCATTTCACCGCATTTGTAACCTAGGGAACTCCTATCGGGTCCTTTGCATACTTGTGTGGTGTGACCATAACCAAGGCATTCGAAACATTGAAGAGGCGTTGCTCTTCGCCGTATCCTGCAGACAACCCACCCTATTCGTACTTTGCCCTTGTTCAGGAATTGTTCGGCGTCCTTTTCGGTCAAGTCAACTATGGCCATGCGTTGTCCCCTGTTGTTTTCTGGTGTCAGTCTCGCTTTGATCTTTCCCACGCTAGGGAACTCCTTTTTGATGGCGTCTTCTACCTCGGCCAGATCCGTCACGCAGTCAATATCCCGTATTTTGATCGTTGTCATCGGCTCGAGCGGGGCTATAGTTGCGCTTTTGCCGAGGACTTTCTTTACTGCGTCACAGAATGCTTCTTAATTGCCGGCCTCTGCTCCGAATTCGACCAGTATGTGGCCCGACCGCGTTGGTCGTACTACTTTAATGGTAGTATTGGTGTCTTCGGGCCTTACGTTTCCCCTGATGTCCCGCAGTACCTCCACGTAGGATCGGCCATCTTGGGGCTTTACAAGCAGTGCCTGCTGCCGGGGTCTTCGTCGGGGCTTCTGCCTCTCCTGTTTTGCATCAGGTCCTTTTTATACTTGGGCGTCCGTGCGAACTCTACTTTCTGGCTATTTTTAAAGAAGTTTCTTTGCGGCTTTCTTCGCTCCTTTTGTAAGCACTTGTAATGAATCTTGCGACGCCGCTGGTGACCACTACCAACACACTTTGCTGCTAGGTGGCTTGTCATTTTACGTTGGTTGCGACCAGTGCACTTCCCACGTCTATTTTATCGTGGGATGCCAACAAAATTTTGACAGCCACATGGAGCAGAGTGTGTGGGTAGCGAGGGCGATCAAGAGGAGATGCTTTTAAAGCAGCGGGATTTTGTGTGCAAATTCCATTGTGAGTTTTGTGGATAAAGTGAAGATTCTGTGTTACAACCTAAACCCAAACTTAAACATTTCAGATCGATAAAATCAGTGCGCCGCTAATGCTTAGCCAATTTGCAAGTGAGGAAACTTTCGTGCCGAGTGGATGAAAAACCTCTTGTGAATAAGGAGACCAGCGGTTGGAAGTGATAGTGGAAAAAGAAAATCAGCAAAAGGTTAATTGCAGAACTAGCCATCTTGGTTGAAGAATCGCCAGGTTTTGTTTGGTACCATCGTAGGGGCTATAGACCATGCTAAGAAAATTCAGTTTTATGACAGCCAATTGGGTAAATCAACTAAATAATCATCTTTACCGACTGCGAACAACTTCAAACTGTGGTACGAGTGCAGATAAGTATCCTAATTACTCTAAGTATGATGTGTAGGTCGACTTTGCATAACTGCTACAATGTGATATGATCGTAACTCACAAAATTAAATATTGAACGGCATTTAGGGTTTTCAATGAAGGGTTGTAGCTGGTAGTGACGTTTGCTCGGCGCCATATAGGCCGATTTATTATTATTTACTTTAATACACATATAACAACAGATTATCATTGTTTTACTAAGCGTCCTAAGTGTGCGACGCTGAACTTTGGATCAAGGCTACAGAAAGAAATTAATAAAGTTGTCCTTATCTTTTTATTTTAAGTCATGAATTATGTAAGTTTAGTTAATTTCTGATACATTACATTGTTTCGGGTATGACTATTTGAGGGAATGAAATTATCTTCGGTTTTGGTAGTTTGTCTAGTTGTTAAATTAGTCATATCATTTCATTATTATGCTAGCTATTTGTATATAGCACATTCTGGTATATCACACACATATGAGTGCTTCATCGTAAATGCTGTCCATAACAGATGGTATGTTGGTTCTGTAGATTTTGTTATGAGGTTAGCATACTCGTATTTTAAATTTATCGATAGAATGATAACGAATTAATAGCAAATAAGACAATAAACAATTTTAAACCTACATACACCATGAGAAATATGTAAATAATGAGAAACTTGATTCATGTATCGAAATAGACTACAAGTTTTTATTAGATTTTTATAAGTTAAGTATCATTTTGTTGTTTCTAATAGTGAGATGTACCTAAATGTTACAAATATGAAATAATTGCTATGGTGTTAAGGAGTATTAAGAGACGACTTTACAATATTTTGCATTCACTTACACTGTTTTTTAGAGTTTTCATTATTTATCACCATTGCATAGTTTGCTATAAAAATGGGTTGCACAATAAAAACGTAAAAAACAGAATTTTCTCAAAATGTACATTTGAGACTGAAAGAAAAACCACATATATGCATTGATGAAAATCTATAAACGAATAAGATTTCGATAAATGTCTGCTAAATTTAGAAACGCTCGAAGAAGCGTTTTTACCTCATTCAAGGAAAAATCTGAGAAATTATACAACAGAAATAAATCGTGCACTGAAAAGACTCTAAATATTTAAAAATTGAGCCGTGTAATGTAAAATATATAGTTGTAGTATTTTCAAATGAATAATAATATGAATTGTTAACAAAAAAAATAGACTTTCCTTTCCAGTGGTTCTGCTTTTCAGCGGGAAATGAGGTGCAGGGTAAGTATGCCGTCGCGAGGGTAGGGTTTGAGAAAATCCGCTGAGGTCGGTTTCGCGTTGCGCGCGGTACGCGGTACCTTTGTTGTTTTGCCGTTTTATTAGAGTAGCTTTCGTCGGGATGAGTTAACGTAGTATACTTTTCGGTACCGCGTCGGAATTTCGGGAACGCGAAGTAAAAATCAGATTTTGTTCTTTGACTGATAAATGAAGAAATATGGAGTAACGTAGAAAAGGTTTCCTCTCCGTATGGTTTTGTTTTGTAACGCGTTTGAAAACGGGAATGTGTATAGGTGGCTGAAATATGTAAATGAGCGTAACCCATTCGGAGACCCGCGACCGAAATCCTCTCCGATCTAGCTGGCCGACAAGCAGCCACCGCGTGAATGGGTTACGGTGCATGGATTGGTTGACCGGTTGGTACCATCCGTTGGCACACCTCAGACTTAACGTCTAGAACCGATGAGAGGTCGGTTCCGCGTTTGCACGTAGACATAAAATCATTACACACTGTCTGAAACCCATGATCTGGTGCTCCACCCCCTTCAAGTGCCTCTTCCTTCCTTCTTTTATCCCGATCTCCTTCGATTGGGCTAGACGCCATTCTTTTATTGACTTTTAATGATGGAGCCATCTGCATGTCGCCTTTAGATTTTGCCCCAAGCGCCTCTTTAGCCTTCTGTTTATCTTCGGCCCTTAACCAGCTCCTCCGATAGTGCCCTATGCGATCCAGGAGCTCCTCTAGTTCAAGGAGCCCTGCCTTTGCTGTTTGATTGATTTTCGAGGAGTCGCATGCAGCTTGTATTCTTTTCAGAACATCTCCCGATTTTCGGAGTAGCCTCTCTTTCTCATATCGCTGGGCCGCAATTGTACCTTGCAACCATCCTTGGGAGAGGTTATCGGGTTCCGTTGCCGAGTGCAGTACTTCCGCCGCATTTTCAACGTTGGGGGTACAATCATGCGGTGACTGGTCACTCTTTGTTTTTAGTGCCGTAATCTCCTCGTTATCTTCTGGATTTTTCGTTGCAATGTTGGGATTTGTGACCCTTGCATCGGTCGCTTCAGTAACGATCGCAGCGGTGACAATCGAATTTTCGGTGCTCTTTATGTTATCTTCCATTGTTCGGACACCTGAAGCATCCTGCAGAGTTTCCCGCTTCTCCTTAATGGCACGCTCGGGCGTTCGCATCATTTTTTTTGCTGCGCCCGAACGCCACAGGAATCTCAGTCTGAACCAGACTGTCTGCTGTTCTCCGTTTTTCATCTACCGTCACTGTCGTCATGTTAGTCTTCGTTTTTTTTCGTGGTTAGTACAGCTCTCGATGTACTGTTAACATCGTGGCTGCAACCACTGGTTGGGTCGTCGTTGTTGTTATTATTTTTTATTTTTTTTTGGATTTTTTTGGACTTTTGTTTTTGGTTGCTCCAGTCTTGTTGGGTCCCCCCTCGGAGCTGCTATCTCCGTTCGTGTGTGTAGTCGCCTTTTTGGTCCCATGGTTATCTTTGCAGAGCAGGGAGGCCATGCGAGGGTTGGCACAAGCCCTTATGGGGACAAGTGCTCAGAGCCAGACCAGCGCTAATCGGGAGTCCGTCTCAACCGAACCTACATCACCAACCCAATGGTGCGAACTTCGAACGTACTCCGAGGCCTGCCAAGGTTTTACCGGGACGGAGACGGTATGATAGTTGAATTGTTGTTGTTGAATTGTGTCCAGTTCGTTGTCCAAAGCGTAGTCCAGATCCAATCAGAGTCGTTACCTGTCATCCCAGGAGGGAACCTCACGGTGCTCCTCATATCCTCGGGTCCGTGGGGGCGGCACTCCCCAAAGAATGCTAGCCTCCAAGTATGTTCTCCCTGCGGGAATGTGCAAATTATTGAGTAATTAAATAATACTGGAGTGGCCAACCAAGTGACCACTTTTCCTACTGCTACGCTCTTAATTACACCTAAGAGAGACCCAAATTGCACAAGCAAACATGGCTGCTGCTCAATGAAAACAAATTTTCATACAATCCTGAGAATTTGTTTTCTGTTTGAAAAACCTTCACCACTATGAGGGAAACATGCAAAACATTAACATATTTTTTTTTTTTTGCGGTAGGGAGGTGAAGGCATTTATGCCCGCCGAGTCTGGCAGTGTGGGATTCCCATGGAGGATACCTTTGGACTACCCACTAAACACCTCCCCTGTCAATCTGAGAACCTAGCCTGGAACCGTTTGACATATTACTTCGAGCCAGGTCTCGTTGTGTTACGCCGTGGGGCGCCTTCAAGCTGGGGAGTCCCTTTCCTAGCGGGAGGGGAGAGGGGAAGAGGAATTGCCAGAAGAGCGATCCCCCAGCCCCAGTGCCTCCGGCTGCTGTGAGTCCCTTTTATATTTTAGGACTGCCCGAGCATAATGTGCCACCTGGTTCCATTTGTCAACCGATTCGAGCATCACCGCAACTATATTATCCGGGTTGAGCTCTCCCGTCCCCCTGTAGAGTTCCCTTTGCAGCCTGGCCCATTTGGTACACGCAAAAAATGTGTGACAGGCATTGTCCTCCTCTCCTGGGCAAAACCGACAATCGGGAGACCGTGACTTGCCGATTTTGTGCAGGTAAGACTGAAAACACCCGTGCCCGCTCGAAAGCTGGGTCAGATAGAAGTCAGTCTCACCATGCCTTCGATTTAGCCACGGTCTCACATCCGGGATGAGGCGCGCAGTCCACCTTCCCTTCGTGCGATTCCTCCAAGACTGCTGCCAATCGTTGAGCGAGCGTTGTCTCTCCTCGCGGACAACGATCTCCCTCGCATCCTCGTTTCGGCGCAGGTAAATAGCGCGGCGCTCTCTAGCAAGGAGGGCGACAGGTATCACGCCGGCAATCACTCTCACCGCCGAGTCGGAGACTGTTGGATACGAAGATGCAATTCTCAGTGCTCCTCTTCTCTGTACCTGTGCCAATCGTTTTCGGTATACCTCCTTGCTGAGAGCGTCGCCCCATACCTCTGCTCTGTACAGTAGCACTGACCCTACAGCACTCATCAAGAGGCGTCTTCTTGATGGGCTGGGTCCCCCTACGTTGGCCATAAGTAGACTCAGGGCCGATATTCCCGAAGCAGCCTTCTCAGCCGTTGCCCTGATTTGCTCAGAGAAACTCATCTTCGAGTCGATCAGTAGCCCCAGGTACTTCACCGCTCGCTTCGATTCGATTGGCGTTCAATTTGGATCAGTCAACTTGACAGACAGATCCAATTGAGTGAGCTTCTGGAACAAGAAAGTGAGCGGCAAGAGGCAGAGGGAGAGGAACTGACAGACAGATTCTTTGGAAGAGATCAGAAATCGGTCGCATTTTCTCCTATCCGTTTTATATAAGCTTAGCCAAAACTGACATAAGAAAGGAAGCCATATGGCAGCAGCGCTTACTACCCCACATATGATCATTAGTAGAATGACTTTGCTGCATAGCTTACATGGCGGTATATGAAGATTTGTGGAGGCACCAACAAAAATTCGATGTTTTGTACGACTTAGAGACAAATTTCTACAGTGAAATCCAGATGGCCCACGGAGAACACAAAAACGCTCTCAGTAAAGTGAAAACTATTTCAGTTCTCGTACCCGTTTAATTTTTATCGGTTCCAAAGTGAATAAATATGAGTTTGCTTCTCAACGCTGAGCTATCAGTGGAAGGTGCAAAACATATGCTTCATTTGCTCATCTTGAAAAGTTTAGGAGTGCAGTGTTCAAGGTATGGCGAATTTTAAGCATGCACGGAATGCGTTCCGTACGTTTTCATTCGGTAACTTGGCTGACAGCTCAAGGAAGCTTGTCCATAGTAGCCCCACTAATCCATATGCGAATTGCTACCATATGGCTTCCTACCTTACGTCAGTTTTGGCTTAGCGCATCCAGTTCTTATTAATCTGAGGTTCAAACAAAAAAACTACATGCACTCTGTCATTGTCCTTCCCATTGAGTAATTAAATAATACTGGAGTGGACAACCCCTGCGACCACTTTTCCTACTGCTACGCTCTTGTTTACAACCTTAGAGAGAGCCAAATTGCACAAGCAAACATGGCTGCTGCCCAATGTAAGCAAATTTTCATACAATACCAAAAATTTGCTTTCTATTAGAAAAACCTTCAGCATTGTATGAAAAACATGCAAAACATTAATATAATAACTACTCACTTGTGAAAGGAAACACGTACAGATCCTTTTCTACTATGATTTTTTCACGAAGGCACTACACATTTCATTTTGAAATCCTAAGTTAATTACACAGTGTCACACGTTAAAGTAACTTGAATCACAAACTCCAATCGAATGTTTAAACACTTGGAACGAATTAAGATCGCGAACACTTTCCACAGTTCTAATATCGGATAAAATTCGCGACGAAACTTGCAAATTGGCCAATTTGGCGTCCAATTTGCATCAGTCAACTTGACAGTCAGTTCACACCTAGTCAGCTTTTGGAACAAGAAAGTGACCAGCAAGAGGCAGACGTGGAGGAAATGACAGACTGTTCACTTGGAAGAGAGCAGAAACCGGTCGCATGCTCTCTCATGCATTTTATATGAGCTTAGCCCATCCAGTTCTTATTAATCTTAGGTCCTTCCTATATGTAATTTAATATTGCTTAAGTAAGGTAGATACATAGGAGAGTCTTATTAAGTTTTTTCCGTGCACACATTTTTAACATCATAAGAACATCATAAGAAGGTACATTTTTCATTGTTTTTATTTATTTAACTGTTATATCATTAAAAATTAAATTGGGTGTGTTCCAATGCAATATGAAAATCTGCACTACCAATAGGTAATAGAACGAATAGAAAATAGCCTTCAATATCACAAATGGTATTTAATCATAAACTTTAATAAAAAAAAATGTTGAAGAGCCAGTAAAGTTGCTGAAATTATCCTAGATCGTAGCAATAATAAGCACAAACACTAAAAACAAACAGAGTAACATCAATTTTGTACGGTATAGGATGTCTCCATTGTCCATCTAGATGAAAAACTCAAACTCATTGCCAAGGAACGATGGTATATTATGCCAGTAAATCATTTGGCAAGGACGGACTAATGTTTTTTGTTTTGAAAGACCGTCGGGCGTTGCTTTGTTATGTGGGCAGACCAAAACTTACGACAGATACAAGCCATATACCAGCAATTTGCATATGTATTAGTCGGCCTACTATGGACAAGCTCCAGGAAGCTTTCAGCCTACTTCGGCAAAAGCACACAAGAAGTCAAGCAAAAGCTTCTGAGGGGCTGTCATATATTGGACTGTTAAATTTCAGTTACTTTTGAATAGCAAACAAGAAAAATCAATTGGAAGCATCAAGGTAAGTTCGTTTCAAAATATATACTGTAATGATGTTAAAAATACTTTTATTTCAGGTTAAAAGTAAAGAAAACGATAAAGACAATGAAGCGGCTATCACATCAAAGGGAAAATTTAATGAGGTAATGTGATAATCATAATTGAAAACAATTAAGACGATGATTTCATGTTTTTAGCTGGGAAACCCAACCATGGAGCAGGTTGAACGAGTGGAAGGAGAATTTAAAGCAATTCTGGAGAAAAAGGAGGAAATAAGGTAAGGTTATAAATTTTGACAAAAAATTATTAGCATTAACAATATTGTTTCAGTGGGTATCCATAAACGGGTTTAATTAGGGGGAATCAAAAGAGAATAATTAGAAGGGGGACAAGAAGAAGGAAATAAGGTAAATTTATCAATTATAAAGGAAATTGTTAGTATAAATAATGTTTTTCAGTTCATACCAAAAAGGAGATTAAAATAAAGGGTATGTGAAAAATTTGTTGCTTTTCTTACTAAGTATGTGGCATGCAGTGTTTCCCTCTTTGTGTATATATATATATATATATATATATATATATATATATATATATATATATATATATATATATATATATATATGCATCGCTCTACAATATATACAATTTTATATAATAAATATGTATATATGCATCTATCTACAATATATACAGTTTTATATAATATATATGTGTATATATACATAAATATACATATATATATATATATATATACATATATATATATATATTTATGTATCTATCTATAATATATACAATTTTATATAATATATATGTATATAAATATATATATATATATATATATATATATATATATATATATATATATATATTTATATATATATATATATATATATATATATATATATATATATATATATATATATATATATATATACACAGGGTGCGTACGGTATTTGAGGCGTGATACTTACCATATCAGCTTGTGCAATGCCGATACATTTCATGATATAAACTAAGGCCCGAAAGGGGCTGTAGTGCTACAGAAATAAAAAATCTATGTTGAACTAGCATCTAGTATATGCTCGTATTTACCTGACCAATGTGTAACCACTTTCCATTTATTGTCCATCAAGCGTAAACAAATTTCATTTTTCCTTCTGCCCAATATTGGGGCTTAACGGTTCAATTTCATTCCTTACCTACTTATTGGTAAACTGGTTTTCTATACCATTGATGAAAAGTCAAAAAAATACATCCTTCATGAAATATTTAACTAGATTATCATTGACAGAAACAAAATAATCGAGTTCAGTTACAAAAGCTCCAACAGAGTGCTACCTGACTGTTCATGTTTATAATACCCTTAAAATTTGATCCTTTTAATGGCTAGTGAGATTAAAATGCATTGTTTGTTTCTTCCAGAACATGCCTAGAAAGTGTTGTGTGCCTGGCTGCAATGGGAATTACTTTTCAGTAATTCAAGGTCGAAACGACGCAGTTTCAACATTTTCATTCCCGCAGGATGTTGACCTGCGAAGGAGTTGGTTGAAAGCTATTCCAAGATCCACAGCATCTTGGAAGCTTACAACCAACTCTGTAGTATGTATTAGGCATTTTACGGAAAATGATTTAAAATATACGACTGTGAAATCAGGAACCGCACTTAAACGTCCTGGACTTATTCGAAATGCGATTCCCTCTATTTTCCCAAATTTACCATCATATTTATCGCGACAACCCGTCACAAATAGAAAAAATCCAGAGAAACGGCGTGAAGATATTTTATGTGCTTCTGAAAATAGAGTAAATAGATGGTTATCAGACGATTTTATTCAAAATTTTAAATCATTTTCCGAAAATTGCCAAGGAAAATTAGACCTTTCGGAATGGGAAATTAAAATCTTTGAAAACAGAGTTGTACTTTATATTATCGAAGCAAGTCCATTCGAAAATGGCATAGTTTTTCGTTTTAGAGTAATTATAGACTCAAATATGATTTTGAAAGCTTTCTCGTATGATAACAAATTCAACTTATTAGAGTTAAGTCATTTCATCTCAAAAAATGGGAAAGTTACCCTTTGGTCACAGTTGCAAAATATACTTAAATTTTTTAAAAGTTATAATCTCGAGACGCAAAATAATGCAAAATTTTTGATAAAAAAGGCAATAGACTTGCTAGAAACCGCTTCCGAATTCCAAGAGCAAGTCGGTCACTTAGAAACACTGTCGTGTGTTACCGACCAATTAAAATTAATTCTTTCAAGGCAACTCAGGTACAATCCTTCGACGATAATAATGGCATTCACTATTTTTTCGCATTCAGCCTCAACCTATAACCAACTAAAAAAATTTTTAATTTTACCAAGCACCATTCATTTGAGGAACATGTCTGCATCATTTAAAATTTCCCCAGAATCGGAGGATAGGGATAAAAACTACTTGAGCCATATTTCAAAAGACCTCTCTGAACGAGAACGCCATGTGGCTCTTTTAATTGATGAAATTTATATAACTGGCAAACTTAACTATAAGAGCGGTAAAGTTATGGGATTC
>OZ017741.1:120723825-121011325 GCA_963969285.1 Odontomyia ornata
GGTCATGTGTGTGGTAGTAAGCGCTGCTGGTATATGGCTTGTATCTGTCGTAAGTTTTGGGGCAGACACGTTTTGACTCTGAGTTATCGGCAGTGTCTAAATGATATGTATGGCACACATCATCTTCAGTGTCAAACGGATGTGTTAACACCAAAACTGACGATAGATACAAGCCATATGGTAGCAATTTGCATATGTATTAGTCGGCCTACTATGGACAAGCTTCCGGTAGCTGTCACCCAACTGCGGCATTAGCAAATGCTTATATTTCGTCATATATACTATTTTCCGAATAAAAAACGTGCGGAACGCATTCCGTGCATGCTATAAATTCACCTTGTATAGCCTATTGTGCTCCTAACCTTTCCAAGACGAGCAAATGAAGCACACGTTTTGCACCTTCGACTGATAGCTCAGCGTTGAGATGTAAACAAACTCCTATAAATTCACTTTGGAAGGCGATAAAAACTCAACGGGTATAAGAACTGAAATAATTTTCACTTCACTAGGAGCGCTGTTGTGTTCTCCGCGGATCATCTGGATTTCAATGTAGAAATCCGTCTCTAAACCGTACAAAACCAAAACCTCGAATTTTCGTTAGCACCTCCACAATTCTTCATATAACGCCATGTAAGTTAGCCAGCAAAGTCGGCCTACTAATGGTCATGTGTGGGGTAGTAAGCGCTGCTGCCATATGGCTTGTATCTATCGTCAGTTTTGGTTAACACACATCCTTTAGACGCTGAAGATGGCTTAAAGGGAGTCGAAATGCACCTGTCTACACAACCAAGCAAGGCCCGATGGCTTTTCAAGAAAAAAGAGAATTGGCCTGCGGATATCAAATAAATAAAATTATTCACTAGCGGACTTATGTCTTTATGGACGAGAGTAGGGCAAAAGCATCGATACTAGAACCAGATCTAGTAAGATTACAATGCTTAGGGCTGATTTAGACAAGAACATATCTACTAAATAGCAGCTGCAATTAGAACAAATTTTATTTCTACCGGTACTTAGAGATTAGAGAGGAATAGATTAAAAGTGCATGTGTATGGTGATCAAAAACTTGAATTCGCAAGCAATTGAACCCACACATGGTAAACTTTGATCCATCTTTTATACGTTTATTTGCCTCTCTTTTCATTTTGACAGCTTCTCGATTGCAATTGCTAGTTAGTATACAGGGTGCGTACGGTATTTGAGGACAACTTGAGAGTAAAATTAATTAGCTTGTAATTTTAGCAAAATTTAATGAAATTTCAGGAAGTTTTTATACAACGTTAAATTAATACATGGCCAGAGCATATCTATTAAATAGCAGCTGCAATTAGAACAAATTTTATTTCTTACGTTACTTATAAAGTAGAGCGAATTGGACTAGAGTGCATATGTATGGTAAACAAAAACTTAAACTTGCAAGCAATTGATCCAATGTATGGTAAACTTTAATCCATATTTCACACGTTTATTTGCCTCTCTTTTCATTTTGACAGCACCCCGATTGCAGGTGCTAGTTAGTATATATGCTCTGATATGGCTATAAAGTTATTCAATAAAATCGCCACTAGCAGCAATAATCTCTTCGTTCGGGGTCCGAAAGCGATTACATGCCCGAATCAAATGCTCTTTGTTCATATTGGCCATAACGGCATTAATAGCAGTCTTCAGCGAAGAAGTGGTATTATGAGGAAGCTTATTGGTCTCACGCTCAACTACGCCCCATACGTAACAATCCAAAGGATTAAGGTATGGGATGCTTGGTGGCCATCGGTTCTAGATGTGAAGTCTGAGTCATGCCAACGAATGGTACCAGCCGGTCAACCAGTCCGTGCACCCGTAATCCATTTCGCGGTGGCTTTCAATCGCAGGTCTTGAAATCGATTACGCTCAATTACATGTTTCAGCCACCATTAAGCGCCCGTTTCAAAATGCGTCAAAAATTCAAACATAGGGAAGCGACACCTATCTCTACGTTATTCCGTATTTCTTCCATTCTCTCAGTCAACAGCAAAAAAACAATTCAATTTCATGTTCCCGAAGTTCACCGACACGGTACCAAAAAATATACTACGTTAATTCAACCCCGAAGAACTCTACGCTAAGAAAAAGGCAAAACAAACGAAGATTCCGCGTACCGCACGCGACACGAAACCGACCATCCGCGGATTTCTAGAACCCTACCCTCTTCACGGCATACTTACCGTTCGTTCTCACTCTCGCTGAAAAAGAGGCCAAGCTGGAAAGGAAAGTCGTTGTTGGGTCAGTAATTCATGTTGTTTTATTCAATTTCGTGACAATGTTTTTATACCGTCTAAATAAAACGGTTCCTAGTTTTTTTTGGTACACGGTATCATACGATTATATATATATTGCAAAGGATAAGTATAGCTGAAGTGTCTTTTATACATAACAATTGATTTTTACAATTATAACCAAGACAATAAAAAAAGTCCCTTGAAGATAAAGGAAAAGAAATTGTTGATTCCTGATCCGCTTTCTCGAATTCTTCCCTTGCTTTCTTTGTAATTGTTTGAGAAAAAGTGTATTTCATTGGGGGATTCGCTTGAACTAAGTAAGATCTAATCAAATTGCCGGTTATCAGAGAGGTTGCAAAGTTTGTTATCCTAGACTGGAAGCTATTAGACCAATTTATAAAATCAGGAAAATCCACAAATTTCTTTTGCAAGGTGAGTAAAAATATTGCCAAAACCAGAATATTAATTATAAAGTCAAAAATTTGAACATACTGCTATTCTCTAACCTTAAATCCTTCTATTTTTTGGGCACAAATCTAAATAAATTTCACCATTTATCTCGCTTGTTGATAATTTTGATTGATTGAAATCAATATTACTTATAAATGAAATTATTAGGATTTTTATTGTGATTCGTAAGATTTTTTTTTTCATGTAAATTTATAAAAAAATATCAAATTATTTTTATCAATCAATTAATTCTCTTTCTTTATCATTCAAATCAATCTTGTCATCGGATCAACATTATAACGATGTTATAGCAATATGTATGGCTTAACTCTAATTCGACAACTTCTTAATTCTCTTTTTAAAAATATTTTGAGGAGGAAAACAAACAAACCTAGCTCTCGTCTTTAACAGGTGCGTCGTTATATCGTTATCACAATTTGGAAATTTCGTCATATACTTCCTTGTAGATATGTAGTGAAAAAGATACATAGAATGTTCGTAAAAGACTACAGCGGTGGTCTGCCGCCTCGGTGAAAGAGGGTGGTAGAATTCGCCGAGATTTGGCCTTGTCTAGGCACGCGTGAATGCGTTGTCAGGCTAGCGTTACGGTTTCGTGGGGCGGGTTCTTTTCCCCAGCACAAGACCCACTAAAAAAATTTTCGCATTCATGAATTGAAGCGATCTAGTGCCGACCAACTGGTGTCGAGGCCGAGGTAACCTACTAGGGGCTGAATTGTGTATAGCCAGTAACAAACTGGGACGGGAGAAAACAAACGTGCTTAAGCGCAGACTTCGTCGTTACCGACGATACTTATGGCCCACAGATAAGAGTGGGGCATCCAGGTGGAAGCATTGCCCCCCTCACACCCTCCCAACCGGATCAAGATCGAAATGTAGACGTGGCCATATATTTCCCATTTAAGTGAAAAACTCATACAAACATAGTTTGCATGAATTTTTCCATTAAATGATAAATATAAACGTGGCCAATTTATGTTATAGTATTATGCGATGGAAGCACATAACACTATACCATAAAAGGGCACGTGAGCAGAAGGCCACTGTACTCGGGCAAGCGCCCCTATAACGCAAAAAGAAAGGGAGGAGTGCGCTCGATGGCTAGCTCATTTTAGTGGAGGGGCCGGCCATCGTTGCGGGTCCCATACCCAGTCAGGTTGGATGAAAAGGAAAGACCGAGGGTATATTTTTAATCCATCATTTGTTTTAATTAAGAATTTATTCGAAAACACCATATACTTTCCTTTCCTTAGCTTCCTCGTATAAACATGCAAATTTACCGTTAAACTTAATTTCAAATAAATTTCCTCCGTTTCCTATTTAAATCGTTCAAAATAAAAATCAAATGTAATTCATTGAATGACAAATTAAAAAAAAAAAAACATTAGGTACAAATATGGGTGGTAAAAAAAATATGAAAAAGAAGCAAAACGGGTACTTACCCAACCACCTAATGAGCGCTCGTAGACGGGGTGGGCGGACCTATTACTATGGTTTTCAAATTCAATCTTGACATTAAAAAAGGGGGCACATGTATAATTTTTTTTAAATTTGTAAATCGTAAAACGCGCACTTGGTAACAGAATTCATGCAGATTAAAACGTTTTTCTTGCGAAATTTCTTTTCTGCTTTGATTTGCGATTAATTTTTGATTGAGTAGCAAAAAGGCTAAAAAACGCGCGATTCCAAAAAAAATGTTTAAATCGGGTCTGATGGACGTAAGGTACGTCATGATATTCCTAACTAGTTGAAATTTATTTTGTCATGTACAGTGATTATAAGTTGTTTCATCATTGTCTTAATCTTAAATAAATCCAATACAGCTTTAAAGTGATTATCTTCATATGAAAACTATTGTCTGAAACCGGTCTCTGTTGATCAACTGCACTTCAATTATTTGTAAATACACAAATCAATCACATGTTCGCGAAATCCTTGGCATTTTCCATATTTTTTAATACATATTCCCCACCGTGACATTGTTTTCAATCGGCACACTCCAGAACTCTACATTTTTTCATAATTTTCTCAATTATATCCAATAGCACATTTTTTAGCCTCAATTAACGCTGATGAAATGGAAAAAGCTCTGACTAGATAAATAAAACTGTTTCGAATATTTAGATACTCAATTCCACCCACACTGGGTACACTCATTAACTCGCGCATACGCAATTCAACACTTCCGAATCGAGTAACTGCAATTTATTTATCTTAAGAAATCTTCTATGGAATTATTCGTAGAGCTAGAGGAACCAAAGCATTGCATTAGATGCTGCTGTTCAAGTTGTCGCTAGCTGGAATTGTGCGAAACATTCCGATATCCATAATTTATCCAGCAAAACGCTCGAAGGTGAAGATGTGGAGATGTCACGTTAGTATCAAATGATCTGAAGAAAACTGGTCACTGATTCACTTGCCAATTTGTATTTTTTCTCTCAACTGCGCTTGCACAATGTTCACTGATGCATTGGTTTTTCATGCATTTTCCAATTTGGGTCATGACTGTTATGCACAAAACACATTTGAATGCACTTTTTCGAAGAATTTGCATTTTTCTTCATTAAACGGTGAGGAATCCGTAGTCCGAACCAATGATGGGTAAACCGATACCGTTGCCATTGTCATCAGCGAAGGCGAAACAAGCCTTTGTTGGGGTGTGGAAATAACAACGCCAACAGTTAATGGACAAACTTGTTTAATTAACACAAAAATACAATATCGTATAATTTCGAATTTATGATGAGCGCGTCTGAGTTTCGTTGTCGATGGCTTGGCGGCTTGTCACAGAGAGAGATCGAGAATGACAAGATGCATAAGGTGTCTTCTAAGCGACGGTGGCGCCAGTAGTAACTCGGTGGTGAACTCCAGAGGTCGCTACAATACTCCCTCCTGAATGGGGCTGTCGTCGGGAAACTGTTGATGACGTTCCACATCATTTATGATTGGTTGACTTAAGCGTTTCGATGAATGCGGCAAATAAGTTTTTCGTATATGCGATGGACGTGGATTGATCGGTGTATTAATTGGGCTCGATGCTGCTTGTCGTTGTACATTTGATGACGATGCTAGAGACGTTTGAGGCGTTGGTACTCGTTCTAATGGCTGTGACCAGGAAACTGATTTCTTTGTCTTATTATGTTCTGGACTTAATTTGTTCGAAACGTTCAGCTGACTGGTAGGCGCGGGTAATGTCGGTTGTGAAACTGGTATTGGCGTCGATCGTGAACTTAATGATGTTGATGTTACTGGGTTCTCTGTGTCAGTCGTGAGATATGCTGGTTTCAGTCTCTCAATAGAAATATTGACTTTCCTGCCATTTAGGTCTTTTGAATAAACGGATGCTGATAGTCGTTCGATGATTCTATGCGGTCCTGTGTATGGTTGTGTTTGTGATTTCTTTACAGAATCTACCCTAACAAACACATGAGAGCAGGAGTGAAGGTCTTTATGTATAAATGTGGTCCTGTTTGTGCGATGCTCTATAGGCCTTGGTCGTAGCTCCTTCTTACGTTGTCGGATTTTTCTAACGAATATGTGCGGCTCACATTTTTCAGTGTTGAAATCGGCAAACCACTCTCCTGGTAATCGCAGGGTCGTACCGTAGACCAATTCGGCTGAGGAAGAATTGAGGTCTTCCTTAAAACTGTTGCGTAATCCTATTAAGACGGTGGGAAGGACGTCTGTCCACTGAGGATTGTCTTCGTGGCACATAATTGCTGCGTTTAGTGAGCGGTGCCACCGTTCGATTGCACCGTTTGATGCTGGATGGTACGGAGTAGTGCGAGTTCGCTGGCACCCAAGTAGTTTTCCTAGAGCGTTGAATAAAGATGATTCGAATTGCGTTCTCAGTGGTAATTACCAGAGGTGTTCTGTAGCGTGAGATCCAATTTGAATAAAATGTGTTTGCGATCGTCTCAGCTGTTTGGTCCGAGATGGGTATCGCTTCGGGCCAGCGCGAGAAGCGATCCAACATGGTAACCTTTTGACAGCGCTAAAGGTCCTACGATGTCTAGGTGGACATGTTTGAAGCGTTCGTCCGGTACCCTGAATGGTTGAAATTCATTTTTCACGTGTCTACCGACTTTTGACCGTTGGCAATTAATGCAGGTGCGTGACCATTGTCGTATGTATTGGTTCATGTTGGGCCAAATTAGTTTCCTTTTAATAGCTTTGAGAGTTGCTCGGCTGCTGGAGTGGGCACAGCGATGATAAGTGTCGAAGATCGTCTTCCTCAATGGTTCAGGAATGAATGGTCTGGCTACTTTCGTAGAAGTGTCGCAGTATATCGAATGGTTGTCCAGTAATACTGGAACTAATTGCAATGATGTCTGGTTTGGTGAAATCTATTGTCGTAGCTCGCTATCTTTAGCTTGCTCTTCCGCTAAGAGTCTTATGTCAATCCTTGATGGCATCGAGATCGCCTCCAATCTAGATAGAGCGTCTGCCACTATATTAGCTTCGCCAGTGATATGCTCAATTCTGGTTGTGAATTGTGAGATGAATGATAACTGTCTGCTTTGTGTCGGTGACGCTTTGTCAGTTCTCTGATGAAAGGCATAAACTAATGGTTTATGATCGGTTTTCACCACAAAATCCGAACCTTCAAGGATGTGTCGGAAATGTCGAATACTGGCTTAGACAGCTAACAGTTCCCGGTCGTATGTGCTGTATCGTTTTTCTGCGTTTGAAAGTTTTCGCTGAAAGTATGCTATGGGTACCCAGTTGTCACCGTGTTTTGTTCCAGCACTGCACCGACTGCTACGCTGGATGCGTCTGTTACCAGTGCTATGGGTGCGTTTGTTCGAATGTGAACGAGCAATGTTGCGCTCGCGATAGAATCCCTGCATTTGTTAAATGCTTCGTCGGCTTCTTTTGACCAGTTAATGTCTTTGGTTTTTACGTTTGATAGTAAGTCGTTTAACGGCGCTTGTAAGTCCGCTGCTTTTGAGATAAAACGACGGTAATAGTTTAGCGTTCCCGAAAATCTTCGTAGCTCTTTCACGGTGTCAGGTCGTCTATAGTTTTTAATGGCATCCACCCGTGAAACCGGTGGCGTTATTCCGAATTGATTTATGCTGTAACCCAGATACTCTATTTCGCTGGTTCCAAATACGCATTTGGCCACGTTGACCACCATGCCAAATTTGTCGAGACGCTCAAATAATAATCGGAGGTGCTGTAAATGTTGCTCCTTATTTTCCGATGCCACCAAAATGTCGTCAATATAGCAAGTGCAACAGTCCAGTCCTCGGAGTACCTCGTTCATAAACCTTTGAAAGGATTGGGCAGCGTTTCGTAATCCGAATGTCATTACTGTGAATTCAAATAATCCGAAAGGCGTAATCACCGCCGTTTTTGGGATGTCTTGTCCAGCTACCCGGATTTGGTGATACGCTCTTAACAGGTCAATTTTCGAAAAGATTTTTTTTCCTTCCAATCCGGCAGTAATATCTTGTATGTGGGGCATCGGATAGCGGTTGGGCTTCGTAATTACATTCAATCGTCTGTAATCTCCGCATGGTCTCCATGAACCATATTGTTTCGGAACGAGGTGCAAGGGACTTGCCCAAGAACTTTTTGAAGGGCGACAGAACCCTTTTCCATCATAAATGCAAATTCTGTTTTCGCGATAGCTAATTTTTCTGGCGTGAGGCGTCAAGGTTTTTCCGCTACAGGCAGGCCAGTCGTTTCGTTTTTTATAGCTGTTTGCTGCACTGGATTGAGAATGTTAGGGAATTCTTTTAATAGACTCTCATAACACGATGTGTTTGCAATTAATGCGATTCCCGAGTACTTATATTAACTGATAGTTCCTTTCGACGTTCTTTCAGTCTCGGGGTCTCGTATACAGCGGTTTTTAATATCCACCAATGATGCGTGGTGTCTCAAAAAATCAGCACCAATGATCGGTCGTGTGGTATCAGCAATCCAAAACTTCCAGGTAAACGCTCGTCGCAGGTTCAGGTTTAATGTCAGCGTTTTAAGGCCATATGTATTGATGGTCGTTCCATCCATTCGCGGCGTAAAGCTTGAATGGCGTCGGTTTGCACTTGTGTTGGTTGTTTTGTCGAGGGACAACAGAGACATCTGCGCCTGTGTCGATGAGGAAATTTAATCCCGTGGCATTGTCGAAAACGTGTAGTCGGCTTAGTGGTGCGCTTCTACTGTCAACCGCCGTATTTGACTGTAGCGCACTCAGTTTTTTGCTTGTCGATCTGCGTGCCAAGTGCATGGGTCGCAGCATCATCGCGCCTTTTCGCCGTAGGTGTTGTGGTAATAACACTAAGACGGATTCTCCTTTTTCTGCGAAGGGGAACGGGTTCGGAATGGTGCAGAGTTTCGAGTCTGCGATCGACTTCGTTGAATTTTTTTCAACGATTTTCTTATAAAAGCTAGCTCCTTTCCCACGCCAATTCGCGTGGAAAGCAAAGAAACGGCTGCGATGTTTCATGGCTCGTGCATCATTAGAATTTTGTCTGCCATTTCGGAAAGTTTGGTCAGGTCAGACGTTTCAGTTATGCTCACAATCTGTTGCACATTTACGGGAAGTCGTTGGAGCCACATTGTTTTCAGAAAACTGTCGGGAATTCGGTCGGCTGCCCTGATGCGCATCACCCGAAGGAGTTGGGACGGCGTCCGGTCACCCAGTTTGAGGCCAGCCAGCAGTTCCCTATTTTGCGCCTCTTCGGACATTGCGAACGTGCTAAGTATTCTTTGTTTAAACGTTTCGTATTTGTTTTCCGCCGGGGGTTTCTCAACAATGTCGACGACTTGCTCTAAAATCTCCGAATCTAGCTCTTCTATGACTTTGTCGAATTTCTGGTCGTCCTTCGTAATGCGGTGATTACGAAATTGGGCCTCGAGTCTGGCAAACCAGACCACTGGTCGATTCCTCCAAAAAACGGAAATTTTAAAAGATAAAACGGAACTTACTTGCGCGTGCGTGCTATCGACGGCGTCGGCAAAGTTTTCTTCGTCCGCCATTTTCCAAGCGTTGATTTTGTTTCTGCGTAATTAACTTGCTGCTTGCTTGTCCGTTTGATTTAGGGGTCACCAGTTGTTGGGGTGTGGAAATAACAACGCCAACAGTTAATGGACAAACTTGTTTAATTAACACAAAAATACAATATCGTATAATTTCGAATTTATGATGAGCGCGTCTGAGTTTCGTTGTCGATGGCTTGGCGGCTTGTCACAGAGAGAGATCGAGAATGACAAGATGCATAAGGTGTCTTCTAAGCGACGGTGGCGCCAGTAGTAACTCGGTGGTGAACTCCGAAGGTCGCTACACCTTCAACTGATTCATATTAATCACTCTCGACAGGCGTTTTCACATACGCCGGACGAGATTTATGATCAAAGAATTGGAGCTTTTATTCCAAGTTAGCCACATTCGACCCCGTACGGCATCCGAACACGACGATGATAATCTCGTCTTTCTTCCGCTGAAGCGCACACTTTGCTTATGTAATGAATCAGACCTACGCCATTGACAATAATCCGCCAGTCGTTATTGACGTCGACGGTTCGGAACGCTCCCTTTAACCACTCGCTGTCACTGAACTGCATTTGGGCAACTGGCAGGAAAAAGAATTGCAGCGAGTGTGTCAACCTGTCAAAGTGTCCACAAAAGCCTAAATCGAACAGTCATATTCGGGCTGCTTTCATGTTCTGTTCGCGGTTGTTGATTCGCAGTGGCAGAGTGGTTCATGGGAGGAGATCTAAATTGAACCTCAAACGTTAAACTGTGGAAGTGAAGTTTAGAAACGCGAAGGAAGTTTTTCGAATTGTGAAATCTATCACGTCTTCATTTTTAAGGCTTGTCACCAGTATTTTAAGGGGATATCATTATCCGAAAATTTCATCGGTATGGAAACTATTCGGCAGGCAGTGCACGTGTTTGAATGGTAAGGAAAGCCGTTTTCATTATATCCTAAGTATATTGATGGAGCATTTACCCCATTTCCCACATAGCTGGAAAGAAGTAGTTCGACTGGCCTAACGTGATTCAGACTACGGATAAGACAGTGGACACCAACGCCACAAAGGGAGACAACATATTGTCCGAAGGGAATGTCATGTAAGTGTGTTCTTGGAATTTGCACCTATCTAGAATGTTTGGTTAAATTAAATTGCGTACTTACTTCAAGGTTCTATCAGAGCGATCAACGAATGGCGGACAAAGATGCCTTGTCGAGGAAGGTGACATAGTGATGGATAAAGATATAGAGGATATTTTAAGGTTAGCAAGTAAGTTTCACAATTAATTATCGGCAGTGCCCCCGTCATTCATTCGACGGAATTAGTCCCGGGGCAAGATATGGTTTGCCTACAATCTCGTCATCAAGGTCGTACGAGATCACGTGTAATATCTGGTCCACGAGCATTTAAAATAGTATTATTTACACGTCTTATTTCACTGCCATCCGACTTGCGAATAAAATCTTTGGGATAAGTTCTGTGACACCAAAAGCTACCGTTTAGGGTCTACATTGCGATCAATGCATGATGTGCGTACTGATCATAAAACAATTCCGCCTAATCGTGATTAACGGTGTAAATATGGTATCTCGTAAATTTGTTTGATCTGACGACGAACCGCGATTTCTACAATAAGAAAAATGTGCTGGGACAATGTATCAGGCGTACAGAGTATTCCGTTATTTCTTATTTAAAAAAAGAAAGACCATACTTGTTTCCCATCGACAGTGCGTTAAAAAAAAATCATACAATTTTCTCTATAGATTTACATTTAATGTTAACGTTTTGTATTTTAAAAAATATTGTAATGGTTTTCCGTCTACGAACGCTCGAACGAAATCGGAGCCGACCCCTCATCGGTTCTAGATGTGAAGTCTGAGTCGTGCCAACGAATGGTACCAGCCGGTTAACCAGTCCGTGCACCCGTAATCCATTTCGCGGTGGCTTTCGATCGCAGGTCTTGAAATGGATTACGCTCAATTACATGTTTCAGCCGCAATTAAGCGCCCGTTTCAAAATGCGTCAAAAATTCAAACATAGTCCGCAGGGGGAATGCCGGTCGACAAGAGCACTCTTGGAGGCTAGCATTCTTCGGGGAGTTCCGCCCCCACGTACCCGAGGAAACTCCCGCAGGGGGAATGCCGGTCGACAGGAGCACTCTTGGAGGCTAGCATTCTTTAGGGAGCACCACCCCCACGGACCCGAGGGTATGGGGGGCGCCGTGAGGCTCCCTCCTGGGATGACAGGTAACGACTCTGATTGGATCTGGACTACGCCTTGGACAACGAACTGGAAATGACGCTTTGAGCTGGCGGATGTGATGGTTTGGACCTAGTTGCTTTGCACAGTAGCGCCGAGGTGAAACTCGTGTGCGAACGGCTCCAATTCAACTATCATACCGTCACCGTCCCGGTAAAACCTTGGCAGGCCTCGGAGTACGTTCGAAGTTCGCACCATTGGGTTGGTGGTGTAGGTTCGGTTGAGACGGACTCCCGATTAGCGCTGGTCTGGCTCTGAGCACTTGTCCCCATAAGGGCTTGTGCCAACCCTCGCATGGCCTCCCTTTTCTACAATGATAACCATGGAACCACAAAGGCGACTACACACACGAACGGAGATAGCGGCTTCGAGGGGGACCGAACAAAACTGGAGCAAACAAAATCAAAAGACCACAAATACCCTGAAAAAGAAACGAAGATAATAACGACGACGCAACCAGCGGTTGCAGCCACGATGTCAACAGTACATCGCGAGCGGTGCTAACAACGACAAAAACAAAGACTAACCCAACGACAGTGAAGACGGATGAACAACGGAGAACACAGGCTGAGATTCCTGCGGCGTTCGGGTGCAGCAAAAAAATGATGCGAACGCCCGAGCGTCCTATTAAGGAGAAACGGGAAACTCTGCAGGACACTTCAGGTGCTCGAGCGGTGGGAGATAACATAAAGAGCACCGAAAATTCGATTGTCACCGCTGCGATCGCTACCGAAGCGACCGATGCAAGGGTCGCAAATCCCGACATTGCAACGAAAAATCCGGAAACCAACGTGAAGATTACGGCACGAAAAGCAAAGAGTGACCGGACACCGCGTGAATGCACCGCTAAAGTTCAAAATGTGGCGGAAATACTGCACTCGGAAACGGAACGCAATAACCTCTCCCAAGGATGGTTGCAAGGTACAATTGCGGCCCAGCGATATGAAGAAGAAAGACTACTCTGAAAAGCGGGAGATGTTCTGAAAAGAGTACAAGCTGCATGCGACTCCCCAAAAATCAGCAAAGCAGCAAAGGAAGGGCTCCTTGAACTAGAGGAGCTCCTAGATCGCGTAAGGCACTATCGGAGAAGCTAGTTAAGGGCCAAAGACGAAGAAAAGGCTAAAGAGACGCTTGGGGCAAAATCTAAAGGCGACACGCAGAAAGCTCCACTGTTACGGGAACCGCAGTCCAAATATTGCTCGGTTCGTGTTCCGTCGTTCCTCTCTGTGTACTGTTAATGACAACATACATACGAAAAGCTGCGAATTGTAATCAATGCATCTGTGGGCACGGTGTCGTATCATGGATTAGCAGAAGTGGGTGTGTATCCATACTCGTATTAAGTATCAAACATATACACACAAGACTTCGCAATCGAACGTACCGCCCAGCGGAACGAATTGGTTACATGCATTGCAAATCGAGTGAAAGCTTTAGCTTTGTGGTTGCACCAGTCACAGAGAGATGGCACTAAAAACGTTAAACTGTTTTGTTGTTGAACTTTGATCTTTTTTGAAATGGTAAATTTTCTTCATTGTTTTAGTTGGTAAGCAATAAAGTCAGCATAATTATAGTATAAAAGAAACTTAAAGACACAAGACAATCGAGAAGTATTTCTCCATTCACTGGCTCAAGGCGTGCGCCCGAGCTTATTCTATCTCAAGGCACTTAGCCCGAGATAAGTGAATAGTGGGATACGTTCAACTGCGTACTCAAGGCATCCGCCCGAGTATCAGCGCCCCAAGGCAGTTATGCCCGGGGCCTGCAGTTGAACTAGTAATTGATTGATTTATCAATCTGACTGCGTACTCAAGGCATCAGCCCGAGTATTAGCGTCCCAAGGCTTTGTGCCCGGGGCTAGCAGTTGGATTATAATCAATAGATTCGCTATTATAACTGCGTGCTCAAGGCGTCAGCCCGAGCAACAGTTAAAGTCTTAATTAAATTGGTTTGTTTTTCTCTGGTAACAAAATAATTAAAGAATATAATAATCGTGCGAATTAACGGCTCCATTAACACTCTAAATTCATAAATATGTAAATATAAAACCTCATTAACTAGTTCTTTAATAAATTAATCACTTCAGAAAATTTCATTCATTGATAGCTCCATAAATGCCCAACTATATACGTCTCTGCAATAAATTAATTAATGAAAGAATTCCCTAGTAAATATGTTATTAAAATTAATATAGCCAACTGAACTTGTTATTATATGACCAAACAAAGAATAAAATAAAACTTAAAACATTAAACAAAAACACTCTTTTACTGATCTAGTTGGCGAGTATAAAGTAGCAGATAAGTATCATACAGGAATATCTCTCTCTCCCCGGGAGCCTTGATGTGTATATAGGATACACATCATATCAAGCTCCCAGCGCATGCCAGTACACATAGGGTGTACGGGTATTGTGTAACAAATTGGCGCAGGCGGTAGGATATCGGTTTTGCAAACACCACAATGTAGCGCATTGTGTAGTAAAATTAAATGGGATGTAAGTCTTTCCTCCCAGCCGATATCCGAAACCACTCAATTCCTGTATGTTATCATTGCTACTTACATTGTCAATGAAACTAGATCAGTTTTCTCAAATTTAAAAAAAAAAACCAATCTCATTGATCATTTAAATAACAAGCATATAATTTTCATATCCAATATTTTATATTCCAAAACCTAATCTAGTCTATTTTAAAATCAATCAAATAAACTTCCAAATGATAATTTGACGTACAACTTATCAAAGAGATAAAGTTTCAGTTGACTTACATGCAAAACAATCAACAGTACAAGTTAACATCAAATATAAGCAAGCATAATGAAAACATACATAACGAGTAAACAAACTCGTGTCCATCGTTATATCAACATAACATCTTTTATCGCTCAAACAACTGAAACAATAATAATAACAATAACGCGCACCCACATGAATATTCAAGTCTTATCTTTAAAATTGATCTAGCATTCGAATAATTTCTTGAGAGCCTTTAATGAAGATGAAATTAATGAATAGACGTTGAGCAATAATTTTTAATGCAGTTAAATTAAAGTGCAAATAAATAAACCAACCGCGTCACGTCAAATGAATATCAAATTTAGATAAGAGACAATTTTTCAATGCAAATGCTCAACAAGAAACTTTAATAATTTCAAGTTTCACTGAAATAATCCAAGTGTAGGAACTGTGAAACAAATGAGTTTTAATTGTTATAGCTCAATACAATATAGGCCAACTCAATACAAACAAATTTACCCTTAAACCAATTATCTCTTTCAATTCCCATTTTTTCTCCCCCACCAATGACAAAATATGAATTCAGCACTCAATTTGCAATTTCATAGTATAAGCAGTAATAAAAAGGAAACTAGTGACAGTCAAGCCGATAAATCCCGGCAAGTTTTTATAAATAAATAGGAAAACCCTATAAGTTGAGTGGTTCCCCGAAAACCCACTGTCGACAGCCACAAATGTGGTCCCTTCAAAATAAAACTGTCGGCAGTCACTCAGCCTTTAGTCTAAGTTAAAAAAAAAGATAGCCTCTGAGCCGTCGACCGAAGCTGTCGGTGGACACGCTATTTTTAATAACAAATCGGTAAGAAAACCGACAATAGCCTCTGAGCCGTTACCCCTAGTTGTCAGCGGACACGCTATTTTTAGTTATAAGGCACAACAGAAACTCATAATAGCCTCTGAGCCATCGGCTGAAGCTGTCGGTGGACACGCTAATCTTAACTACAAGTCGGTAAGGAAACCGACAATAGCCTCTGAGCCGTGGACCCTAGTTGTCAGCGGACACGCTATTTTTAGTTGTAAGTCACTATAGAAACAAACAAAAGCCTCTGAGCTGCCTGTCGGCAGACACGCTACATTCATTTAATATTAAGACAATATACCAACCAATCGGAGCCTCTGTGCTGTTGAACTAAAATGGTTTGCAGACACGCTTCCACTAGTCACTACGTTTCCCTGCTCAACAAATACATTCTAGCTGCTAACTACTAAATAACTCACCATTTAAACCCCCGCGGTTAACGCAAAAAATTTAAAACCCACCCGTTTCCCACCCTTACATATTACACGTATTCTCGAGATAGATATCAACAATTTTAACGAACGGCTAATGAAGTGACCTCGCACGGCACTGTACTGTCCTCCAGCAAAGTCGGGGACAGCGTTACGCCAAACCGAACATATACTCACTAGGGAGAAATTCGACGGAACATATAGGGTCTCAAATGAAGGCCGAAACTATATGCTCCTTTGCCCAACATATAGTGATAGTTTTGTTGCGACTCTTTCTCGCAAGATATTTTTAACGTAATATTTCTGCTTAACAGCCCACCCATTTCCAACGCTTCCACTTTACACGCATCCTCGAGATCGGGATCAACAATTTTAACGTACGGCTAATGAAGTGACCTCGCACGGCACTGTTCTGTCTTCCAGCAAAGTCTGGGACAGCGTTACGCTAAATCAAACAGACACTCACTAGGGAGATTTGACGGAACATATAGGGTCTTAAATGAAGGCCGAAACTATATGCTCCCATGCCCAGAATATAGTGAAAGTTTTGTTTCGAATACGTTTTAGAATACTCCTTCTCGCAAGATATTTTTAACTTAACAGTTTGCTGAAAACATTCAAAGTTTATATCATAACTTTCAAGCTTAAGGTCTATCCTTCTAATTTTATTTCCTCAATAACATTTATTATAACATATCCAACGTTTCTATATTTAATTTAGAGAAAAAACTACAAAATAATACGTAGTTTTCGATTTATCAATAATCTGCAGCTGTTTACACTTAATTAAAAGACTGAGCGTAATAATTCATTTCCCTTTGTACTAATATAAATACAGGAGTTGCAATAGACAATTTGAACCAATCAAATAACGTTTGAAGGCATATACCTTAAAAGCTACATTATCCCACAGCAAGCCCTACCCACTACAAACTACATAAAGCTAACCTAATAGAAACAAATCATCTTCATTACGATTACTAGCCAACCACAAATTAGCATGTACAATGTACATAGCATAGAATTCCGAGCAACTGGCGAATGTGAAAGCTTTGAAAAGGAAAAAAAAAAACATACTATTTGCTCATACGTAATTGCAGAGACAAAGCTATTCTCCTTATCATCTTATCTTCAAACCTTTTTAAGCACCTTCATGTAAATTGTCAATCTTTGTTTCCCACATAGAGGTATATACAGGAGACGGCGAAAGATCAAATTCATGAAGCCACGAGCTTTTGCCTTTGCTATTGTGATAACTCGCATAGGCTCGAAGCTAATTTCGAAATTGGGGTCGAAATTTCGTTCATCATATGATAAGGTGTATCATACTCTTGACGAAAAACTTTATGAGAATGCAGCGGTTTAAAATCAATTGTTTACTACAAAAATAAAGCCAAAAAATTATCATTTGTGCTGATATTATTATTCTGGTGGAATTTTCTTGCAAACGCTTGAGAGGGTACCACTTTTGACCTACGAAGAAAATTTCATCATTCAAGTATGTGGTTTGCGAGAAAACTTGCTGTGACGCACGGACGGATGGACAGGCGGACGAAAAGACAGATCGCGATTTTAATAGGGGATTGTAAAAATATTTTACAATCCCCTAAAATGGTCTGTTTTATAAATACTTGCAAGTTACGCCATTAAAAATGTTTCCATGATAAACATTCATTACTACAGTTGCTACTAAAATAGCGAATTGCGCTTACCTTCTGACCTTTGTGGGCCGCCATTTTGAATGCATGCATTTGATTTTTGATTTTTAAAAATATTTCAATCTTAGAGTCTCATCAGTCAATTTGTCCAATCTCAGTCAAATCAGTTTCCCTCTAGACATGGCAAAAGTATTAAATTTTTAATGAAAATGGCAGCGAAAAATATTAGGTTTTATATTTTCGACTTCTTTATTTTTCATCCGATTTTGATGATTTTTTGTTTAGTTCAAGGACTTTGTACAATTATCCATAGTCTCAAGTTTCACTAAAATCCATTGGTAAATTCGGCCACTAGAGGGCCACGAAAATCTGAAAAAATCGCATATTTGAATCGCCGCCATTTTGAAACTTGAGCATGTCTGTGCACCGAAATAGCAAAATGTTTAGATCTAATTGTTTTCTATCTTGAAAATAAATTGCATTCACATCGAATCAAAATTGGGTCTTTCAGAAGCCTTTGAAATTTCTAGCTTCAACTAGCCGCCATTTTGTTTTTGGAGACCTGATCTCTAGTTTTTTAACATGATTCTTTAGGCATTTACAGTACTTACCAAAGAACCGAATTTCATTAACATCGGTTGAAAAGTTTGGTCACAACTACAACATCCAATGCTTACACGCTTTTCGACGTCTGAGCGGCCACCATTTTGTTTCAAAAGTTTCGACTTTGGATTTTTTATTGTGAAATTCATCGCACACCTCAATAAACCTCTGTACCAAATTTCATCCAAATAGGAGCCACGGTTTGGTCAGAAATGAAATCACGAATGTTTGTCTAAAATGGCCGCCATTTTGTTTTCCCTCGACCGATTTGGCTGGTTAAACAACTTAACTGAGGTATTCACCCAATACACCTTTCCTAAAAATTTTGTGAAAATTGGAGCGAAATTGTGACCTCTAGCATAGTCACGATTTTCGTTATATTATATATAAATCATATGTATATATATATATATATATATATATATATATATATATATATATATATATATATATATATATATATATATATATATATATATACGCAATAGGTAAATATCTCTTGAGAAATTCAGCTAAAAAAAAAACCGACTCCAAAGTAAGAAAGATGAATAAAATTTTTTAAAAGCAGTGCTATATTGCATGGTGCTTTAATATCACTTTCATAAAACTTATTTCATCCTTTGTAGGGCACTTTGAAGTCAGTTTTCTTCGTTTTCCGGTAAAGAAACAAATATTTTCAAATTAAACCACCATGCATGCATTTCGGCATTAATTGGCTCGATTTTCAACAACAATTTCAGTCCCATCACCACAACTCCAAAAAACATAGAAAAACATTTTTAAATTCAACCGACCAGTTTTCGAAATTAATAAAACAGCTCCCATATTGTAGGTGCACTGCACTGGTACCAGATCACGTATTTTAGAAAACATTCAAAGTTTTTCAATTAAAATGTTTACTCCGATACATGAAACTTTTACAAGCACCTTCGCAATAACAAAACGAATTATTTTCAACAATTTAACCTTAACACCATTATGGACGGAGCCAATAAAACTTCAACATTTGCGCGCAACATCTATTTCACATGCAATTTGCTCTTTGATAATGACGAACTTTTACTTAAAAACACAATTAATTACTTCAACACGAAGCTTTAAGGATAACTTAGGCGCATTTAAATCCGTAGGAATAAAAATCAGAATGAAAAGCGCGTAAATTCTTAAAATGCAAGCGAGTTTCAGTTGCATGTTATCGGAATTCTATGACCGGCGTCAAATTTGTTTCAACCGAGAAAATCTTTAAACTCGCGTCTCCCATATACCGTTTCTAGCAGGCACGATTCACACAACATTCGAAATTATGTTCTCATTCACGAATCGCACCGAAATCCTGGACGGACACAGAAAACATCACGTAAATTATACCCGGACACATAATTGTTTCCTTGACTCCACTTTACTTACCTAAATAATGAAAAATACTCGATAACGCGCTCACATTTTTGCTCACGTTTACACATTGAACACTTTATTTTCGAAACCTCTTATAGAATCCACCCGAAACAAGCGTTTTCATTGAAAATTTTTAAAAATTACGATATTTGATGGAGTTTTCGCGGGAATTGTCAACTTCCTGTTTTCTATCAGCTGAAACATCATTTCCGAAATCAGGGGTGTCACAATTGTTGATTTCGATCGAAAACGATTTGAAAGTGGCGCACTTGGTAGTTTGTTAGTATATTTTATGGAAAGGAAAGAAGTTTGTTGAACAATATTTGGAGGCATTGTTTACAATTGTAAATGCTGTATGATCATTAAAGAGAAAACTAAAAATAATGAACTTTTTTAGCTATTTCGAAATTAATTTCGAACAATGATAGAATTTGGAGAATCATACGTAAGCTCATTCGTGAAAGTCCAAAAGCTTTCAAAAATTAGAGTATACGGACATGAAATGTTTGTTCGTATTGAGCATGTATTAAGAGACTTCAATATTTTATATGGGCAATGAAAGCTCGCCGTCTCCAGTGTATACCTCTATGGTTTCCCACTAACAACATTAACGATCCACATCAAGAGAAAAACTTAGGTCCCACACTACATAAAACCAATTAAAGCTTTAGCAATGAAGTAACAACAACAACTCGCAAGCTATTCCCTTGCAAAGCTAATAATTCCCGAACAAAACGATCGTATCGATCTTACGTTCCCCATGGACAATTTAACTGAGTTGTTCCCAAAACAAACGAGCATCTAGAGCTTCATATACTAACAAATTTCCCAACTAACCTATTAACATAATATATTATTTGCAAAGTACATAACCAAAAGCTCATTTAGCAAGCTTTTCGTTATCGTCTATGAAAATTTAATAAGCAAGAAAAATGAAACAAATGAAGTATTTTTTTTTTTTTTCATAAAAAGCCTTAATAAATGCGAAAGAAAAAATTTAGTAGACTAAATTAAAAAAAAAACAAAATCTCTTTTTTGTTTATGTTTTGGAAACATTATTTTTGCTACCAGCCATCAATAAAACTAAAGTCTGAAAACGAAAAACAACCAAAAATTGGTGTAACGCAATATCAAACGAACTATACACATAATACAGTTTAAATCTTGAAAAACAAAACCGAATGAATGTAACAATAAAAGAAATGAACGAAATAAAGTAAATAGAAAAATAAGCATTAAAAAAAAGCATACAAAAGTTTCAACAGAAAACCTTTCATGTAATATGAAAATAGGTTGCAAAAAGACAAACAAGCGAAACTGTACATAAATGTGAAATTAGTTCATCAGAAAATTAATTATATTTTCATTAACATTCTAAAATGTAAGTAGAGAAAACCAGAAAATAAAGAAGAAAAAAAAGAACTGATTATATGTTACATAAATCATAGCAATGCGAAAGTATAATGCAGTAAGCTGATTCAAGTGAAGAAAATGCAAAGCATATTGTAAATAACCGAAACTGTACTCGTATATATTTGTGAAATAGTTATATCTTCATTTGCATTAATATTCTAATATGTAAGTAAAGCAAAACAAGGAAATAAAGATAAATTAAAGAGAAATTATTTGTTACATTACAGCAATGCAGAACTATTAAAGTAAAGCAAAAAAAAAATATTGTAAAAGACAAATAAGCGAAACAATGTATAAATGTGTAATTAATTATAATTCATCTTCTAGTATGTAAATGGAGCAAAACAAAATCAAATTAAAATGCCTAATAAGTCTAAGCAAACGATTAGTAAAAATATTCAAGCAAAGTAACTCAAAACAAAAATTATGAAAGAACTACAAGTCATTATGATTCAATAAGAAAAAACAAATATTGCGATAAGAAATTAATATTCAAAGGAGCATGTCATAACTTTTTATGAAACGATGAGCAAAGGAAAAAGTAAATTCGATTAAAATCGTTTAAAATAGTAATTTTAAATCAACATTCCAAGTTTACCAATTAAAACAATCAAGCAAAAATGAATATCTTTCACGACATGGCTCTTCAAGCCAGTCGTGAACTTTTCTTTTCAGCGGGGAGGCAATGTTACGGGAACCGCAGTCCAAATATTGCTCGGTTCGTGTTCCGTCGTTCCTCTCTGTGTACTGTAAATGACAACATACATACGAAAAGCTGCGAATTGTAATCAATGCATCTGTGGGCACGGTGTCGTATCATGGATTAGCAGAAGTGGGTGTGTATCCATACTCGTATTAAGTATCAAACATATACACACAAGACTTCGCAATCGAACGTACCGCCCAGCGGAACGAATTGGTTACATGCATTGCAAATCGAGTGAAAGCTTTAGCTTTGTGGTTGCACCAGTCACAGAGAGATGGCACTAAAAACGTTAAACTGTTTTGTTGTTGAACTTTGATCTTTTTTGAAATGGTAAATTTTCTTCATTGTTTTAGTTGGTAAGCAATAAAGTCAGCATAATTATAGTATAAAAGAAACTTAAAGACACAAGACAATCGAGAAGTATTTCTCCATTCACTGGCTCAAGGCGTGCGCCCGAGCTTATTCTATCTCAAGGCACTTAGCCCGAGATAAGTGAATAGTGGGATACGTTCAACTGCGTACTCAAGGCATCCGCCCGAGTATCAGCGCCCCAACGCAGTTATGCCCGGGGCCTGCAGTTGAACTAGTAATTGATTGATTTATCAATCTGACTGCGTACTCAAGGCATCAGCCCGAGTATTAGCGTCCCAAGGCTTTGTGCCCGGGGCTAGCAGTTGGATTATAATCAATAGATTCGCTATTATAACTGCGTGCTCAAGGCGTCAGCCCGAGCAACAGTTAAAGTCTTAATTAAATTGGTTTGTTTTTCTCTGGTAACAAAATAATTAAAGAATATAATAATCGTGCGAATTAACGGCTCCATTAACACTCTAAATTCATAAATATGTAAATATAAAACCTCATTAACTAGTTCTTTAATAAATTAATCACTTCAGAAAATTTCATTCATTGATAGCTCCATAAATGCCCAACTATATACGTCTCTGCAATAAATTAATTATTGAAAGAATTCCCTAGTAAATATGTTATTAAAATTAATATAGCCAACTGAACTTTTTATTATATGACCAAACAAAGAATAAAATAAAACTTAAAACATTAAACAAAAACACTCTTTTACTGATCTAGTTGGCGAGTATAAAGTAGCAGATAAGTATCATACAGGAATATCTCTCTCTCCCCGGGAGCCTTGATGTGTATATAAGATACACATCATATCAAGCTCCCAGCGTATGCCAGTACACATAGGGTGTACGGGTATTGTGTAACACCACCATTAAAAGTCAATAAAAGAATGGCATCTAGCCCAATCATAGGAGATCGGGATAAAAAAAGGAAGGAAGAGGCACTTGAAGGGCGTGGAGCACTAGATCAGGGGTTCCAGACAGTGCTTACAAAAGGAGCGAAGAAAGCTGCAAAGAAACTTCTTCAAAAGAAGCCAGAAAGTAAAGTTCGTACGGACGCCCAATTACAAAAAGGACCTGATGCAAAACAGGAGAGGCAGAAGCCCCGATGAAGACCCCGGCAGCAGGCACTGCTTGTAAAGCCCCAAGATGGCCGATCCAACGCGGAAGTACTGCGGGACATCAGGGGAAACGTAATGCCCAAAGACACCGATACTACCATTAAAGTAGTACGCTGTGCTTGCTGTGCTTCTATGCCCCGTCGAAGACCCCGGCACGGCAAGCCCCCAGTGTACTGGTGGTCTACTGAAATCGCTGAAAAGCGGAGGGAGTGTCACAAGCTTCGGCGTGAGGCTCAACGGGCGCGGAACCGTGACGAGGCATGCAACCAGGTGGCAGCATATAAG
Organism: Odontomyia ornata; assembly: GCA_963969285.1. Taxonomy (NCBI): domain Eukaryota; kingdom Metazoa; phylum Arthropoda; class Insecta; order Diptera; family Stratiomyidae; genus Odontomyia; species Odontomyia ornata. The sequence goes on from OZ017741.1 coordinate 120,747,365, forward strand.
TCGGCCAGGAAATGCCTTCGCAAACTGATCAACAGTAGCAAGGCTCGCTGCTGGCAAGACCTAGTGGACAATGTGAACAAGGATCCGTGGGGCCTTGGCTACAAGCTGGTCATGGGGAAACTTGGTGCCCTACGGAAGCCTTGTATACATGACGCGGAAAAGATGGACGCGATAGTGCGGGGACCCTTCCCCGCCCATCCTGTCCGTGTTGACGCTGTCCATGGTGAAACAGCAGTAGAATGTCCACTCTTCACACAGCTGAAACTGGAGGAGGCAGTCCTCTCCTTGAAAGCGAGGAAGGCTCCAGGTCCAGATGGTGTTCCAGCTGAGGTGTTGCGGCTCGTCTATCACCATTGTCCTGACTTGCTGCTCAGCACATTCAACGCTTGCCTACGGGACGGGGTTTTCCCGGTACGATGGAAGGTGGCGAGGTTCGTGCTGATCAGCAAGGGGAAGGGAAATCCCGAATCGCCGTCTGCATACCACCCGTTATGCAGGCTAGACACGGCTGGGAAAGTGCTAGAGAAACTCATCAAGGGAAGACTCACTGACGCGATTCGTGCTGCTGGGGACCTATCTCCTCGGCAGTACGGCTTTAGAGCAGGGCGTTCTACCATTGATGCGATTGCAGAGGTGGTGAGCGCGGTCCAAAAGGCAGAGGCATACAGTCGCACCAAGCGACGGATCGTCCTGTTGGTGACACTCGACGTAAGGAGTGCCTTCAGCTCCGCTAGATGGGTGGATATTCTGGATACGCTGGAAAACTCTTTTCAAGTTCCAGAATATCTAATGCGGCTTTTGAGGAACTACCTAAAGGACCGAAGCCTGCTCTACTACACGACACAGGGCCAACGAAGGATGGAAATTACATCGGGTGTTGCCCAGGGATCTATCCTTGGTCCGGACCTGTGGAACGTGTCTTACGACGGGCTACTGAGACTTGAGATGCCAGATGAGTCGCGCTTGGTCGGCTATGTGGATGATGTTGCGGCTCTGATCGCTGGACGCACCGTTGAACAAGCGCAACTTTGGCTATGTATGCTAATGCGCCGAGTGAGGGACTGGATGACTGCTCGCGGGCTGAGTTTAGCTTTGGAGAAAACCGAAGTGGTCATCTTGACAAAAAAGAGAATCCCTAGAGTAAGGATGATCAGTATTGGAGATATACAAATCGAATCAAAGCCAGCGGTGAAGTACCTGGGGCTACTGATCGACTCGAAGATGAGTTTCTCTGAGAAAATCAGGGCAACGGCTGAGAAGGCTGCTTCGGGAATATCGGCCCTGAGTCGACTTATGGCCAACGTAGGGGGACCCAGCCCATCAAGAAGACGCCTCTTGATGAGTGCTGTAGGGTCACTGCTAGTGTACGGAGCAGAGGTATGGGGCGACGCGCTCAACAAGGAGGTATACCGAAAATGATTGGCACAGGTACAGAGAAGAGGAGCACTGAGAATTGCATCTTCGTATCCAACAGTCTCCGACTCGGCGGTGAGAGTGATTGCAGGCGTGATACCTGTCGCCCTCCTTGCAAGAGAGCGCCGCGCTATTTACCTGCACCGAAACGAGGATGCGAGAAAGATGGTTGTCCGCGAGGAGAGACAACACTCGCTCAACGATTGGCAGCAGTCTTGGGTGAATTGCACGAAGGGAAGGTGGACTGCGCGCCTCATCCCGGATGTGAGACCGTGGCTAAATCGAAGGCATGGTGAGACTGGCTTCTATCTGACCCAGCTTTTGAGCGGGCACGGGTGTTTTCAGTCTTACCTGCACAAGATCGGTAAGTCACGGTCTCCCGATTGTCGGTTTTGCCCAGGAGAGGAGGATAATGCCTGTCACACATTTTTTGCGTGTACAAAATGGGTCAGGCTGCGAAGGGAACTCTACAGAGAGACGGGAGAGCTCACCCTGGAAAATATAGTTGCGGTGATGCTCGAATCGGTTGACAAATGGAACCAGGTGGCATATTATGCTCGGGCAGTCCTAAAATATAAAAGGGACTCACAGCAGCCGGGGGCGCTGGGGCTGGGGGATCGCTCTTCTGGCATTTCCTCTTCCCCTCCCGCTAGGAAAGGGACTCCCCAGCTTGAAGGCGCCCCACGGCGTAACAAAACGAGACCTGGCCCGAAGTAATTTGTCAAACGGTTCCAGGCTAGGTTCTCAGATTGACAGGGGAGGTGTTTAGTGGGTAGTCCAAGGGTATCCTCCATGGGAGTCTCACACTGCCAGACTCGGCGGGCGTAAATGCCTTCACCTCCCAACCACAAAAAAAAAGTAGTCCGACCAACGCGGTCGGGCCACATACTGGTCGAATTCGAAGCAGAGGCCGGCAATAATGAAGCATTCTGCGACGCAGTAAAGAAAGTCCGCCGCAAAAGCGCAACTATGGCCCCGCTCGAGCCGATGGCAACGATCGAAATACGAGACATAGACTGCATGACGGATCTGGCCGAGGAAGAAGAGGCCATCAAAAAGGAGTTCCGTAGCGTGGGAAGGATCAAAGCGGGACTGACACCAGAAAACAACAGGGGACAACGCATGACCATAGTTGACGACCGAAAAGGACGCCGAACAATTCCTGAACAAGGGCAAAGTACGAATTGGGTGGGTTGTCTGTAGGAAACGGCGAAGCGCTAAACCTACACCGCAGTTCAACCACCCAAAATCTGATTGAGCAGTTTGCGAGGGACATGAAAGCAGACTTCTTGCTGCTGAGTGAGCAACACCATAATAAAAGTCCTGCATTATGGTATTCTGATGAAACTGGTACTGCCGCCATCTGGGTTCGGAACAGTGACTTTCAAGCGGAGAGTTGTGGACGGGGGGATGGTTTCGTGTGGGTTCGGTGGTTAGGGATCACCTTCTTTAGTGTGTACCTAACGCCTAACGAGTCGATATCATCTTTCCAAGCCAAGCTTAATGCTTTGGAGGGCACTTTCTCGAACGCAGAGGGCAAAGTGCTCGTTGGGGGCTAAAGCAATCGAATGGGGCATGCCTCAGAAGGATCCGCGGGGAAAACGAATCCTAGAAATGGTGGCGAGGACGACCCTCGTCGTACTGATCTCCGGAAACACGCCGACTTTCCGCCGTATTGGCTGTGAGGGAACCATACCGGACGTGACATCCGCCTCGGAGTCCTTAGTACGGAGGATACACAACTGGAAAGTATTAGAGGACTACTCAGCCAGTGATCATCAGTGCATTCTGCTTGAGATAAGTGATGCTGTCTCCCGACGTCCGTGCTCTCAGCCTTCTACAACTGGATGGAACATTGGAAGAATGGACGTCGAGAGGTTCGTCAAGGTTCTCACATCATGAAGCCGCCTCTTGATGAGTGCTGTAGGGTCAGTACTACTGTACGGGGCAGAGGTATGGGGCGACGCTCTCAGCAAGGAGGTATACCGAAAACGTTTGGCACAGGTACAGAGAAGAGGAGCACTGAGAATTGCATCTTCGTATCCAACAGTCTCCGACTCGGCGTTGAGAGTGATTGCAGGCGTGATACCTGTCGCCCTCCTTGCTAGAGAGCGCCGCGCTATTTACCGGCGCCGAAACGAGGATGCGAGGGAGATGGTTGTCCGCGAGGAGAGACAACGCTCGCTCAACGATTGGCAGCAGTCTTGGAGGAATTGCACGAAGGGAAGGTGGACTGCGCGCCTCATCCCGGATGTGAGACCGTGGCTAAATCGAAGGCATGGTGAGACTGACTTCTATCTGACCCAGCTTTTCAGCGGGCACGGGTATTTTCAAGATCGGTAAGTCACGGTCTTCCGATTGTCGGTTTTGCCCAGGAGAGGAGGACAATGCCTGTCACACATTTTTTGCGTGTACCACATGGCCCAGGCTGCGAAGGGAACTCTACAGGGAGACGGGAGAGCTCACTCCGGATAATATAGTTGCGGTGATGCTCGAATCGGTTGACAAATGGAAGCAGGTGGAACATTATGCTCGGGCAGTCCTAAAAGATAAAAGGGACTCAAAGCAGCTGGGGGCGCTGGGGCTGGGGGATCGCTGTTCTAGCATTTCCTCTTTCTCTCTCCTCTCCCGCTAGGAAAGGGACTCCCCAGCTTGAAGGCGCCCCACGGCGTAACAAAACGAGACATGACCCGAAGTAATGTGTCAAACGGTTCCAGGCTGGGTTCTCAGGTTGACAGGGGAGGTGTTTAGTGGGTAGTCCAGTCGCGGATGGGAGTCTCACATTCTGTGCATAAATAGCATTCACCCACCTCCCTGCCACAAAAAAAAAAATCAAACATAGGGAAGCGACACCTATCGCTACGTTATTCCATATTTTTTCCATTCTCTCAGTCAACAGCAAAAAAATAAATTCGATTTTGTGTTCCCGAAGTTCACCGACACGGTACCAAAAAATATACTACGTTAATTCAACCCCGAAGAACTCTGCGCTAAGAAAAAGGTAAAACAAACGAAGATTCCGCATACCGCACGCGACACGAAACCGACCATCCGCGGATTTCTAGAACCCTACCGTCTTCACGGCATACTTACCGTTCGTTCTCACTCCCACTGAAAAAGAGGCCAGGCTGGAAAGGAAAGTCGTTGTTGGGTCATCAATTCATGTTGTTTTATTCAATTTCGTGACAATGTTTTTATACCGTCTAAATAAAACGGATCCTAGTTTTTTTGGTACACGACATCATGCGATTATATATATATTGTCGCTTATACATCACAATTGATTTTTACAATTATAACCAAGACAATAAAAAAAATCCCTTGAAAATAGAGGAAAAGAAATTGTTGATTCCTGATCCGCTTTCTCGAATTCTTCCCTTGCTTCCTTTGTAATTGTTTGAGAAAAAGTGTATTTCATTGGGGAATTCGCTTGAACTAAGTAAGATCTAATCAAATTGCCGGTTATCAGAGAGGTTGCAAAGTTTGTTATCCTAGAATGTAAGCTATTAGATTTATAAAATCAGAAAAATCCACAAATTTCTTTTGCAAGGTGAGTAAAAATATTGCCAAAATCAGAATATTAATTATAACGTCAAAAATTTGAACATACTGCTATTCTCTAACCTTAAATCCTTCTATTTTTTAGGCACAAATTTAAATAAATTTCACCATTCATCTCGCTTGTTGATAATTTTGATTGATTGAAATCAATATTATTTATAAATGAAATTATTAGGATTTTTATTGTGATTCGTAAGATTTTTTTTTTTTCATGTAAATTTATAAAAAAATATCAAATTATTTTTCATCAGTCAATTAATTCTCTTCCTTTATCATTCAAATCAATCTTGTCATCGGATCAACATTATGAAGATGTTAATAGCAATATGTATGGCTTAACTCTAATTCGACAACTTCTTAATTCTCTTTTTAAAAATATTTTGAGGAGGAAAATAAACAAACCTAGCTCTCGTCTATAACAGGTGCGCCGTTATATCGTTATCACAATTTGGAAATTTCGTCATATACTTCCTTGTAGATATGTAGTGAAATAGATGCATAGAATTTTCGTAAAGGACTACAGCGATGGTCTGCTGCCTCGGTGAAAGAGGGTGGTAGGATTCGCCGAGATTTGGCCTTGTCTAGGCACGCGTGAATGCGTTGTCAGGCTAGCGTTACGGTGTCGTGGGGCGGGTTCTTTTCCCCAGCACAAGACCCACTAAAAAAAGCATTCATGAATTGAAGCGATCTAGTGCCGACCGACTGGTGTCGAGGCCGAGGTAACCTACTAGGGGCTGAATTGTGTATAGCCAGTAACAAACTGGGACGGGAGAAAACAAACGTGCTTAAGCGCAGACTTCGTCGTTACCGACGATACTTATGGCCCACAGATAAGAGTGGGGCATCCAGGTGGAAGCATTGCCCCCTCACACCCTCCCAACCGGATCAAGATCGAAATGTAGACGTGGCCATATATTTCCCATTTAAGTGAAAAACTCATACAAACATAGTTTGGATGAATTTTTCCATTAAATGATAAATATAAACGTGGCCAATTTATGTTATAGTATTATGCGATGGAATCACATAACACTATACCATAAAAGGGCACGTGAGCAGAAGGCCACTGTACTCGGGCAAGCGCCCCTATAACGCAAAAAGAAAGGGAGGAGTGCGCTCGATGGCTAGCTCATTTTAGCGGAGGGGCCGGCCATCGTTGCGGGTCCCATACCCGGTCAGGTTGGATGAAAAGGAAAGACCGAGGGTATATTTTTAGTCCATCATTTGTTTTAATTAAGAATTTACTCGAAAACACCATATACTTTCCTTTCCTTAGCTTCCTCATATAAACATGCAAATTTACCGTTAAACTTAATTTCAAATAAATTTCCCCCGTTTCTTATTTAAATCGTTCAAAATAAAAATCAAATGTAATTCATTGAATGACAAATTAAAAAAAAAAAACATTAGGTACAAATATGGGTGGTAAAAAAAATATGAAAAAGAAGCAAAACGGGTACTTACCCAACCACCTAATGAGCGCTCGTAGACGGGGTGGGCGGACCTATTACTATGGTTTTCAAATTCAATCTTGACATTAAAAAAGGGGGCACATGTATAATTTTTTTTAAATTTGTAAATCGTAAAACGCGCACTTGGTAACAGAATTCATGCAGATTAAAACGTTTTTCTTGCGAAATTTCTTTTCTGCTTTGATTTGCGATTAATTTTTGATTGAGTAGCAAAAAGGCTAAAAGACGCGCGATTCCAAAAAAAATGTTTAAATCGGGTCTGATGGACGTAAGGTACGTCATGATATTCCTAACTAGTTGAAATTTATTTTGTCATGTACAGTGATTATAAGTTGTTTCATCATTGTCTTAATCTTAAATAAATCCAATACAGCTTTAAAGTGATTATCTTCATATGAAAACTATTGTCTGAAACCGGTATCTGTTGACCAACTGCACTTCAATTATTTGTAAATACACAAATCAATCACATGTTCGCGAAATCCTTGGCATTTTCCATATTTTTTAATACATATTCCCCACCGCGACACTGTTTTCAATCGGCACACTCCAGAACTCTACAATTTTTTCATAATTTTCTCAATTATATCCAATAGCGCATTTTTTAGCCTCAATTAACGCTAATGAAATGGAAAAAGCTCTGTCTAGATAAATAAAACTGTTTCGAATATTTAAATACTCAATTCCACCCGCACTGGGTACACTCATTAACTCGCGCATACGCAATTCAACACTTCCGAATCGAATAACTGCAATTTATTTATCTTAAGAAATCTTCTATGGAATTATTCGTAGAGCTAGAGGAACCAAAGCATTGCATTAGATGCTGCTGTTCAAGTTGTCGCTAGCTGGAATTGTGCGAGACATTCCGATATCCATAATTTATCCAGCAAAACGCTCGAAGGTGAAGATGTGGAGATGTCACGTTAGTATCAAATGATCCGAAGAAAACTGGTCACTGATTCACTTGCCAATTTGTATTATTTCACTCAACTGCGCTTGCACAATGATCACTGATGCATTGGTTTTTCATGCATTTTCCAATTTGGGTCATGACTGTTATGCACAAAACACATTTGAATACACTTTTTCGAAGAATTTGCATTTTTCTTCATTAAACGGTGAGGAATCCGTAGTCCGAGACAATGATGGGTAAACCGATACCGTTGCCATTGTCATCAGCGAACGCAAAACAAGCCTTCAACTGATTCATATTCATCACTCTCTACAGGCGTTTTCACATACGCCGGATGGGATTTATGATCAAAGAATGGGAGCTTTTATTCCAAGTTAGACACATTCGACCCCGTACAGCATCCGAACACGACGATGATAATCTCGTCTTTCTTCCGCTGAAGCGCACACTTTGATTATGTAATGAATCAGCCCTACGCCACTGACAATGGTCCGCCAGTCGTTATTGACGTCGACGGTTCGGAACGCTCCCTTTAACCACTCGCTGCCACTGAACTGCATTTGGGCAACTGGCAGGAAAAAGAAGTGCAGCGAGTATGTCCATCTGTCAAAGTGTCCACAAAAGTCTAAATCCAACAGTCATATTCGGGCTGCTTTCATGTTCTGTTCGCGGTTGTTGATTCGCAGTGGCAGAGTGGTTAATGGGAGGAGATCTAAATTGAACCTCAAACGGTAAACTTTGAAAGTGAAGTTTAGAAACGCGAAGGAAGTTTTTCGAATTGTGAAATTTATCACGTCTTCATTTGTAAGGCTTGTCACCAGTATTTTAAGGGGATATCATTATCCGGAAGTTTCATCGGGATGGAAACTATTCGGCGGGCAGTGCACGTGTTTGAATGGTAAGGAAAGCCGTTTTCATTATATCCTAAGTATATTGATGGAGCATTTACCCCATTTCCCACATAGCTGGAAAGAAGTGGTTCGATTGGCCTAACGTGATTCAGACTACGGATAAGACAGTGGACACCAACGCCACAAAGGGAGACAACATATTGTCCGAAGGGAATGTCATGTTAGTGTGTTCTTGGAATTTGCACCTAGCTAGAATGTTTGGTTAAATTAAATTGCGTACTTACTTCAAGGTTCTATCAGAGCGATCAACGAACGGCGGACGAAGATGCCTTGTCGAGGAAGGTGACATAGTGATGGATAAAGATATAGAGGATATTTTAAGGTTAGCAAGGAAGTTTCACAATTAATTATCGGCAGTGCCCCCGTCATTCATTCGACGGAATGAGTCCCGGGGCAAGAAATGGTTTCCCTACAATCTCGCCATCAAGGTCGTACAAGATCACGTGTAATGTCTGGTCCACGATCATTTAAAACGACTTGCGAAAAAATCTTTGGGATAAGTTCTGTGACACCAAAAGCTACCGTTTAGGCTCTACATTGCGATCAATGCATGATGTGCGCACTGATCATAAAACAATTCCGCCTAATCGTGATTAACGGTGTAAATATGGTATCTCGTAAATTTGTTTGATATAACGACGAACCGCGATTTCTACAATAAGAAAAATGTGCTGGGAGAATGTATCATGCATACAGAGTATTCCGTTTTTTTTATTTAAAAATAGAAAGACCATACTTGTTTCCCATCGACAGTGCGTTAAAAAAAATCATACAATTTTCTCTACAGATTTACATTTAATGTTAACGTTTTGTATTTTAAAGAATATTGTAATGGTTTTCCGTCTACGAACGCTCGAACGAAATCGGAGCCGACCTCTCATCGATTCTAGATGTGAAGTCCGAGTCTTGCCAACGAATGGTACCAGCCGGTCAACCAGTCCGTGCACCCGTAATCCATTTCGCGGTGGCATTCGATCGCAGGTCTTGAAATGGATTACGCTAAATTACTTGTTCCAGCTACCATTAAGCGCCCGGTTCAAAATGCGTCAAAAATTTAAACATATCGAAGCGACTCCTATCTCTACGTTATTCCGTATTTCTTCCATTCTCTCAGTCAACAGCAAAAAAACTAAATTCAATTTCATGTTCCCGAAGTTCACCGACACGGTACAAAAAAATATACTACGTTAATTCAACCCCGAAGAACTCTACGCTAAGAAAAAGGCAAAACAAACGAAGATTCCGCGTACCGCACGCGACACGAAACCGACCATCCGCGGATTTCTAGAACCCTACCCCCTTCACGGCATATTTACTGTTCGTCCTCACTCCCGCTGAAAAAGAGGCCAGGCTGGAAAGGAAAGTCGTTGTTGGGTCAGTAATTCATGTTGTTTTATTCAATTTCGTGACAGTAATTTTATACCGTCTAAATAAAACGGATCCTAGTTTTTTTGGTACGCGGTATCATACGATTATATATATTGCAAAGGATAAGTATAGCTGAAGTGTCTTTTATACATAACAATTGATTTTTACAATTATAACCAAGATAATAAAAAAACTCCCTTGAAAATAAAGGAAAAGAAATTGTTGATTCCTGATCCGCTTTCTCGAATTCTTCCCTTGCTTTCTTTGTAATTGTTTGAGAAAAAGTGTATTTCATTGGGGGATTCGCTTGAACTAAGTAAGATCTAATCAAATTGCCGGTTATCAGAGAGGTTGCAAAGTTTGTTATCCTAGACTGGAAGCTATTAGACCAATTTATAAAATCAGAAAAATCCACAAATTTCTTTTGCAAGGTGAGTAAAAATATTGCCAAAACCAAATATTAATTATAACGTCAAAAATTTGAACATACTGCTATTCTCTAACTTACAATCCTTCTATTTTTTAGGCACAAATTTAAATAAATTTCAACATTTACCTCGCTTGTTGATAATTTTGATTGATTGAAATCAATATTACTTATAAATGAAATTATTAGGATTTTTATTGTGATTCGTAAGATTTTTTTTTTCATGTAAATTTATAAAAAAATATCAAATTATTTTTCATCAGTCAATTAATTCTCTTCCTTTATCATTCAAATCAATCTTGTCATCGGATCAACATTATGAAGATGTTAATAGCAATATGTATGGCTTAACTCTAATTCGACAACTTCTTAATTCTCTTTTTAAAAATATTTTGAGGAGGAAAACAAACAAACCTAGCTCTCGTCTATAACAAGTGGGTTGTTATATCGTTATCACAATATTAACATGTTAAGTTCTAGCTCTCTTATCGATTCATCACTTTTAAGAAGAAAAACTATCTTCAATAATCAAAGGTTGCATGTGCACATAAACGTACACAATCAGGATTCCAATTTGCAAGTTACATCCATTCACACATAACGATACACATCAATGCATATATCATGCTACATATATAGTATGAAAGTTCAGCATATACTTTTAATATAATGGCTAAAATTATCGAATGATAATGTAATCGAATAAAGTAAAAAAAATTTCCACAAAATATGTAGTCACAGCGAAATGTTACTTTCATCAAATGTACGTACGAAAAAGGTAAAGTTTAAAATGAATGTAAAAATTATCTTAAGGACTAAGTCAATTCCGATGTATGTGTGAAATATGCGTATTTAAAGCATTTCGCTTTGTGTATTGTACTTTAGATGATTACACACAATTCTTTTCTTTTCGTTTCCTAGTATTTCTGTACTTCCATTAATTCTATCAAATTTCGTTAGTTTTATCAAATTTGAAAATTATTCTCGCGTTGCTTATTACTTTGTTTCATCAAGGAACAATTAAGAGTGAAATTGAGTTCTAAAATTAGGGGGCGCTTAAGCCGCTGTCCTATATAAATCACAAACGTAAGTAGAAGATAAAAACTCTCACTAAATTAATTTTAAAAGAAAAAGTATTAAGAATAAATTGACTACAAAACAAAACATGACGGGAATAAATTGGATTGCATATGACATGATGTTCATAACAAAATAACGACCGCACTTCAAAATTTGCAGGTTCTATTCAATATTTCAGTAATATTCTCTGCATAATATATTCTGTACCGCATATGCATTTGCTTGTTTTCTTCGTTTTGATTAATTCTAGATAAAATTTTGGTAATAATACATTTTAGTTATTTATACTTGTTCGGATTCCCGTTGTAGAAATCGAAACTAGTCAGTGCTTCGTGCAAAACTTTTGACAAATTTTCTCCCTTATTCTCGTTTGTCACTGTCTATCTTATTACTTTATTTACTTTAGTACCAATATGGCTAGGGCTTTCATCAGAATGCTTACCTAGATTCGGCGTTGCATACTAAATGAGTCCCGCAGCGACGTAGACGTGACCTGGGTACTTTTTAATGGTGTAAACGCAGTACTGTTAGCCAGCGATGATGCTGACGATCTCAAATCAGGTGTGGACGTTTCCATTGAGGATGAAGTTGGCGTGGATAGCGATGACTGACTAGTGCTTCCTGCAAACAAGGGTAACCTAGGCGTTGAGGATGGTGTTATACTCGTAGAAGTTTATGACGATTGTATCGACGATATCCCACTATCAAGGGAATCGAATGGTTTCTTGATAGGAATTTTCCCTTCGAATTTCTTAGCGGATTTGCACACTTGTAAGGCTGGATGTGTGAATGATAAAGTTACGTTGCTAAAAACAGAGTTTGGGGTAGTTCAGCAAATTAAACCCAACTGGGAAAACAGTGTTACTTAATACCTCCGTTGAAGCGCCTACTGCTGCTGCTTGCTTGCCATATTCCCACTCCGATTGTCTGCGTTTTTATTACACTACGAACGATATGTGATACACCGAAAAGTTGACAGGTGGGTATTATGCAGCACAGATTCTGGGCTTTCCTGTTCCAAGATTTCGTAAGTGGTGTTGAGCCGCTACTCGCACACCCACTTTCCATGTAGCTGCTTCGGACTGCCAATTTGACAGCCTTCGAACAAACTGACTTGGGATTGGCAGTCGTCACAGCTGACGTGGGGTGGGAAGCCATATGGTAGCAGTGTGCACATGTGTTGGCTGCCAGTGGCGTAGGTTCAATTTATTACAATATGCGAGTTTCCATATTTTAACATTGCACCAGTGTTAATTAAATGCCTTCCGATTTTGCAAACAGTTTCCAATCGTTGATAAGATAAGCTACACAATCAAGTACCTCAGTGAGTTTTGAAGCCTCTTAGTTGACTAAATTGATAAGTTCAACAAAACGTTGGAACATTCTCCGATTATTTGTAAAAATCATCAGCATTTAAGTAATTATCCATTACAATTTTGACTTGAAGCACTGGGCAATTCTTTTTTTCCCGTAGCAGTACAGCCCATTTAAGGCCTTTGCTTAGAAATAGTTAGGGTATCTAATTATCATGATCGAATATATTGGCGCTCCACAAGGTGATATGATCATTATCACACTTTGGCCGTGTGTACGTCCGTCCAGCTACGATACGTTCTGATCTTTATACCAGCATGTATCATAACTGAACAGGCTCATAGTCCGTCCAAAGAATCACTTGAACTATTTCGTTGACGCTAACGAAACTTGAACCAGAGAATTATGAACTATGCACTCAGAATTTCCGAAAGAGTTAAGCATTGTAAATGTATATTGAACCGCAGAGATTTTAACAAAGCCTCCAAGCGTACAGAGATTGAAAACAAAATAAAGAATGAACGACAATTTCAACAACTTCCTTTTAAATAGTTTTATACATTTTTAAGATCTTATATCCGATGCGATGTTAAAGACCATCTACAACACTCGATTGGTTGATCAACCGAACAAAAAATCAATGCTAATAAAATCTCGAATATATTGATCAATTTAAATAGAGATCTGCCTATACCTTTTGACAATGGCCCTTCATTCATGCCTAGAATCTGTTGCACGGCCCCACAATAGAGACTTGGTTTTTAGATCACTTGAGTTGTCTCATACCTATTAATCAGTTGTAGTTGGTTCCGACTATGACGTCATGTAGGTTGATTGCTTCGTTTTCGGGTCTAAGCAAGCTGGCAGTGCTTTTGATCCCTCGCAAATAACGAATTACTAAATTCAAGCTTAGATGATCTTAGCCAATTGTGCCTTCAAATAAGATGAAAGGCCGCCTAAAAACAAAATAAGCTCTTAACCTATCGATCCACGGAAACAAAACTATTAAATAGCAATTAAATGGGTGCTGTGAAACAAACATTCAAGCGTACAAACCATTTCCAGATTTTTAAGAAACGAAAATCAACCAGAATAATTTATACGTTCTGTTATATATAGAAGACATAAACCCAGTCCAAAGACAAAAATTCTTGTATAAGTAACAATCATTAAGAAAGAAGAGATTAATATAAATGACTAGTTGCTAGGTTTATATCTATACCATTCATGTGGGACCAATCAAAAACGTTTAAAACAGTTTAAGATTTTGCAGAATTAAAATCCATTTTTTTTGAGAGGAATAGACTTTTGGCGATAAAATAAAAGAAAAACGAATTTAACTTGAATACGATTTAAACCTTTATAACGTACCTATCTATGTTTCATTTGCTACTTGCTGTTGACTTCATATGTCAATAATTCAATACAAGCAATACTGGTATAATAAAATGTTAGAAATGTAATGTTATATGATAAATGCCTTTTTATCGTCGTACATATAGTAGTAAGTTGCTTAACCAAAATCTAAAAAGGATGAATAGAAGTCGAAACAAAAAACAAACAGGATTTTTTTGGAGGAAACTTGATTGCCAAAACATAAACATACATTTAAGCATAAAAAGTCAACTCGGCAGTGCTATTATCCTATAGTTGAGTTTTCATTGTTCAAATTTAGCATATCCATAGCTGTTAAATTGGCATTTTCTAATAATTAAATCGCTTACGATGATCCAATTGTATATTATGGCAATTTGAACAACGATTTAGAGTAAAGAAAACGGAAAATATGCAGTCGATTTAGTCCTTAAGAAATCCTTTATCACATTTCGATACGTTACCGGACCAAAAAACAAACAAAAACGTCAAACAAATGATAACGTAGGAAATTTATTATGAATTCTTTATTATGTTTAAGCTTCAAAAATTCTTTTTATTAACTTACACAGCAAAGAATAATACATATTTCCGTACCTTTTTGTATTTAGCTAAAGTAATCTTAAAGTAAAATTTCGCCCCGCACATATTAGTGCATAATCAATTAGTATTTCGGTTTCGGTTTCGGTTCGTGTAGGATTCAATTCAATTGGTCGGAACTAAATAATAGAATATAAATGAATGATCATTGTTTACTTTGAAGAGTAAATTTTTTACCTTATCGAGGTTCTTGTGAAAAAAACAAAAGAAATGTAAATATTATCAAATGCCGTATGACAAATAACATGAATTGCTAATCTCAATACAACTTTCCTTCCCAGCAAGTCCTTCTATTTCCAGCAGGAATGGCAGCGAATGGTAAGTATGCCGTTAGAAAGGCCGGTTTCGCGTCGCGCTCGGTACGCGGTACCATAATTTGCTTTCCGTTTTTATTAGAATAGGATTTTTCAGGTACGAGTTAGAGTAGGATATTTTTCGGTACCGTTGATTTTTATACCAGCACGTATCATAACTGAAAAGGCTCATAGTCCGTCCAAAGAATCACTTGAACTAAATTTCGTTGACGCCAACGAAACTTGAACCAGAGAATTATGAACTATGCACTCAGAATTTCCGAAAGAGTTAAGCATTTTAAGTGTATATTGAAATCTGCGTCAGCGGAGAACCGCAGAGATTTTAACAAAGCCTCCAAGCGTACAGAGATTGAAAACTAAATAAAGAATTAACTACAATCTAAACAACTTTCTTTTAAATAGTTTTATACATTTTTAAGATCTTATATCCGATGCGATGTTAAAGACCATCTACAACACTCGATTGGTTGATCAACCGAACAAAAAATCAATGCTAATAAAATCTCAAATAGATTGATCGATTTTAATATAGATCTGCCTATATCTTTCGACAATGGCCCTTCATTCATGCCTAGAATCTGTTGCAGGACCTCACAATAGAGACTTGGTTTTTAGATCACTTGAGTTGTCTTATACCTATTAATCAGTTGTAGTTGGTTCCGACTATGACGTCATGTAGGTTGATTGCTTCGTTTTCGGGTCTTAGCAAGCTGGCAGTGCTTTTGATCCCTCGCAAATAACGAATTACTAAACTCAAGCTTAAATGATCTTAGCCAATTGTGCCTTCAAATAAGATGAAAGGCCGCCTAAAAACAAAATAAGCTCTTAACCTATCGATCCACGGAAACAAAACTATTAAATAGCAATTAAATGGGTGCTGTGAAACAAACATTCAAGCGTACAAACCATTTCCAGATTTTTTAGAAACGAAAAACAACCAAAATAATTTATACGTTCTGTTATATATAGAAGACATAAATCCAGTCCAAAGACAAAAATTCTTGTATAAGTAACAATCATTAAGAAAGAAGAGATTAATATAAATGACTAGTTGCTAGGTATATATCTTTACCATTCATGTGGGACCAATCAACAATGTTTAAAACCGTTTAAGATTTTGCAGAATTAAAATCAATTTTTTTGGGAGGGATAGACTTTTGGCAATAAAATAAAAGAAAAACGAATTTAACTTGAATACCATTTAAACCTTTATAACGTACCTATCTATGTTTCATTTGCTACTTGCTGTTGACTTCATATGTCAATAATTCAATACAAGCAATACTGGTATAATAAAATGTTAGAAATGTAATGTTATATGATAAATGCCTTTTTATCGTCGTACATATAGTAGTAAGTTGCTTAACCAAAATCTAAAAAGGATGAATAGAAGTCGAAACAAAAAACAAACAGGATTTTTTTGGAGGAAACTTGATTGCCAAAACATAAACATACATTTAAGCATAAAAAGTCAACTCGGCAGTGCTATTATCCTATAGTTGAGTTTTCATTGTTCAAATTTAGCATATCCATAGCTGTTAAATTGGCATTTTCTAATAATTAAATCGCTTACGATGATCCAATTGTATATTATGGCAATTTGAACAACGATTTAGAGTAAAGAAAACGGAAAATATGCAGTCGATTTAGTCCTTAAGAAATCCTTTATCACATTTCGATACGTTACCGGACCAAAAAACAAACAAAAACGTCAAACAAATGATAACGTAGGAAATTTATTATGAATTCTTTATTATGTTTAAGCTTCAAAAATTCTTTTTATTAACTTACACAGCAAAGAATAACACATATTTCCGTACCTTTTTGTATTTAGCTAAAGTAATCTTAAAGTAAAATTTCGCCCCGCACATATTAGTGCATAATCAATTAGTATTTCGGTTTCGGTTCGTGTAGGATTCGATTCAATTGGTCGGAACTAAATAATATAATATAAATGAATGATCATTGTTTAAATCTAAGAGTAAATTTTTTACCTTATCGAGGTTCTTGTGAAAAAAACAAAAGAAATGTAAATATTATCAAATGCCGTATGACAAATAACATGAATTGCTAATCTCAATACAACTTTCCTTTCCAGCAAGTCCTTCTATTTCCAGCAAGAATGGCAGCGAATGGTAAGTATGCCGTTAGAAAGGCCGGTTTCGCGTCGCGCTCGGTACGCGGTACCATAATTTGCTTTGCGTTTTTATTAGAATAGGATTTTTCAGGTACGAGTTAGAGTAGGATATTTTTCGGTACCGTTGATTTTTATACCAGCACGTATCATAACTGAACAGGCTCATAGTCCGTCCAAAGAATCACTTGAACTAAATTTCGTTGACGCCAACGAAACTTGAACCAGAGAATTATGAACTATGCACTCAGAATTTCCGAAAGAGTTAAGCATTTTAAGTGTATATTGAAATCTGCGTCAGCGGAGAACCGCAGAGATTTTAACAAAGCCTCCAAGCGTACAGAGATTGAAAACTAAATAAAGAATTAACTACAATCCAAACAACTTTCTTTTAAATAGTTTTATACATTTTTAAGATCTTATATCCGATGCGATGTTAAAGACCATCTACAACACTCGATTGGTTGATCAACCGAACAAAAAATCAATGCTAATAAAATCTCAAATATATTGATCGATTTTAATATAGATCTGCCTATACCTTTCGACAATGGCCCTTCATTCATGCCTAGAATCTGTTGCAGGACCTCACAATAGAGACTTGGTTTTTAGATCACTTGAGTTGTCTTATACCTATTAATCAGTTGTAGTTGGTTCCGACTATGACGTCATGTAGGTTGATTGCTTCGTTTTCGGGTCTAAGCAAGCTGGCAGTGCTTTTGATCCCTCGCAAATAACGAATTACTAAACTCAAGCTTAAATGATCTTAGCCAATTGTGCCTTCAAATAAGATGAAAGGCCGCCTAAAAACAAAATAAGCTCTTAACCTATTGATCCACGGAAACAAAACTATTAAATAGCAATTAAATGGGTGCTGTGAAACAAACATTCAAGCGTACAAACCATTTCCAGATTTTTTAGAAACGAAAAACAACCAAAATAATTTATACGTTCTGTTATATATAAAAGACATAAATCCAGTCCAAAGACAAAAATTCTTGTATAAGTAACAATCATTAAGAAAGAAGAGATTAATATAAATGACTAGTTGCTAGGTATATATCTTTACCATTCATGTGGGACCAATCAACAATGTTTAAAACCGTTTAAGATTTTGCAGAATTAAAATCAATTTTTTTTGAGAGGGATAGACTTTTGGCAATAAAATAAAAGAAAAACGAATTTAACTTGAATACGATTTAAACCTTTATAACATACCTATCTATGTTTCATTTGCTACTTGCTGTTGACTTCATATGTCAATAATTCAATACAAGCAAAACTGGTATAATAAAATGTAATAAATGTAAATGTTATATGATAAATGCCTTTTTATCGTCGTACATATAGTAGTAAGTTGCTTAACCAAAATCTAAAAAGGATGAATAGAAGTCGAAACAAAAAAAAACAGGATTTTTTTGGAGGAAACTGGATTGCCAAAACATAAACATACATTTAAGCATAAAAAGTCGACTCGGCAGTGCTATTATCCTATAGTTGAGTTTTCATTGTTCAAATTTAGCATATCCATAGCTGTTAAATTGGCATTTTCTAATATTTAAATAGCTTACGATGATCCAATTGCATATTATGGCAATTTGAACAACGATTTAGAGTAAAGAAAACGGAAAATATGAAGTCGATTAAGTCCTTAAGAAATCCTTTATCACGTTTCGATACGTTACCGGACCAAAAATATAAACAAAAACGTCAAACAAATGATAACGTAAGAAATTTATTATGAACTCTTTATTATGTTTAAGCTTCAAAAATTCTTTTTATTAACTTACACAGCAAAGGATAATACATATTTCCGTACCTTTTTGTATTTAGCTAAAGTAATCTTAAAGTAAAATTTCGCCCCGCACATATTAGTGCATAATCAATTAGTATTTCGGTTTCGGTTCGTGTAGGATTCAATTCAATTGGTCGGAACTAAATAATAGAATATAAATGAATGATCATTGTTTACTTTGAAGAGTAAATTTTTTACCTTATCGAGGTTCTTGTGAAAAAAAACAAGAGAAATGTAAATATTGTAAAATGCAATATGACAAATAACATGACTTGCTAATCTCAATACAACTTTCCTTTCCAGCAAGTCCTTCTATTTCCAGCAGGAATGGCAGCGAATGGTAAGTATGCCGTTACAAAGGCCGGTTTCGCGTCGCGCTCGGTACGCGGTACCACAATTTGCTTTGCGTTTTTATTGGAATAGGATTTTTCAGGTACGAGTTAGAGTAGGATATTTTTCGGTACCGCGTCGGTAAAATTTGGGGACGCGAAAATAAAACCGGTTTTTGTTGTTATCTGACTAAACTGAATGGAAGTTGAATACGGAACAAAGTAAAGTAGGTTTCTTTTCCGTATGTTAATGTTTTCGACGCGTTATTAAATCGGGCATGTGAACCGGTGGCTAAATTTTTGTATTTGGGACTTAGTCTGCTCGCGTAAGAGCTGCGACCGAACACCTCTCTAACTAGCTTGCTAGCAAGCAGCCACCTCGGTGTAGACTAAGGGTGTCCGGACTTGTTCACCTGAAGGGTACAGTCCGTTGTCACGTCCCAAAGCTTCACGTCTAGAACCGTAATTTCGTTAAATCGTGTATAGTTTTTCGTTTGTGTGAACCCGCGTGCAAGGATGGCCGGGGACGAATCCCTATACACATTTCCGAAATTAAGCTGCGATAACTAGTTTAATAGGAGTTTTTGAGCTAAATGTTACCTTCAAGAAAAGGGCTTGTCGTACGTGATTCTCGGTAGTCGGGAATCGCCAACGAATGAAAAGGCATTTGTGAGAATCACAAGTTTGATCGACGACTCACAAATTCAACATTTGTGAGCCTGCAATATTGCAAAGAGAGCATGGTTAGCGTTGAAAGGATACCATTAGCAAAATACTCCTGGTAGTTGAGTGAAAATTTTGCTGAACATCATGCGATTGAAAATATCGAAGAGTATGTCGATAAAGTGAATATTCTGTTTCAGAAATTGATCGCAGAGAGAGGAAATTTGAAGCCAGAATTTATATTTTGCGCCACCTTGGCCAAGCAATTACGGATCGATAACCGCTTTGAAAGCGCGCGAAGGAGATGAGCTGACGTCAGAATTGGCCGATCAATACCCGTGGAAAATTTTGCCATAGAAAAGAAAGAGACAGTTGTAACAGTAATGGAGCGGCACTGCAAGTTTGCAGAAATAACCCTCTGCATGTTGTTCGATGCATATTTGAAAAATCGTTTTTGGGGCGAAGCTATAAGAACTGCGAAATTTATTCAGAATCATTTATTGTGGAAAGCATTGATAAGGCACTTTGTTAGGGAGAGTAGTAACAGGAAGAGGGCATTAACTCAACCCAACACCACCGCATAATGAAGCGTTCTTCGAATCAAACATCACCGAACCGAACTTAAATGATTGTAAATAATTAATCATTAAACTTTACATTTACTTTAAATTACATCACTTCAACTAAATATTGTAAATATGGTATCAAATAGTGTAGGGAAACTTAGGGAATCTGTGACTACCTCTCAGTTAAATGAATGGGACTCGAAACATCGCACCTAGATAGACCAAGGGCAACACCGTTAGATCGAGTTCTCAACGCCGAATCAAGTCGGGTTCTCCACTACCAGCGTAATACTCAGAGCTACGATCCAACAAACAATACGTTGTGAGATCGCAATTGACACTCCGTGCTTTCACCATCGGGCAAAGGTCGTAGATGACTATGGGCTAACACTGTTCAACCACCGATTTAAACTTTGAATGTTGCCAAGTAATGGGAACTATTCTTATCCAACCGCCCGTATGAACTTCAACGACGGCCAGAAGAACGAGCGGAAGTGTTTTGCGATTTAATATGCGCTTGTTGGTGTAAAATTTCTTCGGAAGGAGCATTGGCAGTCCACCAATTAGATCCTCCAAACCGCTTTTACCTACACTGAAGCATATGTATGTTGGTTATCCAACTTAAATAAATTAAACTGCGCACGCAACTTACCGAGCATATAAAAATAATAACCCCGTCCAGAGAAAATTTAGCCACATAAACTTCACACATGAATCACGCGCAATTCCGTCACGTCGCATACAAACCCACAGGTAATATTCCACGAACTTTCGGATACATCCAAGCAAACATTGGGAAGGAAATGCATACTTTTTGTCCGTGACGCACAAAATTAGCTGGCGTCAAAATTAACTAGCGTAGGAAAATAATCAATAAACTGACAACTGCCAGCAAACTTCAGGTCGAAGTGAAAACTTGGGAAGATGATGCAGACTACGAAACGTCAGGCTGGCTGCAGAATGAATTATATTAAAATAATGAATTAACCAGCAATGGAATTGAAACCGTGAAGGGTTGATTTTTTTACATTGACTGGGAAAATAGCGAAGATCCGTTGGTCCGAGGGTTTATAAGCCTCGACGAGGAAAGGAACAGGGCCTTTTAATCTGACTGGTGTGAGATCGATTGGTTAAAAGTTTGGCGAACGAACAACAATCAAAGGGAGGCGTTCAATTTCGAAGCGCAGGTGAGCTGCAGGAAGTTAAAGAGACGCCGGCGGAAGCATATCATCAAGGATAAGAAGAGCGGTGAACTCGTGAAGACAGCGTAATATTCAAAGAGGGTATCCAAGAAGGATATTTTCTATGGTGGACATCCTCTGCGAAAAGTCAGCAAGAGTCGGAGCCATCGGGAACTGGAAGAGTAAAAACACAACGGGCCCCTTACGAGTAAAGCAGCAGGAGTCGTAGATTTTGTTCTAATTGTGATTAGAATTGCGTTTGAGTTGAATTTTGCTTATGGATTTTTTTTATGAACATCATTGAATATTAATGTGATTTGATTGTTTTAACTATAAAGTTGGTAGAGATTGGAAAAAAATTTAACTCACTTCCTACAACATATTATGTATACGTCGGTTCGGATGGTAAGTCCCTGTGTGGAAAAAAGGTAAGTTGCTGTTCTGAAGGTTGAACTAGCTACCCAAGTAATGGAAGTGACTAAATAGTGAGAAATTAGAAGTGTAGGTGATTCACCAGTGTGGAAGACGATGGTTTTGGTAGGTATAGCCTGGCGTAGAAAACGTGGTATCCAAGTGGAGTGATGGCGGATTTAGCAGATTCCTATGGGTGGTCTGAATCATCACTGAAACGGTCTCCACTTTTTCCGTTAGTGTAGTAATCACGCGTATAGACGTAATTCTTGAAGAAGAATTTTTTTGGGAGGCGAGTAAACTTATACCGGCAAGCTAAATTCTTGCTAGGTGGCTTATTGGGACTCTACTGGAAATGCCCACGTCCGTCTTCGGACGAGCTTACCAAGATCCACAAGCTCCATCGGAGCACCCAACCTTGGGGTGTAACAACTTTTTGAACTCTTGTTTGATTGTAAACCAAATTTTGCGAACATGAAGCAGTTTGATGCAAAATGTTTTGTCTTTATTCCTTATACTCAGCCCAAGAACCATGATTCGTGGGCGAAAGTTGGCTTGTCTATGGGGATCGATATGGGATTGAAAGCATATCGATGTTTTTCTTTTCGACCGAGAAAGAAATGCTGGTTTCCCGTGAAACCAGCTTGTTGGGCGATTCCTCTTCCCCTCTCCCCTCCCGCTAGAAGAGGGATCACCCAGCTTGAACGTGCCTCACGGCGTAGCAAAACGGGACCTAGCCCGAAGTAATGTGTGAAACAGTCCCAGGCTGGGTTCTTGGGTTGACAGGGGAGGTGTTTTGTGGGTAGTCTAGTCGCCTTCTTGTGAGCATGGGAGCCCCACACTCTATGCGCAAATTTCATTCACTTCACAACCACATAAAAAAAAATAGACGAGAAAGTGGCCACGTGCATTAACAAGGAGAAATGGATGAAGGCAATGATTGACGAAATGACTTTGCTTAAATTCAATTCCACTTGAAAAACGGTTGATTTGCCTAATGGTCGCACTCCAATAGGTTATATGGGTTGTAAGCTCAAGCCAAATGCAAATGATAAAACACATAAATATAAGGTGCATCTTGTGGCTTAAGAATAAAGCTAGAAGTACCGGAACGATTATGAAGGGGTATTTGCACCTGTTGTACGTCAAACGAAAATTCGAATATTTTTACCGATAGCAGCCTGAACTAAAATGGATGTGTACCAAATTGATGCCAAAAATACCCTTTCTCAATGAGTCACCGGGCTTCGAGGAAACTAAATGTATGTTTATTAAGGAAGTCTATGGCCTGAAACAGTCGTCGAGAATTTAGAATTAAGTACTTCATAACGTTCTTATTAACGCTGAATTTAAGCAAAGCCAAAAAGATCAATGTTTATACATCGACGATAATGCAGCGCTATAAGGCTGAGCTACAATGAACACAAGCAGACATAAAGCAAATGTAAAAAAAGTTGAACCCGAATATTTTATAAGGCATTGAGTACATTTGACATAACGATGACATATACCACATTGAAAATTTAAATTGAACAAACTTTTTATGTGAGTATGTCAAATACATTGTTACTTTAAGTGACAACGATACATTGTTGTTTGCCATTTGAAAGGGTGAGGAAAATGTTATCCAGCTGTGAGGAATTATGCAGAAAACAGGTGTTCTCATCTGTTAAGCACAATTCCACTGTAGACCACACATAATCTACAACATTCATTCAATTATGCATTCAATATATTAGAAACATTCAATATGAAATACATTAAATCTAAATTATACACAAATTAACAAACATGCAATCATTCATTACAATCTATGTACATACAAACATTTAAAAATATTACAAACTAATAAGTGGAACACACTTGAAATATAGAACCTCATTAATCAGCACTCAACAATTTCGCTTTCACTTTTTTCCGCATTCCCAAAGATAAACAAAAATATTGCCATGTGCTCGCATGCATTCTTTCGGCCGAACTTAGGTTTTATTTGGTGCATAGAAGCTTTGCTTTGGTGCACGTCATAACTTGGCCAGATTCATTCAGGCTAGACGACAAGGTAAATTCTTTTATTTTAAAATAGTAAAGGACTAACAACACCAGTCTGGTATTGAAATATTTAATTTGATATCTCTTCTATTCTGTTGAAGACTTTCAAAATTATAACACATTATTAAAAACACAAACATCAAAATCAATTCGAAATCATCCATTTTCTTCAATATCTTTTGCCACAATGACACTTCTTCGTATCTGTCAACATCACATAATCACATAGATTCAGAGTAAAGAAAACGGAAAATATGAAGTCGATTTAGTCCTTAAGAAATCCTTTATCACATTTCGATACGTTACCGGACCAACAAACAAACAAAAACGTCAAACAAATGATAACGTAGGAAATTTATTATGAATTCTTTATTATGTTTAAGCTTTAAAAATTCTTTTTATTAACTTACACAGCAAAGAATAACACATATTTCCGTACCTTTTTGTATTTAGCTAAAGTAATCTTAAAGTAAAATTTCGCCCCGCACATATTAGTGCATAATCAATTAGTATTTCGGTTTCGGTTCGTGTAGGATTCGATTCAATTGGTCGGAACTAAATAATAGAATATAAATGAATGATCATTGTTTAAATCTAAGAGTAAATTTTTTACCTTATCGAGGTTCTTGTGTAAAAAACAAAAGAAATGTAAATATTATCAAATGCCGTATGACAAATAACATGAATTGCTAATCTCAATACAACTTTCCTTCCCAGCAAGTCCTTCTATTTCCAGCAGGAATGGCAGCGAATGGTAAGTATGCCGTTAGAAAGGCCGGTTTCGCGTCGCGCTCGGTACGCGGTACCATAATTTGCTTTCCGTTTTTATTAGAATAGGATTTTTCAGGTACGAGTTAGAGTAGGATATTTTTCGGTACCGTTGATTTTTATACCAGCACGTATCATAACTGAAAAGGCTCATAGTCCGTCCAAAGAATCACTTGAACTAAATTTCGTTGACGCCAACGAAACTTGAACCAGAGAATTATGAACTATGCACTCAGAATTTCCGAAAGAGTTAAGCATTTTAAGTGTATATTGAAATCTGCGTCAGCGGAGAACCGCAGAGATTTTAACAAAGCCTCCAAGCGTACAGAGATTGAAAACTAAATAAAGAATTAACTACAATCTAAACAACTTTCTTTTAAATAGTTTTATACATTTTTAAGATCTTATATCCGATGCGATGTTAAAGACCATCTACAACACTCGATTGGTTGATCAACCGAACAAAAAATCAATGCTAATAAAATCTCAAATAGATTGATCGATTTTAATATAGATCTGCCTATACCTTTCGACAATGGCCCTTCATTCATGCCTAGAATCTGTTGCAGGACCTCACAATAGAGACTTGGTTTTTAGATCACTTGAGTTGTCTTATACCTATTAATCAGTTGTAGTTGGTTCCGACTATGACGTCATGTAGGTTGATTGCTTCGTTTTCGGGTCTTAGCAAGCTGGCAGTGCTTTTGATCCCTCGCAAATAACGAATTACTAAACTCAAGCTTAAATGATCTTAGCCAATTGTGCCTTCAAATAAGATGAAAGGCCGCCTAAAAACAAAATAAGCTCTTAACCTATCGATCCACGGAAACAAAACTATTAAATAGCAATTAAATGGGTGCTGTGAAACAAACATTCAAGCGTACAAACCATTTCCAGATTTTTTAGAAACGAAAAACAACCAAAATAATTTATACGTTCTGTTATATATAGAAGACATAAATCCAGTCCAAAGACAAAAATTCTTGTATAAGTAACAATCATTAAGAAAGAAGAGATTAATATAAATGACTAGTTGCTAGGTATATATCTTTACCATTCATGTGGGACCAATCAACAATGTTTAAAACCGTTTAAGATTTTGCAGAATTAAAATCAATTTTTTTGGGAGGGATAGACTTTTGGCAATAAAATAAAAGAAAAACGAATTTAACTTGAATACCATTTAAACCTTTATAACGTACCTATCTATGTTTCATTTGCTACTTGCTGTTGACTTCATATGTCAATAATTCAATACAAGCAATACTGGTATACTAAAATGTAAGAAATGTAATGTTATATGATAAATGCCTTTTTATCGTCGTACATATAGTAGTAAGTTGCTTAACCAAAATCTAAAAAGGATGAATAGAAGTCGAAACAAAAAACAAACAGGATTTTTTTGGAGGAAACTTGATTGCCAAAACATAAACATACATTTAAGCATAAAAAGTCAGTGCTATTATTCTATAGTTGAGTTTTCTATTTCCAGCAGGAATGGCAGCGAATGGTAAGTATGCCGTTACAAAGGCCGGTTTCGCGTCGCGCTCGGTACGCGGTACCACAATTTGCTTTGCGTTTTTATTGGAATAGGATTTTTCAGGTACGAGTTAGAGTAGGATATTTTTCGGTACCGCGTCGGTAAAATTTGGGGACGCGAAAATAAAACCGGTTTTTGTTGTTATCTGACTAAACTGAATGGAAGTTGAATACGGAATAAAGTAAAGTAGGTTTCTCTTCCGTATGTTAATGTTTTCGACGCGTTATTAAATCGGGCATGTGAACCGGTGGCTAAATTTTTGTATTTGGGACTTAGTCTGCTCGCGTAAGAGCTGCGACCGAACACCTCTCTAACTAGCTTGCTAGCAAGCAGCCACCTCGGTGTACACTAAGGGTGTCCGGACTTGTTCACCTGAAGGGTACAGTCCGTTGTCACGTCCCAAAGCTTCACGTCTAGAACCGTAATTTCGTTAAATCGTGTATAGTTTTTCGTTTGTGTGAACCCGCGTGCAAGGATGGCCGGGGACGAATCCCTATACACATTTCCGAAATTAAGCTGCGATAACTAGTTTAATAGGAGTTTTTGAGCTAAATGTTACCTTCAAGAAAAGGGCTTGTCGTACGTGATTCTCGGTAGTCGGGAATCGCCAACGAATGAAAAGGCATTTGTGAGAATCACAAGTTTGATCGACGACTCACAAATTCAACATTTGTGAGCCTGCAATATTGCAAAGAGAGCATGGTTAGCGTTG
Organism: Odontomyia ornata; assembly: GCA_963969285.1. Taxonomy (NCBI): domain Eukaryota; kingdom Metazoa; phylum Arthropoda; class Insecta; order Diptera; family Stratiomyidae; genus Odontomyia; species Odontomyia ornata. The sequence continues at coordinate 120,774,263 of OZ017741.1, forward strand.
AAAGGATACCATTAGCAAAATACTCCTGGTAGTCGAGTGAAAATTTTGCTGAACATCATGCGATTGAAAATATCGAAGAGTATGTCGATAAAGTGAATATTCTGTTTCAGCAATTGATCGCAGAGAGAGGAGATTCGAAGCCAGAATTTATATTTTGCGCCACCTTGGCCAAGCAATTATGGATTGATAACCGCTTTGAAAGCACGCATAGGAGATGAGCTGACGTCAGAATTGGTCGATCAATACCCGTGGAAAATTTTGCCATAGAAAAGAAAGAGACGGTTGTAACAGTAATGGAGCGGCACTGCAAGTTTGCAGAAATAACCCTCTGCATGTTGTTCGATGCATATTTGAAAAATCGTTTTTGGGGCGAAGCTATAAGAACTGCGAAATTTATTCAGAATCATTTATTGTGGAAAGCATTGATAAGGCACTTTCTTAGGGAGAGTAGTAACAGGAAGAGGGCATTAACTCAACCCAACACCACCGCGTAATCAAGCGTTCTTCGAATCAAACATCACCGAACCGAACTTAAATGATTGTAAATAATTAATCATTAAACTTTACATTTACTTTAAATTACATCACTTCAACTAAATATTGTAAATATGGTATCAAATAGTGTAGGGAAACTTAGGGAATCTGTGACTACCTCTCAGTTAAATGAATGGGACTCGAGACATCGCACCTAGATAGATCAAGGGCAACACCGTTGGATTGAGTTCTCAATGCCGAATCAAGTCGGGTTCTCCACTACCAGCGTAATACTCAGAGCTACGATCCAACAAACAATACATTGTGAGATCGCGATTGACACTCCGTGCTTTCACCATCGGGCAAAGGTCATAGATGACTATGGGCTAACACTGTTCAACCACCGATTTAAACTTTGAATGTTGCCAAGTAATGGGAACTATTCTTATCCAACCGCCCGTATGAACTTCAACGACGGCCAGAAGAACGAGCGGAAGTGTTTTGCGATTCAATATGCGCTTGTTGGTGTAAAATTTCTTCGGAAGGAACATTGGTAGTCCACTAATTAGATCCTCCAAACGGCTTTTACCTACACTGAAGCATATGTATGTTGGTTATCCAACTTAAAAGAAATTAAATTGCGCACGCAACTTACCGAGCATATAAAAATAATAACCCCGTCCAGAGAAAATTTAGCCGCATAAACTTCACACATGAATCACGCACAATTCCGTCACGTCGCACAAACCCACAGGTAATATTCCACGAACTTTCAGATACATCCAAGCAAACATTGGGAAGGAAATGCGTACTATTTGTCCGCGACGCACAAAATTAGCTGGCGTCAAAATTAACTAGCGTAGGAAAATAATCAATAAACTGACAACTGCCAGCAAACTTCAGGTCGAAGTGAAAACTTGGGAAGATGATGCAGACTACAAAACGTCAGGCTGGCTGCAGAATGAATTATATTAAAATAATGAATTAACCAGCAACGGAATTGAAACCGTGAAGGGTTGATTTTTTTACATTGACTGGGAAAATAGCGAAGATCCGTTGGTCCGAGGGTTTATAAGCCTCGACGAAGAAAGGAACAGGGCCTTTTAATCTGACTGGTGTGAGATCGATTGGTTAAAAGTTTGGCGAACGAACAACAATCAAAGGGAGGCGTTCAAGTTCGAAGCGCAGGTGAGCTGCAGGAAGTTAAAGAGACGCCGGCGGAAGCATATCATCAAGGATAAGAAGAGCGGTGAACTCGTGAAGACAGCGTAATATTCAAAGAGGGTATCCAAGAAGGATATTTTCTATGGTGGACATCCTCTGCAAAAAGTCAGCAAGAGTCGGAGCCATCGGGAACTGGAAGAGTAAAAACACAACGGGCCCCTTACGAGTAAAGCAGCAGGAGTCGTAGATTTTGTTCTAATTGTGATTAGAATTGCGTTTGAGTTGAATTTTGCTTATGGATTTTTTTCATGAACATCATTGAATATTAATGTGATTTGATTGTTTTAACTATAAAGTTGGTAGAGATTGAAAACAATTTTAACTCACTTCCTACAACAAATTATGTATACGTCGGTTCGGATGGTAAGTCCCTGTGTGGAAAAAAGGTAAGTTGGTGTTCGGAAGGTTGAACTAGCTACCCAAGTAATGGAAGTGACTAAATAGTGAGAAATTAGGCAGTGTTTTAATGGTAGAACTGTGAAAGAAGAAAAGAAGTGTAGGTGATTCACCAGTGTGGAAGAAGATGGTTTTGGTAGGTATAGCCTGGCGTAGAAAACGTGGTATCCAAGTGGAGTGATGGCGGATTTAGCAGATTCCTATGGGTGGTCTGAATCATCACTGAAACGGTCTCCACTTTTTCCGTTAGTGTAGTAATCACGCGTATAGACGTAATTCTTGAAGAAGAATTTTTTTGGGAGGCGAGTAAACTTATAACGGCAAGCTAAATTCTTGCTAGGTGGCTTATTGGGACTTTACTGGAAATGCCCACGTCCGTCTTCGGATGAGCTTACCTAGATCCACAAGCTCCATCGGAGCACCCAACCTTGGGGTGTAACAACTTTTTGAACTCTTGTTTGATTGTAAACCAAATTTTGCGAACATGAAGCAGTTTGATGCAAAATGTTTTGTCTTTATTCCTTATACTCAGCCCAAGAACCATGATTCGTGGGCGAAAGTTGGCTTGTCTATGGGAATCGATATGGAATTGAAAGCATATCGATGTTTTTCTTTTCGACCGAGAAAGAAATGCTGGTTTCCCGTGAAACCAGCTTGTTGGGCGATTCCTCTTCCCCTCTCCCCTCCCGCTAGAAGAGGGATCACCCAGCTTGAACGTGCCTCACGGCGTAGCAAAACGGGACCTAGCCCGAAGTAATGTGTGAAACAGTCCCAGGCTGGGTTCTCGGGTTGACAGGGGAGGTGTTTTGTGGGTAGTCTAGTCGCCTTCTTGTGAGCATGGGAGCCCCACACTCTATGCGCAAATTTCATTCACCTCACAACCACATAAAAAAAAATTGACGAGAAAGTGGCCACGTGCATTAACAAGGAGAAATGGATGAAGGCAATGATTGACGAAATGACTTTGCTTAAATTCAATTCCACTTAAAAAACGGCTAATTTGCCTAATGGTCGCACTCCAATAGGTTATATGGGTTGTAAGCTCAAGCCAAATGCAAATGATAAAACACATAAATATAAGGTGCATCTTGTGGCTTAAGAATAAAGCCAGAAGTACCGGAACGATTATGAAGGGGTATTTGCACCTGTTGTACGTCAAACGAAAATTCGAATATTTTTACCGATAGCAGCCTGAACTAAAATGGATGTGTACCAAATTGATGCCAAAAATACCCTTTCTCAATGAGTCACCGGGCTTCGAGGAAACTAAATGTATGTTTATTAAGGAAGTCTATGGCCTGAAACAGTCGTCGAGAATTTAGAATTAAGTACTTCATAACGTTCTTATTAACGCTGAATTTAAGCAAAGCCAAAAAGATCAATGTTTATACATCGACGATAATGCAGCGCTATAAGGCTGAGCTACAATGAACACAAGCAGACATAAAGCAAATGTAAAAAAAGTTGAACCCGAATATTTTATAAGGCATTGAGTACATTTGACATAACGATGACATATACAACATGAAAAATTGAAATTGAACAAACTTTTCATGTGAGTATGTCAAATACATTGTTACTTTATGTGACAACGATACATTGTTGTTTGCCATTTGAAAGGGTGAGGAAAATGTTATCCAGCTGTGAGGAATTATGCAGAAAACAGGTGTTCTCATCTGTTAAGCACAATTCCACTGTAGACCACACGTAATCTAAAACATTCATTCAATTATGCATTCAATATATTAGAAACATTCAATATGAAATACATTAAATCTAAATTATACACAAATTAACAAACATGCAATCATTCATTACAATCTATGTACATACAAACATTTAAAAATATTACAAACTAATAAGTGGAACACACTTGAAATATAGAACCTCATTAATCAGCACTCAACAATTTCGCTTTCACTTTTTTCCGCATTCCCAAAGATAAACAAAAATATTGCCATGTGCTCGCATGCATTCTTTCGGCCGAACTTAGGTTTTATTTGGTGCATAGAAGCTTTGCTTTGGTGCACGTCATAACTTGGCCAGATTCATTCAGGCTAGACGACAAGGTAAATTCTTTTATTTTAAAATAGTAAAGGACTAACAACACCAGTCTGGTATTGAAATATTTAATTTGATATCTCTTCTATTCCGTTGAAGACTTTCAAAATTATAACACATTATTAAAAACACAAACATCAAAATCAATTCGAAATCATCCATTTTCTTCAATATCTTTTGCCACAATGACACTTCTTCGTATCTGTCAACATCACATAATCACATAGATTCAGAGTAAAGAAAACGGAAAATATGAAGTCGATTTAGTCCTTAAGAAATCCTTTATCACATTTCGATACGTTACCGGACCAACAAACAAACAAAAACGTCAAACAAATGATAACGTAGGAAATTTATTATGAATTCTTTATTATGTTTAAGCTTTAAAAATTCTTTTTATTAACTTACACAGCAAAGAATAACACATATTTCCGTACCTTTTTGTATTTAGCTAAAGTAATCTTAAAGTAAAATTTCGCCCCGCACATATTAGTGCATAATCAATTAGTATTTCGGTTTCGGTTTCGGTTCGTGTAGGATTCAATTCAATTGGTCGGAACTAAATAATAGAATATAAATGAATGATCATTGTTTACTTTGAAGAGTAAATTTTTTACCTTATCGAGGTTCTTGTGAAAAAAACAAAAGAAATGTAAATATTATCAAATGCCGTATGACAAATAACATGAATTGCTAATCTCAATACAACTTTCCTTCCCAGCAAGTCCTTCTATTTCCAGCAGGAATGGCAGCGAATGGTAAGTATGCCGTTAGAAAGGCCGGTTTCGCGTCGCGCTCGGTACGCGGTACCATAATTTGCTTTGCGTTTTTATTAGAATAGGATTTTCAGGTACGAGTTAGAGTAGGATATTTTTCGGTACCGTTGATTGTTATACCAGCACGTATCATAACTGAAAAGGCTCATAGTCCGTCCAAAGAATCACTTGAACTAAATTTCGTTGACGCCAACGAAACTTGAACCAGAGAATTATGAACTATGCACTCAGAATTTCCGAAAGAGTTAAGCATTTTAAGTGTATATTGAAATCTGCGTCAGCGGAGAACCGCAGAGCTTTTAACAAAGCCTCCAAGCGTACAGAGATTGAAAACTAAATAAAGAATTAACTACAATCTAAACAACTTTCTTTTAAATAGTTTTATACATTTTTAAGATCTTATATCCGATGCGATGTTAAAGACCATCTACAACACTCGATTGGTTGATCAACCGAACAAAAAATCAATGCTAATAAAATCTCAAATAGATTGATCGATTTTAATATAGTTGTAGTTGGTTCCGACTATGACGTCATGTAGGTTGATTGCTTCGTTTTCGGGTCTAAGCAAGCTGGCAGTGCTTTTGATCCCTCGCAAATAACGAATTACTAAACTCAAGCTTAAATGATCTTAGCCAATTGTGCCTTCAAATAAGATGAAAGGCCGCCTAAAAACAAAATAAGCTCTTAACCTATTGATCCACGGAAACAAAACTATTAAATAGCAATTAAATGGGTGCTGTGAAACAAACATTCAAGCGTACAAACCATTTCCAGTTTTTTTAGAAACGAAAAACAACCAAAATAATTTATACGTTCTGTTATATATAGAAGACATAAATCCAGTCCAAAGACAAAAATTCTTGTATAAGTAACAATCATTAAGAAAGAAGAGATTAATATAAATGACTAGTTGCTAGGTATATATCTTTACCATTCATGTGGGACCAATCAACAATGTTTAAAACCGTTTAAGATTTTGCAGAATTAAAATCAATTTTTTTGGGAGGGATAGACTTTTGGCAATAAAATAAAAGGAAAACGAATTTAACTTGAATACGATTTAAACCTTTATAACGTACCTATCTATGTTTCATTTGCTACTTGCTGTTGACTTCATATGTCAATAATTCAATACAAGCAATACTGGTATACTGAAATGTAAGAAATGTAATGTTATATGATAAATGCCTTTTTATCGTCGTACATATAGTAGTAAGTTGCTTAACCAAAATCTAAAAAGGATGAATAGAAGTCGAAACAAAAAACAAACAGGATTTTTTTGGAGGAAACTTGATTGCCAAAACATAAACATACATTTAAGCATAAAAAGTCAGTGCTATTATTCTATAGTTGAGTTTTCTATTTCCAGCAGGAATGGCAGCGAATGGTAAGTATGCCGTTACAAAGGCCGGTTTCGCGTCGCGCTCGGTACGCGGTACCACAATTTGCTTTGCGTTTTTATTGGAATAAGATTTTTCAGGTACGAGTTAGAGTAGGATATTTTTCGGTACCGCGTCGGTAAAATTTGGGGACGCGAAAATAAAACCGGTTTTTGTTGTTATCTGACTAAACTGAATGGAAGTTGAATACGGAATAAAGTAAAGTAGGTTTCTCTTCCGTATGTTAATGTTTTCGACGCGTTATTAAATCGGGCATGTGAACCGGTGGCTAAATTTTTGTATTTGGGACTTAGTCTGCTCGCGTAAGAGCTGCGACCGAACACCTCTCTAACTAGCTTGCTAGCAAACAGCCACCTCGGTGTAGACTAAGGGTGTCCGGACTTGTTCACCTGAAGGGTACAGTCCGTTGTCACGTCCCAAAGCTTCACGTCTAGAACCGTAATTTCGTTAAATCGTGTATAGTTTTTCGTTTGTGTGAACCCGCGTGCAAGGATGGCCGGGGACGAATCCCTATACACATTTCCGAAATTAAGCTGCGATAACTAGTTTAATAGGAGTTTTTGAGCTAAATGTTACCTGCGAGAAAAGGGCTTGTCGTACGTGATTCTCGGTAGTCGGGAATCGCCAACGAATGAAAAGGCATTTGTGAGAATCACAAGTTTGATCGACGACTCACAAATTCAACATTTGTGAGCCTGCAATATTGCAAAGAGAGCATGGTTAGCGTTGAAAGGATACCATTAGCAAAATACTCCTGGTAGTCGAGTGAAAATTTTGCTGAACATCATGCGATTGAAAATATCGAAGAGTATGTCGATAAAGTGAATATTCTGTTTCAGCAATTGATCGCAGAGAGAGGAGATTCGAAGCCAGAATTTATATTTTGCGCCACCTTGGCCAAGCAATTATGGATTGATAACCGCTTTGAAAGCACGCATAGGAGATGAGCTGACGTCAGAATTGGCCGATCAATACCCGTGGAAAATTTTGCTATAGAAAAGAAAGAGACGGTTGTAACAGTAATGGAGCGGCACTGCAAGTTTGCAGAAATAACCCTCTGCATGTTGTTCGATGCATATTTGAAAAATCGTTTTTGGGGCGAAGCTATAAGAACTGCGAAATTTATTCAGAATCATTTATTGTGGAAAGCATTGATAAGGCACTTTCTTAGGGAGAGTAGTAACAGGAAGAGGGCATTAACTCAACCCAACACCACCGCGTAATCAAGCGTTCTTCGAATCAAACATCACCGAACCGAACTTAAATGATTGTAAATAATTAGTCATTAAACTTTACATTTACTTTAAATTACATCACTTCAACTAAATATTGTAAATATGGTATCAAATAGTGTAGGGAAACTTAGGGAATCTGTGACTACCTCTCAGTTAAATGAATGGGACTCGAGACATCGCACCTAGATAGATCAAGGGCAACACCGTTGGATTGAGTTCTCAATGCCGAATCAAGTCGGGTTCTCCACTACCAGCGTAATACTCAGAGCTACGATCCAACAAACAATACATTGTGAGATCGCGATTGACACTCCGTGCTTTCACCATCGGGCAAAGGTCATAGATGACTATGGGCTAACACTGTTCAACCACCGATTTAAACTTTGAATGTTGCCAAGTAATGGGAACTATTCTTATCCAACCGCCCGTATGAACTTCAACGACGGCCAGAAGAACGAGCGGAAGTGTTTTGCGATTCAATATGCGCTTGTTGGTGTAAAATTTCTTCGGAAGGAACATTGGTAGTCCACTAATTAGATCCTCCAAACCGCTTTTACCTACACTGAAGCATATGTATGTTGGTTATCCAACTTAAAAGAAATTAAATTGCGCACGCAACTTACCGAGCATATAAAAATAATAACCCCGTCCAGAGAAAATTTAGCCGCATAAACTTCACACATGAATCACGCACAATTCCGTCACGTCGCACAAACCCACAGGTAATATTCCACGAACTTTCAGATACATCCAAGCAAACATTGGGAAGGAAATGCATACTTTTTGTCCGCGACGCACAAAATTAGCTGGCGTCAAAATTAACTAGCGTAGGAAAATAATCAATAAACTGACAACTGCCAGCAAACTTCAGGTCGAAGTGAAAACTTGGGAAGATGATGCAGACTACAAAACGTCAGGCTGGCTGCAGAATGAATTATATTAAAATAATGAATTAACCAGCAACGGAATTGAAACCGTGAAGGGTTGATTTTTTTACATTGACTGGGAAAATAGCGAAGATCCGTTGGTCCGAGGGTTTATAAGCCTCGACGAAGAAAGGAACAGGGCCTTTTAATCTGACTGGTGTGAGATCGATTGGTTAAAAGTTTGGCGAACGAACAACAATCAAAGGGAGGCGTTCAAGTTCGAAGCGCAGGTGAGCTGCAGGAAGTTAAAGAGACGCCGGCGGAAGCATATCATCAAGGATAAGAAGAGCGGTGAACTCGTGAAGACAGCGTAATATTCAAAGAGGGTATCCAAGAAGGATATTTTCTATGGTGGACATCCTCTGCGAAAAGTCAGCAAGAGTCGGAGCCATCGGGAACTGGAAGAGTAAAAACACAACGGGCCCCTTACGAGTAAAGCAGCAGGAGTCGTAGATTTTGTTCTAATTGTGATTAGAATTGCGTTTGAGTTGAATTTTGCTTATGGATTTTTTTCATGAACATCATTGAATATTAATGTGATTTGATTGTTTTAACTATAAAGTTGGTAGAGATTGAAAACAATTTTAACTCACTTCCTACAACAAATTATGTATACGTCGGTTCGGATGGTAAGTCCCTGTGTGGAAAAAAGGTAAGTTGGTGTTCGGAAGGTTGAACTAGCTACCCAAGTAATGGAAGTGACTAAATAGTGAGAAATTAGGCAGTGTTTTAATGGTAGAACTGTGAAAGAAGAAAAGAAGTGTAGGTGATTCACCAGTGTGGAAGAAGATGGTTTTGGTAGGTATAGCCTGGCGTAGAAAACGTGGTATCCAAGTGGAGTGATGGCGGATTTAGCAGATTCCTATGGGTGGTCTGAATCATCACTGAAACGGTCTCCACTTTTTCCGTTAGTGTAGTAATCACGCGTATAGACGTAATTCTTGAAGAAGAATTTTTTTGGGAGGCGAGTAAACTTATAACGGCAAGCTAAATTCTTGCTAGGTGGCTTATTGGGACTCTACTGGAAATGCCCACGTCCGTCTTCGGATGAGCTTACCTAGATCCACAAGCTCCATCGGAGCACCCAACCTTGGGGTGTAACAACTTTTTGAACTCTTGTTTGATTGTAAACCAAATTTTGCGAACATGAAGCAGTTTGATGCAAAATGTTTTGTCTTTATTCCTTATACTCAGCCCAAGAACCATGATTCGTGGGCGAAAGTTGGCTTGTCTATGGGAATCGATATGGAATTGAAAGCATATCGATGTTTTTCTTTTCGACCGAGAAAGAAATGCTGGTTTCCCGTGAAACCAGCTTGTTGGGCGATTCCTCTTCCCCTCTCCCCTCCCGCTAGAAGAGGGATCACCCAGCTTGAACGTGCCTCACGGCGTAGCAAAACGGGACCTAGCCCGAAGTAATGTGTGAAACAGTCCCAGGCTGGGTTCTCGGGTTGACAGGGGAGGTGTTTTGTGGGTAGTCTAGTCGCCTTCTTGTGAGCATGGGAGCCCCACACTCTATGCGCAAATTTCATTCACCTCACAACCACATAAAAAAAAATTGACGAGAAAGTGGCCACGTGCATTAACAAGGAGAAATGGATGAAGGCAATGATTGACGAAATGACTTTGCTTAAATTCAATTCCACTTAAAAAACGGCTAATTTGCCTAATGGTCGCACTCCAATAGGTTATATGGGTTGTAAGCTCAAGCCAAATGCAAATGATAAAACACATAAATATAAGGTGCATCTTGTGGCTTAAGAATAAAGCCAGAAGTACCGGAACGATTATGAAGGGGTATTTGCACCTGTTGTACGTCAAACGAAAATTCGAATATTTTTACCGATAGCAGCCTGAACTAAAATGGATGTGTACCAAATTGATGCCAAAAATACCCTTTCTCAATGAGTCACCGGGCTTCGAGGAAACTAAATGTATGTTTATTAAGGAAGTCTATGGCCTGAAACAGTCGTCGAGAATTTAGAATTAAGTACTTCATAACGTTCTTATTAACGCTGAATTTAAGCAAAGCCAAAAAGATCAATGTTTATGCATCGACGATAATGCAGCGCTATAAGGCTGAGCTACAATGAACACAAGCAGACATAAAGCAAATGTAAAAAAAGTTGAACCCGAATATTTTATAAGGCATTGAGTACATTTGACATAACGATGACATATACAACATGAAAAATTGAAATTGAACAAACTTTTCATGTGAGTATGTCAAATACATTGTTACTTTATGTGACAACGATACATTGTTGTTTGCCATTTGAAAGGGTGAGGAAAATGTTATCCAGCTGTGAGGAATTATGCAGAAAACAGGTGTTCTCATCTGTTAAGCACAATTCCACTGTAGACCACACGTAATCTAAAACATTCATTCAATTATGCATTCAATATATTAGAAACATTCAATATGAAATACATTAAATCTAAATTATACACAAATTAACAAACATGCAATCATTCATTACAATCTATGTACATACAAACATTTAAAAATATTACAAACTAATAAGTGGAACACACTTGAAATATAGAACCTCATTAATCAGCACTCAACAATTTCGCTTTCACTTTTTTCCGCATTCCCAAAGATAAACAAAAATATTGCCATGTGCTCGCATGCATTCTTTCGGCCGAACTTAGGTTTTATTTGGTGCATAGAAGCTTTGCTTTGGTGCACGTCATAACTTGGCCAGATTCATTCAGGCTAGACGACAAGGTAAATTCTTTTATTTTAAAATAGTAAAGGACTAACAACACCAGTCTGGTATTGAAATATTTAATTTGATATCTCTTCTATTCCGTTGAAGACTTTCAAAATTATAACACATTATTAAAAACACAAACATCAAAATCAATTCGAAATCATCCATTTTCTTCAATATCTTTTGCCACAATGACACTTCTTCGTATCTGTCAACATCACATAATCACATAGATTCAGAGTAAAGAAAACGGAAAATATGAAGTCGATTTAGTCCTTAAGAAATCCTTTATCACATTTCGATACGTTACCGGACCAACAAACAAACAAAAACGTCAAACAAATGATAACGTAGGAAATTTATTATGAATTCTTTATTATGTTTAAGCTTTAAAAATTCTTTTTATTAACTTACACAGCAAAGAATAACACATATTTCCGTACCTTTTCGTATTTAGCTAAAGTAATCTTAAAGTAAAATTTCGCCCCGCACATATTAGTGCATAATCAATTAGTATTTCGGTTTCGGTTCGTGTAGGATTCAATTCAATTGGTCGGAACTAAATAATAGAATATAAATGAATGATCATTGTTTAAATCTAAGAGTAAATTTTTTACCTTATCGAGGTTCTTGTGAAAAAAACAAAAGAAATGTAAATATTATCAAATGCCGTATGACAAATAACATGAATTGCTAATCTCAATACAACTTTCCTTCCCAGCAAGTCCTTCTATTTCCAGCAGGAATGGCAGCGAATGGTAAGTATGCCGTTAGAAAGGCCGGTTTCGCGTCGCGCTCGGTACGCGGTACCATAATTTGCTTTGCGTTTTTATTAGAATAAGATTTTCAGGTACGAGTTAGAGTAGGATATTTTTCGGTACCGTTGATTGTTATACCAGCACGTATCATAACTGAAAAGGCTCATAGTCCGTCCAAAGAATCACTTGAACTAAATTTCGTTGACGCCAACGAAACTCGAACCAGAGAATTATGAACTATGCACTCAGAATTTCCGAAAGAGTTAAGCATTTTAAGTGTATATTGAAATCTGCGTCAGCGGAGAACCGCAGAGATTTTAACAAAGCCTCCAAGCGTACAGAGATTGAAAACTAAATAAAGAATTAACTACAATCTAAACAACTTTCTTTTAAATAGTTTTATACATTTTTAAGATCTTATATCCGATGCGATGTTAAAGACCATCTACAACACTCGATTGGTTGATCAACCGAACAAAAAATCAATGCTAATAAAATCTCAAATAGATTGATCGATTTTAATATAGATCTGCCTATACCTTTCGACAATGGCCCTTCATTCATGCCTAGAATCTGTTGCAAGACCTCACAATAGAGACTTGGTTTTTAGATCACTTGAGTTGTCTTATACCTATTAATCAGTTGTAGTTGGTTCCGACTATGACGCCATGAAGGTTGATTGCTTCGTTTTCGGGTCTAAGCAAGCTGGCAGTGCTTTTGATCCCTCGCAAATAACGAATTACTAAACTCAAGCTTAAATGATCTTAGCCAATTGTGCCTTCAAATAAGATGAAATGCCGCCTAAAAACAAAATAAGCTCTTAACCTATCGATCCACGGAAACAAAACTATTAAATAGCAATTAAATGGGTGCTGTGAAACAAACATTCAAGCGTACAAACCATTTCCAGATTTTTTAGAAACGAAAAACAACCAGAATAATTTATACGTTCTGTTATATATAGAAGACATAAATCCAGTCCAAAGACAAAAATTCTTGTATAAGTAACAATCATTAAGAAAGAAGAGATTAATATAAATAACTAGTTGCTAGGTATATATCTATTCCATTCATGTGGGACCAATCAACAATGTTTAAAACCGTTTAAGATTTTGCAGAATTAAAATCAATTTTTCTTGAGAGGGATAGACTTTTGGCAATAAAATAAAAGAAAAACGAATTTAACTTGAATACGATTTAAACCTTTATAACGTACCTATCTATGTTTCATTTGCTACTTGCTGTTGACTTCATATGTCAATAATTCAATACAAGTAATACTGGTATACTAAAATGTAAGAAATGTAATGTTATATGATAAATGCCTTTTTATCGTCGTACATATAGTAGTAAGTTGCTTAACCAAAATCTAAAAAGGATGAATAGAAGTCGAAACAAAAAAAAACAGGATTTTTTTGGAGGAAACTTGATTGCCAAAACATAAACATACATTTAAGCATAAAAAGTCGACTCGGCAGTGCTATTATCCTATAGTTGAGTTTTCATTGTTCAAATTTAGCATATCCATAGCTGTTAAATTGGCATTTTCTAATATTTAAATAGCTTACGATGATCCAATTGTATATTATGGCAATTTGAACAACGATTTAGAGTAAAGAAAACGGAAAATATGAAGTCGATTTAGTCCTTAAGAAATCCTTTATCACATTTCGATACGTTACCGGACCAAAAAAATAAACAAAAACGTCAAACAAATGATAACGTAAGAAATTTATTATGAACTCTTTATTATGTTTAAGCTTCAAAAATTCTTTTTATTAACTTACACAGCAAAGAATAATACATATTTCCGTACCTTTTTGTATTTAGCTAAAGTAATCTTAAAGTAAAATTTCGCCCCGCACATATTAGTGCATAATCAATTAGTATTTCGGTTTCGGTTTCGGTTCGTGTAGGATTCAACTCAATTGGTCGGAACTAAATAATAGAATATAAATGAATGATCATTGTTTACTTTGAAGAGTAAATTTTTTACCTTATCGAGGCTCTTGTGAAAAAAACAAGAGAAATGTAAATATTGTAAAATGCAATATGACAAATAACATGACTTGCTAATCTCAATACAACTTTCCTTTCCAGCAAGTCCTTCTATTTCCAGCAGGAATGGCAGCGAATGGTAAGTATGCCGTTACAAAGGCCGGTTTCGCGTCGCGCTCGGTACGCGGTACCACAATTTGCTTTGCGTTTTTATTGGAATAGGATTTTTCAGGTACGAGTTAGAGTAGGATATTTTTCGGTACCGCGTCGGTAAAATTTGGGGACGCGAAAATAAAACCGGTTTTTGTTGTTATCTGACTAAACTGAATGGAAGTTGAATACGGAATAAAGTAAAGTAGGTTTCTCTTCCGTATGTTAATGTTTTCGACGCGTTATTAAATCGGGCATGTGAACCGGTGGCTAAATTTTTGTATTTGAGACTTAGTCTGCTCGCGTAAGAGCTGCGACCGAACACCTCTCTAACTAGCTTGCTAGCAAGCAGCCACCTCGGTGTAGACTAAGGGTGTCCGGACTTGTTCACCTGAAGGGTACAGTCCGTTGTCACGTCCCAAAGCTTCACGTCTAGAACCGTAATTTCGTTAAATCGTGTATAGTTTTTCGTTTGTGTGAACCCGCGTGCAAGGATGGCCGGGGACGAATCCCTATACACATTTCCGAAATTAAGCTGCGATAACTAGTTTAATAGGAGTTTTTGAGCTAAATGTTACCTGCGAGAAAAGGGCTTGTCGTACGTGATTCTCGGTAGTCGGGAATCGCCAACGAATGAAAAGGCATTTGTGAGAATCACAAGTTTGATCGACGACTCACAAATTCAACATTTGTGAGCCTGCAATATTGCAAAGAGAGCATGGTTAGCGTTGAAAGGATACCATTAGCAAAATACTCCTGGTAGTCGAGTGAAAATTTTGCTGAACATCATGCGATTGAAAATATCGAAGAGTATGTCGATAAAGTGAATATTCTGTTTCAGCAATTGATCGCAGAGAGAGGAGATTTGAAGCCAGAATTTATATTTTGCTTCACCTTGGCCAAGCAATTACGGATTGATAACCGCTTTGAAAGCGCGCAAAGCAGATGAGCTGACGTCAGAATTGGTCGATCAATACCCGTGGAAAATTTTGCTATAGAAAAGAAAGAGACAGTTGTAACAGTAATGGAGCGGCACTGCAAGTTTGCAGAAATAACCCTCTGCATGTTGTTCGATGCATATTTGAAAAATCGTTTTTGGGGCGAAGCTATAAGAACTGCGAAATTTATTCAGAATCATTTATTGTGGAAAGCATTGATAAGGCACTTTGTTAGGGAGAGTAGTAACAGGAAGAGGGCATTAACTCAACCCAACACCACCGCATGATGAAGCGTTCTTCGAATCAAACATCACCGAACCGAACTTAAATGATTGTAAATAATTAATCATTAAACTTTACATTTACTTTAAATTACATCACTTCAACTAAATATTGTAAATATGGTATCAAATAGTGTAGGGAAACTTAGGGAATCTGTGACTACCTCTCAGTTAAATGAATGGGACTCGAAACATCGCACCTAGATAGACCAAGGGCAACACCGTTAGATCGAGTTCTCAACGCCGAATCAAGTCGGGTTCTCCACTACCAGCGTAATACTCAGAGCTACGATCCAACAAACAATACGTTGTGAGATCGCAATTGACACTCCGCGCTTTCACCATCGGGCAAAGGTCGTAGATGACTATGGGCTAACACTGTTCAACCACCGATTTAAACTTTGAATGTTGCCAAGTAATGGGAACTATTCTTATCCAACCGCCCGTATGAACTTCAACGACGGCCAGAAGAACGAGCGGAAGTGTTTTGCGATTCAATATGCGCTTGTTGGTGTAAAATTTCTTCGGAAGGAGCATTGGCAGTCCACCAATTAGATCCTCCAAACCGCTTTTACCTACACTGAAGCATATGTATGTTGGTTATCCAACTTAAAAGAAATTAAACTGCGCACGCAACTTACCGAGCATATAAAAATAATAACCCCGTCCAGAGAAAATTTAGCCGCATAAACTTCACACATGAATCACGCACAGTTCCGTCACGTCACATACAAATCCACAGGTAATATTCCACGAACTTTCAGATACATCCAAGCAAACATTGGGAAGGAAATGCGTACTATTCGTCCACGACGCGCAAAATTAGCTGGCGTCAAAATTAACTAGCGTAGGAAAATAATCAATAAACTGACAACTGCCAGCAAACTTCAGGTCGAAGTGAAAACTTGGGAAGATGATGGAGACTACGAAACGTCAGGCTGGCTGCAGAATGAATTATATTAAAATAATGAATTAACCAGCAACGGAATTGAAACCGTGAAGGGTTGATTTTTTTACATTGACTGGGAAAATAGCGAAGATCCGTTGGTCCGAGGGTTTATAAGCCTCGACGAAGAAAGGAACAGGGCCTTTTAATCTGACTGGTGTGATTACGATTGGTTAAAAGTTTGGCGAACGAACAACAATCAAAGGGAGGCGTTCAATTTCGAAGCGCAGGTGAGCTGCAGGAAATTAAAGAGACGTCGGCGGAAGCATATCATCAAGGATAAGAAGAGCGGTGAACTCGTGAAGACAGCGTAATATTCAAAGAGGGTATCCAAGAAGGATATTTTCTATGGTGGACATCCTCTGCGAAAAGTCAGCAAGAGTCGGAGCCATCGGGAACTGGAAGAGTAAAAACACAACGGGCCCCTTACGAGTAAAGCAGCAGGAGTCGTAGATTTTGTTCTAATTGTGATTAGAATTGCGTTTGAGTTGAATTTTGCTTATGGATTATTTTCATGAACATCATTGAATATTAATGTGATTTGATTGTTTTAACTATAAAGTTGGTAGAGATTGAAAACAATTTTAACTCACTTCCTACAACAAATTATGTATACGTCGGTTCGGATGGTAAGTCCCTGTGTGGAAAAAAGGTAAGTTGGTGTTCGGAAGGTTGAACTAGCTACCCAAGTAATGGAAGTGACTAAATAGTGAGAAATTAGGCAGTGTTTTAATGGTAGAACTGTGAAAGAAGAAAAGAAGTGTAGGTGATTCACCAGTGTGGAAGAAGATGGTTTTGGTAGGTATAGCCTGGCGTAGAAAACATGGTATCCAAGTGGAGTGATGGCGGATTTAGCAGATTCCTATGGGTGGTCTGAATCATCACTGAAACGGTCTCCACTTTTTCCGTTAGTGTAGTAATCACGCGTATAGACGTAATTCTTGAAGAAGAATTTTTTTGGGAGGCGAGTAAACTTATAACGGCAAGCTAAATTCTTGCTAGGTGGCTTATTGGGACTCTACTGGAAATGCCCACGTCCGTCTTCGGACGAGCTTACCTAGATCCACAAGCTCCATCGGAGCACCCAACCTTGGGGTGTAACAACTTTTTGAATTCTTGTTTGATTGTAAACCAAATTTTGCGAACATGAAGCAGTTTGATGCAAAATGTTTTGTCTTTATTCCTTATACTCAGCCCAAGAACCATGATTCGTGGGCGAAAGTTGGCTTGTCTTTGGGAATCGATATGGAATTGAAAGCATATCGATGGTTTTCTTTTCGACCGAAAACGAAACGCTGGTTTCCCGTGAAACCAGCTTGTTGGGCGATTCCTCTTCCCCTCTCCCCTCCCGCTAGAAGAGGGATCACCCAGCTTGAACGTGCCTCACGGCGTAGCAAAACGGGACCTAGCCCGAAGTAATGTGTGAAACAGTCCCAGGCTGGGTTCTCGGGTTGACAGGGGAGGTGTTTTGTGGGTAGTCTAGTCGCCTTCTTGTGAGCATGGGAGCCCCACACTCTATGCGCAAATTTCATTCACCTCACAACCACATAAAAAAAAATTGACGAGAAAGTGGCCACGTGCATTAACAAGGAGAAATGGATGAAGGCAATGATTGACGAAATGACTTTGCTTAAATTCAATTCCACTTGAAAAACGGCTAATTTGCCTAATGGTCACACTCCAATAGGTTATATAGGTTGTAAGCTCAAGCCAAATGCAAATGATAAAACACATAAATATAAGGTGCATCTTGTGGCTTAAGAATAAAGCCAGAAGTACCGGAACGACTATGAAGGGGTATTTGCACCTGTTGTACGTCAAACGAAAATTCGAATATTTTTACCGATAGCAGCCTGAACTAAAATGGATGTGTACCAAATTGATGCCAAAAATACCCTTTCTCAATGAGTCACCGGGCTTCGAGGAAACTAAATGTATGTTTATTAAGGAAGTCTATGGCCTGAAACAGTCGTCGAGAATTTAGAATTAAGTACTTCATAACGTTCTTATTAACGCTGAATTTAAGCAAAGCCAAAAAGATCAATGTTTATGCATCGACGATAATGCAGCGCTATAAGGCTGAGCTACAATGAACACAAGCAGACATAAAGCAAATGTAAAAAAAGTTGAACCCGAATATTTTATAAGGCATTGAGTACATTTGACATAACGATGACATATACAACATTGAAAATTTAAATTGAACAAACTTTTCATGTGAGTATGTCAAATACATTGTTACTTTAAGTGACAACGATACATTGTTGTTTGCCATTTGAAAGGGTGAGGAAAATGTTATCCAGCTGTGAGGAATTATGCAGAAAACAGGTGTTCTCATCTGTTAAGCACAATTCCACTGTAGACCACACATAATCTACAACATTCATTCAATTATGCATTCAATATATTAGAAACATTCAATATAAAATACATTAAATCTAAATTATACACAAATTAACAAACATGCAATCATTCATTACAATCTATGTACATACAAACATTTAAAAATATTACAAACCAATAAGTGGAACACACTTGAAATATAGAACCTCATTAATCAGCACTCAACAATTTCGCTTTCACTTTTTTCCCCATTCCCAAAGATAAACAAAAATATTGCCATGTGCTCGCATGCATTCTTTCGGCCGAACTTAGGTTTTATTTGGTGCATAGAAGCTTTGCTTTGGTGCACGTCATAACTTGGCCAGATTCATTCAGGCTAGACGACAAGGTAAATTCTTTTATTTTAAAATAGTAAAGGACTAACAACACCAGTCTGGTATTGAAATATTTAATTTGATATCTCTTCTATTCCGTTGAAGACTTTCAAAATTATAACACATTATTAGAAACACAAACATCAAAATCAATTCGAAATCATCCATTTTCTTCAATATCTTTTGCCACAATGACACTTCTTCGTATCTGTCAACATCACATAAGCGCTAAGATAGAGAGAGAAAAGGAGTAAGTCTATCCGCGTAAAACCCTGTATGTGAATTCCGATATTTTGCTTCTGGAGGCGGTTTTGCGAGGACAGGGGAAGTCATCCCAAACGTCAAAATCTTGTTTACGTTTTCACGGATTCAACGTGGTCAACGTGCGTATTCATCGTGGTCAGTGTGCGGAGAGTTTCATTTTCTCGTGATCTTCTTGAAAACGGTAGTGAATATTTAAGTGGTGAACATAATAAATACTGTTTCGATTAGTTTCACACGTGATATAGTGAAATTAAATTAAATCAGGTGGCTTAAACATAAGAAAGCGAAAATGCGCTGTTCAGCAATGTGTTGCCCAAGTTTCAACAGTGGCTCGAGCGGGAAACCCTATCCTAGGTAAAAATTGATAGTGTCATGGATTTATCATCGTGAGAAAGTTTAGTTTCAATTGTTTTGAAATGTGAATCAAAAGAAAACTGCTCAAAAATATTTGCAATTTTTAGTTTACTTCATATCTTGCGGCAAATCCCGTGACTTAAAGCAGAAGCGGCACAAAAATGTGGCATTTTTTAAGGGGGTTATAATTCATTGTAATTTTTTATCATTGTAGAATCCCGAATAACATTAATGCTAAAATGGAATGGTGCCTAGTCCTCAAAATAAACCCGGAAATAAAACGTTTGCAAATTTTCGAAGATCATTTCAAGTATGGTGACATAATTTATTTGAATGAAAGGGTACGATTTTCACATAATGCATAACCGCAGCATTAATTTTCAACTTATTACAATTGCAAAAAAGCTAAAAAATGTAAGATATCTATCCTTAAATTAATATTTGCACAGAATCCAAGATTTAATATTTAAGACTCGACGAGGAAATGAAGATATTAACACCTTTACACCTACTATTGAACATGTAAGTAAATTTCATAATTGATTAAAATGCCAATTTCATTTTTTTTCGTTTTAGAATTCAACTGCGAATAGAACAAATTTTTGTTCAAATTCCGAATTCAATTCAGGATGTGTAAGTTTACATGTATTTGCCATTTTTGTTGCTAAGCATCTAATTTTAGTGCGATTATCAAACGATTCCTTCGGTTTCCGCGAATAAGTTAATTGTCCTGGAAAGTGTTAGTGGTATTTAGCTACCCAAACTTTACATTTAGCATGCTCAATTTCAGGGCTCTTGGACAAAAAATGACGAAATTGCGAACCTTAGCCATCCAAATAGTTTAGTGAGCTCCAAAACGGAGTTGGAGGATGTATGGATTTCTTCATTCTTAAATTTTAATGCAATTTTTAATCTTCCATGCTTTTGCTGAAGTCTATGATAAATAAAATTATTTTCGAGGAGGTATATCTTATTTTTTTGCATAATGTCATCATTATTAACTCTACAATTATAAATTAGTGTTGATACAAGCTCTTCAGCTACAGCGATGTGTACGAAAGGCCTGGAGAGGGTAAGTTTTAATACGAGTATATGCTATGTAACATCAGTTATAACATTTTTTGTTCAGGTTTCAAATCAAACAAATCAACGAGCGGTAATTCATACAGCTTGCAGTATTGATGTGATGCTAGATTCGGGCGATGTATGTAATGGCTAAATGAAAATTTTGGACCTATTTTACAATTAATATTTGATTTCAGGATTTGTATACAGTAAATACGGTTCACCCAGCCATTGATGACTCATGAAATTGTATGGTGCTAAGCCCGGATTCCGGAAATGTAGGTGTATGTTATCTATTATTTTGAAAATTATGAACATCGTGGTTTTTAGGACTTGTTCAAGGTGGACTTAGCGACTGAAAAAATAAAAGCAATGTATGAATCCAATATGTAAAATGTAAGATTCAATTATATTTGAGACTTTTTACAGTACAACACCCATCAACACTACACCCGGCTCCATTGCTTGCGGACAGTTTTGAGAGCATAAATTTCTATTATATTTGATGCTTCGTTGATTTTGGCGTTTTATTGTTTCAGTATTTAGCTCTATTGAATGCTACCCCAGTATAATGATGGCTGTAAGCCCGAATTTAGAGAGTCTAAGTGTTTATCTGCATTATATTTGAATACCAATAATATTACAATAATTTTTGTCCTAGATTACCATGGGAGCGAACTGCGTAATGATGGTCGATTCCGAATCTGCCACAGAAGGAAATTCTATTAATAGAACCGATCAAATAAACTTCCCTTCTAGAACTGTAAGTTTTTTCGTTTTCGGCATAATAAAATCTTTGTCTTAAACTTGATTTCAAAGCTCTATCGTAGTTTTATGTTAGTATTAACATTTATGTGTAGTCTTAGGTTAATGTTTGGACGTCAATAGCTTTGCTCTAAAATCGTATTGGGAACAAATTTATTTTCTTCCAAATTTATTCTTTAAATATTATATTAACTTAAATTCGAACATTATAAACTAAAATAAAGACGTAAGAATTACCAATTTATCTTTCATTCTTTTAATACTGCCATATGCAATACAATATAAGTAATTGAATCAAAGCAATCAAAGATGACTTTTATCTGATATAATAACTAGAATTCACTTTCCAGTTTCGACAAACGCAAGAAAACTTTGTCACTTTGTTCGGAATGTTCTTCTTTTGGGGTAAAGACTTTTGTTTGTTTAAGACTAACAAATAGTATTTTGCCAAAGTATGCTACGTGAACGTCGTGCGTATTTTTTTCTTTCCAATTAGGATGATAATTTGATGCTGCATTTTTTTTCAAAAAGGTGAATAAAATATCGATCAAAGATTGCTTCAAAGGCTAAGGTCCAAGCGTTCAGGATCTAATAACGAAAACCAGGACGTATATGAAGCTGAAGAAGATGAGAGAAGTAGTCATTGAGCGCGGCAGAAAAGTTAAATTATTGCAGGATAGACTTAAGAACAAGCGACAAAGGGTTAGCAAAATAAGCTCCTTGCTAAATTTGTTGAAGAAGAAGAGTCTTTTGAACGAAAAAGCCAGCGGAAAACTCTGTGAAATTTCTTCAAAGAATAAACTAGTCGAAACACTAATACTAAAGCTCAAAGGAGCTGCGCCGAAAAAATATGACGAGCAACTCAGAACGTTTGCTTTAAATTTAAATTTTCTGTCGCCAAATGCTTACAAATATGCCGGAGAAAATCCAACATTCATTGGGCACCTGGCTTCAGTAAACAATCTTTTACGGCTATTGAAACAGCATGTGAAGAAGCGAGAGAAAAACAACAAACTTTGGTGCTTCAATCAAGCTTAAAGCTTTGACGAAATGTTCATACAGAAGCAAATTGAGTGGGCAAACGAGAAATCGTATGGAAGTTGGTGATGGTAGCAGTGAACAAGAGATTACCACCCAAATTCTAGTCTTCATGGCTGTAGCGGCAAACAGGTCTTGGAAGATACCACTTGGGTTTTTTTCCGAGAGCTTCGTTGAGTGCGGAACAAAAAGCGAACGTAATTAGTATTTTCTCCAATCATCTACTAAGCACAGGCGCTGAAGTCATTGGTATTACTCATGATGTGGCAGCTGTCAATTTCAGACTTTTCTAGCCACTAGGATGTGACATAACGAAAATGATTGCTTGATTCACCCTGACCCATGGCACATGATCAAACTCATCCGTAATTATATGGCACGTTCAAAAGTATTTACTCGTATGCATGGTAAAAATAAAATCAAATGGTGCTATTTAGAACGATTACACAAACTCCAAAATAGAGAATCGTTACAGCTGGGTAATAAAATACGCCAGGCTCATATATAGTTTGAACAGCGAAAAATGAAGGTGAAATTTGCAGTGCAACTTTTTAGCAAATCAGTCACAGATGCCCTTGATTTTTGCAAAGAGGTACTGAAGCTTCCAGAATTCAAAGGTAGTGAGCCATTGTCAAAGTTTATTCGAGTTATCAATGACAGCTGTGACATATTGAATAGTCGAAAGATTAATGAACCTGAAACCACCAAATAAGCTCTTTGTGAAGGCAACACCAATGAAATTAAAGAACTTGCGAATTCATTTATAGTTTATCTCTCAGAACTGAAATTGGAAAGCGGAACGAACATCATCAGGCCCCCGCAAAAATCTGGATTTGTTGGTATAATAACCTGTCTTAAGAACATCGAACCAATCTACGATCGATTCATTTCAATGGGTATCTTCAAGCATATTCCCTTGTTTAAAATAAATCAGGACCATATAGAACTATTCTTCTGGTCGATTCGTTCAATTTTGGGACAAAACAACAACCCGACCGTACGACAATTCATGTATACTTACAAAAAGCTCTTGGTTCGATGTGCAATTCGTGAAGGAGGTTTGGGGAACTGCGAACCTTTAGAACAGCTTCACTATCTCTAAATATTTGAAACGCAGTCGTTAGCAGATGCTCCACAACATGCAATCAATTGCAATGTTGGAAGGAAACAACTATTGGACTGTAGTGAAAGCATAGATGACAGCAATATTTTGAATTTCAACAACCCTATGAAAATCTTGAAGAGCAATTCATAATGGAACACAGCTACGCTAATTATCGAGCAAAATTAACTGAAGATGTTTCCTACGTCGTCGATTATATCGCTGGGTTTGTTATCTTCAAAATAGAAAAAACGTTAAAATGCATGGAGTGTGTAGCTTCCATCGAAGGCGAATTTTTGGAAAGATCACTTATGGCTTACAAAACAATAGCTACATGAAATCACCTTCGGAAAGTGTAAAACAAATTTGCCAAAAGATGGAAAGCATCCTTGGACGAAATATAAAACCAATGACTAATGATGAAAAGATATTGGACAGAAAACAATATTTTAAAATTATAATAGAAGTTCAAAATTATTTTTTAAAAAAGGAATCATTCAGTGACTACAAACAAAATATGATTGGAAGTGGTCACTATTGCTCCCTTTTAAGTTTGATAATTGAAAAGTACCACAACATCCGCTATTATTTTATATCTAAGATAAAGTCAGAGAGATGCTCTATTCAACAAAAAGTAAATAAGACAATTCACTTTTGCAGTATGTAAGGATATCTGATAGAAAATATATTGCCATGAATATTATTATATCCAAAAAAAAAATCGCCATAAATTAAAATGGTCTTCCAGACCTGGGGACTAAATGAGGTACACGCGACGATCTCTTTTTATCTGATGTATTTGTTTCAATATTTGTTTCACGTTATTTGTGTCTAAATTTCCTAACTCCAACCTCCACGTGGTAGTCCCTGGTGTTTCCGAAATATTCCTCAGAAAACTAAACAGTTGCTCTTCATTATCTCATTCGATTTTTATCAAGAATCCCTAAAGATACATGCTCATTGATTGCATTTAATCCAAAGTTAAGTTAATTCTCAAATTTGCCTTAGGCACCTTAAATGACTGAAATATTGTTATCATGGTAAATTTGCCCTGCTTTTCTGAGACTACCCTTGGTTTAAGCCACTACCAATGCTATCAAGGAAGCCTTATAAATACATGCTCGATATTCGGAAATTTTTTGGCCAGTCATTTACTCCTTTTCTTCCCTCCCTAAGCATAATCATTAATCCTTTGAGAATGGAACACTGGAGTGGAACATCAACTCACATTTTGTTGATAATGTTCCTATTTCAGACTGGAATAGTTTGCAAAACTTTATTTAGATAAAAAGAAACCTCACTGCGCCATTTAATAAACAAAAACTAAATCTGTTTCTGAGGTAATTACAAATTCAACTGCTACTAAACTTATCATTCTTCATTCTTTTATACTTTTTCACCTCCCTTTTCCTTTCATAACCAGGCTTTGGATTGTCTTTGGTGGAATTAAGGTGAAATGTTTAATCGTTGAGCTTGATCTTCGCTATGTGTGAGAGAACTGCATGCCTTTAAGGTGTACTAATTTGATGAGATACTGCCTAACAGAAATTTATTCTGATTTTGATTTCGCAATGAAATGGTATTTTGTGTAACTATATTTTTCTGCCATAAGCTTAATCAACAAACTGAAGTGTCGTTTGTAGTTCATGTGCTCACCATATGCAACAAACAGTTGCTTTCCGATGCATGCCACTTGAACATTTTTAAGTATACTATTTAGAGTAAATAAAAGCTTCTCGTACCTGGCAGTAAATTGCCTTACAGTTAGTATATTGCTATAGCCGAGACTCGATCGAGTGGATAAAAAATAACTTGATGTGATCTTGATTTAATTTATGCGAGGGAACAAATTTGAGCATACTATTGGTTATAAATATGTCGTCTATTACTGTTGAATATCTCAAACCAGTGATTAGTCCTAAAAATCTAACGGTTCTCTTTGAATGTATTACACTGCGTCCCAATGATAAATTTATCGCGTTGATACAGGCTGATGAAAAGTTTTAATACGAAATTCGAATTATTTGCACAAAGCTTCTTTTTCAAGAGTTCATATGTCCATCTGCTTGTTGAAATAAAGACTAATTATTTCGAAATTAATTTTATTCATTTGAAAATTCAATAATATAATAAATGGAATTCGTTTAATATATGCCTACAGTTAAAAGAAGAAAACTATCAAGTTCGGGATTCTGCTTTCCGCTTTCGAGGATGAAATAGCTTCCCTATCCAGAGAAGTGCTTGAAATCAATACTGTCACTAAGCTCGTTGCGTTTGCCTGCAAAAATAAAAATATGTCTGAGATCCAGATGAGATTTATAAAAGTAAACAGTTTACCGATTGTTATCCATTAATTATTTTTTCATCTTCATTTATTCGTATGTCCAATATCATTTAACAGGCTCCTGAAAAAAGATATCAAATTGATTTCATCAATAAAATTATTCAACCAATATGCTAGCAAAGACTTGCCCCCAAAATTCAGGCGGTACTGCGCGAAAACTAATCGAATAATATGGTCGCCCCCGAAATGTTAACATAATCATGCATGAATTGGAAGCAGACATTTTGAGTGAAAAAAACACTTTCAAATATTGTATTTTCTTTTCTACGTTTTATGTTGATACTAACGTAGGAAATGTTACTCCTGTGGGCTGACGATGCGTTCTATAATTGCATATTTTCACCATGCACATGATTTTAGAAACTGTAGTGAATAGGTGTATGTAACCAAGTCCGTGAAGGACTGCAGCGATGGTCTGGTGCCTCGGCAGAGGAAGGTGTAGAAATCCGCCGAGAATTCCCTTGTCTGAGGACGCGTGAATGCGCTGGCAGGCTAGCATTGCGGTGTTGTGGGGCGGGTTCGTTTCCCCAGCACAAGGACCCACTACAAAATAATTTCGCATTCACGAATTCTTGGGTCTCAAAAGAAAGGCGACCGAAGTCGCAAAATTGTAGGCAGCTACAACAGGGAGAAATGACTTGTTCCGAGAACAAGTTGAACAAGTAAAAATGGGCGGACTTTAGAGTTACCTCGTCATTAGCTGACGAGGCTCATGGCCCACAAATAAGAGTGGGACAACCGAGTGGTGATGGTGCCCCCTCGCACCCGCCCAACCGGATCAAAATCCATAAATGTTGCAGTGGCCAAGTATTTCTCTTCTGAGTGGAAAGCTCATACAACATAACTTGCATGAGCCTTCCCGTCAGAGGAGAAGTACCCCGGTGACCAATTTATGTCATAGAGTTAGGCAATTCGATGACATAACCCTATGCCATAAAAAGGCACCTTGCTCGGGTCACTCAACCCGCGATAGTACCTGAAACAAAAGGAGGTTAGTAGGTGCCCGATGGCTGGCTCATATCTGGTGGTGAGAGCCTGCCACCGTACCGGGTCCTACACCTGGTCAGAAGGGTGAAAATGGAAAGACCGAAAGGTCCATTAAACTCAACATTTCTTTATTTCGAACAAAAGAAATATATATATATATATATATATATATATATATATATATATATATATATATATATATATATATATATATATATATATATTAAAAATAAACCAAAACAATAAATTTAATAAATTTAACTCAGGAAATTTGTTGGAAAAATTAGATATAATAAAGATATATGAACATAGATAATTATAATTTTTTGTAGTTTCAAAATAGTGAATTGACGTCGCTCTTACGTTCGCGGCGGTAGGGTTGGAAAAAAGATGTAAATTTGTAACTTCGAAAATGCTACGAATACTTTTTGGCCAAAAAGAGAAAACCGGATGATTACTCATTCGTCAGAAGTATTCAGTATGGGAATTATTCCGGTGAGAACAACGAACAATTTTACAGTGGACGCTCTTATAAGAAACATATTCTTCAAATGCAAAACCTGTATATGATTAACCTTTTAACAAGGATTATATAATCAAATTCAAAGACTAAGAATATATAAAAAAATAACGAGAACTTAATTATTTCAATAAAATCAAGAAAAAAGAAGTAATCTTTTCCTTACTTCCTACAAGGAGTAAAAGTTCTTCTCCAACAAATTTGATGGAGATTGGTGAATACTCTGCACCACCAGAATTTTGAGTTTGTGAACGTATTGGCAAACGGCCAGAACACGAGTTGTGCCCGATCAATTATTATACAAATGTTTCATCTTATAAGTGAGAATCTGCATCTTATCGGGATCCAGCCCAATATTATCATCCATAATGCTATAGTGACAGGAGTTACAGAACCTTGGCAAACTGATTGAGATATTGAGACGAAATTATATCTCTCCGGAAGAGTGACAATATCATCAACAACTGTCCCCGGAGGCGGATTATTTTAATTTAGGAAATATTGAGCGAAATTCGGGGCTTTCCGCAACTCCAGCTTGGGTATAAATTTCCGTGAGACGTTTCCGAATTGTATCACTTTCAATCTTGGCTACTTGATGGAATTGACCTTCACCAACACCATCTCTATAGAAAAGAATACGAGATGGCAGCGGTCCATGCACATTACGATATTCTTCAAGTGCTTTAACCACGTTCAAGGCAATTTCAGGAGGTCCGAAACTTGCGAAACATGAACCGGAAATAATTGCTGCCGAAAAACTTCCGCAGAACCAAACTCCGAACACGTTTTCTTGTGGTGGAAATTCTCTGACTTGTAATTTGTGTGGAGTAAAAGTAAAACCACTCGCGCGAATTCGTCAGAGGTCTTCGATTCACTTCAAATTGCTACGGAAAGTCAAAGTCGCCTGCCTTCTACAAGTCACAAAAGAAAATGAAAACTTGTTTGACCGTTCCTTGCCGTTAGTTTAAATATATTCACCAAAGTACCAACTGTACTCAGTAAGCGGAAGGTAATCCAATCATGAATAGGAGCACTAATAGAGACATGAATGCAAACGCTAACAACTTTACTGTTACTTGAAATAATGCACTGATTACTGGTGTACATTGCCGGTGGAGTGTTCGCACGGCATTGAGGTGAGAACTCCTATTAGCAGTAGCCGCTACGACTCCAACATTCTGTATAAGGACCCGATAGGAGTTCCCTATGTTACAAATGCGGTGAAACGGGCCACAAAAGAAAAGAGTGTACGAAGGAGGCACACTGTATTCTTTGCAAGGATGCTGATCCAGTGTAATGTGACGCCTACGCCCGGGAATCGAAGTGATTCCGATCCCGAACCCTTGCACTCGGCCAGATGGGTATGACCTCGAAATGCAAGCAGACTTCATCTTTCGTGCCGATATCATTGCGCCGAAAATATTTTTCTTCAAATATTTATATTTGTGGAGAAATATTTTCGGTAGTAAAATACTGATACATTTCGAAGCATATCTATCTGGCAATGCCTCCCACAGTTGTCATCCAACTGTCAACGAGGCAGAAGGTTTGCGGTTAACTGTCGGGCGAGTGAATACATAAGCATCACTTGTATACCAGATCGTCGCCGAAAGAAGATGCGGTATTTCGGGAATTGACAACGATAATTTCAAGCAACAAAATTTCGACTAAAGGTCAGAATTTAGGCTAGTTGCAAAACGGTAGTACATACCACCTAGTGGTTGGCTAATTTTATTCGGTAGCAAACTGGTGATTCCTTGTGCATAAAGCGCGCGGTGCTTCGCGTTAAGTGAAAAGTTTCGCGAGGATTAGCGGTAAGTCAGAAGAAAAATTAGCGTGGCGGGAATAGATAACAAATATGAATTTATCAACAGGAGGAAAAGCCCCACGTAAACAATTGGCAACAAAAGCAGTGCGCAAAAGTGCGCCATTGACAGAAGGTGTAAAGAAACCACATCGTTATCGTCCCGGTACGGTTGCTCTTCGAGAACTTCGTCGTTACCAGGAGTCCACAGAATTGTTGATCTGTAAATTACCGTTCCACGTTTGGTTCGTGAAATTGCTCGAGATTTCAAAACAGATCTTCGTTTCCAATCAGCTGTTTGGCGGGGATCCATCGGCAAACAATTTGTATCATTTGGATCATCACGCAACTCCACATCAACATAATAGACCTGGCATTGCGGTCTATGTTTTAGGATTTGGACAAAAAGGAGGGAAGGTAAAGCGATCTCGAGGTATGTAGGTTTTGTTGTTCTGGGATATAAAAGCAAAGAACGAGGGAATCAGGATCAGAGCGAGGCCGGCTCCTAGATTTGTGTGGGATAGTGTATCTGGGAGTTGAAATGGTTTGGGGGCAGTAATAAAAGTTTGATTCGTCCGTTTGATTCTTCCTCCCGTGAACCAAATGCACATTGCTTTGAAATATTTCACCTAGTTTTTTGGAATTTTACTTTCGGCCATTGAACAACAACTACACGAATATTCTGACATAGGGTTCCTAGAAATTGGAAGTGAATGCATGGTGCGGATGAAATTGACCCTCGAAAATAGGTTACCAGCAAAAAAATCTTCACCTTAAAGGAGTGAATTGAAGTGATCGCATAGTTTGAAATGTGTTTAAATTAGGTTTTCAAAGCATTAACAAATTACATAATAAAAATTCCTACGAAATGGAACGAGAAGTGCTTTTTCAGCAGTTCTTAGAATACGGCTTCTACATGCAATTCATAAGCATTTGCTTTTAACTTAATAAAGCCACCAGAGGACATATCGCTAATAATACATTGCTGTTAACAGTGATTTTTCATCTTGAAACGATATCCTCTATAACTGGGCGTTTTCCACGCACCCAAGGCGTCGGAATCACATTTTGTTAGTTATCCTGTGGTGTAATATAAATGAGCTTGCAAAAAGGAAACCAATTCATTGGAATATCCCAACTTGACCTCTGCAAAAAGACTGTACACAAGTGTATAGTTTAGTGGATTTGATAAACCTTCAGGATATCCTGAAAATATGGAGTTAATCGTCAGCTGATGTTGATGAACTTTGCAGAAATTATCTGATGGAATGACATGCAAAAATCCATAGAGGAGTTCGATTATGTGATTTGAGTGTTGCTGTTCAACCAATAAAAGGACACACGCATGCCAAGCAAAACGTCGTTTGTCGAATATTAAGTGAATGTAAACGAGTTTTCGATAAGCTGAGTTCACAATCCTATCGCCTTCCTATGCTCGACGGTGAAGTTATAAGGCGAGATAGTAAGTCAGAATAGTAACGCAAAACATACGTTGTGTTGGCGTATACGGTGTGTGTATCCAAGCGATCCTTATTTGAACAAAAATCGCGTAACAGCTCCTTCAATTAATTTTGGGAAGGTATCGAAATGTAATTTTAAGAAGTCAGCTTACTGCTCCAGAATTTATGTGATTTACCTAACGACATACAATCCGAATTTCAATTGTAATACGTACGTTTGGGCATTTAAAAAAAAAAAAAGATATGTTTCTTATATCCAATGAATCGTCAAATGGATATTTTTGTACCTCTAGAATTTAATAAAAGCTAGCGTTCATAAAATTTGTAATGTGATACTTGAAGTTATGGACTTAATTGTGCACTTTCCATTCATGTATTAGTCCGATGGGCTAAATTTTGAATTTTCCACATTTAAAGTTAAACATGGATGATAATTGAACCTAATAAAATTTCTGTAATATTAAACCATTTAACGAAAACTCGTATCTGTCACAGTAGCTTCGAAATGAAAATTGGATAATGTACCTACTAGATAGTAATTTGTTTTGCATAAAAAAGTAAGATTTTTCTTCTTATGGACGAAGTTGCGGTCAAAAATAAATAACACACAAATACGAATGTAATCAGAATTTATTATTAATGTGTAGCTTGAACATCAAAATTTAGTGGTTTTTTTTTTACTTTAAATGCTATTTTTTTGCATATTGCGCTATTATGCCTACCGAGATAGTACACAACACTTTTAATAGAGCAGTAACAAAATATTTCTGATCTTAATTGAGATTCGTAAATCTTTCTTTCGTAGTTAATCCGATTTCCCGTCTACTCCCTAAAATTACAAGTATTCCTGCCCTCGCTCCCGTTTTTGCTGGATCATTAGCAAAGGATTAGACCTTTATTAATCATTTTAGTATATATATGGTATCTCGGTTTAATATTGTGTTATTTATTAATTAAATTTAAACAAATCATAAATAATTATTAAAAACAAAATTAAAACCAATCACGTCTCATCAAATTTCTAGAGATGTCAAGCAAATTATGAGATGATTATTTTGTAGAGTGTAATTGCAAAATGAATGTTTAAGATTAAGTTCAAAAAGTGAAGAGAAGAAATTTAATGTAAATTTAAAATGAAACCAAGTTATGGTAGGAATAAAATGAATTACTAAAGAAGCCCTAAGCCTTTCCGTTCCGCATGCTCTTTCTTTTGCAGCGGAAGTGATGACCGAGGGTAAGTATGTCTTGAAGAGGGTTAGGTTTTCATAATCTGCGGATGATTGATTTCTAGTCGGTTACGGTCCGCGATACCCTTGTTTGCGCTCGTTTTTTTTCTTAGGGTAGGTTATTTTGGACTTGAGGTAGGTTAGCTTATTTTCTGGTACCGCGTCGGTGATTCGGTAACGCGCCTATGGGATTTTGTAGCGTTTGTGATTTGAGATCTGTGGAGAGATCACATCCAGAATTAACGTAACGTAGGTTTCCCGTTCTGGATGAGTGGTTAGTTGTTGACGAGTTTGGAAATCGGGCATGTGAACCGGTGGCTGAGTTAAGTAACTCGGACTTAGTCTGCTCGCGTAAGACCCGCGACCGAAACTCCTCTCCGAACTAGCTAGCCTACAAGCAGCCACCACGGAGTAGACTAAGTGTGACCGGACTTGTTGACCTGAAGGGTACAGTCCGTTGTCATTTCCAAGACTGCACGTCTCGAACCGATGAGAGGTCGGTTCTGATTGCGATCGAACGAGACGGAGTAGGAAACCGTCACAAATGGCGCCCAACGTGGGGCCTAAACATCCTAAGGGGGAAAGAAATTCGCGTCTTCTGACGAGTTGGTCCTTTACGGAGGATGTAAGGTACTCTGGTACTCGAGTCCCACTATCAGGAGCAGTGGAGTTGTGTGATACACACTAGCAGTCACTTCACGTGAGTTGTATCTTCCGTTCTCTTTTGTTTGATTTTTTTTTCGCGACAGAATCCTTCCGATGTGTTGTCCCAGGTTAACCCTTGTAAGGAACTTCTATTTTCTTGACGGAACAGCCAGCCTGATGGGTTTACCTATCAGCATGGACTCTCAAGAAAATAGAAGGCTACCTTGCCTTTATGTCGCGGAAGGATTCTAATTATTTTGTGTGCGTGATAGACGAGTGGTATCGGTTCAACGTTCGGTGGCGTATGCTGGAATTGCGAAGCCCGGAATGCTTCCACGCGTCGGGAATTTTGACCGCGTACAAAATCGTTACGGTAGCTCTACCACTTGCCTCGTCGAGTCATTTAACGTAGATTAGAAAAGGTTTGTAACGTACGGGAAATGGGGAAAATTAAGGTAGTAAATCAATCTGAAGCCCCCTTCTCTTGACAGACCACCATCAGTCATCCTTGCTGCCCGAAGGAGTGGAGTTGCGGAACTGAAAGGCTGCCCTAACGTATTAATTTTTTTTTTCTATTACGTAGATAGCTTGCCACTATCGGCCACTACAGTACATATAAGTTTTCTTTATATATACGCATAGATTAGGGATAGCAGTAGGAATAAGTATATTTTATATTTTTTTTTTATTAGCACCACATTTAACCCATGCGAAATGGCAACGAAGCGGACTCCCGATAAGCGGTGGACCCGGTCCAAAACGGTCCAACCCGCGAACTGCGGGATCTGTTTCGAGGACGTAGTGGAGGGGGTACACATCGTGCGATTGGATTGTGGACATCTATTCCACCGTGCCTGTGTCCAACAGCTCCTCCTCACGTCCGAGCTGTGTCCCTTATGCCGGCGACCCATCGAGCGGACCGCCCTAGACGTCCCCCTCGGAACGCCCCTACCAACGCGTGGAGCAGTGGCGAAAGGAGTTCCAGAAGCCGAACCGTCACAACCACTTTTAGACCTGCAAGGAGCCGTAGGCGGTGAAGTCCCGGCCGCAAGTGTCGTGTCCGAGGTGACACCCATGCCTTCCGCCCACTCCATTGACACCCTCGTGGCGTTGATGAGGGATATGTCGGAGAGGATTGGCAACCTGGAGGGAAAGCTCCAGAATCTCCCTATGAGCCAACCACCCAGTCGCGTGAGAACTCCGCTTGGCTGGGAGCCCAATCCCAGTGTGGCGATGCCCCACTCCCGACAATCCGAGCAATGGGCCCCACCTCCAAGGAACTCGGGAATGGATCCCAGAGCTCCCGAATATAGACCACGACACAGCACCGGACCTCCGTTGGTACCTCTAGCCCCCGAGGCAGTTCAGTATAACAGGTCAACAGAGGATGTGATTCCCCCCGGGAACGCATTGACACCTTTTCGAGACCCGACGCCTCGTACTTTACAGGGTTCAACGATATGATATCTGTGGACAGGTTCCTTTTCCGGATTCAGGCGTTGGTATCCAGCACCCTGAGAGGTGATTCCTCGACCTTCCTCCGGCATGCACATCTTTTGTTCAGCGGCGACGCTGCCGACTGGTACTGGAGCTTTAAAGAATCAACGCCACGTCCCACTTGGCACTCTTTCAGTGCAGCCTTCCGCAATCGATTTGAGGATGGCTTCACTGAGAGAGAGCTAAAGGAGCAAATAAAGAAACGGAAACAAGGCGCTCACGAACCGTTCGACCAGTACTACACAAGTATAGTGAGATTGAGCACTCGCTTGCGAACTACCATGCCCGAGGACGAACTGGTAGAAATTATCAGAGAGAACATGCGCTGGGATCTTTAGAACAGCCTTCTGCATTTTCCCATCAACACCATACAGGGATTGCGCCTCCATGCCCGTAGGCAAGAACAATTGGATGAGCAGCGAGGCACCTTCCGTCCACAACCTCGCATAACGGGACCAAATCCTCGAAATCATCACACCGCGGAGTTGATGGCAGCGGACCACCTGCTTGCTGATCCAGTACCAATACCGAGGAGCGGAGCACCACAGGAGCTTGAGGACCCAGCATTGATTGACCGACCCTCCCTGGAAGCAATTACAAGCCCGACGGTCTGTTGGAACTGCCGACAACCGGGACATCGGTTCTATGCATGTCCAGCGGAGCCAACGCTTTTCTGCTACCGATGCGGGAAGGCCGACACATACGCACCTGACTGTGCTAATTGCAAAGGGCGAAAAAACTTGCCACCGAGTGCCGCGACCACCCGTCGGCACTCCTAGACCCCGGACGAACCAATCCTGACCCCATCACTAGCTATGACCCAGCTCCAGACATGACTCCCATTCTGCTGACTCGCACCGCCAAACACAGTTCTCCCGAAGTTCCACAACCGACGCCATCCTTCGCCGAGGCCAACGCGCAGGGAAATGATAGCGAGACGAAAGTTCCTTGGCATGTAAAACCTTTTCATGTCAGGCTGCGGAATTATTTGGCTACTCGACAGCGCATCTTCCATGAGGAGTTGGCTACAACTGTCCCACCGCGAAGAAAGCAAGCCACGCGTCGGATGCGGAGCTTCTGGAGAAAAGTCAGGCAATCGAGGAAGGTGCTGAAGGACATACAATTAGACGAATTATTGAGGGATGATGTTCGGCCATATGCGTCAGTACACCTCCTGCAAAAACGAGTGTCAGGCTTAGTCGATACGGGAGCCAGCGTGAATTGCATATCGGCCGATTTTGCAGGGGAGGTACTGGCAATGCACGCGGACTAAATCCGTCATTTCACCTCCTGGTTAAGCACGGCGGACGGAACTCGTCACTCTGTAGTGGGAAAAATTATGACGGATGTCACCTTTAAAGGAGTAACTAAACCTATGGAATTTTTCATCATACCTCAGTTAACCCAGAATCTTTATCTAGGAGTGGATTTCGTTCGAAAATTTAACTTGGCCCCGGCACTATTTTCCGGTACGACCCTGGAGTCCGTCACCCCCGTTCCTGACCAATCTCAACCCTCTCACTTACTACGACATACACTGGATGTAAATCAGCAACTGCGTCTTGACTCGGCTATATCGGCTTTTCCATCGCACGAGAAGGAAGGTCTTGGGAGGACTGCCCTGGTGTTCCACACTATAGACGTGGGGGATGCTAAACCCATAAAACAGAGACATTTTGCCATATCTCCGGCGAAGGAAAAATCGTTATATGCCGAAGTGGATCGAATGCTAGCATTAGGCGTAATCGAAGAATCACAGAGCGCGTGGGCTTCCCCAGTCACTGTCAAGCCGAACAAGGTCCGGTTATGCTTAGATGCCAGACGCTTGAACGCCGTCACAGTCAAGGACGCATACCCTCTACCGTTGATTGAAGGCATTTTGAGTCGGTTGCCTAAAGCCCACTTCATCACGAGCTTAGATCTCAAGGACGCCTTCTGGCAAATTCCATTAGACCCCGGTTCAAAGGAGAAAACAGCCTTCACAGTCCCAGGTCGGCCCCTATATCAATTCGTGACCATGCCATTCGGATTGTGCAATGCCCCCCAAACAATGACGCGCCTTATGGATAAGATGATACCACCTCATTTGCGGCACCAAGTTTTCGTATACTTGGACGATCTGTTGCTTATAACCGAGACCTTTGACGAACACATCGACCTGCTTCAGGAGGTGGCTCTACACATCCGGA
Source organism: Odontomyia ornata (assembly GCA_963969285.1). Classification (NCBI taxonomy): domain Eukaryota; kingdom Metazoa; phylum Arthropoda; class Insecta; order Diptera; family Stratiomyidae; genus Odontomyia; species Odontomyia ornata. The sequence continues at coordinate 120,810,523 of OZ017741.1, forward strand.
GGGCAAGATTAACCATCAACATACGGAAGAGTCAGTTCGTGATGACGGAGGTGAAGTATTTAGGTCACATCATTGGGCATGGCCATATCAAGACCGATCCGGAAAAGACTCAAGCGATTGACGTTTTTTCATTACTCAAGACCACCAAACAATTACGACGATTCTTAGGCTTATGCGGATGGTACCAGCGTTTTGTACGTGACTATGCCACCATAACCACTCCTTTGACCGACATGCTGCGTAAGGGACGTAAATTCGTCTGGGAGGAGCCCAGCTTGCGAGCCTTTGAAGAGCTAAAGAAGAGTCTGACTACAGCCCCCGTACTGCACAGCCCGGACTTTGACAAACCGTTCTCAATCCATTATGACGCGAGTCAATATGGGGTGGGAGCAGTCTTAGTCCAGGTTGCACAAGACGGCGAGGAGAGACCTATAGCCTTCATGTCTCACAAGTTGAACCCAGCCCAGCGAAATTACATGGTCTCCGAGCAGGAATGTCTAGCTGCGGTGTTGGCAGTGAAACGCTTCCGAGCCTATGTGGAGGGACACACCTTTGAAATCGTTACAGACCACGCGTCTCTGAAATGGCTAATGAGCCAGACGGATCTCAACGGCAGATTGGCCAGGTGGGCACTGAAACTACAGGCATTTGACTTCACAATTCGCCACCGAAAGGGAAGCTAGCATGTAGCCCCGACACCTTATCCAGAATGTTCGCCCCTGAAGGAGCCGAGTTGGTCCAAGAGGACGACAGCCCCCAATTGATCGATCTGGACCATCCTGCCTTCAAGTCAGCCAGCTACACCCAACTGATTCACACTATCCAGAATCAACTGTCCCAGCTTCCTGAACTGCGGTTGACGGATGGATTTATTTATAAGCGGATGGGACACGCATCCGGAGACCCCATACAAGAAGAAGAACAGTGGAAGCTGTGGGTGCCCGAAGAATTAACCACTGATCTTATCAGACGGGCCCATGACCACCCATCTAGTGCGCACGGCGGATACGGTCGTACCCTTAGGCGGTTGAAAACCTGTTTCTTTTGGCCTAAGATGGCACAACAGATAAAAGCGTACGTAGCCTCTTGTGAGCTATGCAAGTGTACTAAAGCGCCCAACACCATTCTTCGGCCACCCATGGGTAAGGTTGAGGTCCCCGAACGTGTGTTCCAGCGCTTGTACATTGATCTTATCGGTCCTTACCCTCGATCTACTTCTGGTCACACGGGAGCTGTCGTGGTCCTGGACCAGCTCTCTAAATTCCCTATCATAGAACCACTACGTAACATGCACACTGGACCTATAATCAGCTTCTTGGAGAACCGAGTCTTTCACATGTTTGGAGTTCCAGAGAAACTTGTCTCCGACAATGGGGTCCAGTTCACCTCCAGCAAGTTCCGAGACCTAATGTCCAAATACGGCATCATCCACCAACGAACCGCCGTCTATCCACCACAAGCCAACGCATCCGAACGACTGAACCGTACGCTCATAGCGGCCATTCGCGCATATGTCGACCCGACTCAGAAGGACTGGGATCGCAAATTGTCCGCCATCACTAGTGCGCTGCGCTCATCGTACCACGCCACTACCGGCATTTCGCCGTATTTCGCATTGTTCGGCCAGTACATGATCTGTCATGGAAGCGCTTACCGGCTATTGCGGCAACTGAAATCGCTAGAGGACCCAATCGTGGTTCTGGAACCGCACGAAAAGCTCCAACTTCTGCGAGATCAACTGCGGGAGAAGATTGAAGAACGTAGACGGATGGGAGAGGAGCGGTACAACTTGCGATCTCATCCTTCTAGCTTTAAGGTAGGCGACGAGATATATCGTCGAAACTTCCGACAGAGCGACGCCACCCGACATTACAATGCCAAACTAGACAAGAAATTCGTGAAGTATCGAGTCCTACAAGTAATAAGCCCCACCCGATACCTCATCGCGGACATGGCTGGTAAAACCCTGGGAATTTACCACGCAAAAGACCTTAGACGATGAAGTACAACTATTTCGCACGAAAAACCTTGGCTTACCTAAATCTCTGCCTAGACGAAGACCTCCGAATAACAACTGACTCCCTACTGTATAGCCACTATCGAGTCTTCACGAACATGGTTGTAGCCTATTCCTCGAAATCGACCTTCGACCCGCCTCGGCCCTAACCAAGACCTTTTACATGGGAGGCGGGATCGTAATTACTTCGATTTTGGGGGGGGGGGGGAATGTGTAATGTGACGCCTACGCCCGGGAATCGAAGTGATTCTGATCCCGAACCCTTGCACTCGGCCAGATGGGTATGACCTCGAAATGCAAGCAGACTTCATCTTTCGTGCCGATATCATTGCACCGAAAATGTTTTTCTTCTAATATTTATATTTGTGGAGAAATATTTTCGGTAGTAAAATACTGATACATTTCGAAGCATATCTATCTGGCACTGCCTCCCACAGTTGTCATCCAACTGTCAACGAGGCAGAAGGTTCGCGGTTAACTGTCGGGCGAGTGAATACATAAGCATCACTTGTATACCAGATCGTCGCCGAAAGAAGAAGCGGTATTTCGGGAATTGACAACGATAATTTCAAGCAACAAAATTTCGACTAAAGGTCAGAATTTAGGCTAGTTGCAAAACGGTAGTACATACCACCTAGTGGTTGGCTAATTTTATTCGGTAGCAAACTGGTGATTCCTTGTGCATAAAGCGCGCGGTGCTTCGCGCTAAGTGAAAAGTTTCGCGAGGATTAGCGGTAAGTCAGAAGAAAAATTAGCGTGGCGGGAATAGATAACAAATATGAATTTATCAACAGGAGGAAAAGCCCCACGTAAACAATTGGCAACAAAAGCAGTGCGCAAAAGTGCGCCATTGACAGAAGGTGTAAAGAAACCACATCGTTATCGTCCCGGTACGGTTGCTCTTCGAGAACTTCGTCGTTACCAGGAGTCCACAGAATTGTTGATCCGTAAATTACCGTTCCACGTTTGGTTCGTGAAATTGCTCGAGATTTCAAAACAGATCTTCGTTTCCAATCAGCTGTTTGGCGGGGATCCATCGGCAAACAATTTGTATCATTTGGATCATCACGCAACTCCACATCAACATAATAGACCTGGCATTGCGGTCTATGTTTTAGGATTTGGACAAAAAGGAGGGAAGGTAAAGCGATCTCGAGGTATGTAGGTTTTGTTGTTCTGGGATATAAAAGCAAAGAACGAGGGAATCAGGATCAGAGCGAGGCCGGCTCCTAGATTTGTGTGGGATAGTGTATCTGGGAGTTGAAATGGTTTGGGGGCGGTAATAAAAGTTTGATTCGTCCGTTTGATTCTTCCTCCCGTGAACCAAATGCACATTGCTTTGAAATATTTCACCTAGTTTTTTGGAATTTTACTTTCGGCCATTGAACAACAACTACACGAATATTCTGACATCGGGTTCCTAGAAATTGGAAGTGAATGCATGGTGCGGATGAAATTGACCCTCGAAAATAGGTTACCAGCAACAAAATCTTCACCTTAAAGGAGTGAATTGAAGTGATCGCATAGTTTGAAATGTGTGTAAATTAGGTTTTCAAAGCATTAACAAATTACATAATAAAAATTCCTACGAAATGGAACGAGAAGTGCTTTTTCAGCAGTTCTTAGAATACGGCTTCTACATGCAATTCATAAGCATTTGGTTTTAACTTAATAAAGCCACCAGAGGACATATCGCTAATAATACATTGCTGTTAACAGTGATTTTTCACCTTGAAACGTTATCCTCTATAACTGGGCGTTTTCCACACACCCAAGGCATCGGAATCACATTTTGTTAGTTATCCTGTGGTGTAATATAAATGAGCTTGCAAAAAGGAAACCAATTCATTGGAATATCCTAGCATGACCTCTGCAAAAAGACTGTACACAAGTGTATGGTTTAGTGGATTTGATAAACCTTCAGGATATCCTGAAAATATGGAGTTAATCGTCAGCTGATGTTGATGAACTTTGCAGAAATTATCTGATGGAATGACATGCAAAAATCCATAGAGGAGTTCGATTATGTGATTTGAGTGTTGCTGTTCAACCAATAAAAGGACACACGCATGCCAAGCAAAACGTCGTTTGTCGGATATTAAGTGAATGTAAACGAGTTTTCGATAAGCTGAGTTCACAATCCTATCGCCTTCCTATGCTCGACGGTGAAGTTATAAGGCGAGATAGTAAGTCAGAATAGTAACGCAAAACATACGTTGTGTTGGCGTATACGGTGTGTGTATCCAAGCGATCCTTATTTGAACAAAAATCGCGTAACAGCTCCTTCAATTAATTTTGGGAAGGTATCGAAATGTAATTTTAAGAAGTCAGCTTACTGCTCCAGAATTTATGTGATTTACCTAACGACATACAATCCGAATTTCAATTGTAATACGTACGTTTGGGCATTTAAAAAAAAAAAGATATATTTCTTACATCCAATGAATCGTCAAATGGATATTTTTGTACCTCTAGAATTTAATAAAAGCTAGCGTTCATAAAATTTGTAATGTGATACTTGAAGTTATGGACTTAATTGTGCACTTTCCATTCATGTATTAGTCCGATGGGCTAAATTTTGAATTTTCCACATTTAAAGTTAAACATGGATGATAATTGAACCTAATAAAATTTCTGTAATATTAAACCATTTAACGAAAACTCGTATCTGTCACAGTAGCTTCGAAATGAAAATTGGATAATGTACCTACTAGATAGTAATTTGTTTTGCATAAAAAAGTAAGATTTTTCTTCTTATGGACGAAGTTGCGGTCAAAAATAAATAACACACAAATACGAATGTAATCAGAATTTATTATTAATGTGTAGCTTGAACATCAAAATTTAGTGGTTTTTTTTTACTTTAAATGCTATTTTTTTGCATATTGCGCTATTATGCCTACCGAGATAGTACACAACACTTTTTATAGAGCAGTAACAAAATATTTCCGATCTTAATTGAGATTCGTAAATCTTTCTTTCGTAGTTAATCCGATTTCCCGTCTACTCCCTAAAATTACAAGTATTCCTGCCCTCGCTCCCGTTTTTGCTGGATCATTAGCAAAGGATTAGACCTTTATTAATCATTTTAGTATATATATGGTATCTCGGTTTAATATTGTGTTATTTATTAATTAAATTTAAACAAATCATAAATAATTATTAAAAACAAAATTAAAACAAATCACGTCTCATCAAATTTCTAGAGATGTCAAGCAAATTATGACATGATTATTTTGTAAAGTGTAATTGCAAAATGAATGTTTAAGATTAAGTTCAAAAAGTGAAGAGAAGAAATTTAATGTAAATTTAAAATGAAACCAAGTTATGGTAGGAATAAAATGAATTACTAAAGAAGCCCTAAGCCTTTCCGTTCCGCATGCTCTTTCTTTTGCAGCGGAACTGATGACCGAGGGTAAGTATGTCTTGAAGAGGGTTAGGTTTTCATAATCTGCGGATGATTGATTTCTAGTCGGTTACGGTCCGCAATACCCTTGTTTGCGCTCGTTTTTTTTCTTAGGGTAGGTTATTTTGGACTTGAGGTAGGTTAGCTTATTTTCTGGTACCACGTCGGTGATTCGGTAACGCGCCTATGGGATTTTGTAGCGTTTTTGATTTAAGATCTGTGGAGAGATCACATCCAGAATTAACGTAACGTAGGTTTCCCGTTCTGGATGAGTAGTTGTTGACGCGTTTGGAAATCGGGCATGTGAACCGGTGGCTGAGTTAAGTAACTTGGACTTAGTCTGCTTGCGTAAGACCCGCGACCGAAACTCCTCTCCGAACTAGCTAGCCTACAAGCAGCCACCACGGAGTAGACTAAGTGTGACCGGACTTGTTGACCTGAAGGGTACAGTCCGTTGTCATTTCCAAGACTGCACGTCTCGAACCGATGAGAGGTCGGTTCTGATTGCGATCGAACGAGACGGAGTAGGAAACCGTTACACCAGAACCTGATTTTGGACAGGAAAATGCTGGGTTTTCCAGGAAGCCCTAGCCAAGGCAAAATGGAGGCTTCGATGACCCGCATCCTGCAGCTAAACCTACACCGCAGTTCAACCGCCCAAAATCTGATTGAGCAGTTTGCGAGGGACATGAAAGCCGACTTCTTGCTGCTGAGTGAGCAACACCATCATGAAAGTCCTGCATTATGGTATTCTGATAAAACTGGAACTGCCGCCATCTGGGTTTGGAACAGTGACTTTCAAGCGGAGAGTTGTGGACGGGGGGATGGTTTTGTGTGGGCTCGGTGCTCAGGGATCACCTTCGTTAGTGTGTACTTGACGCCTAACGAGTCGATATCATCTTTCCAAGCCAAGCTTAATGCTTTGGAGGGTGCTGTCTCGAACGCAGAGGGCAAAGTGCTAAAGCAATCGAGTGGGGCATGCCTCAGACGGATCCGCGGGGAAAACGAATCCTGGAAATGGCGGCCAGGACGCCCCTCGTCGTACTAAACTCCGGAAACACGCCGACTTTCTGACATATTGGCTGTGAGAGAACCATACCGGACGTGACATTCGCCTCAGAGTCCTTAGTACGAAGGATACACAACTGGAAAGTATTAGAGGACTACTCAGCCAGTGATCATCAGTGCATTCTGCTTGAGATAAGTGATGCTGTCTCCTGACGTCCGTGATCTCGGCCTTCTACACTGGATGGGACTTCGGAAGGATGGACGTCGAGCGGTTCGTAAAGGCTCTCACAGCAGGTGAGCCGCTGCAGGGAGCTTCGGAGGGGACGGAAAAACTGGCAGCTGAAGACGTGGTGAACTCTACTATGAGCATCATTACGACTGCTTGCTGCGCTTCTATGCCCCGTTGAAAACCCCAGCACGGCAAGCTCCCAGTGTACTGGTGGTCAACTGAAATCGCTGAAAAGCGAAGGGAGTGTAACAAGCTTCGACGTGAGGCTTAACGGGCGCGGAACCGTGACGAGGCATGCAAGCAGGTGGCAGCATATAAGTCGGCAAGGAAATGCCTTCGCATATTGATCAATAATAGCAAGGCTCGCTGCTGGCAAGACCTAGTGAACAATGTGAACAAGGATCCATGGGGCCTTGGCTACAAGCTGGTCATGAGGAAACTTGGTGCCCTACGGAAGCCTTGCATACATGACGCGGAAAAGATGGACGCGATAGTGCGGGGACTCTTCCCCGCCCATCCCGTCCGTGTTGACGTTGTCCATGGTGAAACAGCAGTCGAGTGCCCACTCTTCACACAGCTGGAGCTGGAGGAGGTAGTCCTCTCATTGAAAGCGAGGAAGGCTCCAGGTCCAGATAGTGTTCCAGCTGAGGTGTTGCGGCTCGTCTATCACCATTGTCCTGACTTGCTGCTCAGCACATTCAACGCTTGCCTACGGGACGGGGTTTTCCCGGTACGATGGAAGGTGGCGAGGCTCATGCTGATCAGCAAGGGGAAGGGAAATCCCGAATCGCCGTCTGCATACCGCCCGTTATGCATGCTAGACACGGCTGGGAAAGTGCTAGAGAAACTCATCAAGGGAAGACTCACTGACGCGATTCGTGCTGCTGGGGACCTATCTCCTCGGCAGTACGACTTTAGATCAGGACGTTCTACCATTGATGCGATTGGAGAGGTGGTGAGCTTGGTCCAAAAGGCAGAGGCATATAGTCGCACCAAGCGACGGATCGTCCTGTTGGTAACACTCGACGTCAGGAATGCCTTCAACTCCGCTAGATGGGTGGATATTCTGGATACGCTGGAAAACTCTTTTCAAGTTCCAGAATATCTAATGCGGCTTTTGAGGAACTACCTTAAGGACCGAAGCCTGCTCTACGACATGGCACAGGGCAACGAAGGATGGAAATTACATCGGGTGCTGCCCAGGGATCTATCCTTGGTCCGGACCTGTGGAACGTGTCTTACGACGGGCTACTAAGACTTGAGATGCCAGGTGAGTCGCGCTTGGTCGGCTATGTGGATGATGTTGCGGCTCTGTTCGCCGGACGCACCGTTGAATAAGCGCAACTTAGGCTAGGTATGCTAATGCGCCGACTGAGGGACTGGATGACTGCTCGTGGGCTGAGTTTAGCACTGGAGAAAACCCAAGTGGTCATCTTGACAAAAAAGAGAATCCCTAGAGTAAGGATGATCAGTATTGGAGACATACAAATCGAATCGAAGCCAGCGGTGAAGTACCTGGGGCTACTGATCGACTCGAAGATGAGTTTCTCTGAGCAAATCAGGGCAATGGCTGAGAAGGCTGCTTCAGGAATATCGGCTCTGAGTCGACTTATGGCCAACGTAGGGGGGCCCAGTCCATCAAGAAGACGCCTCTTGATGAGTGCTGTAGAGTCAGTGCTACTGTACGGAGCAGAGGTATGGGGCGACGTTCTCAGCAAGGAGGTATACTGGAAACGTTTGGCACGGGTACAGAGAAGAGGAGCACTGAGAATTGCATCTTCGTATCCAACAGTCTCCGACTCGGCCGTGAGAGTGATTGCAGGCGTGATACCTGTCTCCCTCCTTGCTAGAGAGCGCCGCGCTATTTACCTGCGCCGAAACGAGGATGCGAGTGAGATAGTTGTCCGCGAGGAGAGACAGCGCTCGCTCAACGATTGGCAGCAGTCTTGGGTGAATTGCACGAAGGGAGGGTGGACTACGCGCCTCATCCCGGATGTGAGACCGTGGCTAAATCGAAGGCATGGTGAGACTGACTTCTATCTGACCCAGCTTTTGAGGGGAAACGGAAGTTTTTAGTCTTACCTGCACAAGATCGGTAAGTCACGGATTGTCGGTTTTGCCCAGTAGAGCAGGACAATGCCTGTCACACATATTTTGCGTGTACGAAACGGGTCAGGCTGCGAAAGGAATTCTACAGGGAAACGGGGGAGCTCACCCCGGATAATATAGTTGCGGTTATGCTCGAATCGGTTGACAAATGGAATCAGGTGGCACATTATGCTCGGGCAGTCCTAAAATATAAAAGGGACTCACAGCAGCCGGGGGCGTTAGGGCTGGGGGATCGCTCTTATGGCAATTCCTCTTCCCCTTTCCCCTCCCGCTAGGAAAGGGATTCCCCAGCTCGAAGGCGCCCCATGGCGTAACAAAACGAGACCTGGCCCGAAGTAATGTGTCAAACGGTTCCAGGCTGGATTCTCAGGTTGACAGGGGAGGGGTTTAGTGGGTAGTCCAGTCGTGGATGGGAGTCCCACACTCTGTGCATAAATAGCATTCACCTCCCTACCACAAAACAAACAAAAGAAAAACATTCTGTATGGACGATGATTTTCCGGTTGTGAGTGCCGAACGACTTAACAAACAGCGCACTCCTTATGACAGCGACATCTGCCACAATAGGAACTTTCAAGTTGTCTGCGGCTGAGTTGTGTAAAAGCATCCTCTTCTCACGAGATTTTGGCTGCAATATGTGTTAAGGAATTAGGTTGGAACGGACATGAAAAACGGTTTCAATTCTTACTTTTGCTGGTGCGTAGGCAATCCGGCCTTCCCCCATGAGCCAGAGAACTCCACGACCAATTGTCTTCTAGCGAGGGCGCTCACAAACGCTCGCCACTGTATCTGGGCTGCTTTCTGGGGTGGTTTTTGCACATTCTTGTATCAAAAATAAAATGAATTTCCTTCAGCAAATATTCCACAAAGTACAAACTACTCAAACCATTTTCATTTTCCAATAAACTAGTTGTTACACCCACCCACAAGCAAAATTTAGCGCTTGTACAAGCTTCGCACACTCGGAAACGTAAAACTCAGATAAAGTTGCAATCGCACATTTCTTCGTAATTAAAACCGGATACATTCGAATCCAAAAATTTTCGTATTGCAATTGGATCTTTTTCTCTTCAGGAATCAGATATGATGCTTTTCTTCGAGCGGAGATGAGAGAAAAGTTGGAACGTGCCGTAAATCGCGGAATCGTTTGACAGAAAACTAACTTGCAAAGATAACAGCTTGACGCCGCATTTATTGCGTCAATTTCACGCATTAAATTGTTATTCACCCTAAATTAGGCATGAGATTCTGTCCGCGCAGTATGGGTATGCAAATGCTTTCTTTCTTTAAATCATAGTTGGTAGCGGGAAGAATAGAAACCGTTTCTTGAAACACCTGTTCATCATGGTGGTTCCACAAATGCTAATGTCACATTCTACAACGCGAGCGGAAAAAAAGATGCTAAACAAATTTCCTCGTGGCGTGACTTCTCTAAATTAATATTTCTTTGAGTCTGTGAATTGAGAACGGCTCGATTTAGCACGGCATATACAACATCCTTCGGTTGAACGCTAAACTCTCGCTTATGAAACGAAAACATCTGATTTTGTTAAATCTCAGTACCGGTTTATTGAAAAAAATGGTAGTAGTAGTTTTATGCAATAAATGTAGCAAGTGACCAGTTTAGGGAAGCATTAAATCTATATACTTCAATAAACTCCCCTGCGACAAATTCACTAGCTTCAGAATGATATGCAGTCAGAAAGAGCTTTTGCAAATGGACTCCAAAAGAACAAAACCCACTCGCGAAGCAGACGTCCAAGTCGGAAATACGGTGGTTGAAGCAATCAACTGCTTGTGATGCCGATTTCTTCGCTCATTTACTTACCAAGATACGTTTTTTCTCACTTTGAAGCCCACTTACAAATTTTAGCGTACAACTCTCACTTAATTTTACTTCTTCACGATAGGATAGGAATTAGCTTCTTATTACACCGACTTTTTACTGTACACTCACTGACGTTTGCTCTTCGACTCAATGCGTCGAGGAACATCGCAACACTCTACACGTATCTTTTCGAGGCAAGCCTCAAGGTAGGTTGCATATGATATTTTTTTATATGGGTGGGTGCGCACAATTAATGAATAAAAATGACAATTGTGTACGAACAAACAGAATTGCTTCTTGGTGGTTGTTTATGTTTTTAACTAATATTATTATTATACGGTTTTATTGATAAATTTGAATTCATTTCCAATGCAAAGAAACAATAATGAATAATGCGTAATAATATATCGCAGTTTTTCTTTGATATTATGTTGATTTGAAACAAAATCGGTGTGCGAGGCGTTTATTAGTTCTGGATTATTTTGAAAAGAAGACATTAGATATTTAGAAGAAATTCTAAACTGAATAATCATTAATGTCTCCTTGTCGCCGCCTACAGCAATATGCGTTTAATCGAACTGTCTTCCTTTTTCTAGTAAGAATTTCAATTTTCTTGATCACCATGCTGTAGGGGTGACGGAGATAGGAAAATTTTAGAGCAGGTTGATAGGGTAACTGCTCTATTACTACAAAACTTCTTTGCATTTTCCTAGTTTTCCGTCGAAATATAAAGTTTTCTCATTTGCAATCTTACCGATAGATTGTTTCTTATTGTCTTGTTAATTAACAACGCACAAAATACAAATTTTCACTGATTTTAACATAAAAATTACACAGCAAACGAGTTTGTTTGCGCGTTTTCACAGCCGAATTTGACAGCGAATGCAAAAAACTCATATGATAATATGAAGTTTTCTCCTTATCGACAGCGAGATATGATGACAAAAAAATCAGTGTTCCCTTAGCATCGGGCCGTTCCTGTTAGCTACCTGTTCCAAGCGCGAATTGTATGTAGGCATCTTGAGAATGGAACACTGGAGTGGAACATCAACCAATAACTCTGTGCTGATTTCCTATGCGCATCAAGTATCCATATTTGGATTTAATTTTCAAAAGGTGTAGTTTTCTGTTGGGCAAAGCTTGAAGGCACCCCACGGCGTAACAAAACGAGACCTGGCCCGGAGTAATGTGTCAAACGGTTCCAGGCTAGGTTCTCAGATTGACAGGGGAGGTGTTTAGTGGGTAGTCCAAGGGTATCCTCCATGGGAGTCCCACACTGCCAGACTCGGCGGGCGTAAATGCCTTCACCTCCCTACCACAAAAAAAAAGCTTTGAATAAAATTTGAAATTGAATTATAATATGGCGGAAAATTTTAAATTTGGGCTTAATTGAGATTTTCAAAGTAAATTAAACAGAAGACTCGAAAATATTTATGTGAATAAAAGTGTGATTTAATCACTGTAAACTGATTAAGAATTCCTTCTGAATTTAGTAAAAAATTATTTATTTACTTTATGTACTGGTTTATGCCGCCCTTTTCCTTTAACCGGACTTGGGACCGGCTCGGCCAAATTAAGGCGCAATATGGAGGGAAATTTCTATTTGATTTGGCGGTGACTACATACCTTTAATGAATAAGTTTATTAAAATATTGTCAAATAGCCAGTTTTTTAGATTTTTTTGCTATGAAGTAGTATCTTGTATGTATATATTTTTCAGCGAGGAGTTTAATCAATGAACTGTAGTGCTGGGTTGCATTCATGTGTCCAGCATGTGCATCGAAGAGCTCCTTCCCAATACATGATACTTGGACATATTGTAATATACTGTTTAAAGCCTTCATTTTTTGTTTTTCGAAGTATACGTGGGCCTTTCGTAGCTTGTTTGCCAAATGCATGCCTTCTTTCTCTTGGAGCTCCAGTAGTTTCACAATATATTCCCACTTTATAAATTGACCATCACCATCTACGAAAACCTCTAAATCAGCCAGTGCATTACGGATGAGGTTCAACATATGGCAAGGGTATGGATGAAGTACAATTTTGCCTTCATAATTATGTACCTTGATAAACCCTTGCGAATTCAGATCACGCACATCAGACCCTAGCAGTCTTGACATGGTAAAATTTGCCGATGCTCCATCAAACGTGATTCCCATAATATGCACGCTCGTATCAATGAGATTTTTAATACATAAAGTAACTATATTCAATTTTTGCTCGGCGTTCATATTGACAATTGGGAAGTACCTATTTATAACAACTGCCATGAAAACTAAAATGTGTGTTGCAATAGTATTGCTGCTGTTGTCTTCACCAAAATCAACATATCCGTGTGCACGTTCTCCATCTCAGTCGATATGTTACCTTATGCAAACCTTATTGAAAACCATATCACAAAAATTTTTTCGCCATTTGTGGTTGACTCAATTATTTTCTTAACGGCTGTGAATGATTCTTTCGTGAACTTTGGCTTGCAACCAACTTTCTCATACCACTTGCGCAACGTTCTCGAATGCGGCAGACAGTCATCAAATGCAGTATGAACATACTCATACGCTTTGGGTGAAAGAAAATTCAAATTTAGAGTAAACACTTTTGTTTCGTCACAGTAGGCTTTTGACATATTTTTTTCGGCTCTTGAAAATCTGTTGTTCGATAATTTGCCTGTTAGGGCCAGCAATATTTTCTAAGGTTTCACTCAACCCTTCACATATTAAATTCTTGTCTTTGAGTGACGAAAGTAATTGTTTCAAGCCACTTATTTTCGACGTTTTTCTTTTTCTGTCCTGTCTCAATGTATGGATCAGTCTGTTTTTGTGCTTGAGTTTGCTTTCAAGTAGTTTGATTTTGGCTTTTAATTTTCCAATTAGTTCATTTTCTGAACAAGTGAACTTTTCGCAATTTCCCTATTCAAATTAAACATTTACAGATGCATTTCGACCAAATTTTATATGCTTGCAACAAATTCCCACATTTACCTTCTAAACACATGGAATCAGGAGAAGATGAATACTAAAGACTACACAGTTGATAAAATAGAAGCGAATTGAGAATTATTTCAAAAATGCTATGTATTTGTTAATATAAACCTTTTATTTCAACTTACTACCTACTAACATATTTGCCTATATTGAAAAGACTAATACAACGCCAGCTTGTTGCTTTGTATTCAGCATCTGCAATCAATTATTAATGTAAGATTTCTATATGATAAAACAAAAAGAGCTGCACTTACATCAATATCCATTGAATTTTCTTGAAAGGCACTCTCCTCAATACACCTGCCAACTCGTGATATTTGCGGAGCCTTTTGAAAGTAAATAATGAAAATTGTGTTTATTTTTGCTGAATATTTTACCTCACCCAAACGGCGTTCATCGTGTACAGCTAAACTAGCACTATCTGCCACCTGCAAAACAATAAAACAAATTAGACTTCGTACTCAAATCCTCAACAAAATCATACCTCCCATACGCCGATGATTCGCTCCAGCCCTTCTTCGTCAACTTCATCTGAAATCTAAAAAACGAACTTATATCATTTGAAATGACATATATTTTAGAACACCTTATTGTTATGAAAAAAAACCTTCTTCTGAAATAATGAAATTACCGCCACAATTGCTACTCTGCATCTAAAAAAAACAACAAATAGAAACAATTTTGCATCTGCTTTACACAAAAACTTACTTTATTGGGAGACACTAGAGTTGAAGCGCAAATAACAGGCAACTGGTGCAAAATAAGCCCAATATAATATATTTTTCTCTAATATGATATTTTTATACCAGAGCCGAAATTGAGTTGTTCAATTCATTGGCATCTACACTGAATCCATAACAGCTCATTGCTTCGCTGGTGTCACATAGTTGCTAAACGAGTAATTCGTTTGTTGGATTAACTATTGTTGTAAATTTATAATAAAACTATTTACAATCGTCAACGATGAAAGAGCTTCCCTGCTCAGCGAACTAGTTGATATCGAATCCGTTTGGTGAAATCAAAATTTTGTCAAAACTCTAGAACTAGTTAATAGTGCAAAAAATTTTACAAATTGTCGTCTTTCACTCCCTATAACAAGGGGAACCGCACCTTCTCTCAGTACCATCCAGGTTGCGAATCTTATCAAATCCGAACCCGAAAATGCTCGGGCATATCAAAGCTTTTTCCACATCAATTCCACTGACATTTGTCGAATTGCATCACGTTATCCGTTCCAATTCGTTGGTAGGAAATCTGAAAATTAATTATCCACTGCCATTAAATTATGACATTAACTTAAAATTCATATATATTAATAAAAATTAGTTATCTTTATCAAATAAAATATTTTTTTCTCGTTGTTAATGTGTTACTTTACAAGATATAAAGGTGTTTCGCTTGAAACACTCAAGCTTCTTCAGTGAGATCTCACTTGAATCACTTAAGCTTCTTCAGTGAGATCTCACTGAGGGAACTTGCGTGTTTCAAGCAAAATACCTGCACATCAGATAAAATAACACATTAACGATGGGAGAATGAATACGTATAAGCGATGAAAACATTTTTTAAATTTTTGTATATTAAATTTTCGTTAGAAATCACCAGTACAACCTTCACCTGAAGCATCAAAATATTTTTATTTTATAGTGTAGCAGTAATATAAGCCACCGTCAGCCCACAGGAGTATTATTTGATAGATCAGTATCAAAATGAAATGTAGAATAGAAAAGTCAATATTTTGAAGAGTTTTTCCACTGAAAATTATTGCTTCCAAGTCATGCATTATTATGTTTACATCTCGGAAGGTGACCATTTTATTCGCTTAGTTTTCGCGCAGTACCACTATAACCTTGGGGGCAAGTTTTTGGTGGCAGGCTTGTAAAATTTTATTGATAAAGTCGATACCATTGATTTTTTCAAGCAAATTTTAAAATGATATTGCACATATATGAAGATGAAAAAATATATGTTTTATTATGTTCAGCATGTACAAAAATCACATTATTACTTAACGAATGTTTTTCAGATTTCCTGCTGATGAAAATGCAAGGGCAACTAGGTGCAGTTTAATTTTTCTCAAAAGATGGAATGTGGAAATTCCAATTTTGGTAGATATTAATGGACAACAATAGGTAAAATGTTCACTTTTATGAATCTCTTCTGGAGCTTAGCCATATTTTTATCTTTGCAGGCAAATCAAGTGGTGTAGCACCTGTATTGGTTTCAAGCGTTTCGCTGGATGGGGAAGTTAGTACATTATCGAGGATGGTGAATAAGTTTATGTTAACTATGGGCTACTATTGAAGAAATGTATATTATGTTATTGTTGTATTATTATTTTCATTGTAATCCATAAATGCTTTTTATTACATTTTCATTCAATTTTCAAATGAATTAAAAACAGTTTCGAAATAATTAGACTTTATATTTCCAAAAATTTAGCTTTTTTGAAATAATTCGCAGTTTGCTTTTGTTTGTCAACTGTTTAGTCTTTTGTATTCAACCTCCCTCTAAGTCAATTTGTTTAGAAGGTAAATGTGGAAATCCGTTCAAGGGATGCAATCTTGTAGAGATTTTTCTGTACATGATTTAATTTGAGTAGAGGAATTGTCGAAATGAACTGTGCTCCGAGAATCAAATAATAACAAAGCTACGAGTGAAAAAAGGTTCTTGAAAGCACTCACGGACAAGAACAAAAAATTCTGTTTGGCATTCAGAAATTTCCGCTTGGCAATATTTCAACGAATTAGCATATTTTAAAGCCATGTGGTTGTTTCACGCAAAGCGTAGATCAATCTTGTTAAAAGATTTGTAACTGTGAAGGTGTAGCACCAAACACAAAATATTGTTGGTTAGGTGGAAACATCTAGTCAACTCTGCAATACTAACTTCACAAAATATTCCGAGAAGATGTAACGGTGGAGCACCTGTTACTCTTTTATATTAATGAGGTGTAACACCAAATTAATTCCAAGCAAACAAAAATCTGTTCACTCACACGAAAAAAGGATCACAGGCGGAACACCTTTGATTGTATTTGTGTTGATTTAGTACAACACCAAATCAAATACACTATAACGCGGTATATGTCACTGTTGTACTTAAAAGAAACCCAGGGAAAAATCTATCTCGATCTGAAACACTCCGTGGTTGAATAACAACTGAATTTTTAATAACGTAAAATATTGAAAGAATACAATCTCAAACTTACAGACTAAACAAAAATGAATGCATGTGAAAATGCTTACTATGTTCTAATATTACAACGTACGTTGGCAATCTTGAAAAAATGTCTTAAGTGGCAAACGATAAACTCAAAGCTAAAGATATATCATATTTTGAGATAAAATTTGATGACCAATGCAATGTGGGGATAATGTAAACGCTATTGAAATTGAAATTGGATATATTATTTTGTTGCAACATTGTTATAATAACAAAATGAATATATTCAAAGTATGACTGAAAATTGATATTGCCAACGTACATTTGTGTACAGTTAAATTGAAAAATATGAGGACACCGTTCAAATTTAAAATTATTTTGAGGGATATGAAAATGATTTTTTTTTCTAAACAGAATTCTTGAATTTAACAAATCTCAATGAATATACATTTCACTCAAAAAAGGCAGTATAAAACCCGTGGCACCGGAAATTGCGGCTTTATTCCGCCGAAGACGGTCCGAAGCACGGTTATGAAAGGCAGAGGGACTGCAATTGTAGTAGTAGTTGAGTTTGTAATCACCAGAGAAACAGATATATTTTTCAATTGTTAAAGGCGCTGTGAGGTTTCTATTTATCTCACTAACGTTTTACAAACAAGCCAAGTCTGAAATAGAAATATTATCATTCAATTATGCAACAGCAGTTAACTTTTACATAATCAAAATCTTCTAAATTTTAGCCCCCTTCTTTGAGCACACCCTTCGACAATTAAATCAAAAGACCAACGTTCGTGGCGCATCTGTAAATGACGACAAAGTTTGAGCTGATGTTCCACTCCAGTGTTCCATTCTCAAATTTCTAGGCCATGGAACAGGAAGCTAACAGGAACGGCCCAATGCAAATGGAACACGGCATTTTCTTGTGATCAATTCTCTTTGTTGATACAAAGGATTGTTCTTATCATCATATGTTTTGTTGCATTGGCTGTCAAGTTTGACTTGCCTAGAATGTGTTTTCAGGTGTAAACAAACTCTTTCGTGTAAAGTTTTTCAGTTAAAAACAGTGCGAGTTCGGATTTCGAGAGTGACAAACGACAATAAGATCATAACTAAATAATTAGACAGTGAGAAATGTATCTGATGTACAGGTATTTCGCTTGGAACACGCAAGTTCCCTCAGTGAGATCTCACTGAAGAAGCTTAATTGATTCAAGTGAGATCTCACTGAAGAAGCTTGAGTGTTTCAAGCGAAACCCTTTTATATCTGATAAAATAACACATTAACGATGAGAAAAAAAAATATTTTATTTGACAAAGATAACTAATTTTTATCAATATATATGAATTTGAAGTTAATGTCATAATTTAATGGCAGTGGATAATTAATTTTCAGATTTCCTACCAACGAATTGGAACGGATAACGTGATGCAATTCGATAATGTCAGTGGAATTGATGTGGAAAAAGCTTTGATATGCCCGAGCATTTTTCGGGTTCAGATTTGATAAGACTCGCAACCTGGATGGTACTGAGAGAAGGTGCAGTTCCCCTTGTTATGGGGAGTGAAAGACGACAATTTGTAAAATTTTTGCACTATTAACTAGTTTTAGAGTTTTGACAAAATTTTGATTTTACCAAACGGATTCGATATCAACTAGTTCGCTGAGCAGGGAAGCTCTTTCATCGTTGACGATTGTAAATAGTTTTATTTATAAATTTATAACAATAGTTCATCCAACAAACGAATTACTCGTTTAGCAACTATGTGACACCAGCGAAGCAATGAGCTGTTATGGATTCGGTGTAGATGCCAATGAATTGAACAACTCAATTTCGGCTCTGGTATAAAAATATCATATTAGAGAAAAATATATTATATTGGGCTTATTTTGCACCAGTTGCCTGTTATTTGCGCTTCAACTCTAGTGTCTCCCAATAAAGTAAGTTTTTGTGTAAAGCAGATGCAAAATTGTTTCTATTTGTTGTTTTTTTTAGATGCAGAGTAGCAATTGTGGCGGTAATTTCATTATTTCAGAAGAAGGTTTTTTTTCATAACAATAAGGTGTTCTAAAATATATGTCATTTCAAATGATATAAGTTCGTTTTTTAGATTTCAGATGAAGTTGACGATGAAGGGCTGGAGCGAATCATCGGCGTATGGGAGGTATGATTTTGTTGAGGATTTGAGTACAAAGTCTAATTTGTTTTATTGTTTTGCAGGTGGCAGATAGTGCTAGTTTAGCTGTACACGATGTACGCCGTTTGGGTGAGGTAAAATATTCAGCAAAAATAAACACAATTTTCATTATTTACTTTCAAAAGGCTCCGCAAATATCACGAGTTGGCAGGTGTATTGAGGAGAGTGCCTTTCAAGAAAATTCAATGGATATTGATGTAAGTGCAGCTCTTTTTGTTTTATCATATAGAAATCTTACATTAATAATTGATTGCAGATGCTGAATACAAAGCAACAAGCTGGCGTTGTATTAGTCTTTTCAATATAGGCAAATATGTTAGTAGGTAGTAAGTTGAAATAAAAGGTTTATATTAACAAATACATAGCATTTTTGAAATAATTCTCAATTCGCTTCTATTTTATCAACTGTGTAGTCTTTAGTATTCATCTTCTCCTGATTCCATGTGTTTAGAAGGTAAATGTGGGAATTTGTTGCAAGCATATAAAATTTGGTCGAAATGCATCTGTAAATGTTTAATTTGAATAGGGAAATTGCGAAAAGTTCACTTGTTCAGAAAATGAACTAATTGGAAAATTAAAAGCCAAAATCAAACTACTTGAAAGCAAACTCAAGCACAAAAACAGACTGATCCATACATTGAGACAGGACAGAAAAAGAAAAACGTCGAAAATAAGTGGCTTGAAACAATTACTTTCGTCACTCAAAGACAAGAATTTAATATGTGAAGGGTTGAGTGAAACCTTAGAAAATATTGCTGGCCCTAACAGGCAAATTATCGAACAACAGATTTTCAAGAGCCGAAAAAAATATGTCAAAAGCCTACTGTGACGAAACAAAAGTGTTTACTCTAAATTTGAATTTTCTTTCACCCAAAGCGTATGAGTATGTTCATACTGCATTTGATGACTGTCTGCCACATTCGAGAACGTTGCGCAAGTGGTATGAGAAAGTTGGTTGCAAGCCAAAGTTCACGAAAGAATCATTCACAGCCGTTCAGAAAATAATTGAGTCAACCACAAATGGCGAAAAAATTTTTGTGATATGGTTTTCAATAAGGTTTGCATAAGGTAACATATCGACTGAGATGGAGAACGTGCACACGGATATGTTGATTTTGGTGAAGACAACAGCAGCAATACTATTGCAACACACATTTTAGTTTTCATGGCAGTTGTTATAAATAGGTACTTCCCAATTGTCGATATGAACGCCGAGCAAAAATCGAATATAGTTACTTTATGTATTAAAAATCTCATTGATACGAGCGTGCATATTATGGGAATCACGTTTGATGGAGCATCGGCAAATTTTACCATGTCAAGACTGCTAGGGTCTGATGTGCGTGATCTGAATTCGCAAGGGTTTATCAAGGTACATAATTATGAAGGCAAAATTGTACTTCATCCATACCCTTGCCATATGTTGAACCTCATCCGTAATGCACTAGCTGATTTAGAGGTTTTCGTAGATGGTGATGGTCAATTTATAAAGTGGGAATATATTGTGAAACTACTGGAGCTCCAAGAGAAAGAAGGCATGCATTTGGCAAACAAGCTACGAAAGGCCCACGTATACTTCGAAAAACAAAAAATGAAGGCTTTAAACAGTATATTACAATATGTCCAAGTATCATGTATTGGGAAGGAGCTCTTCGATGCACATGCTGGACACATGAATGCAACCCAGCACTACAGTTCATTGATTAAACTCCTCGCTGAAAAATATATACATACAAGATACTACTTCATAGCAAAAAAATCTGAAAAATTGTCTATTAGACAATATTTTAATAAACTTATTCATTTTAAAGGTATGTAGTCACCGCCAAATCAAATAGAAATTTCCCTCCATATTGCGCCTTAATTTGGCCGAGCCGGTCCCAAGTCCGGTTAAAGGAAAAGGGCGGCATAAACCAGTACATAAAGTAAATAAATAATTTTTTAGTCAATAATTTTGTTTATTTGATATCCGCAGGCCAATCCTCTTTTTTCTTTAAAAGCCGTCGGGCCTTGCTTAGTTGTGTGAGCAGACACGTTTCGACTACTTTGAGTCATCTTCAGTGTCTAAAGGATGTGTTGAAGGGAGCGACTTTATATAGTCGTAGGATGGGTAATTAGCGAATAGGTAATTAGCGGATGGGTAATTAGTGGATGGGTAATTAGCGGATGGGTAATTAGTGGATGGGTAATGCGGTCAGGAAGTAAATTACTCAATTATACCAGGTAGGGGGATATTATGTTTTTGTTTTTTTGCTTGTTGGCTGTCCGTTTGTTCTGTTTCATCTCGTTTCCGTTTTCGTCTAAGAGTGTGGTCTAGGACTGAGAAAATTGCGTCGGAATTGGTAACAAGTTGTTCGTTGATAATATCACCGTCTGTCTTTCTATGTTTATAAATTTCAAGCCTTTCTAGGATGTCAAGTCTCGGTCCTTTGTTTTGTTTGTGTAGCAATTTCATAGAGTTTGTCATAGCATCAGGCTCATGTGCGTTGTTTTGTAGGTGCGTCGCATAATTGGAGTCTGCCTTGTTGTATAAGAAAGATCGTAGGTGCTCTTTGTATCTTGTCGTTAGTTTTCGTGTTGTCCTTCCTATATATACCATGTCGCAGTCCTTGCATGTCAGTTTGTATATGCCGCTGCCTTCGTATATCATCGTGTCATTCAGTTTTGGCTTCAGTGTGTTTCCAATGTTGTTGTTCGTTTTGAATGCAGTTTGCAATTTGTATTTCCTAAGGAAGTTTGATAGTTTGTATGTCTCTTTGCCTACGTATGTTAACGATACCCACTGTTGGTCGTTCTTATGAGTTTCCGTCGGTTGGCGTTCCTGTTTTTGTTTGTACTGTGTGACTAGTTTGTCAATGTCGCATTGTTTGTATCCGTTATTATTAGCTATTCTGTAAATGTTGTTTAGTTCGTTGGAATAGTTAGTAGGAGTCATGGGGATGGAGTGAAGCCTCTGCACCATTGATCTGTATGCTGCTAGCTTATGTTGTGCGGGGTGGTTAGATGTTTCATGTATGGTATGATCAGTTGTGGTTGGTTTTCTGTATATTTTGTAGTCCAATCGTGTTTGTTCACGTGTCACAGTTAGGTCCATATAGTTGAGTTGTCCGTTTGTTTCTTTTTCCATAGTGAACTTTATATTCGGGTGAATTTCATTCATATAGGCAAGTAGTTCGTCTTGTTTATTTTCTTGTGAGTCAATAACAATGAAACAGTCATCCACATATCGTCTGTAATATATTGCATTGAATCTTTTGACAACTTTGGGTATAAAGACTTCTTCCAAAGATTGTAAGAATATTTCTGACATTATTGAGGACATTGGATGTCCCATACCCAGACCGTCTTTGGCAATGTATGTGTTGCTATTGAACTTAAAATAGTTCTGTTTGATTGTGGTCTTTATGACATTGAGTATTTGATCTGTGAATCGTCGACTGTTGTTGAATGAAAGTTTTTCTTTTAGTATGGCCAGTGTTTCATCGACAGGGATAGACGTATAGAGGTTGGTGATGTCTAATGATAAAAGTTGACAATTTTCAGTCAATTTTAAAGAAGTGGTAGAATTTGCTAGCTCGCGGCTGTTCTTTAATGCGTATTTGTCGTCAAGGTGCACGACATCAGCCATTATCGTTGCCAAGTACCGTGCTAATTGGTATGCAGGAGCTGGGCGGTAGTTGACAACAGGACGGATAGGAATATTGGGTTTGTGGAGCTTAGGTTGTGCTTTAAGGGGTGGTGTGTATGGATTTGGGTTTATGTAGCGTTGCTTAGTATTAGGAGGAATAATTAGTGGGGATTGTATAATGGCAGTACGTAAGTCCGCTTGGAACCTATTGGTGGGGTCTTTGTTTACCAGTTTGTAGCCGTTGGCGTTAATGAAGTCTATTGTTTTTTGTACATAGTCCGTTGTTTTTAGGATCACCGTTGTATGTCCTTTGTCAGCCTTCGTCACTGTTAGTAGGTTATCCGTTAGCTTTGTCTGAATGTGTCTTAATATCTTATGGTCTTCGTGGAAATCCGTTTTGTTTATGCTAGTGCGTATTTTTTGTAGTATGTCTACTGCAGTATGCCTTGCATGTGTCTGTTGTTCCTGCGGCAGTTTGTTAATGGCTAGTTCAGTGTCGATTACTAGTTGTTCTAGGTCTTTGTTGCAGTTTGTATTATGTAAGTTGTGTTTCAGTCCCTTATTTAACAGCTCCATTTCTTGTGTCGTAAAAGGCGTATCTGATAGGTTTACAGTTCGTGGATAGAAAGTTCTGTTTGCTGGTCTGGTCATTTTGTTTTGTTTTTTCATCAATTTGTCAAGTTTTTTCGTCATGGTGTCATATTTAGTTTTGAGCTGAATATCAATGTTTTGCCTCACGTCATTATAAAACTGTAGAAAGTTTTCAGTTTGTATAGTGTTAGTTAATTGTAAGTGTGAGGAAAACTAGGAAAATAAAAAGAAGCTTTGTAGTAATAGAGCAGTTACCCTATCAACCTGCTCTAAAATTTTCCTATCTCCGTCACCCCTACAGCATGGTGATCAAGAAAATTGAAATTCTTACTAGAAAAAGGAAGACAGTTCGATTAAACGCATATTGCTGTAGGCGGTGACAAGGAGACATTAATGATTATTCAGTTTAGAATTTCTTCTAAATATCTAATGTCTTCTTTTCAAAATAATCCAGAACTAATAAACGCCTCGCACACCGATTTTGTTTCAAATCAACATAATATCAAAGAAAAACTGCGATATATTATTACGCATTATTCATTATTGTTTCTTTGCATTGGAAATGAATTCAAATTTATCAATAAAACCGTATAATAATAATATTAGTTAAAAACATAAACAACCACCAAGAAGCAATTCTGTTTGTTCGTACACAATTGTCATTTTTATTCATTAATTGTGCGCACCCACCCATATAAAAAAATATCATATGCAACCTACCTTGAGGCTTGCCTCGAAAAGATACGTGTAGAGTGTTGCGATGTTCCTCGACGCATTGAGTCGAAGAGCAAACGTCAGTGAGTGTACAGTAAAAAGTCGGTGTAATAAGAAGCTAATTCCTATCCTATCGTGAAGAAGTAAAATTAAGTGAGAGTTGTACGCTAAAATTTGTAAGTGGGCTTCAAAGTGAGAAAAAACGTATCTTGGTAAGTAAATGAGCGAAGAAATCGGCATCACAAGCAGTTGATTGCTTCAACCACCATATTTCCGACTTGGGCGTCTGCTTCGCGAGTGGGTTTTGTTCTTTTGGAGTCCATTTGCAAAAGCTCTTTCTGACTGCATATCATTCTGAAGCTAGTGAATTTGTCGCAGGGGAGTTTATTGAAGTATATAGATTTAATGCTTCCCTAAACTGGTCACTTGCTACATTTATTGCATAAAACTACTACTACCATTTTTTTAAATAAACCGGTACTGAGATTTAACAAAATCAGATGTTTTCGTTTCATAAGCGAGAGTTTAGCGTTCAACCGAAGGATGTTGTATATGCCGTGCTAAATCGAGCCGTTCTCAATTCACAGACTCAAAGAAATATTAATTTAGAGAAGTCACGCCACGAGGAAATTTGTTTAGCATCTTTTTTTCCGCTCGCGTTGTAGAATGTGACATTAGCATTTGTGGAACCACCATGATGAACAGGTGTTTTGCGAAGCGGTTTCTATTCTTCCCGCTACCAACTATGATTTAAAGAAAGAAAGCATTTGCATACCCATACTGCGCGGACAGAATCTCGTGCCTTATTTACGGTTAATAACAATTTAATGCGTGAAATTGACGCAATAAAGGCGGCGTCAAGCTGTTATCTTTGCAAGTTAGTTTTCTGTCAAGCGATTCCACGATTTACGGCACGTCCCAACTTTTCTCTCATCTCCGCTCAAAGAAAAGCATCATATCTGATTCCTGAAGAGAAAAAGATCCGATTGCAATACGAAAATTCTTGGATTCGAATGTGTCCGGTTTTAATTACGAGGAAATGTGCGATTGCAACTTTATCTGAGTTTTACGTTTCCGAGTATGCGGAGCTTGTAAAAGCGCTAAATTTTGCTTGTGGGTGTGTGTAACAACTGGTTTATTGGAAAATGAAAATTGTTTGAGTAGTTTCTATTTTGTGGAATATTTGCTGAAAGAAATTCATTTTTTTGATACAAGAATGTGCGGAAAGCGTCTTGGGAAGAAAACGAAAACCACCCCAAAAAGCAGCCCAGATTCAGTGGCGAGCGCTTGTGAGCGCCCTCGTGAGAGGACAATTGGTCGTCGAGTTCTCTGGCTCATGGGGGAAGGCCGGATTGCCTAAGCACAAGCAAAAGTAAGGATTCAAACCATGTTTCATCTCCGTTCCAACCTAATTCCTTAACACATATTGCAGCCAAAATCTCGTGAGAAGAGGATGCTTTTACACAACTTGGCCGCAGACAACTTGAGAGTTCCTATTGTGGAAGATGTCGCTGTCACAAGGGGTGCGCTGTTTGTTAAATCGTTCGGCACTCACAACCGGAAAATCATCGTCCATACAGAATTTTGAGGTCGCAGCGGCTACTGCTAATAGGAGTTCTCACCTCAATGTATACCAGTAATCAGTGCATTATTTCAAGTAACAGTAAAGTTGTTAGCGTTTGCATGCATGTCTCTATTAGTGCTCCTAAGACTTTAGTTCGTATTCATGATTGGATTACCTTCCGCTTACTGAGTACAGTTGGTACTTTGGTGAATATATTTAAACTAACGGCAAGGAACGGTCAAACAAGTTTTCATTTTCTTTTGTGACTTGTAGAGGGCAGGCGACTTTGACTTTCCGTAGCAATTTGAAGTGAATCGAAGACCTCTGACGAATTCGCGCGAGTGTTTTACTTTTACTCCACACAAATTAAAAGTCAGAGAATTTCCACCACAAGAAAACGTGTTCGGAGTTTGGTTCTGCGGAAGTTTTTCGGCAGCAATTATTTCCGGTTCATGTTTCGCAAGTTTCGGGCCTCCTGAAATTGCCTTGAACGTGGTTAAAGCACATGAAGAATATCGGAATGTGCACGGACCGCTGCCATCTCGTATTCTTTTCTATAGAGATGGTGTTGGTGAAGGTGAATTCAATCAAGTAGCCAAGATTGAAAGTAATACAATCCGGAAACATCTCACGGAAATTTATACCCAAGCTGGAGTTGCGAAAAGCCCCAAATTTTGCTTTTGAGATCGTTTACGAGCGTATTAAGACTCAATATTTCCTAAATCAAAATAATCCGCCTCCGGGGACAGTTGTTGATGATATTATCACTCTTCCGGAGAGATATAATTTCGTCTCAGTATCTCAATCAGTTTGCCAAGGTTCTGTAACTCCTCTCACTATAGCATTATCGATGATAATATTGTATAATAATTGATCAGGCACAGCTCGTGTTCTGGCCGTTTGCCAATACGTTCACAAACTCACAATTTTGGTGGCGCAGAGTATTCACCAATCTACATCAAATTTGTTGGAGAAGAACTTGTACTCCTTGTAGGAAGTAAGGAAAAGATTACTTCTTTTTTCTTGATTTTATTGAAATAATTAAGTTCTCGTTATTTTTTTATATATTCTTAGTCTTTGAATTTGATTATATAATCCTTGTTAAAAGGTTAATCATATACAGGTTTTGCATTTGAAGAATATGTTTCTTATAAGAGCGTCCACTGTAAAATTGTTCGTTGTTCTCACCGGAATAATTCCCATACTGAATACTTCTGACGAATGAGTAATCATCCGGTTTTCTCTTTTTGGCCAAAAAGTATTCGTAGCATTTTCGAAGTTACAAATTTACATCTTTTTTCCAACCCTGCCGCCGCGAACGTAAGAGCAACGTCAATTCACTATTTTGAAACTAGAAAAAATTATAATTATCTATGTTCATATATCTTTATAATATCTTATTTTCCAACAAATTTCCTTAGTTAAATTTATCGTTTTGGTTTATTTTTAATATATATATATTTCTTTTGTTCGAAATAAAGAAATTTTGAGTTTAATGGACCTTTCGGTCTTTCCATTTTCACCCTTCTGACCAGGTATAGGACCCGGTACGGTGGCAGGCTCTCACCACCAGATATGAGCCAGCCATCGGGCACCTACTAACCTCCTTTTGTTTCAGGTACTATCGCGGGTTGAGTGACCCGAGCAAGGTGCCTTTTTATGGCATAGGGTTATGTCATCGAATTGCCTAACTCTATGACATAAATTGGTCACCGGGGTACTTCTCCTCTGACGGGAAGGCTCATGCAAGTTATGTTGTATGAGCTTTCCACTCAGAAGAGAAATACTTGGCCACTGCAACATTTATGGATTTTGATCCGGTTGGGCGGGTGCGAGGGGGCACCATCACCACTCGGTTGTCCCACTCTTATTTGTGGGCCATGAGCCTCGTCAGCTAATGACGAGGTAACTCTAAAGTCCGCCCATTTTTACTTGTTCAACTTGTTCTCGGAACAAGTCATTTCCCCCTGTTGTAGCTGCCTACAATTTTGCGACTTCGGTCGCCTTTCTTTTGAGACCCAAGGATTCGTGAATGCGAAATTATTTTGTAGTGGGTCCTTGTGCTGGGGAAACGAACCCGCCCCACAACACCGCAATGCTAGCCTGCCAGCGCATTCACGCGTCCTCAGACAAGGGAATTCTCGGCGGATTTCTACACCTTCCTCTGCCGAGGCAGCAGACCATCGCTGCAGTCCTTCACGGACTTGGTTACATACACCTATTCACTACAGTTTCTAAAATCATGTGCATGGTGAAAATATGCAATTATAGAACGCATCGTCAGCCCACAGGAGTAACATTTCCTACGTTAGTATCAACATAAAACGTAGAAAAGAAAATACAATATTTGGAAGTGTTTTTTTCACTCAAAATGACTGCTTCCAATTCATGCACGATTATGTTAACATTTCGGGGGCGACCATATTATTCGATTAGTTTTCGCGCAGTACCGCCTGAATCTTTGCTAGCATATTGGTTGAATAATTTTATTGATGAAATCAATTTGATATCTTTTTTCAGGAGTCTGTTAAATGATATTGGACATACGAATGTATGAAGATGAAAAAAATAATTAATGGATAACAATCGGTAAACTGTTCACTTTTATAAATCTCATCTGGATCTCAGACATATTTTTATTTTTGCAGGCAAACGCAACGAGCTTAGTGACAGTATTGATTTCAAGCACTTCTCTGGATAGGGAAGCTATTTCATCCTCGAAAGCGGAAAGCAGAGTCCCGAAGTTGATAGTTTTCTTCTTTTAACTGTGGGCATATATTGAACGAATTCCATTTATTATATTATTGAATTTTCAAATGAATAAAATTAATTTCGAAATAATTAGTCTTTATTTTAACAAGCAAGAAAAGATGCTTTGTACAAATAATTCGAATTTCGCATTAAGACTTTTCATCAATTTTAGCCTGTATCAACGAGATAAATTTACTATCGGGACGCAGTGTAATACATTCAAAGAGAAGCGTTGGATTTTTAGGATTAATCACTGGTTTGAGATATTCAACAGTAATAGACGACATATTTATAACCAATAGTATGCCCAAATTTGTTCCCTCGCATAAATTAAATCAAGATCACATCAAGTTATTTTTTATCCACTCGATCAAGTCTCGGCTATAGCAATATACTAACTGTAAGGCAATTTACTGCCAGGTATGAGAAGCTTTTATTTACTCTAAATAGTATACTTAAAAATGTTCAAGTGGCATGCATCGGAAAGCAACTGTTTGTTGCATATGGTGAGCACATGAACTACAAACGACACTTCAGTTTGTTGATTAAGCTTATGGCAGAAAAATATAGTTACACAAAATACCATTTCATTGCGAAATCAAAATCAGAATAAATTTCTGTTAGGCAGTATCTCATCAAATTAGTACACCTTAAAGGTATGCAGTTCTCTCACACATAGCGAAGATCAAGCTCAACGATTATACATTTCACCTTAATTCCACCAAAGACAATCCAAAGCCTGGTTATGAAAGGAAAAGGGAGGTGAAAAAGTATAAAAGAATGAAGAATGATAAGTTTAGTAGCAGTTGAATTTGTAATTACCTAAGAAACAGATTTAGTTTTTGTTTATTAAATGGCGCAGTGAGGTTTCTTTTTATCTAAATAAAGTTTTGTAAACTCTTCCAGTCTGAAATAGGAACATTATCAACAAAATGTGAGTTGATGTTCCACTCCAGTGTTCCATTCTCAAAGGATTAATGATTATGCTTAGGGAGGGAAGAAAAGGAGTAAATGACAGGCCAAAAAATTTCCGAATATCGGGCATGTACTTATAAGGCTTCCTTGATAGCATTGGTAGTGGCTTAAGCCAAGGGTAGTCTCAGAAAAGCAGGGCCTTTTTTTTAAGTCAAAATGAATTTATATATTTTACAAGTTCCTCATTTAAGGTGCCTAAGGCAAATTTGAGAATTAACTTAACTTTGGATTAAATGCAATCAATGAACATGTATCTTTAGAGATTATTGATAAAAATTGAATGAGATAATGAAGAGCAACTGTTTAGTTTTCTGAGGAATATTTTGGAAACACCAGGGACTACCACGTGGAGGTTGGAGTTAGGAAATTTAGACACAAATAACGTCAAACAAATATTGAAACAAATACATCAGATAAAAAAAGAACGTTGCGTGTACCTCATTTAGTCCCCAGGTCTAGAAGATTTTTTTTTTGGATATAATAATATTCATGGCAATATATTTTCTATCAGATACCCTTACATGCTGCAAAAGTGAATTGTCTTATTTACTTTTTGGTGAATAGAGCGTCTTTCTGACTTCTTCTTTGATATAAAATAATAGCGGGTGTTGTGGTACTTTTCAATTATCAAACTTAAAAGGGAGCAATAGTGACCACTTCCAATCATATTTTGTTTGTAGTCACTGAATAATTCCTTTTTAAAAAATACCTTTGAACTTCTATTATAATTTTAAAATATTGTTTTCTATCCAATATCTTTTCATCATTAGTCATTGGTTTTATATTTCGTCCAAGGATGCTTTCCATCTTTTGGCAAATTTGTTTTACACTTTCCGAAGGTGATTTCATATAGCTTTTGTTTTGTAGGCCATAAGTGATCTTTCCAAAAATTCGCCTTCGATGGAAGCCAAACACTCCATGCATTTTAACGTTTTTTCTATTTTGAAGATAACAAACCCAGCGATATGATCGACGACGTAGGAAACATCTTCAGTTGATTTTGCTGGATAATTAGCGTAGCTGTGTTCCATTATGAATTGCTCTTCAAGATTTTCATAGGGTTGTTGAAATTCAAAATATTGCTATCATCTATGCTTTCACTACAGTCCAATAGTTGTTTCCTTCCAACATTGCAATTGATTGCATGTTGTGGATCATCTGCTAACGACTGTGTTTCAAATATTTAGAGATAGTGAAGCTGTTCTAAAGGTTCGCAGTTCCCCAAACCTCCTTCACGAATTGCACATCGAACCAAAGCTTTTTGTAAGTATACATGAATTGTCGTACGGTCGGGTTGTTGTTTCGTCCCAAATTTGAACGAATCGACCAGAAGAATAGTTCTATATGGTCCTGATTTATTTTAAACAAGGGAATATGCTTGAAGATACCCATTGAAATGAATCGATCGTAGATTGGTTCGATGTTCTTAAGACAGGTTATTATACCAACGAATCCAGATTTTTGCGGGGACCTGATGATGTTCGTTCCGCATTCCAAATTCAGTTCTGAGAGATAAACTATAAATGAATTCGCAAGCTCTTTAATTTCATTGATGTTGCCTTCACAAAGAGCTTATTTGGTGGTTTCAGGTTCATTAATCTTTCGACTATTCAATATGTCAAAGCTGTCATTGATAACTCGAATAAACTTTGACAATAGCTCACTACCTTTGAATTCTGGAAGCTTCAGTACCTCTTTGCAAAAATCAAGGGCATCTGTGACTGATTTGATAAAAAGTTGCACTGCAAATTTCACCTTCATTTTTCGCTGTTCAAACTATATATGAGCCTAGCGTATTTTATTACCCAGGTGTAACGATTCTCTATTTTGGAGTTTGTGTAATCGTTCTAAATAGCACCATTTGATTTTATTTTTACCATGCATACGAGTAAATACTTTTGAACGTGCCAAATAATTACGGATGAGTTTGATCATGTGCCATGGGTCAGGGTGAATCAAGCAATCATTTTCGTTATGTCACATCCTAGTGGCTAGAAAAGTCTGAAATTGACGGCTGCCGCATCATGAGTAATACCAATGACTTCAGCGCCTGTGCTTAGTAGACGATTGGAGAAAATACTGATTAGGTTCGCTTTTTGTTCCGCAATCAACGAAGCTCTCGGAAAAAAACCCAAGTGGTATCTTCCAAGACCTGTTTGCCGCTACAGCTATGAAGACTAGAATTTGGACGGTAATCTCTTGTTCACTGCTACCATCACCAATTTTCATACGATTTCTCGTTTGCCCACTCAATTTGCTTCTGTATGAACATTTCGTCAAAGCTTAAATGAAGCACCAAAGTTTGGTGTTTTTTTCTCGCTTCTTCACATGCTTTTTCAATAGCCGTAAAAGATTGTTTACTGAAGCCAGGTGCTCAATGAATGTTGGATTTTCTCGGACATATTTGTAAGCATTTGGCGACAGAAAATTTAAATTTAAAGCAAACGTTCTGAGTTGCTCGTCATATTTTTTCGGCGCAGCTCCTTTGAGCTTTAGTATTAGTGTTTCGACTAGTTTATTCTTTGAAGAAATTTCACAGAGTTTTCCGCTGGCTTTTTCGTTCAAAAGACTCTTCTTCTTCAACAAATTTAGCAAGGAGCTTATTTTGCTAACCCTTTGTCGCTTGTTCCTAAGTCTATCCTGCAATAATTTAACTTTTCTGCCACGCTCAATGACTACTTCTCTCATCTTCTTCAGCTTCATATACGTCCTGCTTTTCGTTATTAGATCCTGAACGCTTGGACCTTAGCTTTTGAAGCAATCTTTGATCGATATTTTATTCACCTTTTTGGAAAAAAATGCAGCATCAAATTATCATCCTAATTGGAAAGAAAAAATACACACGACGTTCACGTAGCATACTTTGGCAAAATACTATTTGTTAGTCTTAAACAAACAAAAGTCTTTACCCGAAAAGAAGAAAATTCCGAACAAAGTGACAAAGTTTTCTTGCGTTTGTCGAAACTGGAAAGTGAATTCTAGTTATTATATCAGATAAAAGTCATCTTTGATTGCTTTGATTCAATTACTTATATTGTATTGCATATGGCAGTGTTAAAAGAATGAAAGATAAATTGGTAATTCTTACGTCTTTATTTTAGTTTATAATGTTCGAATTTAAGTTAATATAATATTTAAAGAATAAATTTGGAAGAAAATAAATTTGTTCCCAATACGATTTTAGAGCAAAGCTATTGACGTCCAAACATTAACCTAAGACTACACATAAATGTTAAAACTAACATAAAACTACGATAGAGCTTTGAAATTAAGTTTAAGACAAAGAGTTTATTATGCCGAAAACGAAAAAACTTACAGTTCTAGAAGGGAAGTTTATTTGATCGGTTCTATTAATAGAATTTCCTTCTGTGGCAGATTCGGAATCGACCATCATTACGCAGTCCGCTTCAATGGTAATCTAGGACAAAAATTATTATAATATTATTATTGGTATTCAAATATAATGCAGCAAAACACTTAGACTCTCTAAATTCGGGCTTACAGCCATCATTATATTGGGGGTAGCATTCAATAGAGCTGAATACTGAAACAGTAAAACGCCAAAATCAACGAAGCATCAAATATAATAGAAATTTACGCTCTCAAAACTGTCCGCAAGCAATGGAGCCGGGTGTAGTGTTGATGGGCGTTGTACTGTAAAAAGTCTCAAATATAATTGAATCTTACATTTTACATATTGGATTCATACTTTGCTTTTATTTTTTCAGTCGCTAAGTCCACCTTGAACAAGTCCTAAAAACCACGATGTTCATAATTTTCAAAATAATAGATAACATACACCTACATTTCCGGAATCCGGGCTTAGCACCATACAATTTCATGAGTCATCAATGGCTGGGTGAACCGTATTTACTGTATACAAATCCTGAAATCAAATATTAGATATAAAATAGGTCCAAAATTTTCATTTAGCCATTACATACATCGCCTGAATCTAGCATCACATCAATACTGCAAGCTGTATGAATTACCGCTCGTTGATTTGTTTGATTTGAAACCTGAACAAAAAATGTTATAACTGATGTTACATAGCATATACTCGTATTAAAACTTACCCTCTCCAGGCCTTTCGTACACATCGCTGTAGCTGAAGAGCTTGTATCAACACTAATTTATAATTGTAGAGTTAATAATGATGACATTATGCAAAAAAATAAGATATACCTCCTCGAAAATAATTTTATTTATCATAGACTTCAGCAAAAGCATGGAAGATTAAAAATTGCATTAAAATTTAAGAATGAAGAAATCCATACATCCTCCAACTCCGTTTTAGAGCTCACTAAACTATTTGAATGGCTAAGGTTCGCAATTTCGTCATTTTTTGTCCAAGAGCCCTGAAATTGAGCATGCTAAATGTTAAGTTTGGGTAGCTAAATACCACTAACACTTTCCAGGACAATTAACTTATTCGCGGAAACCGAAGGAATCGTTTGATAATCGCACTAAAATTAGATGCTTAGCAACAAAAATGGCAAATGCATGTAAACTTACACATCCTGAATTGAATTCGGAATTTGAACAAAATTTTGTTCTATTCGTAGTTGAATTCTAAAATGAAAAAAAAATGAAATTCATACTTTAAACAATTATAAAATTTACTTACATGTTCAATAGTAGGTGTAAAGGTGTTAATATCTTCATTTCCTCGTCGAGTCTAAAATATTAAATCTTGGATTCTGTGCAAATATTAATTTAAGGATGGATAACTTACGTTTTTAGCTTTTTTGCAATTGTAATAAGTTGAAAATGAATGCTGCGGTTATGCATTATGTGAAAATCGTACCCTTTCATTCAAATAAATTATGTCACCATACTTGAAATGATCTTCGCAAATTTGCAAACGTTTTATTTCCGGGTTTATTTCGAGGATTTGGCACCATTCCATTTTAGCATTAATGTTATTCGGAATTCTACAATGATAAAAAATTACAATGAATTATAACCCCCTTAAAAAATGCCACAATTTTGTGCCGCTTCTGCTTTAAGCCACGAGATTTGCGGCAAGATATGAAGTAAACTAAAAATTGCAAATATTTTTGAGCAGTTTTCTTTTGAGTCACAACTCAAAACAATTGAAACTAAACTATCTCACGATGATTAAATCCATGAGACTATCAATTTTGAATACGTGAAAACGTAAACAAGATTTTGACGTTTGGAATGACTTCCCCTGTCCTCGCAAAACCTCCTCCAGAAGCAAAATATTGGAATTCACATACAGGGTTTTACGCGGAAAGACTTACTCCTCTTCTCTCTATATCTTAGCGCTTATGTGATGTTGACAGATACGAAGAAGTGTCATTGTGGCAAAAGATATTGAAGAAAATGGATGATTTCAAATTAATTTTGATGTTTGTGTTTTTAATAATGTGTTATAATTTTGAAAGTCTTCAACGGAATAGAAGAAATATCAAATTAAATATTTCAATACCAGAGTGGTGTTGTAATGAATTTCGAAATGTCCGTGTAGGACACGAGTGCCGATGGTCTGGCACAAGTGTCAGCGAGCTAAAACAACACCGAGCTCAGCTAACTAGCTTCGCTTAGCGACCGCGTACGCGTGCTTGACGACTAGCATTTGCGGGATCATATGAGGCGGGTTCTTGTCTAGCCACGAAGCTACACTACAAAATACTTATCACGCGTACTCTACTCTACAAGACGCACCGATCAATTTTTATTGTCTTTAGAAAAGTTCTATTAGGTGTCAATTAATCTACTCTACAGGAATTCAATATTGTTTTGCCTCGTTAAAGTTAGCGGACACGGAGGCTTGAGACAAACGCAAACATTACACAAAAAGCAACCGTTACTTTCACCGAAGAAGGTCGTTGCATTACAAGGGGAATGTCAAACCTAAAGATGTTAAAGTGGCTGAAGTGAACCACTCATCTCTGCCTAAAGGATGGAAACTTGACGGATGCAGTTTACTGTACACTAGTAAAACAACAAACTAAGCAGTTTCGACGGGGTGACCACCTTATCTCTTCAGGAGCAGCCACTCCTGATCACCACGGAGCTGCTCGACTGCTTATGTTTATTACAGGGCAGTCTCTTCGATGCCGACCCAGGCATGGAGAGATTGAAGGATTTCGCTCTACACTAGTGAAGAAACAATTGTTTCTGCAGTGGAGAGATGGTTGTTATAATTTTAGGCCCCTCTCCTTGAATACAAGTCCCTGTCTTCTACGAAAGTATGCTAATAGAAACCGCTAACCAATCATAAAAACAAATCAAATTTCGGTCAGGACTAATTGATGATGCGGATTTTATGACTGCCGGTCATCAGATTAGCTCCCAGCAAAAACTGACGCAATTCCAAGCAATGTATTTGAAAACCCCTGGCACCATCAGTTTGTTCAAAATCAGAACTGCCCGACTTCAAACTGTATAAAAATGTGCAAACCTTTCTTTTGGTAACATTAAGGGACGCACTACTCTATAACATCATCGGCATGTTCAGGCGACTGAGCCACCACGAACGAAGAACTCCAGAAAATGCTATAGACCTTATTATACCGAAGACAAGACAAACAACACCAAAAGAGAGTTTATCGGTGACTCTATCTTTACTTTATGGAACCCTCCAAAGTATGCTACGTTAATATCAAATGGTGAGGGCGACAATAAAAATTGAATCGGTTCATCTACCGACAGCAAAATTAAAAATGTGAGAACTCGAAGGAGAGTGGTGTTGTTTTCCCTTCGGGCCCCACGTTGGGCGCCATTGCAATGAATTTTGAAATGTCCGTGTAGGACACGGGTGCCGATGGTCTGGCACAAGTGTCAGCGAGCTAAAACAACACCGAGCTCAGCTAACTAGCTTCGCTTAGCGACCGCGTACGCGTCCTTGACGACTAGCATTTGCGGGATCATATGAGGCGGGTTCTTGTCGAGCCACGAAGCTACACTACAAAATACTTATCACGCGTACTCTACTCTACAAGACGCACCGATCAATTTTTATTGTCTTTAGAAAAGTTCTATTAGGCGTCAATTAATCTACTCTACAGAAATTCAATATTGTTTTGCCTCGTTAAAGTTAGCGGACACGGAGGCTTGAGACAAACGCAAACATTACACAAAAAGCAACCGTTACTTTCACCGAAGAAGGTCGTTGCATTACAAGGGGAATGTCAAACCTAAAGATGTTAAAGTGGCTGAAGTGAACCACTCATCTCTGCCTAAAGGATGGAAACTTGACGGATGCAGTTTACTGTACACTAGTAAAACAACAAACTAAGCAGTTTCGACGGGGTGACCACCTTATCTCTTCAGGAGCAGCCACTCCTGATCACCACGGGGCTGCTCGACTGCTTATGTTTATTACAGTGTTGTTAGTCCTTTACTATTTTAAAATAAAAGAATTCACCTTGTCGTCTAGCCTGAATGAATCTGGCCAAATTATGTCGTGCACCGAAGCAAAGCTTCTATGCGCCAAATAAAACCTAAGTTCGGCCGAAAGAATGCATGCGAGCACATGGCAATACTTTTGTTTATCTTTGGGAATGCGGAAGAAAGTGAAAGCGAAATTGTTGAGTGCTAATTAATGAGGTTCTATATTTCAAGTGTGTTCCTCTTATTGGTTTGTAATATTTTTAAGTGTTTGTTTGTATATAGATTGTAATGAATGATTGCATGTATGTTAATTTGTGTATAATGTAGATTTAATGTATTTCATATTGAATGTTTCTAATATATTGAATGCATAATTGAATGAATGTTTTAGATTATGTGTGGTCTACAGTGGAATTGTGCTTAACAGATGAGAACACCTGTTTTCTGCATAATTCCTCACAGCTGGATAACATTTTCCTCACCCTTTCATATGGCAAACAACAATGTATCGTTGTCGCTTAAAGTAACAATGTATTTGACATACTCACATAAAAAGTTTGTTCAATTTCAATTTTTCATGTTTTATATGTCATCGTTATGTCAAATGTACTCAATGCCTTATAAAATATTCGGGTTCAACTTTTTTTACATTTGCTTTATGTCCGCTTGTGTTCATTGTAGCTCAGCCTTATAGCGCTGCATTATCGTCGATGTATAAACATTGATCTTTTTGGCTTTGCTTAAATTCAGCGTTAATAAGAACGTTATGAAGTACTTAATTCTAAATTCTTGACGACTGTTTCAGGCCATAGACTTCCTTAATAAACATACATTTAGTTTCCTCGAAGCCCGATGGTTGCTGCATATAAATTATTTTTTCCAATGACTCATTGAGAAAGGGTATTTTTGGCATCAATTTGGTACACATCCATTTTAGTTCAGGCTGCTATCGGTAAAAATATTCGAATTTTCGTTTGACGTACAACAGGTGCAAATACCCCTTCATAATCGTTCCGGTACTTCTGGTTTTATTCTTAAGCCACAAGATGCACCGTATATTTATGTGTTTTATCATTTGCATTTGGCTTGAGCTTACAACCTATATAACCTATTGGAGTGCAACCATTAGGCAAATTAACCGTTTTTCAAGTGGAATTGAATTTAAGCAAAGTCATTTCGTCAATCATTGCCTTCATCCATTTCTCCTTGTTAATGCACGTGGCCACTTTCTCGTCTATTTTTTTTTGTATGTGGTTGGGAGGTGAATGAAATTTGCGCATAGAGTGTGGGACTCCCATGCTCACAAGAAGGTGACTAAACTACCCACAAAACACCTTCCCTGTCAACCCGAGAACCCAGCCTGGGACTGTTTCACACATTACTTCGGGGTAGGTCCCGTTTTGCTACGCCGGGAGGCACG
This sequence comes from Odontomyia ornata, assembly GCA_963969285.1. Lineage (NCBI taxonomy): Eukaryota > Metazoa > Arthropoda > Insecta > Diptera > Stratiomyidae > Odontomyia > Odontomyia ornata. The sequence goes on from OZ017741.1 coordinate 120,848,470, forward strand.
TTAAAGCTGGGTGATCCCTCTTCTAGCGGGAGGGGAGAGGGGAAGAGGAATCGCCCAACAAGTGATCTCCCAGCCCTAACGCCCCCAGCTGCAGTGAGTCCCTTTTATATTTTAGGACTGCCCGAACACAATGTGCCACCTGGTTCCATTTTTCAACTGATTCGAGCATTACTACAACTATATTATCCGGGGTGAGCTCTCCTGTCTCCCTGTAGGGGTCTCTTCACAGCCTGTCCAAATTCATGCATGCAAAAAAGGGTGGCACGTATTGTCTTCCTCTCCTGGGCAAAACGGACAATCAATGACAACGACTTATCAATCTTGTGCAGGTAAGACTGAATATACCCATGCCGGTTCAAAAGCTATGTTAGATAGAAGTCAGTCTCACCATGCCTTGAGGCACGCAGTCCACCGTCCTTTCATGCACTTCACTCAAGACTGCTGCCAATCATTGGGTGAGCGCTGTCTCTCTTCGTGGACAACCATCTCCCTCGCGTCCACGTTTTGGCGTAGGTTAATACCACGGTGCTCTCTAGCAAGAAGAGTAACACATATCACGCCTGAAATCCTTCCTTCCTATATCTTCCATCCCTAATATCCCGACGAACTTATTTTGACCAATGTTTTTTGTACAAATTCTGCTACCATCAAGTCCCGTGAAATATTTTTTCTGAGCTGCGTTTCCGTCAAACATCTCGTTCATCTTGGATGAATTCTTATTTCGTTATCCCATATGCTAGAACTGATTTATATTTCCATTCACCAATCTTAAGAATCGTACGAAATCATAATAAACTCGAGCTTGGTCCTTTCCCCTCTTCTTAAATAGCATTTAAGAAAAAACGAAGAGATTTACTACTTGTTTAACTTTTAATTATCGACATTTTATTATTCTTTTTCATTTAAATATTGCTGTAATTGTTCTTTGCGTTCCATTTTATTATTGGATTGTTTAGTCTGTAATATGGAATAAATAAATAAACTCTCACCGCCGAATCAGAGACTGTCGGATACAAATAAGTAATCCTAAATGCTCCTCTTCTCTGTACCCGCCTCAAGCATTTTCGGTATAACCCCTTACTGAGAGCGTCACCCCATATTTCTACTCCATACAGTAGAACTGACTCTACAGCACTCATCAAGAGGGCTAATCTTGATGGGCTGGGTCCCCTAACTTTGGCTATAAGTCAACTCAGAGCCAATACTCCCGAAGACTTCCTCGTATATTATCGGCTCCAACTGGTGATCATGTCCATTCGCTCTATCATTTCTTGTTGCTGGCGAAGGGGGTTATCTTTGAAATTTCTGAAAGATTCATTGTGGCTTTGGGCATCCATGGAAACTTTATCTTCTGTGTCCAATGCATCGACCGTATCAGTTACCCCTTCTTGCTACTTCTCCTCAAGCTAATTAAATTCATCAGATACATCGAGTACGATATATTGGTTTCCATATGGCTAAAATATCGATCATTAATGTTGGCGGTGCAGAATTCGAATCAAACTTAACATCACGGGAAACCAGCATTTCTTTCTCGGTCGAAAAGAAAAACATCGATATGCTTTCAATTCCATATCGATTCCCATAGACAAGCCAACTTTCGCCCACGAATCATGGTTCTTGGGCTGAGTATAAGGAATAAAGACAAAACATTTTGCATCAAACTGCTTCATGTTCGCAAAATTTGGTTTACAATCAAACAAGAGTTCAAAAAGTTGTTACACCCCAAGGTTGGGTGCTCCGATGGAGCTTGTGGATCTAGGTAAGCTCGTCCGAAGACGGACGTGGGCATTTCCAGTAGAGTCCCAATAAGCCACCTAGCAAGAATTTAGCTTGCCGGTATAAGTTTACTCGCCTCCCAAAAAAATTCTTCTTCAAGAATTACGTCTATAAGCATGATTACTACACTAACGGAAAAAGTGGAGACCGTTTCAGTGATGATTCAGACCACCCATAGGAATCTGCTAAATCCGCCATCACTCCACTTGGATACCACGTTTTCTACGCCAGGCTATACCTACCAAAACCATCTTCTTCCACACTGGTGAATCACCTACACTTCTTTTCTTCTTTCACAGTTCTACCATTAAAACACTGCCTAATTTCTCACTATTTAGTCATTTCCAATACTTGGGTAGCTAGTTCAACCTTCCGAACACCAACTTACCTTTTTTCCACACAGGGACTTACCATCCGAACCGACGTATACATAATTTGTTGTAGGAAGTGAGTTAAAATTTTTTTTCAATCTCTACCAACTTTATAGTTAAAACAATCAAATCACATTAATATTCAATGATGTTCATAAAAAAAATCCATAAGCAAAATTCAACTCAAACGCAATTCTAATCACAATTAGAACAAAATCTACGACTCCTGCTGCTTTACTCGTAAGGGGCCCGTTGTGTTTTTACTCTTCCAGTTCCCGATGGCTCCGACTCTTGCTGACTTTTCGCAGAGGATGTCCACCATAGAAAATATCCTTCTTGGATACCCTCTTTGAATATTACGCTGTCTTCACGAGTTCACCGCTCTTCTTATCCTTGATGATATGCTTCCGCCGGCGTCTCTTTAATTTCCTGCAGCTCACCTGCGCTTCGAACTTGAACGCCTCCCTTTGATTGTTGTTCGTTCGCCAAACTTTTAACCAATCGATCTCACACCAGTCAGATTAAAAGGCCCTGTTCCTTTCTTCGTCGAGGCTTATAAACCCTCGGACCAACGGATCTTCGCTATTTTCCCAGTCAATGTAAAAAAATCAACCCTTCACGGTTTCAATTCCGTTGCTGGTTAATTCATTATTTTAATATAATTCATTCTGCAGCCAGCCTGACGTTTCGTAGTCTGCATCATCTTCCCAAGTTTTCACTTCGACCTGAAGTTTGCTGGCAGTTGTCAGTTTAGTGATTATTTTCCTACGCTAGTTAATTTTGACGCCAGCTAATTTTGTGCGTCGCGGACAAATAGTACGCATTTCCTTCCCAGTGTTTGCTTGGATGTATCTGAAAGTTCGTGGAATAATACCTGTGGGTTTGTGCGACGTGACGGAATTGTGCGTGATTCATGTGTGAAGTTTATGCGGCTAAATTTTCTCTGGACGGGGTTATTATTTTTATATGCTCGGTAAGTTGCGTGCGCAGTTTAATTTCTTTTAAGTTGGATAACCAACATACATATGCTTCAGTGTAGGTAAAAGCGGTTTGGAGGATCTAATTGGTGGACTACCAATGTTCCTTCCGAAGAAATTTTACACCAACAAGCGCATATTGAATCGCAAAACACTTCCGCTTGTTCTTCTGGCCGTCGTTGAAGTTCATACGGGTGGTTGGATAAGAATAGTTCCCATTACTTGGCAACATTCAAAGTTTAAATCGGTGGTTGAACAGTGTTAGCCCATAGTCATCTACGACCTTTGCCCGATGGTGAAAGCACGGAGTGTCAATTGCGATCTCACAACGTATTGTTTGTTGGATCGTAGCTCTGAGTATTACGCTGGTAGTGGAGAACCCGACTTGATTCGGCGTTGAGAACTCGATCTAACGGTGTTGCCATTGGTCTATCTAGGTGCGATGTTTCGAGTCCCATTCATTTAACTGAGAGGTAGTCACAGATTCCCTAAGTTTCCCTACACTATTTGATACCATATTTACAATATTTAGTTGAAATGATGTAATTTAAGGTAAATGTAAAGTTTAATGATTAATTATTTACAATCATTTAAGTTCGGTTCGGTGATGTTTGATTCGAAGAACGCTTGATTACGCGGTGGTGTTGGGTTGAGTTAATGCCCTCTTCCTGTTACTACTCTCCCTAACAAAGTGCCTTATCAATGCTTTCCCCAATAAATGATTCTGAATAAATTTCGCAGTTCTTATAGCTTCGCCCCAAAAACGATTTTTCAAATATGCATCGAACAACATGCAGAGGGTTATTTCTGCAAACTTGCAGTGCCGCTCCATTACTGTTACAACTGTCTCTTTCTTTTCTATGGCAAAATTTTCCACGGGTATTGATCGACCAATTCTGACGTCAGCCCATCTCCTTTGCGCGCTTTCAAAGCGGTTATCAATCCGTAATTGCTTGGCCAAGGTGGCGCAAAATATAAGTTCTGGCTTCAAATCTCCTCTCTCTGCGATCAATTGCTGAAACAGAATATTCACTTTATCGACATACTCTTCGATATTTTCAATCGCATGATGTTCAGCAAAATTTTCACTCGACTACCAGGAGTATTTTGCTAATGGTATCCTTTCAACGCTAACCATGCTCTCTTTGCAATATTGCAGGGTCACAAATGTTGAATTTGTGAGTCGTCGATCAAACTTGTGATTCTCACAAATGCCTTTTCATTCGTTGGCGATTCCCGACTACCGAGAATCACGTACGACAAGCCCTTTTCTTGAAGGTAACATTTAGCTCAAAAACTCCTATTAAACTAGTTATCGCAGCTTAATTTCGGAAATGTGTATAGGGATTCGTCCCCGGCCATCCTTGCACGCGGGCTCACACAAACGAAAAACTATACACGATTTAACGAAATTACGGTTCTAGACGTGAAGCTTTGGGACGTGACAACGGACTGTACCCTTCAGGTGAACAAGTCCGGACACCCTTAGTCTACACCGAGGTGGCTGCTTGCTAGCAAGCTAGTTGTGAGAGGTGTTCGATCGCAGCTCTTACGCGAGCAAACTAAGTCCCAAATACAAAAGTTTAGCCACAGGTTCACAAGCCCAATTTAATAACGCGTCGAAAACATTAACATATGGAAAAGAAGCCTACTTTACTTTATTCCGTATTCAACTTCCATTCAGTTTAGTCAGATAACAACAACATTTTTAATTTCGCGTTCCCGAATTTTACCGACGCGGTACCGAAAAATATCCTACTCTAACTCATACCTGAAAAATACTTTTCTAATAAAAACGCAAAGCAAATGATGGTACCGCGTACCGAGCGTGACGCGAAACCGGCCTTTGTAACGGCATACTTACCATTCGCTGCCATTTGTGCTGGAAATAGAAGGACTTGCTGGAAAGGAAAGTTGTATTGAGATTAGCAATTCATGTTATTTGTCATACGGCATTTGACAATATTTACATTTCTTTTGTTTTTTTCACAAGAACCTCGATAAGGTAAAAAATTTACTCTTAGATTTAAACAATGATCATTCATTTATATTATACTATTTAGTTTCGACCATTTGAATCGAATCCTACACGAACCGAAACCGAAATACTAATTGATTATGCACTAATATGTGCGGGGCGAAATTTTACTTTAAGATTACTTTAGCTAAATACAAAAAGGTACGGAAATATGTGTTATTCTTTGCTGTGTAAGTTAATAAAAAGAATTTTTAAAGCTTAAACATAATAAAGAGTTCATAATAAATTTCCTACGTTATCATTTGTTTGACGATTTTGTTTGTTTGTTTGGTCTGGTTAAGTATCGAAATGTGATTAAGGACTAAATCGACTTCATATTTTCCGTTTTCTTTACTCTAAATCGTTGTTCAAATTGCCATAATATACAACTGGATCATCGTAAGCTGTTTAAATATTAGAAAATGCCAATTTAACAGCCATGGATATGCTAAATTAGAACAATGAAAACTCAACTATAGGATAATAGCACTGCCGAGTCGACTTTTTATGCTTAAATGTATGTTTATGTTTTGAAAGTCAAGTTTCCTCCATTTTAAATTTTGATTAAGCTACTTACTACTATATGTACGACGATAAAAAGGCATTTATCATATAACATTACATTTCTTACATTTTAGTATACCAGTATTGCTTGCATTGAATTATTGACATATGAAGTCAACAGCAAGTAGCAAATGTAACATAGATAGGTACGTTATAAAGGTTTAAATCGTATTCAAGTTAAATTCGTTTTTCTTTTATTTTATTGCCAAAAGTCTATCCCCCTCAAAAAAAATTGGATTTTAATTCTGCAAAATCTTAAACGGTTTTAAACATTTTTGATTGGTCCCACATGAATGGTAAAGATATAAACCTTGCAACTAGTCATTTATATTAATCTCTTCTTTCTTAATGATTGTTACTTATACAAGAATTTTTGTCTTTGGACTGGATTTATGTCTTCTATATATAACAGAACGTATAAATTATTCTGGTTGTTTTTCGTTTTTAAAAAATCTGGAAATGGTTTGTACGCTTGAATGTTTGTTTCACAGCACCCATTTAATTGCTATTTAATAGTTTTGTTTGCGTGGATCGATAGGTTAAGAGCTTATTTTGTTTTTAGGCGGCCTTTCATCTTATTTGAAGGCACAATTGGCTAAGATCATTTAAGTTTGAGTTTAGTAATTCGTTATTTGCGAGGGATCAAAAGGGCTGCCAGCTTGCTTAGACCCGAAAACGAAGCAATCAACCTACATGACGTCATAGCCGGAACCAACCACAACTGATTAATAGGTATAAGACAACTCAAGTGATCTAAAAACCAAGTCTCTATTGTGAGGTCGTGCAACAGATTCTAGGCATGAATGAAGGGCCATTGTCAAAAGGTATAGGCAGATCTATATTAAAATCGATCAATCTATTTGAGATTTTATTAGCATTGATTTTTTGTTCGGTTGATCAACCAATCGAATGTTGTAGATGGTCTTTAACATCGCATCGGATATAAGATTTTAAAAATGTATAAAACTATTTAAAAGAAAGTTGTTTAGATTGTAGTTAATTCTTTATTTTGTTTTCAATCTCTGTACGCTTGGAGGCTTTGTTAAAATCTTTGCGGTTCTCCGCTGACGCAGATTTCAATATACACTTAAAATGCTTAACTCTTTCGGAAATTCTGAGCGCATAATTCATAATTCTCTGGTTCAAATTTCGTTGGCGTCAACGAAATTTAGTTCAAGTGATTCTTTGGACGGACTATGAGCCTTTTCAGTTATGATACGTGCTGGTATAAAAATCAACGGTACCGAAAAATATCCTACTCTAACTCGTACCTGAAAAATCCTATTCTAATAAAAACGCAAAGCAAATTATGGTACCGCGTACCGAGCGCGACGCGAAACCGGCCTTTGTAACGGCATACTTACCATTCGCTGCCATTCCTGCTGGAAATAGAAGGACTTGCTGGAAAGGAAAGCTGTATTGAGATTAGCAATTCATGTTATTTGTCATACGGCATTTTACAATATTTACATTTCTTTTGTTTTTTTCACAAGAACCTCGATAAGGTAAAAAATTTACTCTTAGATTTAAACAATGATCATTCATTTATATTATATTATTTAGTTCCGACCAATTGAATCGAATCCTACACGAACCGAAACCGAAATACTAATTGATTATGCACTAATATGTGCGGGGCAAAATTTTACTTCAAGATTACTTTAGCTAAATACAAAAAGGTACGGAAATATGTTCATAATATTGGTGCGTCAGTGCCGTAAAGAATAAAGTTATTTTGAGTAGGGGCAAAATTATTTAGATTTAAAGTTAGCGTGAGGAATACTAAGGAGAAATTAATCTCTTTATTTGCTATATATAAACAATATATATATGTATGTATATATATATATATATATATATATATATATATATATATATATATATATACCTTCCTTCCTTTTAAAAAACGCTATTTAGTTTATTGTATAACAATACTTCCCATATACATGTTTTTCGAAAACAAGTTGTTTTCTTCATCAGTGGTAAGGGTATGAAAAACTCAATCCTTTTGTTCTTTATCCTTTTGAGTATGAATAGCAGCCGTTCTTCATTGAGGTTTTTACACCCTTACCGCTGATGAAGAAAACAACTTGTTTTCGAAATACATGTATATGGGAAGTATTGTTATACAATAAACTAAATAGCGTTTTTTAAAAGGAAGGAAGGTATATATATGTATATATATCTATATATATATATATATATATATATATATATATATATATATATATATATATATATATATATATATATATATATATATATATACATATATATATATAAATATATTGTTTATATATAGCAAATAAAGAGATTAATTTCTCCTTAGTTTTCCTCACGCTAACTTTAAATCTAAATAATTTTGCCCCCACTCAAAATAACTTTATTCTATACGGCACTGACGCACCAATATTATGAACATGTTTTACTAACACTAAAAAAATTCTACTACGCGTGAAGGGGAATACTGGGCTTCGTGTAGTACCTATTCCTAGCTTATACAAGAATTTTTGACTTTGGACTGGATTTATGTATTCTATATATAACAGAACGTATAAATTATTCTGGTTGTTTTTCGTTTCTAAAAAATCTGGAAATGGTTTGTACGCTTGAATGTTTGTTTCGCAGCACCCATTTAATTGCTATTTAATAGTTTTGTTTGCGTGGATCGATAGGTTAAGAGCTTATTTTATTTTTAGGCCGCCTTTCATCTTTTTTGAAGGCACAATTGGCTAAGATCATTTAAGCTTGAATTTAGTAATTCGTTATTTGCGAGGGATCAAAAGCAATCAACCCACATGACGTCATAGTCAGAACTAACTACAACTGATTAATAGGTATAAGACAACTCAAGTGATCTAAAAACCAAGTCTCTATTGTGAGGTCGTGCAACAGATTCTAGGCATGAATGAAGGGCCATTGTCAAAAGGTATAGGCAGATCTATATTAAAATCGATCAATCTATTTGAGATTTTATTAGCATTGATTTTTTGTTAGGTTGATCGACCAATCGAATTTTGAAGATGGTCTTTAACACCGCATCGAATATGAGATCATAAAAATGTATAAAACTATTTAAAAGAAAGTTGTTTGGATTGTAGTTAATTCTTTATTTTGTTTTCAATCTCTGTACGCTTGGAGGCTTTGTTAAAGTCTTTGCGGTTCTCCGCTGACGCAAATTTCAATATGCACTTAAAATGCTTAACTCTTACGGAAATTCTGAGTGCATAGTTCGTAATTCTCTGGTTCAAATTTCGTTGGCATCAACGAAATTTAGTTCAAGTGATTCTTTGGACGGACTATGAGCCTTTTCAGTTATGATACGTGCTGGTATAAAAATCAACGGTACCGAAAAATATCCTACTCTAACTCGTACCTGAAAAATCCTATTCTAATAAAAACGCAAAGCAAATTGTGGTACCGCGTACCGAGCGCGACGCGAAACCGGCCTTTGTAACGGCATACTTACCATTCGCTGCCATTCCTGCTGGAAATAGAAGGACTTGCTGGAAAGGAAAGTTGTATTGAGATTAGCAATTCATGTTATTTGTCATACGGCATTTGATAATATTTACATTTCTTTTGTTTTTTTCACAAGAACCTCGATAAGGTTAAAAAATTTACTCTTAGATTTAAACAATGATCATTCATTTATATTATATTATTTAGTTCCGACCAATTGAATTGAATCCTACACGAACCGAAACCGAAATACTAATTGATTATGCACTAATATGTGCGGGGCGAAATTTTACTTCAAAATTACTTTAGCTAAATACAAAAAGGTACGAAAAAGAATTTTTAAAGCTTAAACATAATAAAGAGTTCATAATAAATTTCCTGCGTTATCATTTGTTTGACGTTTTTGTTTGTTTGTTTGGTCTGGTTAAGTATCGAAATGTGATTAAGGACTAAATCGACTTCATATTTTCCGTTTTCTTTACTCTAAATCGTTGTTCAAATTGCCATAATATACAACTGGATCATCGTAAGCTGTTTAAATATTAGAAAATGCCAATTTAACAGCCATGGATATGCTAAATTAGAACAATGAAAACTCAACTATAGGATAATAGCACTGCCGAGTCGACTTTTTATGCTTAAATGTATGTTTATGTTTTGACAGTCAAGTTTCCTCCGTTTTAAATTTTGATTGAGCTACTTACTACTATATGTACGACGATAAAAAGGCATTTATCATATAACATTACATTTCTTACATTTTAGTATACCAGTATTGCTTGCATTGAATTATTGACATATGAAGTCAACAGCAAGTAGCAAATGTAACATAGATAGGTACGTTATAAAGGTTTAAATCGTATTCAAGTTAAATTCTTTTTTCTTTTATTTTATTGCCAAAAGTCTATCCCTCTCAAAAAAAAATTGGATTTTAATTCTGCAAAATCTTAAACGGTTTTAAACATTTTTGATTGATCCCACATGAATGGTAAAGATATAAACCTAGCAACTAGTCATTTATATTAATCTCTTCTTTCTTAATGATTGTTACTTATACAAGAATTTTTGTCCTTGGGCTGGATTTATGTCTTCTATATATAACAGAACGTATAAATTATTCTGGTTGTTTTTCGTTTCTAAAAATCTGGAAATGGTTTGTACGCTTGAATGTTTGTTTCGCAGCACCCATTTAATTGCTATTTAATAGTTTTGTTTGCGTGGATCGATAGGTTAACAGCTTATTTTGTTTTCAGGCTGCCTTTCATCTTATTTGAAGGCACAATAGGCTAAGATCATTTAAGTTTGAGTTTAGTAATTCCTTTATTTGCGAGGGATCAAAAGGGCTGCCAGCTTGCTTAGACCCGAAAACGAAGCAATCAACCTACATGACGTCATAGCCGGAACCAACCACAACTGATTAATAGGTATAAGACAACTCAAGTGATCTAAAAACCAAGTCTCTATTGTGAGGTCGTGCAACAGATTCTAGGCATGAATGAAGGGCCATTGTCAAAAGGTATAGGCAGATCTATATTAAAATCGATCAATCTATTTGAGATTTTATTAGCATTGATTTTTTGTTCGGTTGATCAACCAATCGAATGTTGTAGATGGTCTTTAACATTACATCGGATATAAGATTTTAAAAATGTATAAAACTATTTAAAAGAAAGTTGTTTAGATTGTAGTTAATTCTTTATTTTGTTTTCAATCTCTGTACGCTTGGAGGCTTTGTTAAAATCTTTGCGGTTCTCCGCTGACGCAGATTTCAATATACACTTAAAATGCTTAACTCTTTCGGAAATTCTGAGCGCATAATTCATAATTCTCTGGTTCAAATTTCGTTGGCGTCAACGAAATTTAGTTCAAGTGATTCTTTGGACGGACTATGAGCCTTTTCAGTTATGATACGTGCTGGTATAAAAATCAACGGTACCGAAAAATATCCTACTCTAACTCGTACCTGAAAAATCCTATTCTAATAAAAACGCAAAGCAAATTATGGTACCGCGTACCGAGCGCGACGCGAAACCGGCCTTTGTAACGGCATACTTACCATTCGCTGCCATTCCTGCTGGAAATAGAAGGACTTGCTGGAAAGGAAAGCTGTATTGAGATTAGCAATTCATGTTATTTGTCATACGGCATTTTACAATATTTACATTTCTTTTGTTTTTTTCACAAGAACCTCGATAAGGTAAAAAATTTACTCTTAGATTTAAACAATGATCATTCATTTATATTATATTATTTAGTTCCGACCAATTGAATCGAATCCTACACGAACCGAAACCGAAATACTAATTGATTATGCACTAATATGTGCGGGGCAAAATTTTACTTCAAGATTACTTTAGCTAAATACAAAAAGGTACGGAAATATGTTCATAATATTGGTGCGTCAGTGCCGTAAAGAATAAAGTTATTTTGAGTAGGGGCAAAATTATTTAGATTTAAAGTTAGCGTGAGGAATACTAAGGAGAAATTAATCTCTTTATTTGCTATATATAAACAATATATATATGTATGTATATATATATATATATATATATATATATATATATATATATATATATATATATATATATATACCTTCCTTCCTTTTAAAAAACGCTATTTAGTTTATTGTATAACAATACTTCCCATATACATGTTTTTCGAAAACAAGTTGTTTTCTTCATCAGTGGTAAGGGTATGAAAAACTCAATCCTTTTGTTCTTTATCCTTTGTTCTTTATCCTTTTGAGTATGAATAGCAGCCGTTCTTCATTGAGGTTTTTACACCCTTACCGCTGATGAAGAAAACAACTTGTTTTCGAAATACATGTATATGGGAAGTATTGTTATACAATAAACTAAATAGCGTTTTTTAAAAGGAAGGAAGGTATATATATGTATATATATCTATATATATATATATATATATATATATATATATATATATATATATATATATATATATATATATATATATATATATATATATATACATATATATATATAAATATATTGTTTATATATAGCAAATAAAGAGATTAATTTCTCCTTAGTTTTCCTCACGCTAACTTTAAATCTAAATAATTTTGCCCCCACTCAAAATAACTTTATTCTATACGGCACTGACGCACCAATATTATGAACATGTTTTACTAACACTAAAAAAATTCTACTACGCGTGAAGGGGAATACTGGGCTTCGTGTAGTACCTATTCCTAGCTTATACAAGAATTTTTGACTTTGGACTGGATTTATGTATTCTATATATAACAGAACGTATAAATTATTCTGGTTGTTTTTCGTTTCTAAAAAATCTGGAAATGGTTTGTACGCTTGAATGTTTGTTTCGCAGCACCCATTTAATTGCTATTTAATAGTTTTGTTTGCGTGGATCGATAGGTTAAGAGCTTATTTTATTTTTAGGCCGCCTTTCATCTTTTTTGAAGGCACAATTGGCTAAGATCATTTAAGCTTGAATTTAGTAATTCGTTATTTGCGAGGGATCAAAAGCAATCAACCCACATGACGTCATAGTCAGAACTAACTACAACTGATTAATAGGTATAAGACAACTCAAGTGATCTAAAAACCAAGTCTCTATTGTGAGGTCGTGCAACAGATTCTAGGCATGAATGAAGGGCCATTGTCAAAAGGTATAGGCAGATCTATATTAAAATCGATCAATCTATTTGAGATTTTATTAGCATTGATTTTTTGTTAGGTTGATCGACCAATCGAATTTTGAAGATGGTCTTTAACACCGCATCGAATATGAGATCATAAAAATGTATAAAACTATTTAAAAGAAAGTTGTTTGGATTGTAGTTAATTCTTTATTTTGTTTTCAATCTCTGTACGCTTGGAGGCTTTGTTAAAGTCTTTGCGGTTCTCCGCTGACGCAAATTTCAATATGCACTTAAAATGCTTAACTCTTACGGAAATTCTGAGTGCATAGTTCGTAATTCTCTGGTTCAAATTTCGTTGGCATCAACGAAATTTAGTTCAAGTGATTCTTTGGACGGACTATGAGCCTTTTCAGTTATGATACGTGCTGGTATAAAAATCAACGGTACCGAAAAATATCCTACTCTAACTCGTACCTGAAAAATCCTATTCTAATAAAAACGCAAAGCAAATTGTGGTACCGCGTACCGAGCGCGACGCGAAACCGGCCTTTGTAACGGCATACTTACCATTCGCTGCCATTCCTGCTGGAAATAGAAGGACTTGCTGGAAAGGAAAGTTGTATTGAGATTAGCAATTCATGTTATTTGTCATACGGCATTTGATAATATTTACATTTCTTTTGTTTTTTTCACAAGAACCTCGATAAGGTTAAAAAATTTACTCTTAGATTTAAACAATGATCATTCATTTATATTATATTATTTAGTTCCGACCAATTGAATTGAATCCTACACGAACCGAAACCGAAATACTAATTGATTATGCACTAATATGTGCGGGGCGAAATTTTACTTCAAAATTACTTTAGCTAAATACAAAAAGGTACGAAAAAGAATTTTTAAAGCTTAAACATAATAAAGAGTTCATAATAAATTTCCTGCGTTATCATTTGTTTGACGTTTTTGTTTGTTTGTTTGGTCTGGTTAAGTATCGAAATGTGATTAAGGACTAAATCGACTTCATATTTTCCGTTTTCTTTACTCTAAATCGTTGTTCAAATTGCCATAATATACAACTGGATCATCGTAAGCTGTTTAAATATTAGAAAATGCCAATTTAACAGCCATGGATATGCTAAATTAGAACAATGAAAACTCAACTATAGGATAATAGCACTGCCGAGTCGACTTTTTATGCTTAAATGTATGTTTATGTTTTGACAGTCAAGTTTCCTCCGTTTTAAATTTTGATTGAGCTACTTACTACTATATGTACGACGATAAAAAGGCATTTATCATATAACATTACATTTCTTACATTTTAGTATACCAGTATTGCTTGCATTGAATTATTGACATATGAAGTCAACAGCAAGTAGCAAATGTAACATAGATAGGTACGTTATAAAGGTTTAAATCGTATTCAAGTTAAATTCTTTTTTCTTTTATTTTATTGCCAAAAGTCTATCCCTCTCAAAAAAAAATTGGATTTTAATTCTGCAAAATCTTAAACGGTTTTAAACATTTTTGATTGATCCCACATGAATGGTAAAGATATAAACCTAGCAACTAGTCATTTATATTAATCTCTTCTTTCTTAATGATTGTTACTTATACAAGAATTTTTGTCCTTGGGCTGGATTTATGTCTTCTATATATAACAGAACGTATAAATTATTCTGGTTGTTTTTCGTTTCTAAAAATCTGGAAATGGTTTGTACGCTTGAATGTTTGTTTCGCAGCACCCATTTAATTGCTATTTAATAGTTTTGTTTGCGTGGATCGATAGGTTAACAGCTTATTTTGTTTTCAGGCTGCCTTTCATCTTATTTGAAGGCACAATAGGCTAAGATCATTTAAGTTTGAGTTTAGTAATTCCTTTATTTGCGAGGGATCAAAAGGGCTGCCAGCTTGCTTAGACCCGAAAACGAAGCAATCAACCTACATGACGTCATAGTCGGAACCAACCACAACTGATTAATAGGTATAAGACAACTCAAGTGATCTAAAAACCAAGTCTCTATTGTGAGGTCGTGCAACAGATTCTAGGCATGAATGAAGGGCCATTGTCAAAAGGTATAGGCAGATCTATATTAAAATCGATCAATCTATTTGAGATTTTATTAGCATTGATTTTTTGTTCGGTTGATCAACCAATCGAGTGTTGTAGATGGTCTTTAACATCGCATCGGATATAAGATTTTAAAAATGTATAAAACTATTTAAAAGGAAGTTGTTGAAATTTTAGTTAATTCTTTGTTTTGTTTTCAATCTCTGTACGCTTGGAGGCTTTGTCAAAATCTTTGCAGTTCTCTGCTGACGCAGATTTCAATATGCAATTAAAATGCTTAACTCTTACGGAAATTCTAAGTGCATAATTCATAATTCTCTGGTTCAAGTTTCGTTGGCGTTAACGAAATTTAGTTCAAGTGATTCTTTGGACGGACTATGAGCCTTTTCAGTTATGATACGTGCTGGTGTTATAGGTGACATGCGATATACTTATTGCATTCTATTTCTCTAGTTGCATGCTACTTTACTTATCATGACTCCCTCTCTTTGATAAAGTCACGAGTTGCCTGATATTTCGCTTATCACAATTAATTACACATGCATGAAAGAGGTGTGTCTAACTTGCACTTGCATTGAAACACAAAACCTCGACTCGCGTGTACACACAAAATCTTCGGCATGTTTAATGTACCGAGCCGAGTCTCAAAAGAGAAACTGACTGTTAAGAGCGAAAAGTGGGCGTGGCAAAGACGGGAGCTTTCGCGTTATAGCTGTAGCAGCTACGGAGGAAGAGATTGTCGGGGTTCTGAAATGTTTGAATGAACTAAATTGAAACCATTATTTTGCTTGATAATCAATAAATCAATTAAAAGTAGGCTATTGTCGAGTATAAAAGAACCTGGTGGTTCCAACAATGGTGTCTTAATCGTTGAGTAGCTTGTTCAAGGTGTATGCCCGAACAATACCACTTCCAAGGCCTCCGCCAGGAATAGCGAAAAGCGATCAAGGCCTCGTCGTGCTGAACATACAAAGGAAAGCCAAGCAGCGGACAAGCGAACACCAACAACTTCGAAGTCCCAGACACGCAGAGGCAAGCAGCGGGCAAGCGAACACCAACAACTTCGAAGTCCCGGACACGCAGAGGGAATTAATTGTTATGCCAATGGACCGTCCGGCATTGGAGCAGGCTATTGAAGCATCGCCCACGGCAGGCCCGCGACCATTGACGATCGAGGAATACCGCGCTCGAACAGCGAAGCTTTGCAGCCCACCACCTGAGCCAAAACCCGAGAAGCGACAACGAGGCGGCCGAATAGTTGCATACCGGCGCCAAGCAAGCGACCTGCGAAGGCTGGCACGAGTTGCGGTCACTTCGGCTGAGCGAGAAAGTTTTAGGAGGCTGAGTTCAAGAGCCAGCAGCGGCTTAAAAAATTAGCGAGAAACACGTCTTCGCCTGCATCGCCAACATGCCCAGAATAATTTGTTTAAATATTTAAAATTAAATAAATGTGCATTAAAACAAGAAAGATTAGTTTATACTGGAGGAAGGTGTTCGATCGGTAGTAGTTACAGTGCTTTGCTTCCTTTACAGGTATCAACGCTATACATAGGGTGTAGCGTTGTGGTTATATTTACTCCAGGCAGTTGAGGTTGCAACGTTCGTTGCAAGAAACTTAACATTTTGGCGTAGCCGGTAGGATACCGGTTTTGCTTAGATTACAGTGATAGCGTCTGTATAGCAAATTAAGTGATGGGAACATCAACCGGCATTCGAACCTATACTAATTATTGCTTGTGAGTGAGGTTTCTAAACATCTTATTGTTCGAAAAGCACACTCTACCACGAACATGCCTTGAGTAACTCCAGTCTAAACTAATCCGTTGTTATAAAATATTAATAATCACATTTAAATTACAGTGCAATAATTTTAATTAACATAAAAACAGAGACTGCAATATAACAAGTGAGCTCTAGGTGCAGGTAACCGAATAAACGCGGAAATTTAATTTTTGATTAAATTCTATAAAAGCAGTTTGAAAGTGAAAAAAAAACTCTAAGAGTAAGGAGCATATGACTGACAAAACATTCAACGTTGATGATTTGTTCTATCATTCGACGCCTTGAGGTAAACCCAGCGGAGCAGTGCTACGAAGCGGAAAGGTATTACAACCTCAAAGAAGTGAGTCTGAGTCCTTTGACGTATTGAACCAGATAACCACAGCACAGGTTCTGCGAGATTCTGCCCTCCAAGAACTGGAATCAATTCAAAGTATTACCAAAACTTTAGAAGAAATAAATATCAAACGGATCCAATTCATAGACAAGTTTCGTGAAAAAACGGAAGAATTTAAGAACGAGATAATTCAGTTCCGCGGAACCTCGCAAAACCCAACAGGCCGTTTGGACCACGTATCGCAATCAGATGATCGATTAATCACTTCACAAGATTGGAAAATTTCTCTAGAATCAGGAAATACCTCCTTTTTTGCTACTCAATCCATGGTAGACGAGAGTTCGAACGAAATGGCCGACTACATGAAAGTGGCCAAACTAATGGGACAGATGATCCCATTGTTCTCTGGTGCCCCGAGTCCCACCATAGTGTACGAGTTGCAGACCTTTTTAGGATGCAGTAGGCAGGTTTGGCAATGCTTAAACAAACTAGAGCAAGCTGCATTCATGCAAATTTTCCCTACCAGGCTACAAGGTGAAGCTTATCAATTAATTTCTTCAAGTTGCCCGACAACACTTGAAGCAGCAGAGGAGCTCCTGAACAGGTTATACCTACCTCGGGAAACTTATCAGGAGTTAGTCATTGGGTTAGCTACGGCCAAGCAGTCTCCAATAGAGACTCTTACTGCTTACACATCCCGGCTGCGGCAACTTCTAAAGCGTTGTCAGGAAGCGGCAGGCCTCAAATACGGAAAGGAAGCAGCCAACGTATTAAATCAACAATTGGAGGACTTTGCTATAACATCCCTCAAGGGTGGAGTTACGAATCCATACTTACGCCAGTACCTGCTGCCACTGGAGAAGATAACGTTTGAGGACCTCATACCCAAAGCCTTGGATATGAAAAAGATGCAACAAGGAGCCCACCATGTTCAGTGGATTCATGAGCAACCCAGTTTTAGCTATCCAACCAGCCAAACCACCATGGCACTTAATCCTCTTATACCATCCTTTCAACCGCAGGCCGAAAAGGTTATAACTAGTCCAGACCATTCAGAGGTGCGTAAAAAGCCATCTAAGTTCACGTGTAACTTTTGCCATAAACCTGGACATACGTATTCCGAATGCCTAAAGTGGAAGAACTCTCCTTTCTGCCCCACTTGTAAGAAGTATGGACATGATCTAAGAGACTGATATGCAACCGCTGCCACACCGAAACAAGGTAATGATCCACAAGTGTATCACATGTCGGTAATTTGTGATTTCTGTGGCCGGCAAGGTCATCAAGTGGGAGACTGCTACCAAAAGTTGAAATGGGAGAGTTCTAAAGCGGGAAACGAGAATAAGTCGAGCCGAAAATCCCCGACTCGACTCTAATTAGAATTGAACTGGGCACCGCTCGTGGTGGATCCAAACTGTTTTCCGCGTCCCTACCCATAGATATAGGAATAGAAATTAGGACTAGGCTCACAATTGACACAGGCGCAGAGGTTAGCTTAATAAAAAAATCTGCCATAAAAGCAGGAAATATTAACTTTCGTCAGAAAATAACACTGCAATGTCCGTTTGGTCGAGGAGAAACATTAGGTACTATTTTAGGAAGATTTGATTTTCCCACTCCCCTTTTCTGCAATTTTCATGTAGTGGATGAGATACCTGGGGTAGCCGATGATGGGTTATTGGGAAATGACTTTTTAGCTAAACACTGTAACGTGGAAGGTCCTGGACAAACTCTTCGATTTCCTCGCACGGAAATCAACCCTGAGGAGTTTTCATTCCCATTTTCCCTGCCAGGGGATGGGACACAGGAGCAGCGGAGTTGCCAAGTGGTGTCGAAGAGCGCGGATCCAGACCCTAGTGAGGGGCAGGCACGTGTGACACCTGAAGTACCCGCAGATTCACGACAAAACCCAAGGGACGTAATACCCACTAGGGACATGGAGTGTGGCAGACACAGGGCTACTTTAGAGAAGGCCGTCACATTACACCCCCGTACCCAAAAAATAGTGGAAGTCCCATTAAAATTATCCCATGAGATGCTTTGTCAATCGCAAGAGGTTTGTGATGGAGTTTTCTTAGCTAACTCCTTGCTGAGCTCTTGCAGGGTATTCATTGGCATGCTCAACGCTAACAGTATCCCCATCACAATAACCCATGTAGATCTGACACTCGAAGCAGTCACAAAATACCATATTCAGGAGTTAACTGAAGAGAAAGGGTCAACAGGCCCTACTGTAGCTCCTATTGTAAAACCACGAATTCAAATCGAACGAGTAGGGGTTGTGTCCAGGTCGGTGGAACCAGATTTCAAATTCAATTCCCGGCATTCTCCGATCAATTCTACAAGGCATGCTGATACTGAAAGAAACTCACAACTTGAAAAAGAACTGATATTATATGAACACCTGAATCCCGAGGAAAAGGGAGCTATAACGCAGCTTTGTCAAGAATTCAACGACATATTTTTCTTATCAGGCGACAAACTCACACATACGAATGCTATTCAGCATGAAATACCTTTGGTGGCCAATCAAGCACCTATCAACCAGAAAATGTATAGGCTGGCTCAGCCCCAAAAGAATATAATTAACGAGCAGTTAAAAGAGATGTTGGACAATGATATTGTCTAGCCTAGTAAAAGCCCTTGGAACTCTCCTCTTTTGGTAGTGGCAAAAAAGGCTGGAGTTGATGGTAAGAAGAAATGGCGCGTAGTTGTCGACTTTAGGCAGTTGAACGATAAAACCATAGGGGATGCATTCCCTCTGCCGCGTATTGAAGACATCCTGGACCAACTTGGACATTCACGCTATTTCAGCACACTTGATTTAGCTAGTGGCTACCATCAAGTCCTTGTTCAGCCCAGGGACCGGTCCAAGACAGCGTTCAGCACGAGCTATGGGCATTATGAATTCAAGCGTATGCCATTTGAGCTGAAGGGAGCGCCAGCTACTTTTCAGAGGTTAATGAATCACATCTTGACTGGCCTCCAGGGTATTGATTGTTTCGTGTATTTGGACGATGTAGTAGTATACGGAAAGAACCTACACGAACATATTGGCAGACTCAGGAGACTTTTTTATCGCCTCAGGGAAAACAATTTAAAGTTGCAGCCAGAGAAATGTCAATTCCTACGTCCCGAAGTCGTCTATTTGGGTCATATCTGTTCTCAAACTGGTGCCCGGCCAGATCCTAGCAAGACTAGCTGCGTTCGAGATTTTCCAGTACCCACCACTGTAAAACGGTTGCAGTCTTTCCTGGGTTTGGTAAACTACTACCGCAAATTCATTCCTAACTTTTCGAAAATAGCTAAACCCCTTACAAACTTGCTTAGAAAGGATGTAAAATATACCTGGATGGAAAAGTGTAATGGAGCATTCCAGCTTCTTAAAGCCGCTTTGGTTCAACCACCATTGCTAGCCTACCCCGATTTTAGTCAGCCTTTCAACCTAACTACAGGTGCACGTAAAGAAGCACTGGGTGCGGTATTATCCCAGGGGGAGATAGGTAAGGATAAACCAATAGCCTATGCCAGCCGTACCCTAAATAAGGCAGAGCAGAATTATTCTACCATCGAGAGGGAACTACTAGCAATAGTATGGGCAGCACGCAACTTCCGCTGTTACCTTTTAGGTCGGCAGTTCACGGTGTTCACAGACCATAAATCTCTAAAAGGGGTCTTCAATGTAAAAGACCCTACTACACGTTTGGTTAGATTTCATCACAAGCTATCAGAGTTTGATTACCGGATAGAATACAAACCTGGTAAGTATAACACGAACGCTGACGCTCTCAGTAGGATTCCTGCGGAGACAGTGGAAGATACGGAACAGGTGCGCCAGTGTAATGTCACCACCTGGTCCAGGAAAAAGGATTCAGAAGTTTAGAAAGAAGAAAACCAGCTACCTCCGGCTGATCTCTCTCTCTCACAGACAACCCACCCGGTGGCTCACCCAGAACGGGTTAGTATCGAGATAGATGAGTTGCCAGTAGAGTCAGCCTGTCCTCTTGGTATACAGTCGGAAACTGCAGGACCAGATAACATTACTCTATTACATACTCCCGAGCAAGTTAAGGCTGTATTACACGAGTATCATGATTCGGCTTTCGGTGGTCATTAGGGAGTTTCAAAAACATATAAAAACCTCAAGAAGCATTTTAGATGGAATCATATGTTGCAAGACATCAAGTCTTATATAAAAAAATGCAAGAAGTGTCAAGTGATGAAGAGCAGTCTTCAGCACCGTATGTCCATGGTCATTACAGACATAGCTGATAAACCTTTCGACAAAATATACCTGGACATCGTAGGCCCTTTAATCGAAACCTCTTTGGGCAATAAGTATATTCTCACTTTCCAGGATAATCTGACAAAATTTGTTGATTGGTATGCGATGCCCAACGCGGAAGCGGAAACTGTAGCCCAGATTTTCTTTGAGGAAATTATTACAAGGTATAGAATACCGAAACAGGTAGTTACGGACCAGGGTACAAATTTCACCAGCGATTTATTCAAACAAGTTTGTAAATTACTCCATGTCAGGAAACTGCAGACCACTGCGTACCATCCACAATCCAACGGAGCTCTGGAAAGGGCCCATCGTCCTCTAGTAGAGTACTTACGTACAGCTGGGGATGAAAATCCAAACACTTGGGACCACTTTTTAAGGACTGCCGCGTTTGTGTATAATAATAGTGTACACGATAGTACCGAATTGACACCTATGGATTGTTTATTTGGTTTCACGGCAGATATACCATCTAACTTCAAAAAAGATCCTGAACCTTTATATAACCATGAGAATTATTACTATAGCCTCAGATATAAACTACAAAAAATGCATTCGATAGCCCGACAGAACTTATTCCCGAGTAAAATAAAGTCTAAAGAGCAGTTTGACAAAAAGATGAGGCCAGTATCTCTCCATTTGAGGGATAAGGTACTCTTGAGGAATGAAAATAGAAAGCACAAGTTAGTACAGGTATGGTTAGGTCCTTACATAGTGAAAACAATAACGTCACCGGTCAACACCACGATTGCGATAGGCAAAAAGTTGGTCAACGTTCACAACAATAGATTAAAACTTTATCATGAATAAACAATTTTGTATATTTATTTTCATTCTTTTTTTTACGATTTGGATCATTTAGAAATGGCGCAACGTTCGATAACCACACTTTTAATCCTCGCCGCAGTTATTGCCCGAATCGAAGCGGTACCATTCACTATTACACCAGTTAGCAATTCGGGAGTTTTATTTGAAGACGTAGGTGAACTCCTTTGTTATTATAGCTCTTGGAGCATTGTAATCGAACTAAACCTTGGAGAAATTCGGACGCAAATAGACCTTGCGGAGCGAGCAGAGCAGTTGGTGCAACTACTTTGTTCTTTTAACAACACAGAATGCAAGGATCAGGACCGGCATATGCATGTGTTAGTAGAAAACCTAAAACTCCGCTCCGAAACTCTTCAGGAATCCTTGGTGCCGCGAAGATCCAAAAGATCCTTATTCGACGGTTTGGGACGAATCATGTACTTTTTGTTTGGGACTATGGACAACGAAAATGAGCAGGAGCTATATAGTAGGCTTGGACAGGTGGAAAAAAGCGAAGAGCAGCTAGTGAACTTGGAGAAGCAGAGAATAAGCGTTGTAAAGACTTCTTTGGAGGAACTTCACAAACCATTAGCACACGTTATAGATAGGCAGCGCCAATTAGCAATGCAGATTCGCGATATTGAAAATGCAACTAATGCTTTGTTAGTAAGTGAACGGAAAAATCAAATCATTATCACCCTGCTTGCACAAATATTGGAAATCGAAGCAAGGCAGCGAACGCTAGTAGATATCGTAGTAGCAACCAAAAACAATAGAATACATCCTCTTCTTATATCTACCAGAAAACTTCGGGAAGTTTACGTTAAAACCGGCAATAATTGTCCGGAGTTTTGTGAGCAAGTATTAACTCAGTCCGCAAGTTTACATTATTATCGGTTAAAGGATAAACTCATAGTAGTCATAGGACTTCCACTATTTCAATTGCCAAGGATGCGGCTGCAGCAAATACATATTTTTCCTGTTAGCACTAATAAAACATACACGCTAGTGCCCGAGATTAGTTTCACTCACATAGCAAGCCATATACCATCACAACAATTCCTATTATTAACGTCTATAAACGCGCAGAGTTTTAAAAAGATTAGTCACCCTGAGCCGGGAGACCTATACGTTATGCCCCTTACTGTCCCAATAATCCGTTCCCCACCCGCACAAAATGAAATTATTTCGTTGCTGCATAATCTCTATCAGAAAAAAGTTAATTTTCCTCTTCGAATAAATGTATCTCCACGCAATGTGCTAATCAAATTGAATAAACCTAATAGTTGGCTTTATTTTTTCCCAACTATCACACCCGTTCATGTGCAGTGTGACAACAATATCACAACTCATACTCTTAGTGGACAAGGGATCCTGACTGTTATTCAGCCCTGCAATATGCAATTCAACGAGCTACTTATACCGCATCAGGTGGAAAGTACGCATGATTTTAAAATTCAACATCCACCTTTCTTCCCCGAGTTTGATAACGAGCTATTCAATCTCAATCTTTCAACCCTTTCAGTGAGTCATCCTAATAATTCCCTACAATTAGTACCACCTAAAGATGGAAATAAGATATTTCAAAGTGGGACGCATTCCCTGACTGAAGTATACTCTAAATTGGACCAAATAAAATTCAAGGAAATTAGTAGAAAGCATATGCAGGTAACCCAACTATCTACGTCAATCGTAACACTTTTTATACTTGCGGTAGTAGCATATTTAATTGTTCGCTTTGTGTTGTTTCCCTGTCAAAGGTCATCCAAAGCCCCCAAACATTCAGGAATAAGCAACACAAGTCAGCCATCAAGTTCTAATATTACCCTCAATCTTAGTGAGGAGCGGATGACAACAAAAGAGATTCCAGCACAAACTGTTTTAGAAAAAATCACGGTAGCCCCAACATATTCCTCAGCCCGATCCTTTCAATTAGTCTAACAAACAAAAAAAAAATATATTAACTAAAAAATACTAATTTTTCCCATTTAAAAATTCCCCATGGAGTCCACATATCAAATGAACCGCTACTAATATGCTGATCATATTATTTTGTCAGCGCATAAATTTGCCGTGCATCCGCACTGACTGCATTGAGTGCACTGAATTGAGTTCAGCAGCTAGAGCTACACGCATCGTCGCCAAGCTACATGCATGCACATACGTGCAGATAGAAGCGAAAGTCCGTGAATAATTTTTCTGTATCCATATATGAGCTGCAAAAGCTTTTCTGGTAGCCGAACAATTCAATTTAGTAGGTAGCACCAATCACTCGAAGTTTTTATGATCGTACCCGATCGTGCTGACAATCCGCATATGATTGGGTGGATGGTCCGCCAGGATCATATTACCTATGCAATGAAGTGCGGATAAAATGGCGCTATGCCAAACCCTTTGCATGTTAATTACAATGCCAATCCGATTCCCCTAATAAATAATTTAAACATCAATGATGAATGATGTCGTAACCAGAAGCTTACCATGAAAGCTTCTCGTTATGGGAAACGTAAAAGATAAATTGATTTAAAAATAGAGATTCAAAAGAATGTAATGTTGTTAATCCAAAAATATTAGGTAAATACAATTGCAAGAGGAATATAGTAAGGAAATTTTATGAAAGAAGTATAAACTATTATAAATATAAATAATTGAAGAAGAAGAAGATCTTTATGAAATAAAAGTTAGAAGACAAAATGATGCAAATCAGAAAATATTAAGAAACATAATGCAAAAAAAAAATTATTTAAAGTGCATGCTAATTACTAAGTAATTATTTATCGCATAGAAGAAACAACATAAGTTTAAGTATGTACGTAAATTTGATTGAGTAAAGGACAATTATTAATTAAACGAAGCAAAGTACATAATATCAGAAATATTGGAAACTGAGAAATAAATATAATGCTGTTTAATTACTCATAAACAGGTAAATACGATTGTAAAGAAAAATAATGTAAAGAGAAAATAAAACGAAGATTTATAAATAATAAATGCAGGCTAATTACTGTACGTCAATATTTATATTTATTAAATAGAAAAAATATGTACGTAAAGTTTGATTAAGTGAAAGATATTTAAAATTAAGGCGAGACAATGTACTATCAGAAAGATTGGAAACTGAGTTGTAAATATAAGGCTATTCAATTACCCATAAATAAGTCAATGTATGCAAAGATGTAAAAAAATGTGTAAAGGAAATTTATTAAAGGAAAAAAAATACATACTAGTTACTGTAGTTCAATATATCTTTATTTATTACGTGTGTAAAATGTATTGTACATAAGGAATGAAATATAAAAACATATTCGAAACTAAAAAGTAAATATATACGAGTATCTGTCCGGTTATCCACATTTATAAGAAAGAAAAATGTTGTCTAGGAAAAGAAGAAAATTGTAACTGAATATAAAAGATAAAAAAAATAAGCATCAAATACAATCAAATCAGATGGAACAAAGTAGTTTAAGTAAAATAAGGAACTTTATCCACAAAGCAATAGACCACTATAAAATTAAATTAAAAAATGTATGCATATGAAAGAACTTTGAACATAAGAATACTTAATTTTGAATACTATAATGTAATGAAAAGAAATAAGATTAATAAATTAAAACAAAAAAAGGGTAATTTAAATCAAAAGTACAAGGAGAACTTGTACAGAGTCGATAAGCGATATATTTAAAAGAAAACAAGAATTTAACGTTTATCAAGCAACATAATAGGCAAGGAAAATGTGATTTGAATTTAACTACTAGAAGAAAAACATTTCTGGACCCTATCACGACTAGGCTCTCCAAGCCATTCGTGCTCAATCTTTTTCGGCAGGATAGTAGCGTTATAGGTCGCATGCGATATACTTATTGCATGCTATTTCTCTAGTTGCATGCTACTTTACTTATCATGACTCCCTCTCTTTGATAAAGTCACGAGTTACCTGATATTTCACTTATCACAATTAATTACACATGCATGAAAGAGGTGTGTCTAACTTGCACTTGCATTGAAACACAAAACCTCGACTCGCGTGTACACACAAAATCTTCGGCATGTTTAATGTACCGAGCCGAGTCTCAAAAGAGAAACTGACTGTTAAGAGCGAAAAGTGGGCGTAGCAAAGACGGGAGCTTTCGCGTTATAGCTGTAGCAGCTACGGAGGAAGAGATTGTCGGGGTTCTGAAATGTTTGAATGAACTGAATTGAAACCATTATTTTGCTTGATAATCAATAAATCAATTAAAAGTAGGCTATCGTCGAGTATAAAAGAACCTGGTGGTTCCAACAATGGTGTCTTAATCGTTGAGTAGCTTGTTCAAGGTGTATGCCCGAACAATACCACTTTCAAGGCTTCCGCCAGGAATAGCGAAAAGCGATCAAGGCCTCGTCGTGCTGAACATACAAAGGAAAGCCAAGCAGCGGACAAGCGAACACCAACAACTTCGAAGTCCCAGACACGCAGAGGCAAGCAGCGGACAAGCGAACACCAACAACTTCGAAGTCCCGGACACGCAGAGGGAATTATTTGTTATGCCGATGGACCGTCCGGCATTGGAGCAGGCTATTGAAGCATCGCCCACGGCAGACCCGCGACCATTGACGATCGAGGAATACCGCGCTCGAACAGCAAAGCTTTGCAGCCCACCACCTGATCCAAAACCCGAGAAGCGACAACGAGGCGGCCGAATAGTTGCATACCGGCGCCAAGCAAGCGACCTGCGAAGGCTGGCATGAGTTGCGGTCACTTCGGCTGAGTGAGAAAGTTTTAGGTGGCAGTACCGACAACTGGAGGCTGAGTTCAAGAGCCAGCAGCGGCTTAAAAAATTAGCGAGAAACACGTCTTCGCCTGCATCGCCAACATAGCCAGAATAATTTGTTTAAATATTTAAAATTAAATAAATGTGCATTAGAACAAGAAAGATTAGTTTATACTGGAGGAAGGTGTTCGATCGGTAGTAGTTACAGTGCTTTGCTTCCTTTACACATATCAACGCTATACATAGGGTGTAGCGTTGTGGTTATATTTACTCCAGGCAGTTGAGGTTGCAACGTTCGTTGCAAGAAACTTAACACTGGTATAAAAATCAACGGTACCGAAAAATATCCTACTCTAACTCGTACCTGAAAAATCCTATTCTAATAAAAACGCAAAGCAAATGATGGTACCGCGTACCGAGCGTGACGCGAAACCGGCCTTTGTAACGGCATACTTACCATTCACTGCCATTCGTGCTGGAAATAGAAGGACTTGATGGAAAGGAAAGTTGTATTGAGATTAGCAATTCATGTTATTTGTCATACGGCATTTGACAATATTTACATTTCTTTTGTTTTTTCCACAAGAACCTCGATAAGGTAAAAAATTTACTCTTAGATTTAAACAATGATCATTCATTTATATTATACTATTTAGTTCCGACCATTTGAATCGAATCCTACACGAACCGAAACCGAAATACTAATTGATTATGCACTAATATGTGCGGGGCGAAATTTTACTTTAAGATTACTTTAGCTAAATACAAAAAGGTACGGAAATATGTGTTATTCTTTGCTGTGTAAGTTAATAAAAAGAATTTTTAAAGCTTAAACATAATAAAGAGTTCATAATAAATTTCCTACGTTATCATTTGTTTGACGATTTTGTTTGTTTGTTTGGTCCGATAACGTATCGAAATGTGATGAAGGATTTCTTAAGGACTAAATCTACTTCATATTTTCCGTTTTCTTTACTCTAAATCGTTGTTCAAATTGCCATAATATACAACTGGATCATCGTAAGCTATTTGAATATTAGAAATTAACAGCTATGGATATGCTAAATTAGAACAATGAAAACTCAACTATAGGATAATAGCACTGCCGAGTCGACTTTTTATGCTTAAATGTATGTTCATGTTTTGAGAGTCAAGTTTCCTCCGTTTTAAATTTTGATTGAGCTACTTACTACTATATGTACGACGATAAAAAGGCATTTATCATATAACATTACATTTCTTACATTTTAGTATACCAGTATTGCTTGCATTGAATTATTGACATATGAAGTCAACAGCAAGTAGCAAATGTAACATAGATAGGTACGTTATAAAGGTTTAAATCGTATTCAAGTTAAATTCGTTTTTCTTTTATTTTATTGCCAAAAGTCTATCCCTCTCAAAAAAAAATTGGATTTTAATTCTGCAAAATCTTAAACGGTTTTAAACATTTTTGATTGGTCCCACATGAATGGTAAAGATATAAACCTAGCAACTAGTCATTTATATTAATCTCTTCTTTCTTAATGATTGTTACTTATACAAGAATTTTTGTCTTTGGACTGGATTTATGTCTTCTATATATAACAGAACGTATAAATTATTCTGGTTGTTTTTCGTTTCTAAAAAATCTGGAAATGGTTTGTACGCTTGAATGTTTGTTTCACAGCACCCATTTAATTGCTTTTTAATAGTTTTGTTTGCGTGGATCGATAGGTTAACAGCTTATTTTATTTTTAAGGCCACGTTTCATCTTATTTGAAGGCACAATTGGCTAAGATCATTTAAGTTTGAGTTTAGTAATTCGTTATTTGCGAGGGATCAAAAGGGCTGCCAGCTTGCTTAAGCCCGAAAACGAAGCAATCAACCTACATGACGTCATAGTCGGAACCAACCACAACTGATTAATAGGTATAAGACAACTCAAGTGATCTAAATCCAAGTCTCTATTGTGAGGTCGTGCAACAGATTCTAGGCATGAATGAAGGGCCATTGTCAAAGGGTATAGGCAGATCTATATTAAAATCGATCAATCTATTTGAGATTTTATTAGAATTGATTTTTTGTTCGGTTGATCAACCAATCGAGTATTGTAGATGGTCTTTAACATCGCATCGGATATAAGATCTTAAAAATGGATAAAACTATTTAAAAGGAAGTTGTTGAAATTGTAGTTCATTCTTTATTTTGTTTTCAATCTCTTTACGCTTGGAGGCTTTGTTGAAATCTTTGCGGTTCTCTGCTGATGCAGATTTCAATATGCACTTAAAATGCTTAACTCTTACGGAAATTCTGAGTGCATAGTTCATAATTCTCTGGTTCAAGTTTCGTTAGCGTCAACGAAATAGTTCAAGTGATTCTTTGGACGGACTATGAGCCTGTTCAGTTATGATACGTGCTGGTATAAAGATCAGAACGCATCGTAGCTGGGTGGACGGACACACGGCCAAAGCGTGATAATGATCATATCACCTTGTGGAGCGCCGATACATTCGATCATGATAATGAGATACCCTAACTATTTCTAAGCAAAGGCCTGAAATGGGCTGTACTGCTACGAGAAAAAAAGAGTTGCCCAGTGCTTCAAGTCAAAATTGTAATGGATAATTACTTAAATGCTGATGATTTTTACAAATAATCGGAGAATGTTCCAACGTTTTGTTAAACTTATCAATTTAGTCAACTAAGTGGCTTCAAAACTCACTGATGTACTTGATTGTGTAGCTTATCTTATTAACGATTGGAAACTGTTTGCAAAATCGAAAGGCATTTAATTAACACTTGTGCAATGTTAAAATATGGAAACTCGCATATTGTAATAAACTGAACGTACACCACTGGCAGCCAACACATGTGCACACTGCTACCATATGGCTTCCCACCCCACGTCAGCTGTGACGACTGCCAATCCCAAGTCAGTTTGTTCGAAGGCTGTCAAATTGGCAGTCCGAAGCAGCTACATGGAAAGTGGGTGTGCGAGTAGCGGCTCAACACCACTTACGAAATCTTGGAACAGGAAAACCCAGAATCTGTGCTGCATAATACCCACCTGTCAACTTTTCCGTGTATCACATATCGTTCGTAGTGTAATAAAAACGCAGACAATCGGAGTGGGAATATGGCAAGCAAGCAGCAGCAGTAGGCGCTTCAACGGAGGTATTAAGTAACACTGTTTTCCCAGTTGGGTTTAATTTGCTGAACTACCCCAAACTCTGTTTTTAGCAACGTAACTTTATCATTCACACATCCAGCCTTACAAGTGTGCAAATCCGCTAAGAAATTCGAAGGGAAAATTCCTATCAAGAAACCATTCGATTCCCTTGATAGTGGGATATCGTCGATACAATCGTCATAAACTTCTACGAGTATAACATCATCCTCAACGCCTAGGTTACCCTTGTTTGCAGGAAGCACTAGTCAGTCATCGCTTTCCACGCCAACTTCATCCTCAATGGAAACGTCCACACCTGATTTGAGATCGTCAGCATCATCGCTGGCTAACAGTACTGCGTTTACACCATTAAAAAGTACCCAGGTCACGTCTACGTCGCTGCGGGACTCATTTAGTATGCAACGCCGAATCTAGGTAAGCATTCTGATGAAAGCCCTAGCCATATTGGTACTAAAGTAAATAAAGTAATAAGATAGACAGTGACAAACGAGAATAAGGGAGAAAATTTGTCAAAAGTTTTGCACGAAGCACTGACTAGTTTCGATTTCTACAACGGGATTCCGAACAAGCATAAGTAATTTAAATGTATCATTACTAAAATTTTATCTAGAAATAATCAAAACGAAGGAGACTAGCAAATGCATATGCGGTACAGAATATATTATGCAGAGAATTTTACTGAAATATTGAATTGAATGATAACATGGAAATTTTAAACTAAAGTGCGGTCGTTATTTTGTTATGAACATCATGTCATATGCAATCCAATTTATTCCCGTCATGTTTTGTTTTGTAGTCAATTTATTCTTAATACTTTTTCTTTTATAATTAATTTAGTGGGAGTTTTTATCTTCTACTTACGTTTGTGATTTATATAGGACAGCGGCTTAAGCGCCCCCTAATTTTAGAACTCAATTTCACTCTTAATTGTTCACTGATGAAACAAAGTAATAAGCAACGCGAGAATAATTTTCAAATTTGATAAAACTAACGAAATTTGATAGAATTAATGGAAGTACAGAAATACTAGGAAACGAAAAGAAAAGAATTGTGTGTAATCATCTAAAGTACAATACACAAAGCGAAATGCTTTAAATACGCATATTTCACACATACATCGGAATTGACTTAGTCCTTAAGATAAGTTTTACATTCATTTTAAACTTTACCTTTTTCGTACGTACATTTGATGAAAGTAACATTTCGCTGTGACTACATATTTTGTGGAAATTTTTTTTACTTTATTCGATTACATTATCTTTCGATAATTTTAGCCGTTATATTAAAAGTATATGCTGAACTTTCATACTATATATGTAACATGATAAATGCATTGATGTGTATCGTTATGTGTGAATGGATGTTACTTGCAAATTGGAATCCTGATTGTGTACGTTTATGTGCACATGCAACCTTTGATTATTGAAGATATTTTTTCTTCTTAAAAGTGATGAATCGATAAGAGAGCTAGAACTTAACCTGTTAATATTGTGATAACGATATAACGACCCACTTGTTATAGACGAGAGCTAGGTTTGTTTGTTTTACTCCTCAAAATATTTTTAAAAAGAGAATTAAGAAGTTGTCGAATTAGAGTTAAGCCATACATATTGCTATTAACATCTTTATAATGTTGATCCGATGACAAGATTGATTTGAATGATAAAGGAAGAGAATTAATTGATTGATGAAAAATAATTTGATATTTTTTTATAAATTTACATGAACAAAAAAAAAAAAATCTTACGAATCACAATAAAAATCCTAATAATTTCATTTATAAGTAATATTGATTTCAATCAATCAAAATTATCAACAAGCGAGATAAATGTTGAAATTTATTTAAATTTGTGCCTAAAAAATAAAAGGATTGAAAGTCAGAGAATAGCAGTATGTTCAAATTTTTGACTTTATAATTAATATTTGGTTTTGGCAATATTTTTACTCACCTTGCAATAGAAATTTGTGGATTTTTCTGATTTTATAAATTGATCTAATAGCTTACAGTCTAGGATAACAAACTTTGCAACCTCTCTGATAACCGGCAATTTGATTAGATCTTACTTAGTTCAAGTGAATTCCCCAATGAAATACACTTTTTCTCAAACAATTACAAAGGAAGCAAGGGAAGAGTTCAAAAAGCGGATCAGGAATCAACAATTTCTTTTCCTTTATTTTCAAGGGAGTTTTTTTATTGTCTTGGTTATAATTGTAAAAATCAATTGTTATGTATAAAAGACACTTCAGCTATACTTATCCTTTGCAATATATATATATATATATATATATATATATATATATATATATATATATATATATATATATATATATATATATATATATATATATATATATGTATATATATATATATATATATATATATATATATATATATATATATATATATATATATAATCGTATGGTACCGTGTACCAAAAAAACTAGGATCCGTTTTATTTAGACGGTATAAAAACATTGTCACGAAATTGAATAAAGCAACATGAATAACTGACCCAACAACGACTTTCCTTTCCAGCCTGGCCTCTTTTTCAGCGGGAGTGAGAACGAACGGTAAGTATGCCGTGAAGGGGGTAGGGTTCTAGAAATCTGCGGATGGTCGGTTTTGTGTCGGGTGCGATACGCGGAATCTTCGTTTGTTTTGCCTTTTTCTTAGCGTAGAGTTCTTCTGGGCTGAATCAACGTAGTATATTTTTTGGTACCGCGTCGGTGAGCTTCGGGAACGCGAAATTGAATTTAGTTTTTTTTTGCTGTTGAATGAGAGAATGGAAGAAGTACGGAATAACGTAGAGATAGGTATCGCTTCCCTATGTTTGAATTTTTGACGCATTTTGAAACGGGCACTTGATGGTGACTGAAACACGTAATTGAGCGTAATTCATTTAATAACCTGCAACATAAATCCTCTCGGAACTCGCTGGCCGACAAGGAGCCACCGCGAAATAGATTACGGGCGCACGGACTGGTTGACTGGTTGGTATCATTCGTTGGCACGACTCAGACTTCACGTCTAGAACCGGTGAGAGGTCGGCTCCGATTTCGTTCGAGCGGACGTAGACGGAAAATTATTACAATATTCTTAAAATATGAAACGTTAACCTTGAATGCAAATCTGTAGAGTAAATTTTATGATTTTTTTAACGCACTGTCGATGGGAAACAAGTATGGTCTTTCTTTTTTTAAATAAGAAAAAACGGAATACTCTGTACGCCTGATACATTGTCCCAGCACATTTTTCTTATTGTAGAAATCGCGGTTCGTCGTTATATCAAACAAATTTACGAAATACTATATCTACACCGTTAATCACGATTAGGCCAAATTGTTTTATGATCAGTGCGCACATCATGCATTGATCGCAATGTAGAGCCTAAACGGTAGCTTTTGGTGCCACAGAACTTATCCCAAAGATTTTTTTCGCAAATCGGATGGCAGTGATGTAAGACGTGTAAATAATTCTATTTTAAATGTTCGTGGACCAGATATTACACGTGATCTCGTACGACCTTGATGGCGAGATTGTAGGCAAACCATATTTTGCCCCGGGACTAATTCCGTCGAATGAATGACGGGGGCACTGCCGATAATTAGTTGTGAAACTTACTTGCTAACCTTAAAATATCCTCTATATCTTTATCCATCACTATGTCACCTTCCTCGACAAGGCATCTTCATCCGCCGTTCGTTGATCGCTCTGATAGAACCTTGAAGTAAGTACGCAATTTAATTTAACCAAACATTCTAGCTAGGTGCAAATACCAAGAACACACTTACATGACATTCCCTTCGGACAACATGTTGTCTCCCTTTGTGGCGTTGGTGTCCACTGTCTTATCCGTAGTCTGAATCACGTTAGGCCAATCGAACCACTTCTTTCCAGCTACGTGGGGAATGGGGTAAATGCTCCATCAATATACTTAGGATATAATGAAATAGGCTTTCCTTACCATTCAAACGCGTGCACTGCCCGCCGAATAGTTTCCATACCGATGATATTTCCGGATAATGATATCCCCTTAAAATACTGGTGACAAGCCTTAAAAATGAAGACGTGATAAATTTCACAATTCGAAAAACTTCCTTCGCGTTATTACTTGAAGGCGCGTTTGCCCTTTAGCAAATCCGTTAGAGGGGCTGTAACCGAGGCGAAGTTTAGAATAAAACCATGCCATGCTCATGAACCATCTCACGTCTTTGGCCGTTCGGGGTTCAGGATAGGAAACTACACCTGAAACCTTCTCTGGGCGGTGCGCAGGATACCATCACTCACTACAAAGCCAAGATATTTGATCTCCTTTTTGACGAGCTTGCTCTTTCCAACAATGATGGTCAAGTTGGCGTCCCTGAGCAGTTTTGAAATAGTACTCAGAGGCTCCAATTGCTCATCAAATGTTTAACTTGCAACAAGCAGGTTATCTAGGTAAACAAATACTTTTTCCTGTAGCTCATGCGGTATTATTTTATGCATCGACCGGCACATCGTTTGGGGAGCATAACATAAACCGAACGGCATGATCTTGAAATGGTGCAAGGGCCTACCAGGAACAAAAAAGGCCATTTTCTCCTTACTTGCCTCATCCAACGGTATTTGCCAAAAGGAATCCTTCAGGTTCAAACTAGTAATGAACCTGGTGCTTTGCAACCATGCCAACAGACCTTCAATTAGCGGCAAAGGATAGACATCCTTAAAGAGCGCTTCATTGAGGCGCCTAGCGTCAAGACATAAACGCACCTTGCCAGGTTTTCTGACAAGGATCACAGGAGAACTCACGAACTCTGACTTTCCTCGATTACCCCCAAAGACGACATACAATCGAGTTCGTCATACAACAGTTTCTGTATAACAGGCGAGACGGCATGTCGCTGCTGCTTAATGGGTCGAGCAGAAACAGTGTCAATGCGATGGTACACAAGACTGGTCCTACCCAAGCTTTTCTCATTATACGACGGAGACTGTTGTTTGATGACGTCCAGTCGTTGCTGATCTTTTGAAGACAACAAATGGAATTTAGGGCTCTGAGGCTTTGCAGTTGCTTCGATAGAATTGACCTGGTGTTGGGTACTCACCGTTCTGCGTGTGTTATGTCAATGGATTGGATGATTGGAGCAGGGCATCTGGTCGCCAAACTTGTCCTCATCCTGATTAGTGGTTGCTCCGCTCACCGCGATGCGAGGCAGATGGCCTGGAAAATAATAAAACCCCCCAAAGGATCGGACTTATTATATAATAAGATATACTTATCTGATGTTGTCACTTTGATTTGATCTGATGCATGACGCGAACTTATGTCAACACAATTAATGGTCAAACTTGACACTACAAAATGTCACAGGGTGCCCGTAAACTATTAATATCGCAGAATCACGTAATTGTTTAGAATATTATAAATTTAGTATAAGATTAAATTTTACGCGGGAAAAAAATGTACCGAAATTTTCATCAAACGGGAAATTCTTTGAAAGAGATTTTTCCATTGTTCAGTTTTGCATTGTTCGTTCCCCAGATAACTCGATTGCGATATAGTGTATAATAAGTTGCAAGTTTTTCAAGTCGCGAATTAAACAGTGTTGTATTGAAATACAAAATTGGAAATATAGAAGTTTGAAATTTAACTATAGTTTTATCGTGAAACATTTTTTGGCTCGTCGAGCCGGATACGTTCTGGATAAATTGAATCGTGTGCTAATTAAGATTTAATTTTGTACAATTTTGTGGATGTAAGTGTAGTGAAAAAGCAATTAAAGATCGGTTCGCGCGGGTTAATGAAAAGTGAGTAATTGAGCAAGGCAAGGTCTGGTAAGTTCCATATTTTAGTCCTTTTTCTCAATATTTAAGTCCATAACCGACATCATCTTGGATTTTCAATTGCTAAAATTTGGTGCACAATTGCAAGTGTTAATTTATTTGGAAAGAGCGAACCGTATCTCAAATCCGCATTACATTGGATGAGTATTGCGGTTGAATTTATTGGTCAGATATTGGATCGGTTGCAAATTGGTGTCAAATTTAGATTCTTATGCACAATTGCAATTGTTAGTGCATTTAAGAGTGCGAACCCCATATCAAGTTTGCACTGCATCGGATCATTGTTGCAGCTAAATTTAGTTGTTTGCTGTTCATTTGGAAGAAAGTTAAATAATTCGAAACTTGGATTAGATTTGGATCCTTGTTGCGGTGCTTAGGTAATGGGTGCTTACTGGACATTGGGCGGAATTTGTGAACCGTCATTCAAACTTGAGCAAGTTCGAATCCATTGCCGTGCCGCTTACTTAACAGTAACAAATAGACTTTCGTGCGAAAAACATTGGATTGTTTTTTACATTATTTGATAAAATTCGATTTAATTACATTTGATGGTCTTGAATTTCGTATTGGAATCACGTCCTGTGACCTCATGAATGATGGATGGTTTAGTGGCACAACAAAGTGTACTAAGTGAGCAGCTAAGCGAAATGGTCACGAATTTCCGAAAGGACCCTAAGGCACGGAAAACAACCGCGTATGCTACGAAACTACTGGAACGAGTGCAACAAATTCGTCAGTCCTTCACGGAGAATCATCATCAGATTCTTGAATTAGTAGATGGAAAGAAGATCCTTGAAGCAGATTATTTTAAACAGAACGTATATCTGGCGTTTGAGGAGGCAGAATTGAATTTTGAGGTAGAATTGGAAGAGTTGCGAGTAGAGCAAGTGGCACATGGAGCGCAAAGTTGTAAAGAAGGAGCGAGTCCGTCATCGAAGGCAATGGATGATACAGACGTTCGGCTCCCACGGATCAACCTGCCAAAGTTCAATGGAAAATATGACGAATGGGCATCGTTTAAAGATCTGTTTACGTCTCTGATCCATAAAAAAGCCAATTTACCGAAAGTGGAGAAGCTTCATTACCTGAAATGCAGTCTGTCAGGAGAAGCAGAACAATTATTGAAGCACTATTCGATTACCGAAGCAAACTATGAATTAGCGTGGAAAATGCTCGTGGAACGGTACGACGATAAGAATGTATTGTTGAAAACGCAGTTCAACCATTTACTCCATATAAGCAACGCAAACGAAACCGCATCATCGATCAAAATGCTGTTAGACAAAACAGTTGATTGCGTGCAGGCCATAGACAATCTAAAGGTAGGAAACATATGGGATGCAATATTAGTGCATTTGACGGCACAGCGATTACCATCCGAAACACGACAGATGTGGGAGCAACAGCAAGCTAAGGTTTCGGAGATATCATCGTTTCAACAATTGAAAGAGTTCCTACAATGCAGGTTTAGAGCGTTAGAAGCTGCTGGGGTAGAAAGGCATAAACCCATTCGCACATCACACAACGTATTTGTGACAAAGGAGGCGCAACAAATCGTGTGTATTTTATGCAAAGGACCACATTATTTGAGACAATGCTCGAGCTTCCTGAAGTTAGAATATCCTAAGAGATTCGAAATGGCAAAGAAAAATGGTTTGTGCTTCAATTGTCTAAACAAAGGGCATTTTGTCGGGAAATGCCCGAGTAAATCGAGGTGTTTCCACTGTAAGAAGGCCCACCATACGCTCCTCCATAGACCAAACTCCTTAATTATCGGAAAGGAGTCCCATCAATTGGCACCCCCATTTATCCCTAATAGTCAGTCACCGCAACTAACAGCGCAGAATAATCAACCTTGGACACCTGCGCTAAGACAACAATCGCCGACATTTGGGTCACACAATGGACAACCGTCTACTTCATCTTCAGCTGATCATCGATTTCCAACGGCAGGCTCAACAGTCGCCAAAGTTAACTCATCGACCATCAGTGCTCCAAAAGCGGTATTGTTAGCGACAGCACTGGTGACAGTGGAATCTCCAATCGGGTTCGCGACGCTTCGCGCCTTGATGGATCAAAGATCACAGGCGTCCATCATTACGGAGAGCGCAGCTCAAGGACTTGGGATCAAAAGAGTTTGCACAAACTTATCTGTAACTGGAATTGGGAAGACGAGAGGAATTCAAACCAATGGGACTTTGAAACTTAGACTGCGTACCAAGCCAAATGAATGCTTAGTAGTGGACGTACTCATTTTGAACAAGCTAACTAGCTTTGTTCCAT
The DNA here is from genome assembly GCA_963969285.1 of Odontomyia ornata. Lineage (NCBI taxonomy): Eukaryota > Metazoa > Arthropoda > Insecta > Diptera > Stratiomyidae > Odontomyia > Odontomyia ornata. The sequence continues at coordinate 120,886,571 of OZ017741.1, forward strand.
CGCAATTGGTTTCCACGTCGATTCGGGATCAGATAGGAAACATTGATTTGGCTGACCCGTACTTAGATCATCCGAGCAAAATTGACGTCGTTCTGGGAGCGGATGTATACGCTCAAGTAATTCTCAGCGAGATTAAAAAATTTACCTTAGGTCCACTGTTACAGCACACCAAGCTAGGCTGGATAGTATCCGGGAGTATGAACATTGGTCAGCAGCAAGTCCTTCATTCATTCAAAGTTGAACTGAACGAGAATGTGGAAATAAGCGAACAGTTAAAACGATTTTGGGAAATTGAGTAAGTCGACGGGGTTAGAACTAGAACGCAAGATGAGGATGCCTGTGAAAATCATTATGTTACCCATGTAAAGCGAGAATCAGATGGTCGGTATCAAGTAAGACTACCATTTAAAAACTCGGAAAGTCGAAATTCCTAAGGGCTTTCGAGATCAAGTGCAATTGCAAGCTTATTGCACATAGAGAAATGTTTTGCCAGTACTGAAGGTCTCTGTGAGGAATATGCAGCTGTACTACAAGAATATTTAGACTTAGGACATATGTATGAAGTGCCTCATTGCAACGAATGGGCAATGGAAAACGGCCGACAGGTGATTACATCTAACTTCCTTCCGCACCACGCAGTATACAAGGAAAGCACATCGACGAAAGTACGAGTGGTGCTCGACGCTTTCCGGAAAACAAGTTCTGGTGTATCCCTGAATGATACCTTGTTGACCGGACCAACTCTTCAGTGCACCATGACAGCAGTTGTAATGAAGTGGAGGCTAAAGCAGTACGCTATGATGGCTGACATAGCCAAGATGTATCGACAAGTAAACATGCATCGAGAAGATTCCAATTACCAAAAGATCGTTTGGCGGCCCGAACCAAATGGCCCAATTAAAGATTACGCCCTCAATACTGTGACGTTTGGAACTAGCTCAGCACCATTTCTGGCTATTAGAACTTTACACCAGCTTGCATATGACGAAAAGGAAACGTACCCTGAGGCAAGTAAATCGCTCTTGGAGGAATTTTATGTGGATGACCTATTATCTGGAGGTGATAGCGTACAAGAAAGCGTCATTAAAAGAGATCAGCTGATTAAGCTCTTGAAGTCTGGCGGATTCCCATTGAGAAAATGGTTAGCCAATGACAATCAAATTTTGGTAGGACTTCCAACGGAAGATGTGGAAATAAATAACTGCGTTAAGTTTGAAATGGACCATGGATACAAATCATTAGGAATACTGTGGTACCCAATCGGTGATTATTTTACATTTCGACTCAAAAGCCATGAAAGATTAGAAACTTATACAAAACGATCAGTATTATCGACAATAGCACGTTTGTATGACCCATTAGGATGGTTAGCACCCTTCACGATAAGGGCTTAAGTATTGCTGCAAGGTTTATGGTTGTCAGGTCAAGATTGGGACGAACCGATACCCAATGTTTTGAATGGGGAATGGAGTGCTTGGTTAAAACAGTTATCTGAAATCGAAAATATACAAATACCACGATGGGTAGCATACCAGAAGGATTCGGAGGTATCACTCCATGGGTTTTGCGATGCATCCCAACGAGCATATGCGGCAGTTATTTATTTGACGGTGCGATCAGGTTCCACAGTTGCAAGTAATTTGTTAGCGGCCAAAACTAAGGTGGCGCCGGTGAAGCCAATTACGATTCCTCGTTTGGAACTTTGCGGAGCTGTTTTGTTGGCCCGATTGCTTAAAGAAGTAAAGGCAGCATTAAAGTTTGATCAAATACCTACGTGGTTGTGGACCGATTCCGAGATCGTTTTGGCTTGGTTGAAAGGATTGCCGACACGATAGACTGTCTTTGTCAGTAACCGAACAGCTCACATCTTAGACGTCACCGGTAACATACCGTGGAGATATGTACCTTCGAAGGATAATCCAGCGGATGCAGCGTCTAGAGGAATAAAGCCCTGTGATTTAATCGATAGTCAGCTGTGGTGGCATGGGCCAAGCTGGTTAACGAAAGGTGTCAAAATAAAAATAAAACCATTCAGTTAACTGACATAGAAAAACGAAAATCCATGATGGTCAATGTGGGATTAAAGACAGAGTATCTCTTGGATGAAGTGTTGAAAAAATATTCTAGCTTAGTGAAATTAATTAGAGTCACGGCATATTGTTTCCGTTTTCTTAGAAAGAAGTCCACGCAACCCAATTTGCCAAAGTATCTCACTAGCGACGAATTACGGTACGCTTCGGAGTTTTGAATCAGGCATGTTCAACAAGATGCATTTCCGGAAGAAATATGTGAGCTTCAAAAGGGTACGTCCGTCGGAAAGAAAAGCCGGTTGGTCAATTTGAACCCATTTATTGACAACAAGGGAATAATGCGGGTTGGTGGACGGCTCGAGCACGCACTTTTAAGATTTGATGCAAGACACCCGATGATTTTACCGTGAAATGGTGTATTCACCGATTCATTATTACAAGAAGTCCATCAAGCTACTTTACACGGACAGACGCAACTGATGTTGAATACCTTAAGAAGGAAATTTTGGGTAATTGATGGGCGCAACCGGGCTAAACAATCTATCCACAAATGCGTTCGTTGTTTTTGCGCAAAAGCAAAGGAAGCCAGCCAGTTGATGGGCAATTTGCCAGAAGCTCGGGTAACTATGTCGCGTCCATTCACACACACCGGCGTCGATGTGGCCCGTTTGAAATTAAAGATAGACAAGGAAGAGGCAGCAGGACGACAAAGGGTTATGTGGCTATTTTCATTTGTTTAGCTGTAAAAGCCATACACGTTGAAATCGTTAGCGATTTGTCCACACCTGCATTCCTAGCAGCATTACGGCGGTTCATGGGAAGACGACGATTCAGCAGTCATATATATTCGGACTGTGGTACCAATTTTGTTGGCGCAGCTGCTGAGTTGCAGCGGATCACAAAAATTAGTAATGAAGCGGTGGAGATTGTTGCAAATGAAGGAGTAACTTGGCACTTCAATCCACCAGCAACACCTCACTTTGGCGGACTTTGGGAGGCTGGTGTGAAATCTAATAAGGCACATTTACGTCGGGTTGCCGGACACGTGTCTCTAACATATGAGGAACTATCCACAGTGTTGATTAGAATCGAAGCCTGTCTCAACTCCCGTCCTCTCTACCCTCTCAACGATGACCCGATTGATACCGCTGCACTCACGCCAGTTCATTTCATGATTGGCAACGTAATGATAGCACTACCTGAAGCTGAATTGTAAAATGTCAACGTTAACTACCTTGATAGATGGCAGATGACTCAGAAGATTGCACAAGATTTTTGGAAACGTTGGAAGACAGAATACTTGAGTCGTTTGCAACGTAGACCAAAATGGCTTAAGCACGAAACCAACATAAAGGTGGGAGATTTGTGTATCCTCAAGGATGAAAAACTTCCTTCTTACCGGTGGCCATTAGCAAGGATCATTCAAGTACACCCCGGAAGGGATAATTTAGTTCACGTCGTGACTGTGTGGACAAATGGCAAAAGGTATACAAGACCAATTACGAAAATTGCGCTGCTGCCAACGCAGGAATCTACACATAAATGTATATTTATATTTGTCGCACCATCCTTACTTTCCCCTATCCTACCCTTCACTCAGACCTTGCGCCGAACATTGCATTGTCCGTTCCCCAGATAATTCGATCACGATATAGTGTATAATTAGTTGCAAATTTTTCAAGTCACGAATTAAACAGTGTTGTATTGAAATACAAAATTGGAAATATAGAAGTTTGAAATTTAACTATAGTTTTATCGTGAAACACCTGGATTGGTGCTATCTTGAAGAGATCCCAAAAGTCAATTCCAGGATACACTGCGTGCGTCAAGCAAGGGACAACTAGGAATCTCAGCAATTTAGTGTTGTGATTGAATCCCATCAATGTGTTGACGTATCCCAGAGCTGCGCCCCTGTGTTTTGATGCAGTCTGGACATGAGCATGCATGGTATGCATATGCAAACCCAAGTTTGACAACAGTTCCAAGGCTCCAGATCCAAGGATACTGACACTGGCTCCACTATCAAGCAAGCCCGTTGATGAGTTGCCTGGAAAGAAGAAGGGATCTCACTTGGAGGCTGATTCTGAAAGCGTGCATGATATCCTGTAGAAGATCTCGCTTGAGGATCACCTCAGGCATTCTCCAACATATCAACAGTGCCAATCTTGGGAGGATGCCTACTGAGATGGTCAACCACAGGGATACCACAACGCTTCAACACTAGTGCAGTGATGAACTCCCATTCGTTAGGCAATAGGATGGTCTGCATGTCAAAATCGGATAACCGATTTTTAGAACGCAGATCCATCTCCATTGTGGAGCCATAAAACTCTCGGAAAGATTTATTTGGTCTCTGGAAATGCGCATTGATTGCACGTCGCAGATCTTCGTCGCTCCAATGAGATCCATAACGCTCCTTCAGTGCAGCTTCCAAATCCGACCACATTAAGTTGGGGTTGAGCTGTCGGAATAACCAGTAACATTCTTCTGCTGGTCCTTTCAGAAGAATATGTAAGCTAGATGCTAGTTCATCCAAGTGAATATTGGAAATTCTTGCCAAGGTAGCGGCTCAAATAAGAACTGACCAGCAAAAGAACCATTAAAATTGACCCTCAACTTATGCATTGGTGGGAAGGAATAAAATTCGTCGTCATAGCTGGAGTCGGTGGAATAAGAGGTGTTATGTGATGCCATGATGTAAAATAAATACAATTAATACTGAATAACCAAACGTAGCAATCAATAATTAATTAAAAATTTACGGACCGACACACCGGACAACTATCAGACGGACAGCCCAGACAATTTGAATGAAATAAATAATTTAATAAATCACAGACAGACAAATGAACGTTTCAATAAAAGTAGGTGAGGAATTGAACAGCAGACAGACAAACCGACAATTTAATAAATATATAAAATTTTATCGCCTAACCTAAGCTAAAATAAAAATTAATTCAAATTCCCTAATCTAAATCTCTATCAATGAAACTATCCTACGAAACAATTCTACTTAACTTTACTAAACCAAAATCCAAATTGAATAGCCCAAACTAAACTCAATCAACTAAACTCAAACTTACTAAAATTTTAATCGAACTCAACATAAAATTACTCAAAACCCAAAAACCGCGAATCCAATTATCTGAAACTAATCTAAATCAAACCCCTAATTAAGCCCAATAATCTATAGCTAAGCTAAGCCTAAATTCCTCAATAAGATAAAACAACCAAAAAGCTAACTGTGAAGGTCAAGGATAAACAAAGAAGTGAAAAAGAAAGTGTAAATTATTATGATTAAAAGATCTAACATTTCATTTCTCAAAATGAGCCTTATTGGAAGGAAAAGGAAAAGAAAAGGTAATTACATGGGATGAAGGTTAACATTTTCACAAGACACATAACAGGAAAACCATAACAGTGCCTGGCATAGCTATGGAATCTGAAGGTGATTCCACTCTAACCATAAAGGCCGACTACGAGACCATTATGAAACACTACGGACTTCATAATGGCTTGGACAAGAGCCACACAAATCCCAAAGCTAACACCAGAAAGATGATGGAAGGGTCGAAAGCGTTGGCTGATTCCAAGTATTGGATCCAAGCCCAACTATCCCGTGCAGGGAGATATAGGCAACGACTTGAAATTCGGTTGATCCTCACCAACTTCTGCAGTGCCATAGCTTGACGACTGTCATAGCCGGTCGAGACCATCAAACACAAAATCAGCACGGGGGGTGTCACTTCAATTGTGGCGAACCCCATGATCAAAGCTCTATAAATAAATATAAAAACTCATAATTAAACTTGAAATCGTCAATAAAATCTAATAAAACTACTAATCCGTCATTTGATACATAAGTAATATTATCAAAACAACAAAAACAAAAAAGAGTATTTCCCTGAAAGGCACAGAGCACTATGCAAGTCAGGCACTCCAAATTTGAAATTGAAAAGTTTAAACTATAATAAAACAAACAATTAAAATCAAGCTGTAATCATTAGAAAACCTCTAGTTTGGGTGCCATCTGTTGCAACCGCGGATGTCACCGCAGTTGCAGACATTAATTTCTAGCAGAGGGGTGAGTAAACCGGGTTGTCATACTGAGGCCGACTAGCACTCAGTCGTGTCATGGGATTTCCGGGACACCTTCTGCTCATGCTAAGCCACCCTACACATAAAAACTAACACAAAAGGAAAAGGACGGGAGAAAAATGAAAAATGATTACTTTAGCACTTCATGTCTTATATTTGTTTTTAGTTTGATCACAAAGCACCAATTTATCAAATAGAAATAACATAAAAAAAAATTCAATTCAATAAGCCCATTTTCTTCTTTTAACAAATTTTAATTTGATTCGAAAAAAAAATTATTAATACATAAAAATTTACTTTCAATCAAATACTACTCCAAGAATATACACAAAGAAAAAAATTAATTAATGGATTCACGTCATCATTTAATGAGGAAAACCAAGAAAAAAACAGAACGTTTGATCATGAGTTGTTTTAATTATTGAACTTTCAGAATATTTCTGAATAGATGTCACTCCACGGAGTGACACAACCAGATTTATCCACATTAATTAATGATAGTAAAAAAGAAATCTCCTCGTCCACGTATTCATACACTTTCTGACCACATCTTGGTAATTTTATATGGACTCATCCATTATTTACGAGATCCCCTCTAATCGCAAACCTTATGCTCCACAAAATCACTTCTGGTACAATGCATTGCATTTCGTAGTAATTTGTTCACCTTCACGCCCGCTAATCACTTTGGGTCATTAATCGATTTTGAGTTACTTTTCCGCTCTGGCACCAACAGAATCAAGCACAGTTTCCTTTGTTTTTCGCAGAACCACTCGCGAATCGTTCCCTGAATTGAATTTAATACCGTCTTTCTTTTCCACTTCAACCAAATCTTTGTCTTCGTCACCAGTGACACATAAACTTTTCTTTTATTTTCTTCCCTCCTTAGAATCTCAAATGAAATCTTCGCTAAAAGCAATCCCTCTTATTCTTCCAAAGTCCAAAACTGTTTCCCCTTCCACTCCCAGGAAACCAATCCCGCAATCATTTCGTCCCTAATTACCGCTGCCGCATCTGGGTAACGTAATCGAAGTTCAATACACTCGATTCCGCTACCCACACATCTTTTTCGTATCGACAAACGCAACGATTTCCATTTGGTATATATGGCGATTTGCATAACCATGGAAGTGTTTGATTAGATGCGAATTGTCATATATATGAGGAAACAACTGCTTTTGCCGATATTTCAAAAAGAGTGCTTTTCTACGCTCGGAGAACTTGAACCCAGGGTCCCAGAGGACCGTCGGTTGAGGATTCACGGCGCTACCAAAGGAGCCACTTCTGTTGATTTCCCATTCATTGTATTAGCAACTTCAACTATGCTACTTTCTCAGTGGGCATTGAGATGAAATGTGTTATTAGGGAAATGTGAATGAATTTTTGTTAGTATGAAAAATAAAATTTGTTAGTGGGAGCTAATGTACAAAATTAGTTAGTATGAAGAAAGGAATTAGGTTTTGTTAGGGAAAATGTGTTGAATGACATTTTGTTAATGGGAATTAATGAATGAAGTTTTGTTCGTGGCACAACTAAAATTATTATTCTATTACTATTTTTTGTAACCGAAAATAGGTAAAAGGGTAGGATTGAGATGGCGGGGAAATAAATATTAAAGGAAATTGTTAAATGTAAATAAAAATAAATAAATTTAATGAGGAAAAGGGTATATGTGCCCCAAGGAAGTTGGAGATGTTACGGCGGCAATTTGAAGTTGCAAATGGGGGAAAGCCGGTACGACGGAATTCGCAACAGCTCTTCTAAATGACCATACGCTTCAGCATCGTCATGGAGCTCGACGATCTGCAGGTGATAGTCATCCAGCTGTTACCAACCTCATTGGAGGGTCATGAGTTTACTCCTGCACCTGGTCCGAGTGACCTCCTTCTGGTCCAAACGGGTGATGATCCTCCTCAACGAGCCTGCTATGACTTTGTAGCGACACAGCATCCTGACCACACTGGCATCTCTTGGTGCTGAGGCTTCTGCAGTGTAGTCCTTGTCCTCGTTATCCTGGATTTCAAGCCCTTTTGGTGACAGTTCCCCGGCTGGCATGTCCACGTGTGTTTTGGCATGCATTTGATCGCGGAAATGCTGCTGGTAACGGAGGTAGTTACCTTTGGTAGTGTCGTATATATGTTGGGTAAAATACTTGTGTGATGGAGTGATCTCCGGTCGGGATCGGATGTGACTATCGCCTAGTTCAAAATACTCCCACATGGCCTCCAGTCACCGCAGTTGCTCCGCATAATACCCGGCTTCCTGCTTCCTTGAGGGCGAATTCTTCTTGTAGTTTGAAACGACCCCTTCGACTATTGGAGCCAATCCTTTTAGGTCCTCAATCAGGCGATCCACATTAGCCATCGCCTAGAAAGTCGGAAAACGACCGGCAACAGAAAGTGCGGATACACCACGACACTACAAAAACACCACACAGCACTTCACGACCTGTTCACCGGGGAAGAATCAATTATTTAAAGCAAATACCAAGTGTAGCTCGTCGGGGCCTCCAGATGGCTGTGCCGGCACTCTTTTGTCCCGACCTTTGATCTTATTATTTTGCATAGAAATGCACAACACACTGATTGAACTTTAAGATTTGCGATTATCCAAATGATGCATGTATTTATATTGTATTTCAGAGTCTTTTTAATCATAATCTCGCGAAGTTTTAATCGAAAAATATATGAACACTAAATATTACAAATCACCACAATCAAAATGTTTGGATGGTTTAAACTTAACTTTATTCTTCCTAACCACGATTCAATTAATCCCCGACACCAGATAACTGACCAAATCGGTCAAGCATTTCACCCACGTTCAATTGCCAAAGCAATTTGCTGACCAGACAAACGCGCCAGAGAAAGAACGCTGAGTTTGCGTCTTTTCGCTGGCATGTCTGCCTTTGTCCATTAAATGTAACCCAATCTCTTCGATCATGGATCCACTTCATGGACAAATGCACTAACTGAATGTGCGTGGGTCAGCGATTTGGCTGGGAATGAAAAATAGTAAATGGAAGTACAGTGTGTGGCAAAATTTAGGATTCGTGAAAGTTGACTAAAATATTTGAAATTGAATTAAATTATTGATTTATGTGAAATGTCGGCAAAAAGTAAATACAATTTTTCTTAAATGGAACAGTAAATAATTGATCAATTGATCGGTAAATTGAATTAAAATGATCGATCAATTGATAAATCAATCAAATAAATCGAATTGATTACGAATGGGCTGATTATTACAGTGCTAATTAACCTTAAATAACTATGTAAGTTGAATGAAGCATTGATGTTGCCGGATCAGTGTGTGTTTCAGGAACTCAACAAACACTATTCTCTGGAGAAATCATAAATCCCAATTCAACCATTTCTATAAGATAAAAAACTTCACCCTTATCATTGAAATATGCATTTTAACACCAGAATGCTTATCAAAAATTGGAATTCAAGAAGCCTTATCGTCTTTCACGAATTCAACAATTCTTATTGTTCTTCCAGAATTCTTATCAGCATTCACAATTCAAGAATTTTTGTCATTCATACTGCCCGCGAAAAAAATTCATTTAACAGTCCGCGAATATTTCATTCATTTTCATTCGGGAAAGAATTCAGATAAAACCTGCTATGAAAAAATCAAAAAATAAATACCTCTAACCATGTGCTCAAGGGAATATGACGGCGGTAGATGGAGGGATTTGCATTTAAAGTTTACGTTGAGCGACAGTGACAGGTAGTGTGCAAAATATTCAATTCTTGGATATTTACAATAATTCTTTGCATCATCCTTCATTAAATTGAACTCTTCCGAAATTAAAATAAATTTAGACCAACTTCATATTAACTCAACTGTTTTCAGCAGATAATGGTGAACCTAGGGTTTCCTGCTACTATGCGCCACTAGCTTACGTAAATGAAAAAGCCCACATTCAAATAACCTTACCTCTTTTGAAAAAATCACAGCAAATATTTCTTCCACTTCTTTTGCTAAATTATCGCCTCCCCAACAAATACTTATTCCATATCTCAGTTAATTTAGCGTCTGAAAACAAAAAAAAAATTATAACAAAATTTTTATTATCTCTGGGGGTATTTCGAGCTCAAAATTTTTCTTTGGGGGCAATTCGCACCGATTGGGGGATATTTCTACTCATCTTGGAGGACATTTCGCACACTACCAGCCACTTTCGCTTAACGTCTAAATCCCTCTATCTACTGCTCGTATTTTGTCTCTTCCATTAGCGCTTCTCATTATTTTGGCACCTAAACACATAAATTTGCCCGCATTTTCGATATTGTATTCGCCAAGCGTGATATTTTGTACATTCGAGGAATTTTTCCTTGACTGCATCATGAGCTTTGTTTTGTTCAAGTTGTGATTCGCTGTACAGTTTCGGGAAAAGTTCTGTGATAGTTTTTAATGACCACGAAAAAACATTGATGTCATCCGCATAGCTCGATTTGTATGGTAACGTACCTCTCGTATCAACAGGTAGCTCTGTGATGACATATTCCAAAGTAAAATTGAATAGCGATATGACCAGCCCATCTCCCTGCTTTATTCCGATCTGTGTGTCCAATTCGTCGGTGAGTTGGTTATTGATGTGGACTATGGAGGTTGTCAAGGTCATTTCATTTTGGCAAGGCGGACTAATTTGGCTGGGATATCAACGCAAACTATTATTTGGTACAATACGTTATGATCAGTACTTTCGTTTGTTTGCTTAAAGAAAAGGAAAATTTGGTGTACGTCTATGTTGAACTCCCAGTATTTCTCAAGTACCTGCTTGACTGTGAACAATCGGTCTATCATCAATCTACCTACTCTAAAACCACCTTGATACTCCCCAATAGTACTCTTGGCATATCATTTGATTTTATTTTCTTAGATCTTTGAAAATACTTATTTTGTACGCCACACAAAGCCGTGATACGCCTCTATAGTTTTCGCTCTGCAGCTTGTTACCATTTTTTGTGGCAAGGGAATATAATTGATTGGTTCCATTCGTTTGCCATATGTTCTTGTTGCCAAATGTGCTGAATGTCTTCATGGATGGCTTTTTGAACACCACTGCGACCATATTTGATGAGCTCCGCTGGAATCTCGTCGATGCCCGGTACTTTGATGGTGGATCAAACTTCATCATCACGGCAAAGCATGGCCTTGGGCCTATAGCAATGTTTCAGGCTTTTCACTACTTTGTATGCTTATCTTGTGTTGTTGCTCGCCAGACTTACAGCAATACTTGTCAATTGCTCGTCGTAGTATTCAAATTTCTTAATTCTAATGATATTATTCGCTACTCTTCTGGAATTTTCATGATTTTCTCTCTTCGACTTGGTTTTCCTACCTAAATATTTTTTGTACGCCTGATTTTTTTCATCAAACGCATTTTGGCATTCATCATCGAACCAATTATTTCTTACTTGTCGGGCTTTATGTCTGATCACCCGTTCAACAACCAAATTCAATTCCTCAAAAAGGGTGCCCATCTAAATGAAAGAAGGATGTCCTTCAAAAGAACTTACGAGCTTCCTTCTCAAGAAGAATAGTTGACATCGAATGTTTCTTCACCTTAACGTATTTGTCACTTCAACCTGTCCTCGCATGGAATATCTCAGCACCATCGGTTTTCGCCAAGCTTAAGTATTTTAAAGATTGTAAAAAAATATTATCAAACAAAAATTTTCCTCGCCAAACGATGAACAAACGTGGAGCTTTTTATCTGTCATGTCAAAACTAAACTACGTTAAATTTAATCGAAAAAGTGCTTAAATCTAATTTATTCATCTGTTTCTAAAACCTCTATTTTTTCACTCTTTTTATCACTCTTCTCCTCGTCGACTCCTACATGTGCCTCCTAGGCAATGTTAAAACATCGGTATAAGGGGCACACTAAATGCTGTAAAGTACTCCTTTCTTGCCAGGAGAGTTCAATTCGTGAACATCTCGCAAAGATAGAAATAATATTAGAATATGACGCAGTAAAAAACTCGGAGTTTCTAAGAATAAGTTAACTGTATTTAAGTATCTCGAAGATCGGATCTAAATGCCTTAAGATACTGTATTGTCAATCATCAAGATTTATCATTAATTTGAATTTTTTCGATGCTCTGAGTTTTTTCTTAAAAACTAATAGTATACAAAAAGCATCATTTGTTGCATCGTTCTTAGTCGATCAGTTCTGGTGAAAGATATTACGAAATCGCTCACATCTCTTGAATTTTATGGATTTATTTTACACAGGGGTTTTATTCCGATTCACTGAATTTTTGACATTTGAAGATAAACTTAGCTTTCTCCATAGTAATGATTTGGCTGAATGTGATTCATTTGGTCCGTTAATACACTAGTCTTGTTAAAGTGCGAATTGGAAGACTTAAAATATTTTATTGGCTATAGTTGCATCCTGGATATAATATTAAGGTTTCGTTTTGATGATTGACTCCAAATGGTCACTGCATAATTAGCTTTGTTAGTACAAATGCATTCAATACAAGATTCAATATAACATATGCATTGGAAAATATCCACATCTTCTCATTGGAGCTAGTTGTCCCCTCAAATTATTTATGTGTGGCAACTAGGTAAAACGGCTATCCATGGTGTGTGTAGTGAGTTAACCGACTATACTCACCAGCCCAATCAGCCTCTGCAGTAATAGTTCGATAAAACAATGCTACAAACTAAAGCGTTGGAAATGATAAGAGGTTGCCGGGAATGAGTCCTACAGTTATGTATACAACAGCCGCACCAACAAATGGCCAAGTAATAGTTTAAAGGAGGAATTTAAGCTGAAAGTAAGTTTAACTTTTGCAGCACATTCATACTTTGATTAATGGAACTTCGTTCACAACTATACATATTACAGTTGTACTTGAAAGTGAAAATAAAATGACCATCAATAGGATTCAACCAAAAGCAAATGAATTTTGAAAGGATTATGACAGTGTATGATTTTTTTAAAATTCATAAATCAATTTCACAGCAGGTAAGTCAGCGATTAGTACATAATGCAATCGAATGTCATTATCGGGCATCAATAAATGAGATAATCATTGAATTAAAAAACATTGCGGTTGGTAAAAATGCACAAGCCTACAAATCAGCAGTACTTCAAAAGCTATTAAAAAAATTGAGACTTACAAAAACAGCACTACGACCTCAAGTTGTAAGTTCAATGCCTACAGCGTGAGTTGATGAATCGCAACGAATTAAAGGTTAAGGAAGCATAAAAATTGTGCTGAATTGGAATTTTCCAAGGTGATTGAACGTAAAATGGATTGAAGCATCACATTTATTTAAAATCTTTATTCAACATCTTAAACGGGAAACTTGTCAGCTGCTTATGCTGAATATCTCTTGTGTCTGAAAATCTTCGGCTTATCATCAACCACGTCAAGGATTGAAACGTTCATCATTACAGCATGGCAATTTATTCGACTGTTTTTCCATAAAATCTGGAAAGGCCGCTGATTCTCCTGAAAATCTGGGGGTCTCTCTTGTCACATTAGGGCCGAGGCGTTAAATTCAACTAAAAAATGGTCTCTGCTATTTGATCGATTCAGTCAACTTCATTTACCCACTCAAATGAACGATCCCTATGAATTGATGATTGCGTTTTTTTTAAATTTCGTTAATATTCAACTAACTTTTCGGTTGTAGCACTGTTTTGCCGAATTTTCACCACTAGACCGGTTGGGCTGGAATTGCGAAGTCTGAAGTTAATGATGTAATCGCCGCGTTCCTGAGGCTGATTGTTATTTCATTTCCCGTATTTTTCAATTTCTGCTCTGGCGAGTCCAATTGCCAATTTGGTGACCAAATATTGACGCGAATTTTCAATAGCGCGTGGGACACGTTACGAAATTTAGTAGTTTTTCAGTTCAAGATTGTGTTTGGAGGAATATGATCATTGCAGTGAACGTAAGGTTACACCTCGTTTATGAATATCAACACTTTAAGTAGTGAAATTGTAAATCGGAGCGAGGAACTGAATAGAAATTGTAATGTGCGTTAATATTGAAAGACGATAGGTTATCGATATGAAAGTTTTTTTCCCATGTAAATATCAAGTTTTATTCATATCCAATACTATTTGCTGATTCCGTGAAATATTTTCTGCAATAAAATCATATTTCAATAACATAAACGTTTGTTTACTTTCTTGGGCACAACAAATTGCGTTTTCCTTAATGAGCTTGGAAGCGAGGTCATAGGAGGAGATGCAATAAGACACATTGTTAGGCAGGCGGTCGCAGGGATTATTCCGACAACTTGGACATCCGATCTGGTTTTATCTTGTTCCTCAAAGGCCATAGATTACATGTCAGAGAGGACTACTATCCCATACATAACCATATGTACGCTGACTTTGCTTCCTAGTTTATACGGCGGTATATGGAGAAATGTGGAAGTGACGACGAAAATCGGAGGTTTTGTACGGTTTCGAAATGGATTTCAATTGTTAAATCCAGATGGTCCACAGAGAACATCGTAGTGCTCCTCATGAAGTAAATTTTGTTTCAATTAAAATTAAACAGCTTCACGTAATTGTCAACTTTTTCAAACTTGGTATCATACATCTATGCATTTTACGCATATGTAGTGCATGGTGAAGTTGTTCGCCGAATGACCAAATCTTTGGCACCAATAATACTGGGTGGACTGCTGCCAATTGATATTAGTAACCCCAAGATCAACCGCAATCTCTTCCCAGCCCAAGCTCTTCAATAGTTTGTTTTCCGCTTTTATGGTTTATGTGATGTCCGGAACTTACACACAGTTTGAAGCATCTCTTGCTGGCTTGGTCATCCAGTGGTTCTGTCTAACTCTGTTTTTTCACAATTTACTCTGCTTAAAACTTTTTGATTTTTTCATCAGCCACCAAAAGCTGGATCATATCACAACCACGCTGCCCAAAAACATTTACCAGCTCACAGGCCCAACAGGACCGCCGTTTCTCAGTTCTTTAATATTTAATGAAATTATTTGGAGTATTTTCCTTCATTCGCTATCTTTAAATAATGTACCTACATCCTTTTTATTCGAATCTCCCTAATCCATTCATCACTGCAAGGACAGTATAATAATTTTAACTGTCATAGACAACCCAGAGCTCAATATTTGCGGAGGGTCTTGAACAGGTTTTTCACTTCTTTAAGCTTTGCGTTGTATCCTTTATATTATTTTTATTCACCAGCTTAGATGTTTTCGTTCTGTTGCTACATATGACAATCTTTTTTTTTAGCATTTCCTTAATTGAATGAATACTTAGCCTTAGCTTATCATTTCCTTTTTTTAGTTTCTTCAAATCACTTGCTTGCCACTTTCTAAAATTTCATTTTCGTGGCAGCTGTAGCTTCTTTCCATTTTTCTTTTGAAGAATTTTTCGCTTAAAATGGTGATTCTTACCCCAATGCCGTTAAACTATCAGAATCCTTCATTCCACTGGTCCTATAGTGCCTTTGAATTTCTTCGCTGTCTCTGCATTGAGACTCACTGTGCCAAAATCACCAATGAAGTGATTCATTTCAATGGTGTAGTAACGAGCAATAAACTTTTACCAATAAAACTAATAGTTCTAATTGACTAACATATCCTTCAATCAATTTTTGAATTAGTGACTACATCTATACGAAACAAATGCTAGACGTAAATTATTAATCACACGTCTAACTGCTACGACTGCCGGAGGTAGTATCCATGAAGTTCTTTAATTGGGCAGTTGCATCGAAGATGTAACGTAATCTGCAAGGTATTCAGCCTGCCGGCTCCCTTTTTCTCAGCCATTGGGTCGGGTTGGTGTATACTTCTTATTCGTTCAGAAAAAAGTTTTCAGTAGAACGTCTAGTTTCACTGAAAATCCTCGTAAATTTCTTCAGCTTAGCAGTTCACACTTACCATCATCAGAACGAATATCAACGATTCTACGTCTAGCATTCATTGCGTACAGACGTATTTTAAATCGCTTCTGTCAAATGTTTTCGAAAATTGAACTAATTTTGACGTTTCACATCTGTCCAAAGTTAATTTTTATTGGATAAAGCTTATATTGTTGAAGTAATCGGCTCAGGAAATTTCTATCGAATATTGTTTTACTTCGATTTTTGAAGAAAAGCGAAGAACTTAAGAAAACTTCAGGACCACTGGTTTGTAGGACCCTCCGGCTTTTCATCGTTGGAGCAACCTGGGGAAATGAAGAATACGAAGCTGGCGATAATAAATAAAAGAAAATATTATGAAGAAGAAGAGGAAGATGCAAGCTACAAATACAAATGAGTGCAAATTGGCTCAGATGGAGCCTAAAGAAAAATTACACTGTGTTAACTGTGGCGTATTTGGACACCTAAAATCATATCGAGGATGGTTCCAATATCAAGTTGGAGAAGTTAAATTTATCCCAAAACAAAAACAAGTATACTGCGGTGAAATATGTTTCAACTCCGTCAAGCCTGGAGTATCATTTGCACTCCCCTCTAGAGGATCAGCGGATAAAACTGCTTCTTAAAACTTACCAGCAACTTAATCCTTAATCGGAAAAAATCGATGAACAAGATAAAAAATTAACTTTACTTTTATGCGTTTAAATCTTTCAAATGCCATAAAATAACTTGCGATCTGGTCACATTTCCCTGGATAAGCTTCATCTCATCTCGATCGACGTCAACTCTATTGTTACTCTACCTTGATGTGACTATCTCCTTGAACTTATTGTTAAGCAAAAGGCTGACATCATGCTTGTCACTGAAACCCACCTCAACTCATGACACTCCATGATATTTCAGAATTTTGTTGCCAAATGTGCTGAATGAATTCATGGATGGCTTTTCAAACAGCACTGATGAGCTCCGTTGGAATCTCATCGATGCCCGGCGCTTTGATGGTGGAACAAACTTCATCATCACGGCAAAACATGGCCTTGGGGCTATAGCCATGTTTCAGACTTTTCACTACTTTGTATGCTTATTTTGTGTTGTTGCTTGCCAGACTTACAACGATACTTGTCAATTGCTCGTCGTAGTATTTTCATTTCTCAATTCTAATGACGTTATGCGCTACTGTTCCTTTTCTTAATTTTCTCTCTTCGACTTGGTTTTCCTACCTAAATATTTTTTGTACGCCTGATTTTTTTATCCAACGCATTTTGGCACTCATCATCGAACCAATTATTTCTTACGTGTCGGGCTTTATGTCTGATCACCCATTCAACAACCAAATTCAATTCCTCAAAAAGGGTGCCCATCTAAATGAAAGAAGGAAGTCCTTCAGAAGAATTTACGAGCTTCCTTCTCAAGAAGAATAGTTGACATCGAATGTTTCTTCACCTCAACGTATTTGTCACTTAAACCTGCCCTCGCATGAAATATCTCAGCACCATCGGTTTCCTCTTAGCATAAATATTTTAAAGATTGTAAAAAAATATTATCGAACAAAAATTTTCCTCGCCAAACGATGAACAAACGTGGACCTTTTTATCTGTCATGTCAAAACTAAGCTACGTTGAGTTTAATCGAAAAAGTGCTTAAATCTAATTTATTCACCTGTTTCTAATACCTCTATTTTTTCACTCTCTTTATCACCCTTCTCCTCGTCGACTCCTACATGTGCCTCCTAGGCAATGTTAAAACATCGGTATAAGGGGCACACTAAATGCTGTAAAGTACTCCTTTCTTGCCAGTAGAGTTCAATTCGTAAACATCTTGCGAAGATAGAAATAATATTAGAATATCTCGAAGATAGGATCTAAATGCTGTATTGTCAATCATCAAGATTTATCATTAATTTGAATTTTTTCGATGCTCTGAGTTTTTTCTTAAAAACTAATAGTATACAAAAAGCATCATTTGTTGCATCGTTCTTAGTTGATCAATTCTGGTGAAAGATATTACGAAATTGCTCACACCTCTTGAATTTTATGGATTTATTTGTCATACTTTTACACAGGGGTTTTATTCCGATTCACTGAATTTTTGACATTTGAAGATAAATTTAGCTTTCTCCATAGTAATGATTTGACTGAATGTGATTCATTTGGTCCGTTAATACACTAGTCTTGTTAAAGTGAGAATTGGAAGACTTAAAATATTTTATTGGCTATAGTTGCATCCTGGATATAATATTAAGGTTTCGTTTTGATGATTGACTCCAAATAGTCGCTGCATAATTAGCTTTGTTAGTACAAATGCATTACGTACAAGATTCAATATAACATATGCATTGGAAAATATCCACATCTTCTCATTGGAGCTAGTTGTCTCCTCAAATTATTTATGGGTGGCAACTAGGTAAAATGAATATCTATGGTATGTGTTGTGAATTTTCTTCTTCGTCTGTCTTGTTTTGAGATTCCCGAAGGAAATCTAAGCCGACCTCTCATCAGTTACAAACGTGAAGTCTGGAAACATGCTAACCGACTATACTCACCAGGTCAACAAGTCCGGACACTCTTAATATACTCTACTGACAGGCTAGTTAGTTCGGAGAGGAATTTCTGTCACTTGTCTTCCGAGAGCAGACTAAGTCCGAAATACAAGAATCAGCCATCGATTCAAATGGCCAATTTAGGACGCGTTGAACAACTTCCACCAACTCGAATTTAACTCACTTTATTTTACTTCCGTTTCCTTTTCCTTTCAATCCGAGAAAGAGAACAACACTGAAACTTGAACCTTAAACACGCGCTCCCGAATATTCACCAACGCGGTGCCCGAAATAAACTACTTGAACTCAAAACCGAATCAATCTATCAGTGGGCTGGCTGTACATTTTTGGAGCAAGTCCAGCGTTTCTCTGGGGTCGACTTAGTGGTGATGTCCGGGAGAAAAGTTAAAACTATAAATATAAAAAATATTCTTACCATTTACAAAAATAATAATAAATAATCTGGGCTAAGCGGCCAATAGTAGCGAACTATAGACAATCCTATCAAACAAAAAATGGGTCGGGCTGGTGTATACTTCTTATTTGTTCAGAAAAAAGTTTTCAGTAGGACGTCTAGTTTCACTGAAAATCCTCGTAATTTTCTTCAGCTTAGCAGTTCACACTTACCATCATCAGAACGAATATCAACGATTCAACGTCTAGCATTCATTGCGTACAGACGTATTTTAAATCGCTTCTGTCAAATGTTTTCAAAAATTGAACTAATTTTGACGTTTCACATCTGTCCAAAGTTAATTTTTATTGGATAAAGCTTATATTGTTGAAGCAATCGGCTCAGGAAATTTCTATCGAATATTGTTTTACTTCGATTTTTGAAGACAAGCGAAGAACTTAAGAAAACTTCAGGGCTACTGGTTTGTAGGACCCTCCGGCTTTCCATCGCTGGAGCAACCTAGGGAAATGAAGAATACGAGGCTGGCGATAATAAATAAAAGAAAATATTATGAAGAAGAAGAGGAAGATGCAAGCTACAAATACAAATGAGTGCAAATTGGCTCAGATGGAGCCTAAAGAAAAATTACACTGTGTTAACTGTGGCATATTCGGTCACCCAAAATCATATCAAGGATGCTTGCAACATCAAGTTGAAGTTAAATTTATCCCAAAACAAAAACCAATATACCGCAGTGAAATATTTTTCAACTCCGTCAAGCCTGGAGTATCATTTGCACTCCCCTCTAGAGGATCAGCGGATAACACTGCTTCTTAAAACTTACCAGCAACTTAATCCTTAATCGGAGAAAATCGATGAACAAGATTAAAAATTAACTTTACTTTTATGCGTTTAAATCTTTCAAATGCCATAAAATAACATCCCATCTGGTCACAATCCCATGGATAAGCTTCATCTCATCTCGATCGACGTCAACTCCATTGTTACTCTACCTCGATGTGACTATCTTCTTGAATTCAATGTTAAGCAAAAGGCTGACATCATGCTTGTCACTGAAACCCACCTCAACTCATGACACTCCATGATATTTAAGGATTTTGTTGCCAAATGTACTGAATGAATTCATGGATGGCTTTTTGAACACCACTGCCACAATATTTGATGAGCTCCGCTGGTGGTGGATCAAACTTCATCATCACGGCAAAGCATAGGCTTGGGCCTATAGCCATGTTTCAGGCTTTTCACTACTTTGTATGCTTATCTTGTGTTGTTGCTCACCAGACTTATGGCGATACTTGTCAATTGCTCGTGGAAGTATTTTCATTTCTTAATTCTAATGATGTTATTCACTACTCTTCCTTTTCTTAATTTTCTCTCTTCGACTTGGCTTCCCTACCTAAATATTTTTTGTACGCCTGATTTTTTTTATCCAACGCATTTTGGCACTCATCATCGAACCAATTATTTCTTACGTGTCGGGCTTTATGTCGGATCACCCATTCAACAACCAAATTCAATTCCTCAAAAAGGGTGCCCATCTAAATGAAAGAAGGAAGTCCTTCAGAAGAATTTACGAGCTTCCTTCTCAAGAAGAATAGTTGACACCGAATGTTTCTTCACCTCAACGTATTTGTCACTTAAACCTGCCCTCGCATGAAATATCTCAGCACCATCGGTTTTCTCTTAGCATAAATATTTTAAAGATTGTAAAAAAATATTATCAAACAAAAATTTTCCTCGCCAAACGATGAACAAACGTGGAGCTTTTTATCTGTCATGTCAAACTAAACTACGTTGAATTTAATCGAAAAAGTGCTTAAATCTAATTTATTCACCTGTTTTTAATACCTCTACTTTTGCACTCTCTTTATCACCCTTTTCCTCGTCGACTCCTACATGTGCCTTCTAGGCAATGTTAAAACATCGGTATAAGGGGCACACTAAATGCTGTAAAGTACTCCTTTCTTGCCAGTAGAGTTCAATTCGTAAACATCTTGCAAAGATAGAAATAATATTAGAATATGACGCAGTAAAAAACTCTTGGTTTATAACAAATACGTTAACTGTCTTTAAGTATCTCGAAGATAGGATCTATATGTTGTATTGTCAATCATCAATATTTATCATTAATTTGAATTTTTTCGATGCTCTGAGTTTTTTCTTAAAAACTAATAGTATACAAAAAGCATCATTTGTTGCATCGTTCTTAGTTGATCAATTCTGGTGAAAGATATTACGAAATTGCTCACACCTCTTGAATTTTATGGATTTATTTGTCATACTTTTACACAGGGGTTTTATTCCGATTCACTGAATTTTTGACATTTGAAGATAAACTTAGCTTTCTCCATAGTAATGATTTGACTGAATGTGATTCATTTGGTCCGTTAATACACTAGTCTTGTTAAAGTGAGAATTGGAAGACTTAAAATATTTTATTGGCTATAGTTGCATCCTGGATATAATATTAAGGTTTCGTTTTGATGATTGACTCCAAATAGTCGCTGCATAATTAGCTTTGTTAGTACAAATGCATTACGTACAAGATTCAATATAACATATGCATTGGAAAATATCCACATCTTCTCATTGGAGCTAGTTGTCTCCTCAAATTATTTATGGGTGGCAACTAGGTAAAATGAATATCTATGGTATGTGTTGTGAATTTTCTTCTTCGTCTGTCTTGTTTTGAGATTCCCGAAGGAAATCTAAGCCGACCTCTCATCAGTTACAAACGTGAAGTCTGGAAACATGCTAACCGACTATACTCACCAGGTCAACAAGTCCGGACACTCTTAATATACTCTACTGACAGGCTAGTTAGTTCGGAGAGGAATTTCTGTCACTTGTCTTCCGGGAGCAGACTAAGTCCGAAATACAAGAATCAGCCATCGATTCAAATGCCCAATTTAGGACGCGTTGAACAACTTCCACCAACTCGAACTTAACTCACTTTATTTTACTTCCGTTTCCTTTTCCTTTCAATCCGAGAAAGAGAACAACACTGAAACTTGAACCTTAAACACGCGCTCCCGAATATTCACCAACGCGGTGCCCGAAATAAACTACTCGAACTCAAAACCGAATCAATCTATCTGTACATTTTTGGAGCAAGTCCAGCGTTTCTCTGGGGTCGACTTAGTGGTCATGTCTGGGAGAAAAGTTAAAACTATAAATATAAAAAATATTCTTACCATTTACAAAAATAATAATAAATAATCTGGGCTAAGCGGCCACTAGTAGCGAACTATAGACAATCCTATCAAACAAAAAATTGTGATAGGTGAAAGACTCTTACCTTTCCAGCAGTGCCGACTCTTTCATCGGCAAACGAAAGTGAATGATGGTCTGTCAAGAAGTGTGTGTCCCTGGTCGATTTTAAAATCTATCCCCAGCTCAAGTACATTACAAAAACCGTCTCTAATCTACGTTAATTGACCCGACGAGATGACTGATAGCGTTCCCGTACCAATTTTGTACGCGGTCAAAATCCAAACGCATGGAAGCATTCCAAGCTTCACAATCCCGGCATATACCATGGAAAGTCGAACAGAGACCACTCATTTACCACGCATAAAAAGATGTGTAGCGTCCTTCCACAACATAAATGCAAGGTAGCCTTCTATTATCTTGAGATTCCAGGCAGATAGGAGAGACCCATCCAGCTGACAGTTGACATCAAGAAAACAGAAGGTACTTACAGGTCTTAACCTGGGATAACACATCGGGGGGACTCTTTTGCGAAAAAAAAATAAAACAAAGGAAAGCGGAAGCTGCAACTCACGTAAAGTGACTGCAGGTGTGTCTCACACAACTCCTATCCATGGGGCTCTAGTACTGAGGTATCTTACATCCTCCGCAAAGAATCAAAATATCGGAAGATGCATATTTTTCACCTTAAAGACATTTGGGCCCCACGTTGAGTACCATTTTGGAATGAATTTTCTTTTTCGTCCGTCTCCTTTTGAGATTTTTTCGAAAGAAATCTAAACCGCCCTCTCATTGGTTATAGAAGTGAAGTCTGGAAACATGCTAATGGACTGTACTCACCTAGTCAACAAGCCTGGACACCCTTAATCTACTCTTAGGCAGCTGCTGGTAGGCTAGCTAGTTCGGAGAGAAATTTCAGTCGCAGGTCTTCCACGAGCAGACTAAGTACGAACTACAAGAATCAGCCATCGATTTAAAACACGTTGAACAACTTCCACAACTTGACTTTACTTTACTTCCATTTCCTTTCGATTTGAGGAAGAGGACAAAACTGAAACTTTAACCAAAAACATGCGCTCCCGAATATTTACCGACGCGGTGCCCGAAATAAACTACGACTCAAAACCGAATCAATCTACTCTAACTAAAAAACGTAAAACCAAACTATGGCACCGCGTGCCGATCGCAACATGAAATAACCCTTCACCAATCATATAAACCCTACCCTCTCACTGGTATACTAACCTTCGCCCTCACTTCCCTCTGAAAAAAACGGGTTTGCTGAAAACGAAAGACTGGGTTAACGCAGCAATTCATTTTAATTTATTTAAGATAACCTTGCATCTAGTAGTATTATTTTTAATAAATAGAAGTAAAATATTCTTTCCTTGCCTTAACTTACAAACTTAAACCTATAAACCGAAAAGGACGCCGAACAATTCCTGAACAAGGGCAAAGTACGAATTGGGTGGGTTGTCTGTAGGATACGGCGAAGAGCAACACCTCTTCAATGTTTCAAATGCCTTGGCTATGGTCACACCACACAAGTATGCCAAGGACCCGATAGGAGTTCCCTGTGTTACAAATGCGGTGAAATGGGACATAAAAGAAAAGAGTGTACGAAGGAGGCACACTGTATTCTTTGCAAGGATGCTGATCCAAAACTTGACTTTGGACATGTCTTGGGATCAGGAAAATGCCGGGTGTTCCAGGAAGCCCTAGCCAAGGCAAAATCAGAGCTCCGATGACCCGCATCCTGCAGCTAAACCTACACCGCAGTTCAACCGCCCAAAATCTGCTTGAGCAGTTTGCGAGGGACATGAAAGCCGACTTCTTGCTGCTGAGTGAGCAACACCATAATAAAAGTCCTGCATTATGGTACTCTGATGAAACTGGTACTGCCGCTATCTGGGTTCGGAACAGTGACTTTCAGGCGGAGAGTTGTGGACGGGGATGGTTTCGTGTGGGTTCGGTGGTTAGGGATCACCTTCTTTAGTGTGTACCTAACGCCTTACGAGTCGATATCATCTTTCCAAGCCAAGCTTAATGCTCTGGAGGGTGCTGTCTCGAATGAAGAGGGCAAAGTGCTCGTTGGGGGCGACTTCAATGCTAAAGCAATCGAATGGGGCATGCCTCAGACGGACCCGCGGGGAAAACGAATCCTGGAAATAGCAGCCAGGACGGCCCTCGTCGTACTGAACTCCGGAAACACGCCGACTTTCCGCCGTATTGGCTGTGAGAGAACCATACCGGACGTGACATTCGCCTCGGAGTGCTTAGTACGGAGGATACAAAACTGGAAAGTATTAGAGGACTGCTCAGCCAGTGATCATCAGTGCATTCTGCTTGAGGTAAGTGATGCTGTCTCCCGACGTCCGTGCTCTCGGCCTTCTAAAACTGGATGGAACATCGGAAGGATAGACGTCGAGAGGTTTGTCAAGGCTCTCACAGCAGGTGAGCCGCTGCAGGGAGCTTCGGAGGGGACGGAAGAACTGGCAGCTCAAGATGTGGTGAACTCTACTATGAGCATCATTACGACTGCTTGCTGCGCTTCTATGCCCCGTCGAAGACCCCGGCACGGCAAGCCCCCAGTGTACTGGTGGTCTACTGAAATCTCTGAAAAGCGGAGAGAGTGTCACAAGCTTCGGCGTGAGGCTTAACGGGCGCGGAACCGTGACGAGGCATGCAACCAGGTGGCAGCATATAAGTTGGCCAGGAAATGCCTTCGCAA
Source organism: Odontomyia ornata (assembly GCA_963969285.1). NCBI lineage: Eukaryota > Metazoa > Arthropoda > Insecta > Diptera > Stratiomyidae > Odontomyia > Odontomyia ornata. The sequence continues at coordinate 120,911,481 of OZ017741.1, forward strand.
ACTGATCAACAGTAGCAAGGCTCGCTGCTGGCAAGGCCTAGTGGACAATGTGAACAAGGATCCGTGGGACCTTGGCTACAAGCTGGTCATGGGGAAACTCGGTTCCCTACGGAAGCCTTGTATACATGATGCGGAAAAGATGGACACGATAGTGCGGGGACTCTTCCCCGCCCATCCCGTCCGTGTTCACGCTGTCCATGGTGAAACCGCAGTAGAGTGCCCACTCTTCACACAGCTGGAACTGGAGGAGGCAGTCCTCTCCTTGAAAGCGAGGAAGGCTCCAGGTCCAGATAGTGTTCCAGCTGAGGTGTTGCGGCTCGTCTATCACCATTGTCCTGACTTGCTGCTCAGCACATTCAATGCTTGCCTACGGGACGGGGTTTTCCCGGTACGATAGAAGGTGGCGAGGCTTGTGCTGATCAGCAAGGGGAAGCAAAATCCCGAATCACCGTCTGCATACCGCCCGTTATGCATGCTAGACACGGCTGGGAAAGTGCTAGAGAAACTCATCAAGGGAAGACTCACTGACGCGATTCGTGCTGCTGGGGACCTATCTCCTCAGCAGTACGGCTTTAGAGCAGGACGTTCTACCATTGATGCGATTGCAGAGGTGGTGAACGCGGTCCAAAAGGCAGAGGCATATAGTCGCATCAAGCGACGGATCGTCCTGTTGGTGACACTCGACGTCAGGAATGCCTTCAACTCCGCTAGATGGGTAGATATTCTGGACACGCTGGAAAACTCTATTCAAGTTCCAGAATATCTAATGCGGCTTTTGAGGAACTACCTAAAGGACGGAAGCCTGCTCTACGACACGACACAGGGCCAGCGAAGGATGGAAATTGCATCCGGTGTTGCCCAGGGATCTATCCTTGGTCTGGACCTGTGGAACGTGTCTTACGACGGGCTACTGAGACTTGAGATGCCAGATGAGTCGCGCTTGGTCGGCTATGCGGATGATGTTGCGGCTCTGGTCGCTGGACGCACCGTTGAACAAGCGCAACTTAGGCTAGGTATGCTAATGTGCCGAGTGAGGGACTGGATGACTGCGCGCGGGCTGAGTTTAGCACTGGAGAAAACCGAAGTGGTCATCTTGACAAAAAAGAGAATCCCTAGAGTAAGGATGATCAGTATTGGAGACATACAAATCGAATCAAAGCCAGCGGTGAAGTACCTGGGGCTACTGATCGACTCGAAGATGAGTTTCTCTGAGCAAATCAGGGCAACGGCTGAGAAGGCTGCTTCGGGAATATCGGCCCTGAGTCGACTTACGGCCAACGTAGGGGGACCCAGCCCATCAAGAAGACGCCTCTTGATGAGTGCTGTAAGGTCAGTGCTACTGTACGGAGCAGAGGTATGGGGCGACGCTCTCAGCAAGGAGGTATACCGAAAACGTTTGGCACAGGTACAGAGAAGAGGAGCACTGAGAATTGCATCTTCGTATCCAACAGTCTCCGACTCGGCGGTAAGAGAGATTGCAGGCGTGATACCTGTCGCCCTCCTTGCTAGAGAGCGCCGCGCTATTTACCTGCGCCGAAACGAGGATGCGAGGGAGATAGTTGTCCGTGAGGAGAGACAGCCCTCGCTCAACGATTGGCAGCAGTCTTGGGTGAATTGCACGAAGGGAAGGTGGACTGCGCGCCTCATCCCGGATGTGAGGCCGTGGCTAAATTGAAGGCATGGTGAGACTGACTTCTATCTGACCCAGCTTTTGAGCGGGCACGGGTGTTTTCAGTCTTACCTGCACAAGATCGGTAAGTCATGGTCTCCCGATTGTCGGTTTTGCCCAGGAGAGGAGGACAATGCCTGCCACACATTTTTTGCGTGCACAAAATGGGTCAGGCTGCGAAGGGAACTCTACAGAGAGACGGGAGGGCTCACCCCGGATAATATAGTTGCGGTGATGCTCGAATCGGTTGACAAATGGAACCAGGTGGCACATTATGCTCGGGCAGTCCTAAAATATAAAATCGCTCTTCTGGCATTTCCTCTTCCCCTCTCCCCTCCCGCTAGGAAAGGGACTCCCCAGCTTGAAGGCGCCCCACGGCGTAACAAAACGAGACCTGGCCCGAAGTAATGTGTCAAACGGTTCCAGGCTGGGTTCTCAGGTTGACATGGGAGGTGTTTAGTGGGAAAGTCCAGTCGCGCATGGAAGTCCCACACTCTCTGCATAAATAGCATTCACCTCCCTACCACAAAAAAAAAACCTATAAATGGTAATTTTCTTAAATTAATGATGTTCAAACTAAGTAAGTTACCTATATATCAACTAAAAACATCCTATTTTTGTTGTTGTGATTCTATTGTATTATAAATAATCTTCATTCATATTGCATAGTATCTAACAATGTATACATTTTTTGAATGGCAAAAATACAATACAATAAACCAATCTAACTCTTACTTAAAAAGGATCAACCTCCATTGAGATTCATGTATATGTTTTTCGTTTGTAATTACGCCTTGCTTGGCAAAATAAATAAATAGATCTAAATGGAGGTTAGTTAGATTGGTATTTTATGTTTTGAGTTTTATTTTCTTACTCTTTTGTGCTTATTTCTTTCTTGCTTCGTTTAGTCAAAACTTAAAGAAATAAGGATTTTATAGCAAAATAAAATCTATTATCTGTTTAAAAATAGCAAAGGTAAAGATTAAGAATGAGAATACAATAAAGTTGAGTAGCAAGAATGTCCTGTAAATTTTTCACCTGTTAAAATGGTAACATTTAGCTTCAGTGTTAGTATCTTAAGTGAAAATGCTTTTCCAACACTTCAGTTTATAAATTTGTAGCATATATTTGTCTTTGTTTTGTCATATTTTTCTTGGTAAGTCTGAAGAAAATTCCTGAGTCACAGTTAAGATACAACCGTATGATTGTATTTACTGTTAATATCTCCCCTTATTGAGAGTAAATACCATTTTAATAACGACTTTAACAACTCGAAAATAATGTGACGTATTTTCGGATGTATGTACTTTTGAAACATTATTTCCAATTTGAATAACAAATTTTTTATGCATATCTAAATACAAGCTATTCAATGAGACGTTTTCATGTTAAACAAAAGGTAAATTTTATCCGAAATTCTGAAAGGCTTGTGCAGAGCTATTGAAACAAAAATAACGAAAACCTGATGAAATTGGATAGACATGAAATAAAGGAAAAGTAGATTGGACTTTTTTGAAATTTTGAGAGTCTCAGCTTTTGTGAAAATTGAAATTTTACTTCATTTAGATTATTAGGGTTTGAACCAAAAAGAACTGTTGCAAGTCAAGTGATTGCACAAAAAAACCGTTCAACTTAATTCAGCTATGCATCTGAAAGCGTGACGATATCTGATTAAAAAGGATTCAACTTAACACCTTTCTATAAATGATCTTAAAATTTACTGGAAAGATATTCTGAAATGGAAAAAAAAAAAAAATAAAATACGGAAAATAATTTTTTTTCATCTGAAAGCTATTCGCATCAGCGTCACGGAAGCTTCTGCATTTTATTTAGTGCACCATGTTCAGAAACACCATTCAGTAGTCTACACTTGTACTCCTTAAAATATTTACTGTAGTTTGGATTGTTCGGGTGCAATGCCATATGAGCAGCGAGCTGTACAAAATTGTAATCTATGGTGCTTTGCATAAATTCCTTATCAGGCACTGGCAGCTCCAGGCGTAGATTATCATTGCTTTGGCGTTTCCGCCACTTCCACCTTCCTTCTTTTTGGTCCTTGCGTTTGCGAATTTTTTAGGCGGCACTAAGTGACAAGTGCTATTTTCTAGCCACTTGGTAACTATTGACCCTTATATTCAGAGCAATGCCACAAATAGCGCGAACCCTGCGCTTAAATTTCCATGTCACACGTCTGAATCACCCAAGTGACTTCAAGAAACTATAACAACAAGCGAAACATGCAACTTCTCATGAAAACACACGAAAACTGGGATACTATGGTATTCATCGACGTACCACATGGCCGACGTCAAGTGGCGGTTCAGTGCAGAGATCTATCATCCAACACTTGCCAGCCAAAATTGTGTAGGGATGACAAATCACTGTCACGTATCAGTTCGTGGGATCGACGGTTAGTACATAGGTCGGAGATATTTAATTTCTGGCACTCAATGTAATTTTAAGGCCAACTCTATTTTTTCGTTATTCTTTTGTTTAAATACAATTTATTTTGGCTTTGTAGAATTCAATGCTAGCTTGTTTTCAATAAGCCATGATAAATGTTTTCTGGACCCTTAATGGTCATGCTTTCCATGGTAACTTTATCATATCCTGAATAAAGAAGTATAATATCATCAGCATATAAAGCGTTGTAACCTTTCAGGCCAAATATATTCAATTTATTAGTAGATATCAAAAATAAGGTTGGACCAAGTACGAACCCCCACCAAACAACAGATTTCATTGGTGCTAGATCGCTCGAGATATGATTAACTGCTATTTTTGGGAACTTCCTTCCAAATCACTTTTAAAAATTTGTTTCGGTTTGCCTTGAATACCATACAATTCAAGTTTTTGAAGTAATACGTCATGATTAACCATATCAAAAGCCCTTTTTAGGTCCACAAAAATTGCAATAACGTAATCTCCTCTATCAAAACTCTCATTGATAAAACGTGTGATAGAAAGTAATACATCGAAAGTACCCTTGGTCTCTTGAAAACCAAACTACTTCGGATTTATAATAAAATTGTCCATTAAGAAGCGAGATTGTTGCACCACATGGGTGTGCTGTATTATTAGAGTCCATGCAAAAAAATTCAGCATCTGTTGACATGACCTAGGGTGAGCAATTATCTTTTAGTTCATCTACTATTTCCCATATTTCGAGCGAGTTGTCCACCGCTGTTTCCGGTCTTCTGGGGAAATATTAAAATTTAGATTCTTTCATGAGGTGTTTTGATTGATCTGTAAGTGCGTGATCTTCAGTATTCTTCTTGTATCTTTTGTAAGCCTTCCTTATGTTAATACTGGCCTCACTAAATTTCTTTGCTATCGATGTAGGATGTCGACATCTAATCTTTTTCTCAATGGTAGAGTCATACTTGGACTCGGTAATCATATTTTTGAGCTCCATTAGGTTTCCAGGCTTTTGGTTTGTTAGCAACTGTTGAAAAAATTTCGATTTGAGAAGATCGTAGTCTAGATATCTGGATATAGTAGATTTTTGCTTTATAAAACCTTGACCATGGACGACTGTTTCTGGAACACGATGATCGATTCTGGTCAGCCTTCAAGTATGAATTTAATATGTTCAGCAATTTCTAATGTAGGTAGGCACTTGAAGCCGGGCGAGTAATTTTGTTATTATTGATAATGCCCGCTCCGTTTATTTCCTGGGTATCCTTGTACATCCTGGATTCATGAGACGCTTCAATTGCATCGATATTTGTGTCAGCAACTGTGACTAAATTTTTTTCAAAAGAATATATTGGATTTATTACTGTGCAGAAGTAACCTTATCGGTTCTATAATGAATGTGTGCTCCAGAATATAAAATTTCAGCCCAATCAGGCTCTGCAGTAATAGTTCGATAAAACAATGCTACAAACTAAAGCGTTGGAAATGATAAGAGGTTGCCGGGAATGAATCCTACAGTTATGTATACAACAGCCGCACCAACAAATGGCCAAGTAATAGTTTAAAGGAGGAATTCAAGCTGAAACTAAATTTAGCTTCTGCAGAACATTCGTACTTTGATTAATGGAACTTCGTTCACAACTATACATATTACAGTTGTACTTGAAACGAAAATAAAATGACCATCAATAGGATTCAACCAAAAGCAAGTGAATTTTGAAAGGATTATGACAGTGTATGATTTTTTTAAATTCATAAATCAATTTCACAGCAGGTAATTCAGCGATTAGTACATAGTGCAATCGAATGTCATTATCGGGCATCGATAAATGAAATAATCATTGAATTAAAAAATATTGTGGTTGGTGAAAATGCACAAGTCTACAAATCAGCGGTACTTCAAAAGCTATTAAAAAAATCGAAACTTACAAAAACAGCACTACGACCTCAAGTTGTATGTTCAATGCCTACAGCGTGAGTTGATGAATCAGAATGAATCGAAGGTTAAGGAAGCATAAAAATTGTGCTGAATTGGAATTTTCCAAGGTGATTGAACGTAAAATGGATTGAAGCATCACATTTATTTAAAATCTTTATTCAACATCTTAAACGGGAAACTCGTCAGCTGCTTATGCTAAATATCTCTTGTGCCTGAAAATCTTCGGCTTATCATCAATCACGTCAAGGATTGAAACGTTCATCATTACAGCATGGCAATTTATTCGACTGTTTTTCCATAGAATCTGGAAAGGCCGCTGATTCTCCTGAAAATCTGGGGGTCTCTCTTGTCACATTAGGGCCGAGGCGTTAAATTCAACTAAAAAATGGTCTCTGCTATTTGATCGATTCAGTCAACTTCATTTACCCACTCAAATGAACGATCCCTATGAATTGATGATTGCATTTTTTTTTAAATTTCGTTAATATTCAACTAACTTTTCGGTTGTAGCACTGTCGAATTTTCACCACTAGACCGGTCGGGCTGGAATTGCGAAGTCTGAAGTTAATGATGTAATCGCCGCGTTCCTGAGGCTGATTGTTATTTCATTTCCCGTAATTTTCAATTTCTGCTCTGGCGAGTCCAATTGCCAATTTGGTGACCAAATATTGACGCGAATTTTTACTAGCGCGAGGGACACGTTACGAAATTTAATAGTTTTTCAGTTGAAAATTGTGTTTGAACGAAAATGATCATTGCAGTGAAAGGAAGGTTACACCTCATTTATGAATATCAACGCTTTAAGTAGTGAAACTGTAAATCGGAGCGGGGAACTCAATAGAAATTGTAATGTGCGTTAATGTTGAAAGACGATAGGTTATCGATATGAAAGTGTTTCTTCCCATGTAAATATCAAGTTTTATTCATATCCAATACTATTTGCTGATTCCGTGAAATATTTTCTGCAATAAAATCATATTTACGATAACATAAACGTTTGCTTACTTTCTTGGGCACAACAAATTGCGTTTTCCTTAATGAGTTTGGAAGCGAGGTCGCATGAGGAGATACAATAAGACACATTGTTAGGCAGGCGGTTGCAGGGATTATTCCGACAACTTGGACATCCGATCTGGTTTTATCTTGTTCCTCAAAGGCCATAGATTACATGTCAGAGAGGACTACTATCCCATACATAATGTACGTACGCTGACTTTGCTTCCTAGTTTATACGGCGGTATTTGGAGAAATGTGGAAGTGACGACAAAAATCGGAGGTTTTGTATGGTTTCGAAATGGATTTCAATTGTGAAATCCAGATGGTCTACAGAGAAACGATCTGGTTTTATCTTGTTCCTCAAAAGCCATAGATTACATGTCAGAAAGGACTACTATCCCATACATAACCATATGTACGCTGACTTTGCTTCCTAGTTTATACGGCGGTATATGGAGAAATGTGGAAGTGACGATGAAAATTGGAGGTTTTGCATGGTTTCGAAATGGATTTCAATTGTGAAATCCAGATGGTCCACAGAGAACATCGTAGTGCTCCTCATGAAGTAAATTTTGTTTCAGTTCATACACCCGTTCATATTTTATTGGTGTTCAAAATTAAAAGAATATGAATTTGTTAACTTCTTCAAGCTAGTTGTCAGAGGAAGAAGTTGAACATGTGTTTCATTTGGTTGATCTAAATGATGTAGGTGCATAGTGGACACTGTAATGTGAATTTTTACCATGCCAGAAATGTGACGTATCTTCTTCATGTGAAGCATCGAATGTATTCCGTCGTACAAACATTTGCATTCTGCCGAAGTAGGCTGACAGCTCATGCCAGCTGGCCACAAGTAGGCTGACTACCACAAATGTAAATTTCTACTGGAAGGCTTGTTAGCATACGTTGGTGTTGTATGTAAACAATTGAACAGCTTCACATAATTGTCAACTTTTTCAAACTTGGTATCATACATCTATGCATTTTACGCATATGTAGTGCATGTTGAAGTTGTTCGCCGAATGACCAAATCCTTGGCACCAATAATACTGGGTGGACTGCTGCCAATTGATATTAGTAACCCCAAGATCAACCGCAATCTCTCCCCAGCCCAAGCTCTTCAATAGTTTGTTTTCCGCTTTTATGGTTTATGTGATGTCCGGAACTTACACACAGTTTGAAGCATCTCTTGCTGGCTTGGTCATCCAGTGGTTCTGTCTAACTCTGTTTTTTCACAATTTATTCTGCTTAAAAAGTTTTGATTTTTTCATCAGCCACCAAAAGCTGGATCATATCACAACCACGCTGCCCAAAAGCATTCACCAGTGATACGATTTCTTTATTATTTTGGCTCAGAGGCCCAACAGGACCACTGGTCGGCCGTTTCTCAGTTCTTTAATATTTAATGAAATTATTTGGAGTATTTTCCTTCATTCGCTGTCGTTAGATCATGTACCTACATCCTTTTTATTCGAATCTCCCTAATCCATTCATCACTGCAAGGACAGTATAATAATTTTAACTGTCATAGACAACCCAGAGCTCAGTATTTGCGCAGGATCTTGAACTGATTTTTCACTTCTTTGAGCTTTGCGCTGTATCCTTTATATTATTTTTATTCACCAGCTTAGGTGTTTTCGTTCTGTTGCTACATATGACAATCTTTTTTAGCATTTCCTTAATTGAATGAATACTTAGCCTTAGCTTATCATTTCCTTTTTTTAGTTTCTTCAAATCACTTGCTTGCCACTTTCTAAAATTTCATTTTCGTGGCAGCTGTAGCTTCTTTCCATTTTTCTTTTGAAGAATTTTTCGCTTAAAATGGTGATTCTTACCCCAATGCCGTTAAACTATCAGAATCCTTCATTCCACTGGTCCTATAGTGCCTTTGAATTTCTTCGCTGTCTCTGCATTGAGACTCACTGTGCCAAAATCACCAATGAAGTGATTCATTTCAATGGTGTAGTAACGAGCAATAAACTTTTACCAATAAAACTAATAGTTCTAATTGACTAACATATCCTTCAATCAATTTTTGAATTAGTGACTACATCTATACGAAACAAATGCTAGACGTAAATTATTAATCACACGTCTAACTGCTACGACTGCCGGAGGTAGTATCCATGAAGTTCTTTAATTGGGCAGTTGCATCGAGGATGTAACGTAATCTGCAAGGTATTCAGCCTGCCGGCTCCCTTTTTCTCAGCCATTGGGTCGGGTTGGTGTATACTTCTTATTCGTTCAGAAAAAAGTTTTCAGTAGAACGTCTAGTTTCACTGAAAATCCTCGTAAATTTCTTCAGCTTAGCAGTTCACACTTACCATCATCAGAACGAATATCAACGATTCTACGTCTAGCATTCATTGCGTACAGACGTATTTTAAATCGCTTCTGTCAAATGTTTTCGAAAATTGAACTAATTTTGACGTTTCACATCTGTCCAAAGTTAATTTTTATTGGATAAAGCTTATATTGTTGAAGTAATCGGCTCAGGAAATTTCTATCGAATATTGTTTTACTTCGATTTTTGAAGACAAGCGAAGAACTTAAGAAAACTTCAGGACCACTGGTTTGTAGGACCCTCCGGCTTTTCATCGTTGGAGCAACCTGGGGAAATGAAGAATACGAAGCTGGCGATAATAAATAAAAGAAAATATTATGAAGAAGAAGAGGAAGATGCAAGCTACAAATACAAATGAGTGCAAATTGGCTCAGATGGAGCCTAAAGAAAAATTACACTGTGTTAACTGTGGCGTATTTGGACACCCAAAATCATATCGAGGATGCTTCCAATATCAAGTTGGAGAAGTTAAATTTATCCCAAAACAAAAACAAGTATACTGCGGTGAAATATGTTTCAACTCCGTCAAGCCTGGAGTATCATTTGCACTCCCCTCTAGAGGATCAGCGGATAAAACTGCTTCTTAAAACTTACCAGCAACTTAATCCTTAATCGGAAAAAATCGATGAACAAGATAAAAAATTAACTTTACTTTTATGCGTTTAAATCTTTCAAATGCCATAAAATAACTTGCGATCTGGTCACATTTCCCTGGATAAGCTTCATCTCATCTCGATCGACGTCAACTCTATTGTTATTCTACTTCGATGTGACTATCTCCTTGAACTTATTGTTAAGCAAAAGGCTGACATCATGCTTGTCACTGAAACCCACCTCAACTCATGACACTCCATGATATTTCAGAATTTTGTTGCCAAATGTGCTGAATGAATTCATGGATGGCTTTTCAAACAGCACTGATGAGCTCCGTTGGAATCTCATCGATGCCCGGCGCTTTGATGGTGGAACAAACTTCATCATCACGGCAAAGCATGGCCTTGGGGCTATAGCCATGTTTCAGACTTTTCACTACTTTGTATGCTTATTTTGTGTTGTTGCTTGCCAGACTTACAACGATACTTGTCAATTGCTCGTCGTAGTATTTTCATTTCTCAATTCTAATGATGTTATGCGCTACTGTTCCTTTTCTTAATTTTCTCTCTTCGACTTGGTTTTCCTACCTAAATATTTTTTGTACGCCTGATTTTTTTTATCCAACGCATTTTGGCACTCATCATCGAACCAATTATTTCTTACGTGTCGGGCTTTATGTCTGATCACCCGTTCTGCTGCAGTTCTCCCATAGCTAACAACCAACCAAATTAAATTCCTCAAAAAGGGTGCCCATCTAAATGAAAGAAGGATGTCCTTCAGAAGAATTTACGAGGGTCCTTCTCAAGAAGAATAGTTGACATCGAATGTTTCTTCGGGCTTCTCTTAGCATAAATATTTTAAAGATTGTAAAAAAATATTATCGAACAAAAATTTTCTTCGCCAAACGATGAACAAACGTGGAGCTTTTTATCTGTCATGTCAAAACTAAAATACGTTAAATTTAATTGAAAAAGTGCTTAAATCTAATATTTTCACCTATTTTTAATGCCTCTATTTTTTCACTCTCTTTATCACCCTTCTCCTCGTCGACTCCTACATGTGCCTCCTAGGCAATGTTAAAACATCGGTATAAGGGGCACACTAAATACTGTGCTCCTTGAAATAGAAATAATACTAGAATATGACGCAGTAAAAAACTCTTTGTTTATAACAAATACGTTAACTGTCTTTAAGTATCTCGAAGATCGGATCTAAATACCTGAAAATACTGTATTGTCAATCCTCAAGATTTATCATTAATTTGAATTTTTTCGATGCTCTGAGTTTTTTCTTAAAAACTAATAGTATACAAAAAGCATCATTTGTTGCATCGTTCTTAGTTGATCAATTCTGGTGAAAGATATTACGAAATTGCTCGCATCTCTTGAATTTTATGGATTTATTTGTCATACTTTTACACAGGGGTTTTATTCCGATTCACTAAATTTTTGACATTTGAAGATAAACTTAGCTTTCTCCATAGTAATGATTTGACTGAATGTGATTCATTTGGTCCGTTAATACACTAGTCTTGTTAAAGTGAGAATTGGAAGACTTAAAATATTTTATTGGCTATAGTTGCATCCTGGATATAATATTAAGGTTTCGTTTTGATGATTGACTCCAAATAGTCGCTGCATAATTAGCTTTGTTAGTACAAATGCATTACGTACAAGATTCAATATAACATATGCATTGGAAAATATCCACATCTTCTCATTGGAGCTAGTTGTCTCCTCAAATTATTTATGGGTGGCAACTAGGTAAAATGAATATCTATGGTATGTGTTGTGAGTTTTCTTCTTCGTCTGTCTCGTTTTGAGATTCCCGAAGGAAATCTAAGCCGACCTCTCATCAGTTACAAACGTGAAGTCTGGAAACATGCTAACCGACTGTACTCACCAGGTCAACAAGTCCGGACACTCTTAATATACTCTACTGCCAGGCTAGTTAGTTCGGAGAGGAATTTCTGTCACTTGTCTTCCGAGAGCAGACTAAGTCCGAAATACAAGAATCAGCCATCGATTCAAATGCCCAATTTAGGACGCGTTGAACAACTTCCACCAACTCGAATTTAACTCACTTTATTTTACTTCCGTTTCCTTTTCCTTTCAATCCGAGGAAGAGAACAACCCTGAAACTTCACCAACGCGGTGCCCGAAATAAACTACTCGAACTCAAAACCGAATCAATCTATCAGTGGGCTGGCTGTACATTTTTGGAGCAAGTCCAACGTTTCTCTGGGGTCGACTTAGTGGTCATGTCTGGGAGAAAAGTTAAAACTATAAACATAAAAAATATTCTTACCATTTACAAAATTAAGAATAAATAATCTGGGCTAAGCGGCCACTAGTAGCGAACTATAGACAATCCTATCAAACAAAAAATTGTGATAGGTGAAAGACTCTTACCTTTCCAGCAGTGCCGACTCTTTCATCGGCAAACGAAAGTGAATGATGGTCTGTCAAGAAGTGCGTGTCCCTGGTCGATTTTAAAATCTATCCCCAGCTCAAGTACATTACAAAAACCGTCTCTAATCTACGTTAATTGACCCGACGAGATGACTGATAGCGTTCCCGTACGAATTTTGTACGCGGTCAAAATCCAGACGCATGGAAGCATTCCAAGCTTCACAATTCCAGCATACACCACGGAAAGTCGAACAGAGACCACTCATTTACCACGTATAATAAGATATGTAGCGTCCTTCCACAACATAAATGCAAGGTAGCCATCTATTATCTTGAGATTCCAGGCAGATAGGAGAGACCCATCTGGCTGACGGTTGACATCAAGAAAACAGAAGGTACTTACAGGTCTTAACCTATGACAATACATCGGGGGGACCCTTTTACGAAAATAAAAAAAGGAGAGCGGAAGCTGCAACTTACGTAAAGTGACTGCAGGTGTGTCTCACACAACACCGCTACTCCTATCCATGGGACTCTAGTACCGAGGTACCGTACATCCTCCGCAAAGAATCAAAATATCGGAAGATACATATTTTTAACCTGAAAGACATTTGGACTCCACGTTGGGTACCATTTTGGAATGAATATTCTTTTGCGTCTGTCTCCTTTTGAGATTTTTTCGAAGGAAATCTAAACCGACCTCTCATCGGTTATAGAAGTGAAGTCTGGAAACATGCTAACGGACTGTATTCACCTAGTCAACAAGCCTGGACACCCTTAATCTACTCTCAGGCAGCTGCTGGTAGGCTAGCTAGTTCGGAGAGAAATTTCGGTCGCAGGTCTTCCGCGAGCAGACTAAGTCCGAATTACAAGAATCATCCACCGATTTAAAACACGTTGAACAACTTCCACCAACTCGACTTTAACTTACTTTCCTTTACTTGCGTTTCCTTTTCCTTTCGATTCGAGGAAGAATACAAAACTGAAACTTTAACCAAAAACACGTGCTCCCGAATATACTCACCTTCACCGTCACTTCCCTCTGAAAAAATACCGGTTTGCTGAAAATGAAACACTGGGTTATCGCAGCAATTCATTTTAATTTATTTAAGATAACCTTGCATCTAGCAGTATTATTTTTAATAAATAGAAGTATAATATTCTTTCCTTGCCTTAACTTACAAACTTAAACCTATAAATGGTAATTTTCTTAAATTATTGATGTTCAAACTAAGTAAGTCACCTATATAACAACTAAAAACACCCTATTTTTGTTGTTGTGATTCTATTGTATTATAAATAATCTTCATTCATATTGCATAGTATCTAAAAATGTATACATTTTTTGAATGGCAAAAATACAATACAATAAACCAATCTAACTCTTACTTAAAAAGGATCAACCTCCATTGAGATTCATGTATATGTTTTTCGTTTGTAATTACGCCTTGCTTGGCAAAATAAATAAATAGATCTAAATGGAGGTTAGTTAGATTGGTATTTTATGTTTTGAACTTTATTTTTTTACTCTTTTGTGTTTATTTCTATCTTGCTTCGTTTAGTCAAAACTTAAAGATATAAGGATTTTATTGCAAAATAAAATCTATTATCTGTTTAAAAATAGCAAAGATAAAGATAAAGAATGAGAATACAAAAAAGTTGAGTAGCAAGAATGTCCTGTAAATTTTTCACCTGTTAAAATGGTAACATTTAGCTTCAGTGTTAGTATCTTAAGTGAAAATGCATTTCAAACACTTCGGTTTATAAATTTGTAGCATATATTTGTCTTTGTTTTGTCATATTTTTCTTGGTATGTCTGAAGAAAATTCCTGAATCACAGTTAAGATACAACCGTATGATTGTATTTACTGTTAATATCTCCCCTTATTGAGAGTAAATGCCATTTTAATAACGACTTTAACAACTTGAAAATAATGTGACGTATTTCCGGATGTATGTACTTTTGAAACATTATTTCCAATTCGAATAACAAATTTTTGATGCATATCTAAATACAAGCTATTCAATGAGACATTTCCATGTTAAACAAAAGGCAAATTTTATCCGAAATTCTGAAAGGCTTGTACAGAGCTATTGAAACAAAAATAACGAAAACCTGATGAAATTGGATAGACATGAAATAAAGGAAAAGTAGATTGGACGTTATTGAAATTTTGAGAGTCTCAGCTTTTGTGAAAATTGAAATTTTACTTCATTTAGATTATTAGGGTTTGAACCAAAAAGAAGTGTTTATTTGTTTTTGTTTTTTTTTTCGTGGTAGGGAGGTGAAGGCATTTACGCCCGCCGAGTCTGGCAGTGTGGGACTCCCATGGAGGATATCCTTGGACTACCCACTAAACACCTCCCCTGACAATCTGAGAACCTTACCGGGAACCGTTTGACACATTACTTCGGGCCAGGTCTCGTTTTGTTACGCCGTGGGACGCCTTCAAGCTGGGGAGTCCCTTTCCTAGCGGGAGAGAGGAAGAGGAAATGCCAGAAGAGCGATCCCCCAGCTCCAGCACCTCCGGCTGCTGCGAGTCCCTTTTATCTTTTAGGACTGCCCGAGCGTAATGTGCCACCTGGTTCCATTTGTCAACCGATTCGAGCATCACCGCAACCATACCATCCGGGGTGAGCTCTCCCGTCTCCCTGTAGAGTTCCCTTCGCAGCCTGGCCCATTTGGTACACGCAAAAAATGTGTGACAGGCATTATCCTCCTCTCCTGGGCAAAACCGACAATCGGGAGACCGTGACTTACCGATCTTGTGCAAGTAAGACTGAAAACACCCGTGTTCACTCAAAAGCTGGGTCAAATAGAAGTCAGTCTCACCATGCCTTCAATTTAGCCACGGCCTCACATCCGGGATGAGGCGCGCAGTCCACCTTCCCTTCGTGCAACTCCTCCAAGACTGCTGCCAATCGTTGAGCGAGCGTTGTTTGTCCTCGCGGACAACCATATCCCTCGCATCCTCGTTTCGGCGCAGGTAAATAGCGCGGCGCTCTCTAGCAAGGAGGGCGACAGGTATCACGCCTGCAATCTCTCTTACCGCCGAGTCGGAGACTGTTGGATACGAAGATGCAATTCTCAGTGCTCCTCTTCTCTGTACCTGTGCCAATCGTTTTCGGTATACCTCTTTGCTGAGAGCGTCGCCCCATACCTCTGCTCCGTACAGTAGCACTGACCCTACAGCACTCATCAAGAGGCGTCTTCTTGATGGGCTGGGTCCCCCTACGTTGGCCATAAGTCGACTCAGGGCCGATATTCCCGAAGCAGCCTTCTCAGCCGTTGCCCTGATTTGCTCAGAGAAACTCATCTTCGAGTCGATCAGTAGCCCCAGGTACTTCACCGCTGGCTTCAATTCGATTTGTATGTCTCCAATACTGATCATCCTTACTCTAGGGATTCTCTTTTTTGTCAAGATGACCACTTCGGGTTTCTCCAGTGCTAAACTGAGCCCGCGCGCAGTCATCCAGTCCCTCACTCGGCGCAATAGCATACCTAGCCTAAGTTGCGCTTGTTCAACGGTGCGTCCGGCGACCAGAGCCGCAACATCATCCGCATAGCCGACCAAGCGCGACTCATCTGGCATCTCAAGTCTCAGTAGCCCGTCGTAAGACACGTTCCACAAGTCATGACCAAGGATAGATCCAAGGATAGAACTGTTGCAAGTCAAGTAATTGCACAAAAATACCGTTCAACTTAATTCAGCTATGCATCTGAAAGCGTGACGATATCTGATTAAAAAGGATTCAACTAAACACCTTTCTATAAATGACCTTAAAATTTACTGGAAAGATATATTGAAATGAAAAAAAATAAAATAAAACACGGAAAATAATTTTTTTTTCATCTTAAAGATTTCGCACAAGCGTCACGAAAGCTTCTGCATTTTATCTAATGCACCATGTTCAGAAACACCATTCAGTAGTCTACACTTGTACTCCTTAAAATATTTACTGTAGTTTGGATTGTTCGGGTGCAATGGCATATGAGCAGCGAGCTGTACAAAATTGTAATCTACGGTGCTTTGCATAAATTCCTTATCAGGCACTGGCAGCTCCAGGCGTAGATTATCATTGCCTTGGCGTTTCCGCCACCTCCACCTTCCTTCTTTTTGGTCCTTGCGTTTGCGAATTTTTTAGGCGGCACTAAGTGACAAGTGCTATTTTCTAGCCACTTGGTAACAATTGACCCTTATATTCAGAGCAATGCCACAAGTAGCGCGAACCCTGCGCTTAAATTTCCAGGTCACACGTCTGAATCACCCAAGTGACTTCAAGAAACTATAACAACAAGCGATACATGCAACTTCTCATGAAAACACACGAAAACTGGGATACTATGGTATTCATCGACGTACCACATGGCCGACGTCAAGTGGCGGTTCAGTGCAGAGATCTATCATCCAACACTTGCCAGCCAAAATTGTGTAGGGATGACAAATCACTGTCACGTATCAGTTCGTGGGATCGACGGTTAGTACATAGGTCGGAGATATTTAATTTCTGGCACTCAATGTAATTTTAAGGCCAACTCTATTTTTTCGTTATTCTTTTGTTTAAATACAATTTATTTTGGCTTTGTAGAATTCAATGCTAGCTTGTTTTCAATAAGCCATGATAAATTTTTTCTGGACCCTCAATGGTCATGCTTTCCATGGTAACTTTATCATATCCTGAATAAAGAAGTATAATATCATCAGCATATAATGCGTTGTAACCTTTCAGGCCAAATATATTCAATTTATTAGTAGATATCAAAAATAAGGTTGGACCAAGTACGAACCCCCACCAAACAACAGATTTCATTGGTGCTAGATCGCTCGAGATATTATTAACTGCTGTTTTTTGGGACTTTCCTTCCAAATCACTTTTAAAAATTTGTTTCGGTTTGCCTTGAATACCATACAATTCAAGTTTTTGAAGTAATACGTCATGATTAACCATATCAAAAGCCCTTTTAGGTCCACAAAAATTGCAATAACGTAATCTCCTCTATCAAAACTTTCATTGATAAAACGTGTGACAGAAAGTAATGCATCGAAAGTACCCTTGGCCTTTTGAAAACCAAACTACTTCGGATTCATAAGAAAATTGTCCATTGAGAAAAATTTCAAGCGGTTACTTACAAGTTTTTCAAACATTTTACTCAACGCTGTCAAAAGTGTAACCGGAAGCGAAATATTCGGGTCCAGATGACCTTCACCTTTGAATTATTTGGAATTATTTGGGTCACCTTCTTTTCGTCCGATAATGTTACTTTTCTCATTTTAGCTTTTTAAAATTTCCCAATGGTTCAGCGATGCCCTCCTTGAGTAAAATAATTTTATGTGTGATGATGTTGTCGATACCTGGTGCTGCATTTTTTTTCAAATTTTGAATTGTATCTAATACTTCTCTTCTATTCGTTTGATTAAAATGGAAGGTAGATCTAGGTGGGTTATTTGTGGTATTGAAATTGCTAATTGACTTGTCACCAAGCTCCTTGGTAATTTTTCCACCAGTTGTTGAAAAAAAATTTTTTTAGCGAGTTTGCTGTACCACATGGGCGTGCTGCATTATTAGAGTCCATGCAAAAAAGTTCAGCATTTGTTGACATGACCCAGGTTGAACAATTATCTTTTAGTTCATCTACTATTTTCCATATTTCGAGCGGGTTGTCTTCTGGGGAAATATTAAAATTTAGATTCTTTCATGAGGTGTTTTGATTGATCTGTAAGTGCGTGATCTTCAGTGTTCTTCTTGTATTTTTTGTAAGCCTTCCTTATGTTATCACTAGCCTCACTAAATTTCTTTGTAATCGATGTAGGATATCGACATCTAATCTTTTTCTCAATGGTAGAGTCATACTTGGACTTTGTAATCATATTTTTGAGCTCCATTAGGTTTCCAGGCTTTTGGTTTGTTAGCAACTGTTGAAAAAATTTCGATTTGAGAAGATCGTAGTCTAGATATCTGGATATAGTAGATTTTTGCTTTATAAAACCTTGACGATGATGATCAATTCTGGCCAGTCTTTAAGTGTGAATTTAATATGTTCAACAATTTCTAATTTGTTGTCATTGATAATGACCGCTCCGTTTATCTCCTGGGTATCCTTGTACATCCTGGATTCTGGAGACGCTTCAATTACGTCGATGTTTGTGTCTGCAACTGTGACTAAATTTTTTTCAAAAGAATATATTGGATTTATTACTGTGCAGAAGTAACCTTATCGGTTCTATAATGAATGTGTGCTCCAGTATATAAAATTTCAGCCTCTGCAGTAATAGTTCGATAAAACAATTCTACAAACTAAAGCGTTGGAAATGATAAGAGGTTGCCAGGAGTGAATCCTACAGTTATGTATACAACAGCCGCACCAACAAATGGCCAAGTAATAGTTTAAAGGAGGAATTCAAGCTGAAACTAAATTTAACTTTTGCAGAACATTCATATTAATGGAACTTCGTTCACAACTATACATATTACAGTTGTACTTGAAAGTGAAAATAAAATGACCATCAATAGGATTCAACCAAAAGCAAATGAATTTTGAAAGGATTATGACAGTGTATGATTTTTTTAAAATTCATAAATCAATTTCACAGCAGGTAAGTCAGCGATTAGTACATAATGCAATCGAATGTCATTATCGGGCATCAATAAATGAGATAATCATTGAATTAAAAAACATTGCGGTTGGTAAAAATGCACAAGCCTACAAATCAGCGGTACTTCAAAAGCTATTAAAAAAATCGAGACTTACAAAAACAGCACTACGACCTCAAGTTGTAAGTTCAATGCCTACAGCGTGAGTTGATGAATCGCAACGAATCAAAGGTTAAGGGAGCATAAAAATTGTGCTGAATTGGAATTTTCCAAGGTGATTGATAGTAAAATGGATTGAAGCATCACATTTATTTAAAATCTTTATTCAACATCTTAAATGGGAAACTCGTCAGCTGCTTATGCTGAATATCTCTTGTGTCTGAAAATCTTCGGCTTATCATCAATCACGTTAAGGATTGAAACGTTCATCATTACAGCATGGCAATTTATTCGACTGTTTTTCCATAGAATCAGGAAAGGCCGCTGATTCTCCTGAAAATCTGGGGGTCTCTCTTATCACATTAGGACCGAGGCATTAAATTCAACTAAAAAATAGTCTCTGGTATTTGATCGATTCAGCCAACTTCATTTACCCACTCAAATGAACGATCCCAATGAATTGATGATTGCGTTTTTTTAAATTTCGTTAATATTCAACTAACTTTTCGGTTGTAGCACTGTTTTGCCGAATTTTCACCACTAGACCGGTTGGGCTGGAATTGCGAAGTCTGAAGTTAATGATGTAATCGCCGCGTTCCTGAGGCTGATTGGTATTTCATTTCCCGTAATTTTCAATTTCTGCTCTGGCGAGTCCGATTGCCAATTTGGTGACCAAACATTGACGCGAATTTTTAATAGCGCGTGGGACACGTTACGATATTTAGTAGTTTTTCAGTTCAAGATTGTGTTTGAAGGAAAATGATCATTGCAGTGAAAGGAAGGTTACACCTCATTTATGAATATCAACACTTTAAGTAGTGAAATTGTAAATCGGAGCGAGGAACTCAATAGAAATTGTAATGTGCGTTAATGTTGAAAGACGATAGGTTATCGATATGAAAGTGTTTTTTCCCATGTAAATATCAAGTTTTATTCATATCCAATACTATTTGCTGATTTGTAGTAACCGAGGAGCTATGGCTCTAAAAGCAGCGCTGACACAAGCACACAGCACGAACGCAATTTAACAAGGATTCAGTCGATTCAGTCACCTTCCCCATCGCAACACTCGCTCTTTTTTCGCATGAAAAATAAGTGAAAAATTTCTTTTGTACTTAACACCCGGGAAACAAAATTCTAAAACTGTTTAATATTTCTAATGGATAGTGATTTTATTTCAATATCTTTTGAATATAATTTAACTAATTGCGGTGTAACGCGGTATGCAAATGCTTAGAACGAAACGGTTAACCCCTTAAATTATATGAACGATAAAATCATTGTATCATTTAAACCCCACAAAATTTGTCAAATTTTACCCATTCCAACCATAATACTAATTAAAAAGTGGTTTTGTTTGTCGGTGATTACGCGTGCCTGTCTTATTCTTTCGATTTATTTCCCCCTTAATTACGCCTAATAATTATAAACATAAATTGCTTTCAATTGAAAACTTAATCGAATCTATAAAAAGACGATTTAGAATTTTAAAAACAACCGAAACGAGTGTGCATTATCACCACCGCATGTTCACCCATAGATGGCACTATTAAACGAAACTTTTGCTGTTTCGTTGCTCGATGGCTCGGCCCCGCCATGTTAGTTCGCGAGTTGCACAAAATCCTCGTGAGAGGAAGGCGAGTGAACGTAGGAAAGTACGCGTGGTGGCCATTTTAGTGTCGTGAATTCTCTTGATATAAGGTTGTGAATTTATAGTGAAAATAGTTTACACCAGCGAAGGAAACCTTTAAAACCAAAATAAAATCGTGGTGGATGTAAGTGAACATAATTTTCAAAATTTGTTAGCATGAGTATTATTTTCATACAGTGTTAGTTGATATTAGAGAAAATTTAATCAGAAATTTGAATCGATATCGTGTTTGTGGAGGAAATGAATTCGAAGAATTCTGTTTGAAACGAGAATTATTAATGGGAATCTTCGAGAAGGGCTGGGAAAAACCGTCGCCTATTCAAGAGGCGGCTATACCAATTGCTTTAAGTGGTAAGGATATATTAGCACGAGCGAAAAACGGTACTGGAAAAACCGGTGCTTATTGCATTCCCGTACTCGAGCAAATCGACCCATCTCGTGATGTTATCCAAGCTCTTGTCATCGTACCAACGAGAGAGTTAGCACTGCAGACTTCGCAAATTTGTATAGAATTGGCGAAGCATTTAGACATCCGAGTGATGGTGACAACGGGTGGCACCAATCTAAAGGATGATATTATGCGAATTTATCAGAAAGTACAATTAATCATTGCAACACCTGGCCGTATTTTGGATCTGATGGATAAAAAGTGACGGATATGTCACAATGCAAAATCCTCGTATTGGACGAGGCAGATAAACTGTTATCACAAGAGTTTAAAGGCATACTGGATCATGTTATAATGAAACTGCCAAAGGATCCACAGATTCTTCTATTCTCGGCTACATTCCCGTTCAGTGTGAAAAATTTCATGGATAGGCATTTACGTGAACCATATGAAATAAATTTGATGTAGGCATTAACACTGAAAGGTGTTACACAATATTATGCATTTGTACAAGAACGACAAAAAGTGCATTGTCTTAATGCGTTATTCTCTAAGTTGCGAATAAATCAATCGATAATATTTTGGAATTCAACGCGACGTGTAGAATTGCTGGCTAAGAAGATCACGGAACTTGGTTATTGTTGTTACTATATCCATGCCAACATGGCGCAGGCGCATAGAAATCGTGTTTTCCATGAATTTTCGACAGGGGCTATACAGAAATCTAGTCTGCTCTGATCTTTTTACACGTGGTATTGATGTATAGGCTGTGAATGTTGCTATTAATTGCGATTTTTCACGTATGGCTGAGACTTACTCGCATCGTATTGGCCGTTCAGGACGTTTCGTACCTTTGGGTATTGCCATCAATCTAATCACATATGAGGATCGTTTCGATTTGCATCGCATTGAAAAGGAATTAGCCCCTGAGATTAAACCAATTCCAAAGGTGATCGATCCTTCGCTTACGTTGCCAACTCGTTACCAAGTTTGCAAAGCGGTAACGGAAACGACATGAGCAATTCATCAATCAATGAAGAAGGGAACGTGAGCAAGTGAAAAAACGTGGGAAGAACGATGTCTCTGAAATAGTTAAGTGCTACAAGTGTGTTAGTCCGTGCGGGAATGCGCGAGTGCCTGATTTATGTGTGAATGTATTCGCGTTTTGGATTTATAGTACTTTATGAATGAACAAATTGTGAATGAAACGGCGTGAATGAAAATTTTGATTTTTAATACTTATGCGATTCGAATGATAAATTATGAAAGGGATTGTAGGGGATTGATTATCAAAGTGTTTTTAAGAGCATTGGGAGGAGAAAATAAAATTAACATCATGAAAAGAGCTAAAGTTGGTCGCGTTAGCTTTAATGAGTAAAAAGGGAAGGAGCTAGATGAATCTGTAAATAGTGCAGAACAGTTTGGCCCAATATATGGGGCCTAGAATGATTTGGCAAAACGAACTCAGGCTCTGATTTCTAGAGTCCAAACAGTAATAAAATTGAATTTAATAGGGATAAAGAAAGAGCGCACTTTGATAAAATGGTGTAAATAATAGACGAGTGGGAGCAGACGCGACCAAAATGTATGAAATAGGCGAATGCAAATGCACAGAATACTTTTTTTTTAAATGAACGTTTGCATGCAGTCACGTATGGATGAAAATAAGCTCATTTCGCGTCCATTACTTTATATGTCTTTGGTTGTTACTTTAAGTTCAATATGCGTTATTTCAGGTTTGTTTGCAGAGATAACTTCTACCATCATGTGGATGCACAGCGAAAGGAAAGAAAAAAAAAAAAAAAAAGAGAACTTCACAGATTGCTACTTTTTCTACTACAGTGCCTGTAAAAAAACGATAGCAGCTGCCAATATCGCCATGAGCCATCAGCATTAGGTCACGAAGTGATGTGCACCAGGTGGTTGGAAGGCCGAAGTGAAGATCTTCATTGTAAGGAGCGGCACATGTTGATTGGGAAACGGCGGGACCGTACTCCCTGTTTCTGGGAAAACACACCGTTTGGATGCAAAAAGGCGCATTGTGTGTTCAAACATAGTTCAACAAAGAAAGTCGATAAACTTGTGAATAAAATTGAGACTCAAGACACCCCTGAAAACGAAGTATTAAACATTAAAAGCAGTAGAATAAGTAGCAGCGAGCATTACCACGTTCGAAGACCATACGTTTGTGATATTCAAAAAAGTTTACATGTATTTACACTTTGATAGCTGAATTTTTATATGATTGTATACACACTTAGGATATATTTTATGCCTTCATACTCGTGTACTAATATTTGTTATACGAATGCGAATCTACACTACCAAAAGAAAGAAGTCGTGACTCATAAGTTACAACCGGTACAATAATACGCTTAAAATGAATTCCAGGACTTGCTTACCTACAATTCGTCAACGAGCGCTCGTCGTCGAGGGAAAGGTATTGTAAGTACCCTTTTAACTTATATCTTTTTTATTATATATATTAATTCTTTAATTATTTACTTATTTATTGAAAAATACATATAGATTCATTATTTACAAAAATTATTTAATATCAGTATAATATTATATGTTTATTAATATTTATATTTAAAAAAAAAATAATAGAGAATTGTGAGAGTTTCAGCTACACATAAATTAACTCTTGAACACTTAAATGTTCTAAATTTCAATTCAGATTGAGTTAAAATTTTTCATATAACGTTCTCCGAATTTCTTGACTTTGTCATAAGTCAGATTGATTTGTTCCCGGTTCATAAATACTTTTGTTGCATATTGTGCCATCGGGTAGTAATGACAGATCAATTACAGTGTAGCTTACAAACTTCTCAACACTCCTTACAAATCAATTGGAATCGTACTCTCGCATTCGCATATATCAATCTCAAGCTTGACTCTGTTCGCTTCGAACAAGTCGTGGAATCAAATGAATCTCTTTTTTTTCAAAGCACAAAGCATTACAATAACGAATAATTGAATAAGTTGATGTTTTTGTTTATGCTTTATAATTCTGTTGAATTGTGGGAGATATCCTCCTTAGTTGCCAAAATTGATGCTGAATTGTGAAAACGCGGTTCTCTGGTAAATGTCAATTTGAAAAAGTTGCCTGAAAAAAATATTTTTGGACATTTTTGTATAAATCAAATCGCGTTTAATGAAAATATACATATTAAAAATAATAGTAATGATTTATTAAAAAAATTAAATAATTTTATTATATATAGAGGGAATGTATAATGCTGCTTGAAGCAAATAAAAATAAAAAAAAAAATGATGGATTGAGAGGAAAAAAATCGGTCTTTCCCTTCCGGTCTTTTCCAATCGGGTATAGGACCCGGTACGGTGGCAGGCTTCCACCCCAAAATATGAGCCAGCCGCCGGGTACAGATTAATTCCTTCTTTTGTTTGAGGTGACTTTATGGGTTGAGTGGCCCAAGAAAAGTGCCTTTTTATGGCATAGAGTTATGCAATTCAATTGTATAATTCTATGACATGAATTGGTCACCGGGGTACTTCCCTTCTGATGGGAAAGTTCATATAATTCAAGTTGTATGAGTTTTCCACTCAGAAGAGGAATACCTGGCCACTTCAACAAGTTAACATTGGATTTATTCCGGTTGGGTGGGTATGAAGGGGCTCCACCACCACCCGGTTGCCCCTCTTTCATTTGTGGGCCCTGAATTTATTTGGGTAAAGACGAGGTCACCCCAAGTTCGCCTTTCTTGTCAGGTTTTTCTTGTTCTCGTAACAAGTCATAATTCCTTCGTGGAGTTTATCTACAATGTTGCGACTTCGGTCGTCTTCTTCTGATCTCTGCAAGCAATTCGTGAATGCGAAATGTTTTGTAGTGAGTCCTCGTGCCGGGGAAACGAACCCGCCCCACGACACCGCAATGCTAGCCTGCCAGCGCATTCACGCGTCTCCGGACAAGGGCATTCTCGGCAGGAACCAACACCTTCCTCTGCCGAGGCAGCAGAACATCGCTGCAGTCCTTTACGGACATTATGGAAACTCGTTAATCACTACTAATGGCGCCCAACGTGGGGCCCGAAACGCCCGGCTGTATCATCAGTCGTGAGCACGAGACAGTCCATCGTCTCTAGGTGTCCCCACAAGGTGGTAGAATTTTTGGCGGGTAGATAACTCCCGAGGGTTTTTGCACTAATCGTGCCTCAGCAATTTAATAACTTTCGAACTTGTGTTGTCTTCGGACATCAATATCGTTTGGTCCTGCTTTTGAATTATACTTTGGTGGTTTACCACCATTGTATAACTAGTAAGGCCAAATGATATCAGAGTCCCTTTTTGTGTTGGGAAGTTATTATCCCAACATCTATTTTGCGGAGGATTCTGATCCGCTCCCCAAACCAGCGGTGCCTAAGTGTCTTAAATTACATGGATTTTGATTTCATGTGATTGGCTGATTAGCTAATCCATGACTATCCATGACAAGACACGCGCTGCTTGTGGATTAGAATCCCACCCTGGGCTGACAAGTTGTAACTTGAGAAGTTTGCTAATGAGGGGTCACTTCTGAACCCTGATTTCATGGTGCCACAAGAGAGTGTCCCTGAAACGTTTTAGAAGGATTGTGCCATGGTGTCCATACTTGGGAGGAAGGACGGAAAGGAAAGACCGTTCATATATATTTTTTTTATAACTTAATCAAAATTTTTTTTTGTGAGGTTCTGAGATAGTTCGCCACTGACGGCCACATAAGAATTTTAGTAACTTTTCTCACCTTTTCTTCATTATTTTAATTATTCATATAGTTAATATTATATACCCATATTCTTCATTATTTATATATATTTATCTAGGTATTTAATTAGGAAAACCAATTGTATTTAGAATGCCCACCAAAAGAACTCCCGAGAGGAGAAAGTTGCGGTCGGATGCCGGACCAGCGCTCTTATGCTCAATATGTCACGAGGACATGGATGAAATCACAAGCCAGAGGTTGCAATGCGGACACAGGCTACACCAGCTGTGTTTGGCCCAACTGCGGCAAACCTCATCCACGTGCCCGCTCTGTCGTCAGCCTCTAGAAATCGCACAGCCAGCAACAGAACGACCTCAGTCCTCTAGTGCGATTGGAGCTGTCCCCAAAAGTGGACCCCTTCCATGCACGAAAGGAAGACTACAGTGCTGAAGCAGTTCCGCCTGCAGAAGAGTCGAGACCCACTGTGGCTGTGGAAGCCACAGTTTTACAAGATCTAATGGCGCTCGTACAGGACATGTCCACCCGGTTAGCCTCGCTAGAAAGCCAGAGAGAGAACCCCGCACTACCCCGGCCAAGTGTTACAAACCAGTATACCCTATGTATACTGGTATGAACTGGGAGCTCATTTGATGTGTATCCAATATACATCATCAAGGCTCCCGGGGAAAGACTCTCTGTAACACCACTTACCTGCTACTCTGACCATCAAAACCCAAATCACCAAAGGCAAGAGTTCACTTTAAAGCATTACTTTTATTGTACTATTGTTATTTTCTAAAAACATTTACATTACATTAGAATTTCCAAATTATTTTAAAACACTAAATATCAGCCAGCCTGAAGAGGGAACCAACTTGTCGTATTAATGGTTCGGGGTGGCCACACGGCGTGACGCGCCAAAGGGCCGGTTGAGGATCGCGGCGCAAGCCAACACCTCACCCCTCACCATTTCTTTGAACACTGGACAGCACTACCAATTCAAACTTAAACTCGAATACTTCGATGTTGTTAATGATAAATGGGTAGCAGCACGCTCCCTTTTGGATTTGAATACAAACTCACTGGTAAAAGACTGCCCAAGAACATTAAATACCATTTTTTCGTGAGCTTTCAACCTAAATTCTCTTTAAAGGTGCTGAGTAGCCGAACACGTGCGCTCTCGTTCCACGAAAGTTTTTCCTCCCCGTTTCGTCTCGCTTGCTCGGCTGGTGAATATGCGAAACTGGGGAAATTGAGCGAAAGAGTGTTTTTCGCGTAAGCTTTCGACTTCGAAAGAGTGCTTTCAGTTTAAGCTTTCGGCTTTCCCAAGATCTCTTGAGGTAAAATAGCGAAACTGGGGACATTGAGCGAAAGAGTGTTTATGCCGGAACTTTCGGTTTTCCTTTCCGCTTACCTCTCTTCGAAGCACCCCGTTCGTTCACGATGTGAATATCGTTGCGGGTTGAACTTTGTCGTTCACTTAACTGCTCGCTTATTTACTTGCGCATGTGTTTCCATGGCTAATTTTCATTGGCGAAGTGCGAGTACATAGGTGTTGTTTGCTCGCTACTATTGCAGTTATGAAGCGGGAATATATCCGAGTATGCTTATGTGTTCACTCGCAACATTCCTCCGGCAGTTGAAAAAAGGATTTAGTGTACTTGGAGAGTACAATAAATCGTCGCTCTACTCCGGTGATCTGAATTACTTAATGTACCCCAATAGATTACGCTCACTCTTGGTTTTTCGCAATTTTTGTTGTTGGTTGAGTCTCGCTACATTCCCTTTTGTGTAAATCATTCGTACTTATATCTCGCGCTGTTATCGCCATTGGTATTGTCCACTGTACTCCTCGCAACTTATTATTAACCGTAGTTTTGCTGCTGGTTTATGCGTAATTTACTAGATACTAACGCGCCAATGTTATAATTCTATCCAATTGACGTTACTTAATATGTTGTTACAAGTCAACGTTAGAATTGTAAATTTCCACATTTATGAATTAATGAGTTAATGTTTGGTTTGATACTATACAATGTTTTGTTTGATTCAATCATAAATTAATATTATAATATTTCGTTTGGTACTATAAGTTTATGCTAATTAATATGTATTACATGTCATTGTTGTATTTGCAAATTACTACAATCAAAAATTACTAAGTTAAGATTTGATTTTATACAATTATGTATCATATTTTCCTATTTTGTTTGGTACCTTGAGTTAATGTTAATTAATAAGTATTACATATCCATGTTGCTTTCATAAAGTACTACAATTATAAATGAATAATTTGAAGTTTGATTTCATACAATGTTTTGTTTGATTTAATCATAAGTTACTGTAATGATGCTTAAGTATTTCTTTGGATACAATGAGCTAAGATCCTGTTTGGTTTAATAATTTGTTTGCTTCAAACATTAAGATGTTACTATTTCATTTGATTCTATGCAATAATGGAATAGTGCTAAATTTGCTTTTGTCGTAAATTACAGGATAATAAATTATTTCGTTTTACTATAATATTGAAAACCATACTGAACATATTTTCCGACCTTAAATTGTTTTTTCTTGACAATAAATTATTATTTTACAATTGAAAAATAGCGGACTACAATTTCTTCTTTTAATTGGCTTTACTTAATAATATGGTTACAACTTCTCTTAAGATTCATATTCAATGCCGATCTTTTTTTATATTCTGAAGTTAATGGTTTTCTCTTATTTTTAACATTACTTATCATCTTGGAACTTTTATTCTACTCTATTTTTGGCTTTTAATTTCCTCATTTCTTTCAAATAGTATTAAAGTTCTCTTGCGTATATTCAAATATTTTAGTTACTAATTGATTCGATGTTGCTTTTGGTTAGTGGTTATTACTCGTATTAGGGTGTTACTATTTGTTTAGTACAGGTTTTAGTAAATTATAACAGTTAGCGTTAGTGAGGATTTAATGTGGACGGCTTCCAAAATAGTTTAAATTTGCAAAGAAATTCGTTTTTTATTCTATTCATGGTTTATTAATATTCAATTAAATTACTCTCATTAATGCTATAAAAAAGCTCTTTATGTAAGCTTCTGCTAGCATTTTATTAAATTGTGTATTGTGCGAATAGGTTAGTAGGGAAGTTTCAATAGGAAATATTGTTAAAGCTTTAGCGGTTATTTATTGCGAATGAGTTAATATGTAAGCGGGGAATGAATATTTCACACGATCGTTACGTTCGGGAATTGATTCGCTTCGGAAGAAGTTTTGCCGAGAGAATAGCTTTCCATTGATTTAGCTTGGGAGTCGTTGTTGTTGTATTCCCACGACTTTAGTATAAGCTATCTTGGCTTTATAGGGTGCGAGTGAGTGTGATAAATAAACTTTCCCCTTAATATGATGGTTAATGTTGTTAATGGGAATGGGAGTCATGGATTGAAGGTTTACGTGATTGTTTTTGCTCGCCGCTAACGAGCTTTGAAGATATGATTAGCATTGCTTCTGCAATGATGCATGAGAAAATTGAATGAAGCGATGTATTGTAGCTTTTACATGCGCTGATTGCTAGGAAGTATGTGAAGTATATGATGTGTATGTACTAATTCGTGGTTGGCTGGTAATTGCCTTGAAGAGCATTTGTTTTTAATTAAGTTGGCTTAATGCATTTCGTAGTGGGCAGGTCTTTTAATTCATCTATGCTATACGATTGTGTAGGAGGAAGAGCTTTTAAGGTATATGCATTTAATTGTCGTTTAATTGGCTTAAGTCGTAAATTACATACTTGTTTATTCATTTGTAGTTGTAAAAAGGGAGGGTTATTAGAAATGTATTCAGCAGTATGTGTAAATAGTTGTGGATTATTTATAAATCGGAATTAATATGTAGGTTTTTTAATTAAGTATAGAAATGTTTAATGGGTTAATATAAATTAAGTCGACCTTTTTCTCAAACTAAAACTAGAAAGAGTGATTTTGAGCTCTGTTTTATACTTTTATTGATTTTAGTGAATTGTTAAATAGATATACTGCATTGAAAATTTCTTGCGAGAAATTATTGTAAAAGATGATCGAAGCGACACAATCACTATATGGGCTTGGGAACATATAGTTTCGGTCTTCATTCAAGACCCTATATGTGTTCCGTCTAATTTTTCCCTAGTGTGTGTCTAAAAGATGATCGAAGCGACACAATCACTATATGGGCTTGGGAACATATAGTTTCGGTCTTCATTCAAGACCCTATATGTGTTCCGTCTAATTTTTCCCTAGTGTGTGTCTACTAAGTTTGGCATAATGCTGTCCTGGACCTTACTAGAAGACAGTACAGTGCCGTGCGAGGTCACTTCATTAGCCGTTAATAAATTTCTGATCTCGATCTTGAAAAAACGATTGTTTAAAACATCTTGAAGTATATATTATAGCATTCTAAGACGCTATTTGGTATTTTCGCCATATATGAAGTAAAAGGGTGGGAAATGGGTGGGTTTTGAATTGTCTTGCGCTTTCTACAGGGATTTTATTTGTGACTTTTTTCTAATAGTTAGCAGTTATATAATGCATTCATTGTGCAAGGAAACGTAGTGGCTTGTTTAAAGGGTACATGGTTGATAGTGTGTTGTAAACCCTTTTGGATCAACAGCTCAGAGGCTATGAGTGGATGGTAAAGCGATGTCTGTTTTGCATATAGGTAACTTAATACTAAATGTAGCGTGTCTGCCGAAAGTTTAAGTCGGGCAGCTCAGAGGCTATTATTTGTTTCTTTCAGGACTTATAACTAAAAATAGCATGTCCGCCAACAGCTTACGTTGACGGCTCAGAGGCTGTTGTGTAATCAACTGGTTTTCATTCCAGTGATCGTGCAATTTAGACATCGAAATAGTGTGTCTGCTGATAGTTTTGCCGAGGTTTTACCGACTTGACTGCCACTTTTCCCGTTTCCTTAACATTATGAATTTGGTGATTTGAAAGTGAATTGCAGTGGAACTTGAAAGAGATAATTGGTTTTGCGGTGAAACCGTTTGCATTGTTGTATTGTTCTAATAACTAAAATTCTGTTGGTTCAAAGTTCCCATACTTTAATTGTTTCAGTGTAACTTGAAATTAAATTAGTTTCATGTTTATTTGCGTTGGAAAATTGCCGTTTTCATGTAAATTATTTTTTTTTATTTGTTTAGCGCAGTTAATTTATTTAGTTTGCTCTTCAATGTTTTTGCATTTAAAAATATTGCCCAGATGTCTATCTATTCAATTTGCAGTTAAATGTTTGTTTTTGTTTGCTCTTTTAATTATGCTTCAGTTAATTCGAATGCTCATTCAATTCAAGAGATAAGACTTTAATATGCATGTGGGTACGCGTATTGTCCAAGCAGTCGGAGTGATAAGTGGTATCATATTTCGATAACAATGGGCACGCGTTTGTTTGCTCGTATTAAGTTTTCGTTTTGCTTATTTGTGTTTAATATTTACTTGTAATGTTTTGTGTTTTGCATGTTAGTTGATTGAAACTTTATATCTTTATAAATTCTACGTTGGGTTTGAACGAGTTAGGAGTTAGTTCGAATGACTTTCAGATAAGAAAGATGAGATTTAAGATATATGAATGAGGGAGTAAATGAATGAAGAATTAAATGTTCAAGATGACTTTTTGATTTTAGGACTGGTCTTATTTGATGGATATTATGAGTAGAAATATTATTATATTTGAATGTTGATATTATGTTTTAGTTATTAAAATGATCAATAGGATTTTTTGTTTCGATTAAGGAGTGATCTGGGTAGATGACCAGTATGGGTAGCGTTAAACTGATATTATGTTTTTGTTGTTTAAACGATTAACATGATCCCATATTTTTTAGAGGACTGGTGAAGTTTCATACTTTCTTTTTGTTATTTAAATGATTGAAATAATTATTTGATTTTTTTTTTTTCGTTTTAAGTAGGTTGATTTAGTTTTATGCACTGTATTAGTAGCGTTGTTATGATGTGGGGATATTGATACAATATTTTTGTTTTTTTAAAATGATTAAAATTATTAGTTGATTTTTTTTTAGGAAAGCTGATCTAGTTTGATGGACTGTTTGAATAATATTGATATTATTATATTTAAATAATGAACATTATCTTTTGATTTTTTTTTAAAGAAGGTTGATCCAGTTTGATGGACAGTATGAGTAGCAATGGTGTCTTACAGGAGTTGAATGGTTTGAGATATCGGCTGGGTGAATAGATTTTACAGCCCATTTAAATTTGCTACACAGCGCACTACACTGTGGTCTCTGCAAAACCGATATCCTACCGGCTGCGCCAATTTTGTTACAAACCAGTATACCCTATGTATACTGGTATGAACTGGGAGCTCATTTGATGTGTATCCAATATACATCATCAAGGCTCCCGGGGAAAGACTCTCTGTAACACCACTTACCTGCTACTCTGACCATCAAAACCCAAATCACCAAAGGCAAGAGTTCACTTTAAAGCATTACTTTTATTGTACTATTGTTATTTTCTAAAAACATTTACATTACATTAGAATTTCCAAATTATTTTAAAACACTAAATATCAGCCAGCCTGAAGAGGGAACCAACTTGTCGTATTAATGGTTCGGGGTGGCCACACGGCGTGAAGCGCCAAAGGGCCGGTTGAGGATCGCGGCGCAAGCCAACACCTCACCCCTCACCATTTCTTTGAACACTGGACAGCACTACCAATTCAAACTTAAACTCGAATACTTCGATGTTGTTAATGATAAATGGGTAGCAGCACGCTCCCTTTTGGATTTGAATACAAACTCACTGGTAAAAGACTGCCCAAGAACATTAAATACCATTTTTTCGTGAGCTTTCAACCTAAATTCTCTTTAAAGGTGCTGAGTAGCCGAACACGTGCGCTCTCGTTCCACGAAAGTTTTTCCTCCCCGTTTCGTCTCGCTTGCTCGGCTGGTGAATATGCGAAACTGGGGAAATTGAGCGAAAGAGTGTTTTTCGCGTAAGCTTTCGACTTCGAAAGAGTGCTTTCAGTTTAAGCTTTCGGCTTTCCCAAGATCTCTTGAGGTAAAATAGCGAAACTGGGGACATTGAGCGAAAGAGTGTTTATGCCGGAACTTTCGGTTTTCCTTTCCGCTTACCTCTCTTCGAAGCACCCCGTTCGTTCACGATGTGAATATCGTTGCGGGTTGAACTTTGTCGTTCACTTAACTGCTCGCTTATTTACTTGCGCATGTGTTTCCATGGCTAATTTTCATTGGCGAAGTGCGAGTACATAGGTGTTGTTTGCTCGCTACTATTGCAGTTATGAAGCGGGAATATATCCGAGTATGCTTATGTGTTCACTCGCAACACAAGAACTCCTCCTATGTGGGATTCGGACCCAAATCCGTGGGATTTCCCAGTAGACTCGCGGCGTGATCCCGAACGGATCCGGCCAGGTGCAACAATGAATCCGTTAGCTCCAGTTTACCGGCCCCGATTGAGCCAAGCACCGCCACCAAATCAAGCTCCCGTGATTCCGCCGGACCAACGCTTCCATCCACATGACATGTATCGGCTGAAGCCGACACAGATCCCCAGCATCATCCAGGGATGGAATCTGCATTTCAGTGGGGAACCCAATACTATAACGGTGGAAGTCTTCATAAGTCGGGTGGAGTCGCTGATTGAGCAGATGCTAGCAGGAGACCGCACAGCGCTCGCAGGATACTTGCCAATGCTGCTTAGGGGAGCAGCACTGGAGACATATTGGCGAATACATTCAGCCCCACCATCCATACGCTGGTCACGGTTGAAGGAGGTACTCCGCATGGAATACCCTACGGTCGACATGGACGAATTGGTACTGGACAAGATGAATGCTAGATGGCAGCGTCCGGACGAGTCCTTCCATCAATATCGAGCCGATATCCTTCGGTTGAATGACCAGCTGTCAGAGCCATTGTCTTCTACCCAAATACTGCGCCTGCTAAAGCACAATCTAAGGCCGGAGATTCGTCGCCATATCGTGAACTCCGATCCACAGAGTATGGAGGCCCTGCTGAGAAATGTACGTCGTATAGAAGGGTTTGAGGAAGACCTACGGGACCGGCCATACTTACTAGCCAGGACGGGTCCTCGACGAGGAATCGCGGAATTGGCCCCAGATTATACCACCCTAGATCTGGAGGAAGATTTGGACCCAGACCATCTTGCTGTAGCAGCAGTGGGAAGTCTTACGACCTGCTGGAATTGCCACAAAACCGGACACCGGTTCATTTCATGCCGAGCATAACGTAAGGTTTTCTGCTACGGTTGCGGCAAGCCGGACACAAACTTCCCGGACTGCCCTGAAAGTGCCGCGCGAAAAAACGGCCAAAAGAGTACCCGACCACCTCAGCGGTACTCGAAGCCCCAGCAGTAGCTCCTCAGTCAGCTGCCCAATAAACCTGACGTAAACTCACCAGCCATGACCACTATGACTGCGGATGTTCACTCTCTTCCGGAGACCTCACCAACGACAATATTAAAACGACCATCGCAGTCACTGCCAGAAGAACCGCGGCAGCCTCAAGTACGCACTCTAAGACCTTATCATGTTCGACTGCAGGAATATCGGGTGGCTCGAGAGCGAATATTTGCTTCCGAAGTAGTCACTTCCCGTCCGCGAACGACAAAATGGTCAACCCGTCGTTGGCGAAATTTCCGCAAGAGAGTGCGCATCTGCCGTCAAACCGTAAACTCTTGTAACATCTCGGAGATTTCTGAGAATGAGATCAGACCTTATCATCCAATTAAAGTGTTGGGCGAGACCGTGTTTGCATTGATCGACACGGGTGCCAGTATCAGTTATCTTGCCTCGAGCTTTGGCTCGAAGGTGCTCCAAGACTATCCAAACTTGATTAAATCCTGGCGCACTGAAATCAGTACAGCTGATGGCACCAAACACCCTATACGAGGTAAACTAACCACACCCGTGACGTTCAGGGGACAGACGAAGGATATTACGTTCTACATTATTCCGTCTTTGACTCAGAATGTGTACCTTAGCGTCGATTACGTCCTTCGCTTTGGACTGGCCTCCGATTTATTCACAGATTTGTCTTTAAAAACCAGAAATGTCAACGAAATCACTTCTACTCCCGATAGGCATGACCTGACGCCTAACCAACGGCAACGCCTGGAAGCATCCATTGCTGCTGTCCCATCGTACGCCACCCAAGGCCTTGGCCGCACCACCCTAGTCTCACACACCATCGACGTTGGCGATAGTAAACCGATTAAACAGAGACACTACGCCATCTCGCCGGCCATGGAGAAATTGGTGTATGCGGAACTAGATAGGATGCTCGAGTTGGGGGTCATAGAAGAGTCCCAAAGTGCCTGGTCATCACCGGTAACCTTGGTTGTGAAGCCAGGTAAAGTCCGCCTCTGTCTTGATGCCCATAAGGTAAACGCGGTTACCACCAAGGACGCGTACCCTCTTCCACTCATCGATGGAATACTAGGGAGACTGCCGAAAACCAATTATATCACCAGTCTCGACCTAAAAGACGCCTTCTGGCAAATTCCACTCGATGAGGGGTCGAGGGACAAGACCGCCTTCACAGTGCCTGGACGACCATTATATCAGTTCGTCACAATGCCCTTTGGCCTGTGTAACGCGCCACAAACGATGACTCGGTTGATGGACAAGGTCATCCCACCCCACCTGAAACACCAAGTGTTCGTGTACCTTGATGATCTGTTACTCATCACGGAAACGTTCGATCAACACCTCCTACTTCTACAAGAAGTAGCCCTGCACATCAGTAAGGCGGGACTCACCATCAGCGTACAGAAAAGTAAGTTTGTCATGAAAGAAGTCCGATGCCTAGGACATGTCATAGGACATGGCACTATCAAAACGGATCCAGACAAAACTCGGGCGATTGATGAGTTCCCCTTACCAAAAACAGTTAAGCAGCTACGACGTTTCCTTGGTGTGTGCGGTTGGTACCGAAGGTTTGTTCGGAATTATGCAACAGTGTCAGCACCCCTGTCAGACATGTTGCGGAAGGGGAAGTTCGTTTGGACCGAACTCAGCCGAAAGGCATTTGAAGAGCTTAAACAAGCCCTCACATCAGCTCCTGTCTTGCACAGCCCCGACTTCACGAAGCCCTTCTCCATTCATTGTGACGCAAGTCAACATGGAGTAGTAGCCGTGCTGGTGCAATTGACCGATGAAGGAGAGGAAGCTCCCATCGCCTTCATGTCCAACAAGCTGAATTTGGCCCAAATAAACTATACTGTTTCCGACCAAGAATGTTTGGCAGCGGTAATGGCTGTGAAGAAATTCCGAGCTTATATCGAGGGCCACCAATTCGAGATCATCACGGACCACGCGTCACTACAATGGTTGATGAACCAGGCAGATTTAAGTGGACGCCTAGCCAGATGGGCTCTTAAACTGCAAGGGTTCAAGTTTTCCATCAAACATCGGAAAGGGACCCAGAACATCGTACCCGACACTCTCTCACGGATGTTTTCCCCAGAGGGAGCCGAATTGACAATAAATGACGAGGACCCCATCGAAATAGACTTGGACAGCCCACATTTCGAATCAGACAGCTACAAAGAGTTGAGGCAAACCATAGTGACCCAACAAACACAGTTGCCTGATTTGAAGGTAATAGACGGCTACGTGTATAGACGAAATGAATACGCCACTGGTGATCCATGGCAGGAAGAAGAGTCTTGGAAACTCTGGGTACCGGAGGAAATGACACAACATCCGATCCTCCGCGCACATGACCATCCTTTAAGTGCCCACGGAGGTTACGGTCGGACGTTACGGCGACTCAAGAAATACTTCTTTTGGCCTAAAATGGCATCCCAGGTCAAAGACTACGTGAGCGCCTGTGAGACCTGTAAAGGCACCAAAGCGCCCAACCAGCCTCTTCGACCTCCTATGGGTCAACTCAACGTTCCAGAACGCGTGCTCCAGCGTCTATACATCGATCTACTCGGTCCATATCCTCGGTCTTCCATGGGACACATCGGAGCTATAGTCGTTCTAGATCAGCTCTCAAAGTTCCCAATGGTGGAACCTATCCGTAAATTCACAACTCCATCGATCGTGAAATTCTTAGAGAACCGGGTATTTCATGTGTTCGGTGTTCCAGAGAGTGTGTACTCAGATAATGGAGTACAATTCCGGTCTCGGCAGTTTAAGAGCCTACTTGAGCAGTATGGCGTTGAACACCAACTGACGCCCATATACTCTCCGCAGTCCAACGCATCAGAACGGTTGGACCGCACCCTATTGGCCGCGATCAGTTCTTACGTCCACCCATCTCAAAAGGATTGGGATCGGCGATTGTCTGCCATCACATGCGCCCTGCGATCCTCGTATCATTCCGTCACCGGTGTCGCCCCTTACTTTGCCGCCTTTGGACAGCACATGATTTGCCACGGTAAATCATACCGGCTGTTACGGCAATTAAAGTGTTTGGGAGACCCCGTCATTGCGCTGGAGCCCCACGAACGTCTAGGAGACCTCCGCCAACAAACCGGACGGAAGATTAAGGCCGCAGGTAGTGCAAATGAAGCGCAGTACAATCTCCGGTCACGATCTGCTAGTTTCAAAGAAGGAGATGAAATTTTCCGGCGAAATTTCCGCCAAAGTGACGCCGCGGGGCATTACAACGCCAAGCTGGACAGGCGATTCTTGAAAAGCCGCATAAAGAAGGTAATGGGACCTAACCGTTACTTGATAACGGATCCATCGGGAAAAGAAGTGGGGATATACCACGCGAAAGACCTGCGCCGATAGATAGTTAGTCACTTCTGTTTGTCCTTCCGCATATATTTTCAAAAAACGCACAAGGGTTGTATACCTCCGGGCAAACATAAACATAAGTCAGTCCGTCCGTCTGTCAATTGTGGTTTTCTTTTATTGTCCGCCATCTCTAGTCCCGACGCCGAAGCCAACCCATGATACACAGAAATATCCTTCAACTCCTTTTTCGCAATCCGCATTGCCTTGGGATCGCGAGAAAATTAGCTGCCCTGTAGTAACCGAGGAGCTATGGCTCTAAAAGCAGCGCTGACACAGGCACACAGCACGAACGCAATTTAACAAGGATTCAGTCGATTCAGTCACCTTCCCCATCGCAACACTCGCTCTTTTTTCGCATGAAAAATAAGTGAAAAATTTCTTTTGTACTTAACACCCGGGAAACAAAATTCTAAAACTGTTTAAAATTTTTAATGAGTAGTGATTTTATTTCAATATCTTTTGAATATTATTTAACTAATTGCGGTGTAACGCGGTATGCAAATGCTTAGAACGAAACGGTTAACCCCTTAAATTATATGAACGATAAAATCATTGTATCATTTAAACCCCACAAAATTTGTCAAATTTTACCCATTCCAACCATAATATTAATTAAAAATTGTTTCGTTTGTCGGTAATTACGCGTGCCTGTCTTATTCTTTCGATTTATTTCCCCTTTAATTACGCCTAATAATTACAAACATAAATTGCTTTCAATTGAAAACTTAATCGAATCTACAAAAAGACGATTTAGAATTTTAAAAACAACCGAAACGAGTGTGCATTATCACCACCGCGTGTTCACCCATAGATGGCACTATTAAACGAAACTTTTGCTGTTTTGTTGCTCGATGGCTCGGCCCCGCCATGTTAGTTCGCGAGTTGCACAAAATCCTCGTGAGAGGAAGGCGAGTGAACGTAGGAAAGTACGCGTGGTGGCCATTTTAGTGTCGTGAATTCTCTTGATATAAGGTTGTGAATTTATAGTGAAAATAGTTTACACCAGCGAAGGAAACCTTTAAAACCAAAATAAAATCGTGGTGGATGTAAGTGAACATAATTTTCAAAATTTGTTAGCATGAGTATTATTTTCATACAGTGTTAGTTGATATTAGAGAAAATTTAATCAGAAATTTGAATCGATATCGTGTTTGTGGAGGAAATGAATTCGAAGAATTCTGTTTGAAACGAGAATTATTAATGGGAATCTTCGAGAAGGGCTGGGAAAAACCGTCGCCTATTC
Source organism: Odontomyia ornata (assembly GCA_963969285.1). Lineage (NCBI taxonomy): Eukaryota > Metazoa > Arthropoda > Insecta > Diptera > Stratiomyidae > Odontomyia > Odontomyia ornata. Next base: position 120,950,366 of record OZ017741.1, read on the forward strand.
AAGAGGCGGCTATACCAATTGCTTTAAGTGGTAAGGATATATTAGCACGAGCGAAAAACGGTACTGGAAAAACCGGTGCTTATTGCATTCCCGTACTCGAGCAAATCGACCCATCTCGTGATGTTATCCAAGCTCTTGTCATCGTACCAACGAGAGAGTTAGCACTGCAGACTTCGCAAATTTGTATAGAATTGGCGAAGCATTTAGACATCCGAGTGATGGTGACAACGGGTGGCACCAATCTAAAGGATGATATTATGCGAATTTATCAGAAAGTACAATTAATCATTGCAACACCTGGCCGTATTTTGGATCTGATGGATAAAAAGTGACGGATATGTCACAATGCAAAATCCTCGTATTGGACGAGGCAGATAAACTGTTATCACAAGAGTTTAAAGGCATACTGGATCATGTTATAATGAAACTGCCAAAGGATCCACAGATTCTTCTATTCTCGGCTACATTCCCGTTCAGTGTGAAAAATTTCATGGATAGGCATTTACGTGAACCATATGAAATAAATTTGATGTAGGCATTAACACTGAAAGGTGTTACACAATATTATGCATTTGTACAAGAACGACAAAAAGTGCATTGTCTTAATGCGTTATTCTCTAAGTTGCGAATAAATCAATCGATAATATTTTGCAATTCAACGCGACGTGTGGAATTGCTGGCTAAGAAGATCACGGAACTTGGTTATTGTTGTTACTATATCCATGCCAACATGGCGCAGGCGCATAGAAATCGTGTTTTCCATGAATTTTCGACAGGGGCTATACAGAAATCTAGTCTGCTCTGATCTTTTTACACGTGGTATTGATGTATAGGCTGTGAATGTTGCTATTAATTGCGATTTTTCACGTATGGCTGAGACTTACTCGCATCGTATTGGCCGTTCAGGACGTTTCGTACCTTTGGGTATTGCCATCAATCTAATCACATATGAGGATCGTTTCGATTTGCATCGCATTGAAAAGGAATTAGCCCCTGAGATTAAACCAATTCCAAAGGTGATCGATCCTTCGCTTACGTTGCCAACTCGTTACCAAGTTTGCAAAGCGGTAACGGAAACGACATGAGCAATTCATCAATCAATGAAGAAGGGAACGTGAGCAAGTGAAAAAACGTGGGAAGAACGATGTCTCTGAAATAGTTAAGTGCTACAAGTGTGTTAGTCCGTGCGGGAATGCGCGAGTGCCTGATTTATGTGTGAATGTATTCGCGTTTTGGATTTATAGTACTTTATGAATGAACAAATTGTGAATGAAACGGCGTGAATGAAAATTTTGATTTTTAATACTTATGCGATTCGAATGATAAATTATGAAAGGGATTGTAGGGGATTGATTATCAAAGTGTTTTTAAGAGCATTGGGAGGAGAAAATAAAATTAACATCATGAAAAGAGCTAAAGTTGGTCGCGTTAGCTTTAATGAGTAAAAAGGGAAGGAGCTAGATGAATCTGTAAATAGTGCAGAACAGTTTGGCCCAATATATGGGGCCTAGAATGATTTGGCAAAACGAACTCAGGCTCTGATTTCTAGAGTCCAAACAGTAATAAAATTGAATTTAATAGGGATAAAGAAAGAGCGCACTTTGATAAAATGGTGTAAATAATAGACGAGTGGGAGCAGACGCGACCAAAATGTATGAAATAGGCGAATGCAAATGCACAGAATACTTTTTTTTTTAAATGAACGTTTGCATGCAGTCACGTATGCATGAAAATAAGCTCATTTCGCGTCCATTACTTTATATGTCTTTGGTTGTTACTTTAAGTTCAATATGCGTTATTTCAGGTTTGTTGGCAGAGATAACTTCTACCATCCTGTGGATGCACAGCGAAAGGAAAGAAAAAAAAAAAAAAAAGAGAACTTCACAGATTGCTACTTTTTCTACTACAGTGCCTGTAAAAAAACGATAGCAGCTGCCAATATCGCCATGAGCCATCAGCATTAGGTCACGAAGTGATGTGCAACAGGTGGTTGGAAGGCCGAAGTGAAGATCTTCATTGTAAGGAGCGGCACATGTTGATTGGGAAACGGCGGGACCGTACTCCCTGTTTCTGGGAAAACACACCGTTTGGATGCAAAAAGGCGTATTGTGTGTTCAAACATAGTTCAACAAAGAAAGTCGATAAACTTGTGAATAAAATTGAGACTCAAGACACCCCTGAAAACGAAGTATTAAACATTAAAAGCAGTAGAATAAGTAGCAGCGAGCATTACCACGTTCGAAGACCATACGTTTGTGATATTCAAAAAAGTTTACATGTATTTACACTTTGATAGCTGAATTTTTATATGATTGTATACACACTTAGGATATATTTTATGCCTTCATACTCGTGTACTAATATTTGTTATACGAATGCGAATCTACACTACCAAAAGAAAGAAGTCGTGACTCATAAGTTACAACCGGTACAATAATACGCTTAAAATGAATTCCAGGACTTGCTTACCTACAATTCGTCAACGAGCGCTCGTCGTCGAGGGAAAGGTATTGTAAGTACCCTTTTAACTTATATCTTTTTTATTATATATATTAATTCTTTAATTATTTACTTATTTATTGAAAAATACATATAGATTCATTATTTACAAAAATTATTTAATATCAGTATAATATTATATGTTTATTAATATTTATATTTAAAAAAAAAATAATAGAGAATTGTGAGAGTTTCAGCTACACATAAATTAACTCTTGAACACTTAAATGTTCTAAATTTCAATTCAGATTGAGTTAAAATTTTTCATATAACGTTCTCCGAATTTCTTGACTTTGTCATAAGTCAGATTGATTTGTTCCCGGTTCATAAATACTTTTGTTGCATATTGTGCCATCGGGTAGTAATGACAGATCAATTACAGTGTAGCTTACAAACTTCTCAACACTCCTTACAAATCAATTGGAATCGTACTCTCGCATTCGCATATATCAATCTCAAGCTTGACTCTGTTCGCTTCGAACAAGTCGTGGAATCAAATGAATCTCTTTTTTTTCAAAGCACAAAGCATTACAATAACGAATAATTGAATAAGTTGATGTTTTTGTTTATGCTTTATAATTCTGTTGAATTGTGGGAGATATCCTCCTTAGTTGCCAAAATTGATGCTGAATTGTGAAAACGCGGTTCTCTGGTAAATGTCAATTTGAATAAGTTGCCTGAAAAAAATATTTTTGGACATTTTTGTATAAATCAAATCGCGTTTAATGAAAATATACATATTAAAAATAATAGTAATGATTTATTTAAAAAATTAAATAATTTTATTATATATAGAGGGAATGTATAATGCTGCTTGAAGGAAATAAAAATAAAAAAAAAATGATGGATTGAGAGGAAAAAAATCGGTCTTTCCCTTCCGGTCTTTTCCAATCGGGTATAGGACCCGGTACGGTGGCAGGCTTCCACCCCAAAATATGAGCCAGCCGCCGGGTACAGATTAATTCCTTCTTTTGTTTGAGGTGACTTTATGGGTTGAGTGGCCCAAGCAAAGTGCCTTTTTATGGCATAGAGTTATGCAATTCAATTGTATAATTCTATGACATGAATTGGTCACCGGGGTACTCCCCTTCTGATGGGAAAGTTCATATAATTCAAGTTGTATGAGTTTTCCACTCAGAAGAGGAATACCTGGCCACTTCAACAAGTTAACATTGGATTTATTCCGGTTGGGTGGGTATGAAGGGGCTCCACCACCACCCGGTTGCCCCTCTTTCATTTGTGGGCCCTGAATTTATTTGGGTAAAGACGAGGTCACCCCAAGTTCGCCTTTCTTGTCAGGTTTTTCTTGTTCTCGTAACAAGTCATAATTCCTTCGTGGAGGTTATCTACAATGTTGCGACTTCGGTCGTCTTCTCCTGATCTCTGCAAGCAATTCGTGAATGCGAAATGTTTTGTAGTGAGTCCTCGTGCCGGGGAAACGAACCCGCCCCACGACACCGCAATGCTAGCCTGCCAGCGCATTCACGCGTCCCCGGACGAGGGCATTCTCGGCAGGAACCAACACCTTCCTCTGCCGAGGCAGCAGAACATCGCTGCAGTCCTTTACGGACATTATGAAAACTCATTAATCACTACAGATTCCGTGAAATATTTTCTGCAATAAAATCATATTTACGATAACATAAACGTTTGTTCACTTCCTTGGGCACAACAAATTGCGTTTTCCTTAATGAGCTTGGAAGCGAGGTCGCATGAGGAGATACAATAAGACACATTGTTAGGCAGGCGGTTGCAGGGATTATTCCGACAACTTGGACATCCGATCTGGTTTTATCTTGTTCCTCAAAGGCCATAGATTACATGTCAGAGAGGACTACTATCCCATACATAATGTACGTACGCTGACTTTGCTTCCTAGTTTATACGGCGGTATTTGGAGAAATGTGGAAGTGACGACAAAAATCGGAGGTTTTGTATGGTTTCGAAATGGATTTCAATTGTGAAATCCAGATGGTCTACAGAGAAATGATCTGGTTTTATCTTGTTCCTCAAAAGCCATAGATTACATGTCAGAAAGGACTACTATCCCATACATAACCATATGTACGCTGACTTTGCTTCCTAGTTTATACGGCGGTATATGGAGAAATGTGGAAGTGACGATGAAAATTGGAGGTTTTGCATGGTTTCGAAATGGATTTCAATTGTGAAATCCAGATGGTCCACAGAGAACATCGTAGTGCTCCTCATGAAGTAAATTTTGTTTCAGTTCATACACCCGTTCATATTTTATTGGTGTTCAAAATTAAAAGAATATGAATTTGTTAACTTCTTCAAGCTAGTTGTCAGAGGAAGAAGTTGAACATGTGTTTCATTTGGTTGATCTAAATGATGTAGGTGCATAGTGGACACTGTAATGTGAATTTTTACCATGCCAGAAATGTGACGTATCTTCTTCATGTGAAGCATCGAATGTATTCCGTCGTACAAACATTTGCATTCTGCCGAAGTAGGCTGACAGCTCATGCCAGCTGGCCACAAGTAGGCTGACTACCACAAATGTAAATTTCTACTGGAAGGCTTGTTAGCATACGTTGGTGTTGTATGTAAACAATTGAACAGCTTCACATAATTGTCAACTTTTTCAAACTTGGTATCATACATCTATGCATTTTACGCATATGTAGTGCATGGTGAAGTCGTTCGCCGAATGACCAAATCTTTGGCACCAATAATACTGGGTGGACTGCCGCCAATTGAAATTAGTAACGAATGCATAGAGTACTGATTCTGGTAACGCCAAGATGAACCGCAATCTCTCCCCAGCCCAAGCTCTTCAATAGAAGGGTCTGATTGTTTCCGCTTTTATGGCTTATGTGAAGCGCGGAACTACACACAATTTGAAGCATCTCTTGCTGGCTTGGTCATCCAGTCGTTCTGTCTAACTCTGTTTTTTCACAATTTATTCTGCTTAAAAAGTTTTGATTTTTTCATCAGCCACCAAAAGCTGGATCATATCACAACCACGCTGCCCAAAAACATTCACCAGTGATACGATTTCTTTATTATTTTGGCTCAGAGGCCCAACAGGACCACTGGTCGGCCGTTTCTCAGTTCTTTAATATTTAATGAAATTATTTGGAGTATTTTCCTTCATTCGCTGTCGTTAGATCATGTACCTACATCCTTTTTATTCGAATCTCCCTAATCCATTCATCACTGCAAGGACAGTATAATAATTTTAACTGTCATAGACAACCCAGAGCTCAGTATTTGCGCAGGATCTTGAACTGATTTTTCACTTCTTTGAGCTTTGCGCTGTATCCTTTATATTATTTTTATTCACCAGCTTAGGTGTTTTCGTTCTGTTGCTACATATGACAATCTTTTTTAGCATTTCCTTAATTGAATGAATACTTAGCCTTAGCTTATCATTTCCTTTTTTTAGTTTCTTCAAATCACTTGCTTGCTTGCTTGCCACTTTCTAAAATTTCATTTTTGTGGCAGCTGTAGCTTCTTTCCATTTTTCTTTTGAAGAATTTTTCGCTTAAAATGGTGATTCTTACCCCAATGCCGTTAAACTATCGGAATCCTTCATTCCACTGGTCTTATAGTGCCTTTGAATTTCTTCGCTGTCTCTGCATTGAGACTCACTGTGCCAAAATCACCAATGAAGTGATTCATTTCAATGGTGTAGTAACGAGCAATAAACTTTTACCAATAAAACTAATAGTTCTAATTGACTAACATATCCTTCAATCAATTTTTGTATTAGTGACTACATCTATACGAAACAAATGCTAGACGTAAATTATTAATCACACGTCTAACTGCTACGACTGCTGGAGGTAGTATCCATGAAGGTCTTTAATCGGGCAGTTGCATCGAAGATGTAACGTAATTTTATTTATTTATTTATATATTTAAATTCCATTTAACAGATAAACATAATCCAATTACAAAATGGAACAAAAGAAACAGAAAAGAAAATTAATGAAAATTAGAATTAAGTGTTAAAGTTAATATAAAAAAGAAATTCAATGGTACTAACAACAATAAATATGCGTGTGAAATTAAATTAAAGCACACAAAAAAAGAAAATAAAGTCTAATATTTACTCCAGTTGAGTTTTAAGAATCAGGCTTCTTAACCTCAATTTAAAAACTAGGTATGAGTCGGAAAAAGGACCAAGCTCAAGCTTATCATGATTCCTTTCCATTCGTGTAATAGGAGAATGAAAATATAAATTTGTACGGGCATACGGTGGCACGAAAAAAATTGTTTGCCCGAGAAGAACGCGATGATTGACGAAGACGTAGGTCTGCAAACAATGTTAATGAAATTTGATTGTGGCAGAGTTGATACAGAAAACACTGATCTAGATACATGCGACGGGATGACAGAGTAGGCAAACATAGGAAGGATAAACGGCAGTCATAGGGTTGATATGGGATTTTGAATTTGTAAAACAAGACACGAGTAAATTTGCGCTGGACATTCTCTAACGAGCCAATGAGGTAGGAGTGTCGGGGAGACCAAACTACAGAGCAATATTCGAGGATAGGATGGGCAAGACAGATAAACAAGCGAACAGGGGTAGATATATTGTTAAATTTATGAGCGTGCCTGAAAATAAGTCCCAATATTTTCGAGGCCCTAGTAGTCGCGATTAGAACGTGTGCATCAAAATTGAGCTTAGGATCAAAAGTAACGCCAAGGCCCTTAGCAGAGCTCACAGCAGCGAGTGGGACTTCATTCAACATATAGGTGAAAGTCAGCGGAGAACGATTTAGATTAAAAGTCATTTTATAGCATTTGGCAACATTAAGACAGAGGTAATTAGACGAACACCAGTTACTTAGTGCAATCAGGTCCATCTGAAGATATTGACCATCTTGTACAGACCTGATAGCTCGAAAGACTTTAAAATCATCGGCATACAGTAGGCAATTGGAAGTGATATCCGAAGGAAGATCATTTATAAACAATAAGAATAGGAGGGGACCTAAAATGGAACCTTGAGGAACACCAGAGGACGGATAGAATGGAATAGAGGTAGTTGCACAGTAACTAACACAACATATACGAGAGGACAAGTAGGAGTCCATCCATGATAAGAGAGGGCCGACAACCCCAAAAGTTTTCAGTTTGTAACAGAGAAGTTGATGGTTGACCGTGTCAAATGCCTTCGAGAAGTCAGTGAAGATTACATCAACCTGCAATCGAATGTCTAGGGCCTTAGCAATGAAATCGGTGAATTCAATTAAATTTGAGGTCATAGAGCGACCTTTGAGAAACTCATGTTATTCTTTCGACAAGACAGGGGTCAATGAAACTGAAAGCTGGTTGTGTACCAGACGCTCAAGTAATTTGGGAAACAGGAAATTAAGGAAATAGGACGATAATTGGACACAGAAGAAGGATCACCACCTTTAAGAATAGAAACAACGTTTGCTCTTTTCCAATAAGTAGGGAAAATACCAGTCTTTAGACTGAGGTTGAAGAGAAATGCCAGAGGGATACAAAGTGAAGACGCTAATGACTTGACAAAAATATTCGGCAAGCCGTCAGGACCAGGTGATATATTAGGATTAAGTGAATTAATGAGGGATTCAACTTCGATATGGTCAGTGAAAAGTGAAGAAATGTCAATGGAGTAAAGTACGGGTGTATTAACTGGATCAGAGACATGAGAAGAAGGAATAAAAGTTGACGGGAAGAACTGAGAGAACAAGTTGGAAATATCCTGCGGAGAAGAGCTAACTATATTATTCCAGCGGACTGAAGGAGGGACAGAAGGGGAGGACTTAAAGGATCTAATGTACGACCAGAATGGTTTCGCATTATTCGCCATGAGGGAACTCTCCAAGCTACTGAAGTAGTTTTTCATTGCAGGACCATCAAAAGTTTCAAATGTGGTAAAAGTGGACAATATCAAACCGAGAGTAAAAGTAACAATAAAACAGTGAAGGTGAAGGGGAACGTGAGTAATAATAATAACTGTTTCGATTGTGGCAAGTTCGGACATTTTAAAGCTCAGTGTTGTTTTCGAAAACAAAAAATGTTAGGGAGTGAAAATAAAACGAATAGTAACGCGTTCGTGGTATCTAATCTGTCGCATCAACTGCAAAAATCTTGGTGGCTAGTCGATTCTGGTGCTTCTGAACATATGTGTCGAGACCGTGCATTGTTTAAATCATTCTTAAATACTTCGCCAAAACCTGTAATCATCGATAATGGAGCAGTGATAAAAGCGATTGGTTATGGACGGATGCCAGTTCAAGTATCGAACGGAAAGGAGTGGATTGACACAGTTATAGACAGAGTGTTGTATGTTCCTGAGTTAAAAACGAATCTGTTTTCGGTCAATCGGTGCCACAGATAAAGGTTATGTCATAGTGACAGATGACAGCTTATGCAAATTCTTCAAGGCAAATAAAATTTGAGTGGTTGCGGAAAGAATTGGAAATTCGTTTTATTTGGATTTACGCTATAATACGAGTAATAATTGTGAAATTGCGAGTACTGCAGAACTAGTTTCGAACGATTTAAGGGAGTGGCACAGAAGATTGGCGCACCAAAACTTCACCTGCGTCAAAGATACTTTACGGAAAAACAACATTAAGGTTAAACAAACATCCAACCCGGTGTGTAAGAGTTGCTTGATTGGGGGAATACACAGATTGCCATTTAAAAGAAGCGAATACAAGAGTACCAGAACATGTCAATTAATTCATGCTGATACATGCTGTCCCATGGAGTCAGTTGGTGGGTCAAGATACTTCGTTGGGCTGAAAGATGATTCTTCGAATTTCAGAAGTGTGTATTTTGTGAAGACAAAAGATAAGATCAAGTATATAATTGAGGACTTTATAAATAAGGACGAGAATAGTACTGGAAACAAGGCGAAGACATTCAGAAGTGATAACGGCCTGGAGTTTGTGAAGAGGAATATGAAGGAAATGTTTACAAGGCGTGGAATAACACACCAAACCACATTCCCATACACCCCAGAACAGAATGCCAAGGCTGAGCGAGAAAACAGGACATTGCTGGAAGCGGCCAGGATAATGATACATGAAAGAAATTTACCAAAGAAATTATGGACTGAAGCCATAAATGCTGCAGTGTTCGTGTTGAACAGGACTGGGAAGAGCCATGAGGATGGGCAATCTCCATTTGAGGTATGGACTGGGAAAACATATAATATCCATGAGTTAAGAGCCTTTGGTACAGAAGTATATGTACACATTCCAAAAGAGAAGAGACTGAAGTGGGATCCGAAAGGAGAGAAGGGGTCGATGGTCGGATATGAGGAAAATGTGAAAGTTTATCGTATTTACTATCCTGAAAAGAATGTGGTGGAAACAAAAAGAGACATTGTATTCTTACAGCAAGAAGAGAAGGAAAAACATCAAGTGAAGAAAGCTGAAGAGCAAACTGTTGTGTCCTTAAATCTTGAAGAGGAGACAGTGCAAGAGAATAGTCCCGAGACAGCTATTGATGAAAGTAACCCTTGACCACAATGAGATAGAGACAATCCACATAAGTAATATCTTAGGAGATAACTCGGAAGATGACTGTGACTACCTGCCACGCAGCGAAGAAGAACATCTATTGGACGGAAGTGATTCACCCATAGAAAGGGAAAGGTGTAAGCGTGAGTGTAAGCAAACTGATTTCTACAAGTGCAACAATGTGCAGTCGGACCAACGTAAATGTGATCCCATCACATATGATGATGCCATGAGCCGAAGTGATGCGGGTAAGTAAAGTGCAGCTATTACCAGAGAACTTAAGACTCTGAGTGACAATAATACGTGGGAATTTTGTAAATTACCTGTAAGTGCAAAGCCCATAAGCAGCAAATGGGTTCTTAAAATAAAAAATATAAAAAATGTCAAAGAGTACAAGTCTAGGCTAGTTGCTAGAGGGTTTGAGCAACAAGATATAATCAACTTAAGTGAAATTTATGCCCCAGTTGCTATGCTAGCAACTTTCAGGTTGTTTGTAATAATTGCAACAAAATATAATTTACCTATATACCTGCTGGAGGTCACTGGGGCTTTTCTGTGTGGTGATATTAAAGAAAATGTATATGTAAGTTTACCAGAAGGGGCCTACAAAGGAAAGAATAATATTGTAAAGTTAAACAAGTCATTGTACGGGTTGAAAAGTTCACCTAAATCCTGGAATATTAAAGTTAATTCTGTATTAACTAGAGAAGGCTTTATAAGGTCTAAATGTGATCCATGTTTGTATGAAAAGTACAATGGTAAAGATGAAGCATTTGCATTAATATATGTAGATGACTTGCTAATCTTTGGAAGTAATGAAAGTGAGGTCACTAGCCTTAAAACAATGTTAAACAAAAAATTCAATATGAAAGATTTAGGGCAAATTTCAAAATTTTTAGGAATAACTGTAGAGCGAAACTTTGAAAATGGTATAACTACATTATCACAAAGATATTACTTAGAAAATGCATAACATTGAGAAGGGGTGTTATGAATATGGAAACGTTTATTTGAAAACGTTTAAGTTGGCAACAATACAAATATTATATGTTGTTCAAATGTCTATGCTGGTATAAGTTTCTCTTTGTATCAGTTCCCTTCTACTCTTCTAAAAATCAACACGTTGAATCAGTGAATTAAATAAAAGACTACTGTGTTCATCATAAAACTGCTTTCTTTTTATTTCAAACATCAAAAACAACAAAATCAAGCTGAAACCATTAGAAAACCTCTAGTTTTGGTGCCATCTGTTTCAAACGCGGAAGTCACCGCAGTTGCAGGCATTAATTTCTGGCAGAAGGGTTAGTAAACTAGGGTACCATGCTGAGGCCGACTAGCACTCAGTCGTGTCATGGGATTTCCGGGACACCTTCTGCTCATGCTAAGCCACCCTACACATAAAAACTAACACAAAAGAAAAAGGACGGGAGAAAAATGAAAAATAATTACTTTAGCACTTCATGCCTTATATTTATTTTCAGTTTGATCACAAGGCACCAATTCATCAAAAAGAAATAACATACAAAAAAAAATCAATTCAATAAGCCCGTTTTCTTCTTTTAACAAATTTTAATTTGATTCGAAAAAAAAATTATTAATACATAAAAATTTACTTTCAATCAAATACTACTCCAAGAATTTACACAAAGAAAAAAATTAATTAATGGATTCACGTCATCATTTAATGAGGAAAACCAAGAAAAAAACAGAATATTTCTGAATGGATGTCACTCCACGGAGCAACACAACCAGATTTATCCACATTAATTAATGATAGTAAAAAAGAAATCTCCTCGTCCACGTATTCATACACTTTCTGACCACGTCTTGGTAATTTTATATGGATTCATCCATTATTTACGAGACCCACTCTAATCGCAAACCTTATGCTCCACAAAATCACTTCTGGTACAATGCATTGCATTTCTTAGTAGTTTGTTCACCTTCACGCCCGCTAATCACTTTGGGTCATTAATCGATTTTGAGTTACTTTTCCGCTCTGGCACCAACAGAATGAAGCACAATTTCCTTTGTTTTTTGCAGAGCCACTCGCGAATCGTTCTCTTAATTGAATTTAATACCGTCTCGTTCATTTCTTTTTCCACTTCAATCAAAACTTTGTCTTCGTCACCACTGACACATAAACGTTTCTTTTATTTTCTTCCCTCCTTAGAATCTCAAATGAAATCTTCGCTAAAAGCAATCCCTCTTATTCTTCCAAAGTCCAAAACTGACTCCCCATCCACTCACAGAAAACCAATCCCGCAATCATTTCATCCATAATTACCGCTGCTGCATCTGGGTAACGTAATCGAAGTTCAATACACTCGATTCCGCTACCCACACATCTTTTTCATATCGACAAACGCAACGATTTCCATTTGGTATATATGGCGATTTGCATAACCATGGAAGTGTTTGATTAGATGCGAATTGTCATATATATGAGGAAACAACTGCTTTTGCCGATATTTCAAAAAGAGTGCTTTTCTACGCTCGGAGAACTTGAACCCAGGGTCCCAGAGGACCGTCGGTTGAGGATTCACGGCGCTACCAAAGGAGCCACTTCTGTTGATTTCCCATTCATTGTATTAGCAACTTCAACTATGCTACTTTCTCAGTGGGCATTGAGATGAAATGTGTTATTAGGGAAATGTGAATGAATTTTTGTTAGTATGAAAAATAAAATTTGTTAGTGGGAGCTAATGTACAAAATTAGTTAGTATGAAGAAAGGAATTAGGTTTTGTTAGGGAAAATGTGTTGAATGACATTTTGTTAATGGGAATTAATGAATGAAGTTTTGTTCGTGGCACAACTAAAATTATTATTCTATTACTATTTTTTGTAACCGAAAATAGGTAAAAGGGTAGGATTGAGATGGCGGGGAAATAAAAATTAAAGGAAATTGTTAAATGTAAATAAAAATAAATAAATTTAATGAGGAGAAGGGTATATGTGCCCAAAGGAAGTTGGAGATGTTACGGCGGCAATTTGAAGTTGCAAATGGGGGAAAGCCAGTACGACGGAATTCGCAACAGCTCTTCTAAATGACCATACGCTTCAGCATCGTCATGGAGCTCGACGATCTGCAGGTGATAGTCATCCAGCTGTTACCAACCTCATTTGAGGGTCATGAGTTTACTCCTGCACCAGGTCCGAACGACCTCCTTCTGGTCCAAACGGGTGATGATCCTCCTCAACGAGCCTGCTTTGACTTTGTAGTGACACAGCATCCTGACCACACTGGCATTTCTTGGTGCTCAGGCTTCTGCAGTGTAGTCCTTGTCCTCGTTATCCTGGATTTCAAGCCCTTTTGGTGACTGTTCCCCGGTTGGCATGTCCACGTGTGTTTTGGCATGCATTTGATCGCGGAAATGCTGCTGGTAACGGAGGTAGTTACCTTTGGTAGTGTCGTATATATGTTGGGTAAAATACTTGTGTGATGGAGCGATCTCCGGTCCGGATCGGATGTGACTATCGCCTAGTTCAAAATACTCCCACGTGGCCTCCAGTCACCGCAGTTGCTCCGCATAATACCCAGCTTCCTGCTTCCTTGAGGGCGAATCCTTCTTGTAGTTTGAAATGACACCTTCGACTATTGGAGCCAATCCTTTTAGGTCCTCAATCAGGCGATCCACATTAGCCATCGCGTAGAAAGTCGGAAAACGGCTGGCAACAGAAAGCGTGGATACACCACGAGACTACAAAAACACCACACAGCACTTCACGACCTGTTCACCGGGGAAGAAACAATTATTTAAATTTGAACGGCAAAGTAAATACCAAGTGCGACTCGCCGGGGCCTCCAGATGGCTGTGCCGGCACTCTTTTGTCCCGACCTTTGATCTTATTATTTTGCATAGAAATGCACAACACACTGATTGAACTTTAAGATTTGCGATTATCCAAATGATGCATGTATTTATATTGTATTTCAGAGTCTTGTTAATCATAATTTCTCGAAGTTTTAATCGAAAAATATATGAACACTAAATATTACAAATCACAACAATCAAAATGTTTGGATGGTTCTAACCACGATTCAATTAATCTCCAAGACACCAGATAACTGACTGAATCGGCCAAGCATTTTACTCACGTCCAATTGTCAAAGCAATTTGCTGACCAGACAAACGTGCCAGAGAAAGAACGCTGAGTTTGCGTCTTTTCGCTGGCATGCCTGCCTTTGTCCATGAAATCTAACCCAATCTCTTCGATCATGGATTCACTTCATGGACAAATGCACTAGCTGAATATGCGTGGGTCAGCGATTTGGCTGGGAATGAAAAATAGCAAATGGAAGTACAGTTTGTGACAAAATTTAGGATTCGTGAAAGTTGACTAAAATATTTGAAATTGAATTAAATTATTGATTTATGTGAAATGTCGGCGAAAAGTAAATACAATTTTTCTTAAACGGAACAGTAAATAATTGATCAATTGATCGGTAAATTGAATTAAAATGATCGATCAATTGATAAATCAATCAAATAAATCGAATTAATTACGAATGGGATGATTATTACAGTGCTAATTAACCTTAAATAGCTATGTAAGTTGATTGAAGCATTGATGTTGCCAGATCAGTGTGTGTGTCAGGAACTCAACAAACACTGTTCACTGGAGAAATCATAAATCCGAATTCAACCATTTCTATAAGATAAAAAACTTCACCCTTATCATTGAAATATGCATTTTAACATCAGAATGCTTATCAAAAATTGGAATTCAAGAAGCCTTATCGTCTTTCACGAATTCACCAATTCTTGTTGTTCTTCCAGAATTCTTATCAGCATTCACAATTCAAGAATTTTTGCCATTCATACTGCCCGCGAAAAAATTCATTTAACAGTCCGAGAATATTTCATTCATTTTCATTCGGGAAAGAATTCAGATAAAACCTGCTATGAAAATAAATACCTCTAACCATGTGCGCAAGGGAATATGACAGTGGTAGATGGAGGGATTTGCACTTAAAGTTTACGTTGAGCGACAGGGACAGGTAGTGTGCAAAATATTCAATTCTTGGATATTTACAATAATCCTTTGCATCATCCTTCATTAAATTGAATTCTTCTGTAGAAATCGAGCAGGTACGGTTGTGAACTCCGTTCAATACGCGGGACTTTGGTAACAATAGAAGGCAGTAACTTAGGTATACGGGAAGAAGATGTGCGTGGTAGAGTGAGCATAGGAAACGTTCCTTGTGAACTGGTAAATTATGAAATTTCGGTGAAAATTGAATGCAGAACCGGAGCAGTTATTCACGAGCTTACCGCTCCGATAAAGGTTGCTAATGATGCAGGTTACACTGAATCAAGCGTGCAATTTCAGTTTAAAAACATTAAATTAGAGGGGCTGCAGCCAACAATGGGTCCAAAAAGTGGTGGCACTCAACTATCGCTGATAGGTAGATACTTGAATATAGGCTCAAACATTCGCGCATACTTAGATGACTTTGAGTGTTACATAAATGTTACGCAAGCTTCAAGTAGCCGTTTGACATGCATAAAATCTGCCGCTCCTGAGCCAAGACCGATTCGGGCGTTAACCCTATTCGTTGATGGTGCAAATAGAACGTATAGCATTTGCAATAGCTACCAACACAATCCCTACAATATGATGGCATGTAGCATTTACAATTATACAGTGGACCCGCGAATCATGCAAATCAAGCCACTCAAAAGCTTTGCTAGTGGCGGAAGGATGCTCACTGTTCATGGGACATATTTGGATTCAATACAAAAGCCCGAAATTGAAGTCTTCCATGATGGCGAACGTGTAAATAAAAGCTCATGCTATGTAATCAACTCGAACCAAATGGAATGTCCGCCACCGGCTGTAAATGCACGCTTCATCTCCTATAAAAACAGCATGGAGCAACCGGCACTTTATGAAAACCTTAAACGTCGTAAGCGTGGTATAGTGATACATGATGGCAACAATGTTGGTCATTTACTATTCTATACCCACTAGCAGTAACGAGATTGCTAGCCTGAAAACGCGAGAAACACAGTTGAGCTTGCAAGTCGGGTTCATCATGGACAATGTACAATCTGTCCGGGATCTTAGCAAATATTTTCAAAATATTCGCAGCACAATTGAGGGAGAAAACTTGAATATAGCATCGGATGAAACAGACGTGCGAGTAACGGTTGGGACACAGCAGTGCAATGTTACAAGCTTAGCATTAACTCAGCTGGTATGCACCCCACCTGAAACACAGCCAGCAGCGACTGATGAAAAGATTCATACTGGGAATCTAGGTCGGTCGTCATCTTAGTTTTCCAATCGGCTATTTAAAATATGAATTACTAAAGCCCTACTCCTTTTCGCACGCTGTAGTTGGATTCGCAATCGGCATAGGAATGATTGTTGTGCTGTTAATAGTACTATTGGTTATTTATCGTGGTAAAAGTAAGCAAGCCGAAAGAGAGTACAAGCGATAGCGGGAGTGGGATTTACTGGTGTTGCTGGGGCTGTTGCCGCGAGTTTGTGGGAGTAGAGAGTCTGCTCGAGATTGCGCACCAGCGTGGACGTCGCGAGACCCCGAAAAAAGAACCGGTAATCGAACCTGTCGCGCAATAGGCTTGGAAAATTGAGATTTTCCGTGATTTACGAGCGATTTCACTCGCTTGTTGCATGTTAAATGCTCCTACGGTGGATTTATATTATTTGTGCGTGAAAAGATTGGAAAAGTTCCTGTGGCTGTGGGAAAATTCGCGTTCGTCGTGTTTCAATTACATTTTTCTGACGATGAAACTTTGTGTGGTTGTGGACTTGCTGGTGGTGTCTCCTCAGATAGAATGAGGGCGCACGGGTGCGAGAAGCGAATTTTTCTCGTGAAAATTGTCATCGTAAATGAAAGGAATTTAAAAGGGAAAATAAATATCGGGGTTGGTCGCGAAGTTGCTGGTGGGATAAGTCACGGGATTTTCGGTGGTTCCACGGAATTTTCTTATCAGAAAAGCTAAAGGAGAGAAAATTTTTGTTTGCTTCTTTGCCTTAGTGGTTTGTAGTAGTTAATTTGTTTCATGTCACTTTCCCGCGCATCCAATCGGCCGTTAGACGAATATTGAACAACTGTGTAAGATTTCCTTCATTTTACACGTAAGACCGTGAGTGAATAATAAAATAATTAACGGGATGCGGACGCCGTGATGGTATACCGAAATTAGCGGGTGTTGATACTGTGAATTATTAAATTTTAGACGCAAGAAAAAATTCGTGTGAGAAATGGTTCATGGATTTTCGTGCATAGTGAAAAGTTTATTTGTCTTTTATCAGTTTTCTTAGAAGTGAGCGACCGTCGAAACTTTTCAACTACTGAAAAACTTCCCGTGCATATTAAAATTTTAATTCGAGCGTGACATATTTCTTGAAAGATGTGCATCGCGCATAATTGAGTGCGAAATATCTAGTTTGGAAGCGCGAATCTATTCGCTTATGTATCTTTCGCATCATCCTCTAGTCCTCGATAATCGGAAAAAGCATTGAGGCAAATTCATGCAAACTTCGAAAGCAAATCAAGTATCGGAAACCAAATCGATGCAAAGTGGAGTTCGGAACAGCAAACAGATACCTTTCAATCGACCTTAATTTTAGTTCACGTAGAACATTGTAACTAATTTGATGTCGTAATCATATGTAAAACGTGTCGGAGAAGATTTGTTGACCGCAGCAAGAGATAAGTAGAGACCGGAAAAATCGCGGAGTGATTAATTTAAATTGATTAAGTTTAAATTTTTAAACATTAAAAATAATAATCCGAGTTGCAGGCCTTACCCGCCCCGAGCACGAGCGCTCGTAGGAGGCGATTTGGGGTAAGTACCCTTTCTTTTTTTTCAAAAATTTTCTTTTTGCATGGTTTTATTGTATTATATATATAAAACCATAAAAGATATTTCATGATTTTAAAAACAAAAACGAAAAGAAAAAGAGATCCCTATACGAACCTGACGGTATAGTAGATGTTAATAGCAACCTTTTTTTGTGGTAGGGAGGTGAAGGCATTTACGCCCGCCGAGTCTGGCAGTGTGGGACTCTCATGGAGGATACCCTTGGACTACCCACTAAACATCCCCTGTCAATCTGAGAACCTAGCCTGTAACCGTTTGACACATTACTTCGGACTAAGCCTTATTTCTCTACGCGTTTAGGTGCCACCGGGCTACAGGGATCCCTTTTCCAGCGGAAGGAGGGGAAGGGAGAGGGATTTCTAGAAAAGAGACCCCTCCGTCCTGGACGCCTCCGGCCGCTCAAATATGTTCCTTTTTATCTTAAGGACTGCCCGAGCTTAATGTGCCACACAGTTCCATTTGTCGACGGATGTGAGCATCTCTCCAGTGAGTTCATCCGGAGAGAGATCTCCCATTTCTTCAATGAGGTCACCGCGCTGCCTTTCCCACCTCTTGCATACAAAAAATGTGTGGTAGGCATCATCGACCTCTCCAGCACAGAATATGCAGTCAGGAGACCGTGACTTACCAATCTTGTGCAGGTGCCTTTGGACATAAGCTAAATTGATTGAGGATAATTAACGTATATTTTGTAAATTGAAAGGTAAATTTCAAATAGATCAAAAGGAACAACCCGAAAAGGAAGGAATTAGTCGTGTTCCGTTAGCAATGAATTTGTATAAAAAAATCAATCATACTCGAGTAGACGTTTTATTGAGTGATTTACCAAAGTAAATATAAATTGTTCTTCCAGTAAGGCTTTAACAAAAGACCAAACTGAGGTCAGAATCGTGTGAAAATTTGTAGTTATTTTTTTTGAGATAATAAAAAAAAAACGAAATGTCGAATTAAAAGATACCCTTCGGTCTTTCCTTTCCAATAGTTCTGACTGGGTATAAGACCCGGTACGGTGGCAGGCTTTCCCCTTAAAACATGAGCCAGCCGCCGGGTACTCAGTAATCCTTTTCTTTGTTTCAGGTACTTCGCGGGTTGAGTGGCCCAAGCAGAGTGCCTCTTTATGACATAGAGTTATGTAATCGAATTGCATAATTCTATGGCATAAATTGGTCACCGGGGTACTTCTCTTTTGATGGGAAGGCTTATGCAAGTTAAGTTATATGAGTTTTCCACTCAGAAGAGGAATACCTGGCCACTGCAACAATTATGGATCTTAATCCGGTTGGGTGGGTGCGCAGGGGCTCCATTACCACCCGGTTGCCCCTCTCTCATTTGTGGGCCACGAGCCTCTCCGGGTAAGGACGAGGTCACCCTGCTTCCACTTCTTTTTACTAGTTTCTCTTGTTCCATGAACAATTCAGTTGTCCCTGGTGTAGTTGCCTACACTTTTTGCGACCTCGGTCGCCTTGCTTTTGTTCGACCCCAGAAATTTGTGAATGCGAAATTCTTTGCAGTGGGTCCTTGTGCTGGGGGAATGAACCCGCCCCACGACAACGCAATGCTAGCCTGCCAGCGCATTCAGGCGTCCCCAGACAAGGGCATTCTCGGCAGATACCGACGCCTTCTTCTGCTGAGGCAGCAGACCATCGCTGCAGTCCTTTACGGACTTTTGAACCTTACTTTTACACTACACTTCCGAAATTAAAATAAATTTAGACCAACTTCATATTAACTCAACTGTTTTCAGCAGATAATGGTGAACCTAGGTTTTCATGCTACTATGCTCCACCAGCTTACGTAAATGAAAATAGCCCACATTCAAACAACCTTACCTCTACCACAGCAAACATTTCTTCCACTTCTTTTGCTAAATTATCGCCTCCCCAACAAATACTTATTCCATATCTCAGTTAATTTAGCGTCTGAAAACAAAAAAAAAATCATAACAAAATTTTTATTATCTCTGGGGGTATTTCGAGCTCAAAATTTTTCTTTGGGGGCAATTCGCACCAATCGGGGGATATTTCTACTCATCTTGGAGGACATTTCACACTACCTGCCACTTTCGCTTAACGTCTAAATCCCTCTATCTACTGCTCGTATTTTGTCTCTTCCATTAGCGCTTCTCGTCATTTTGGCACCTAAACACATAAATTTGCCCACATTTTCGATATTGTATTCGCCAAGTGTGATATTTTGTACATTCGAGGAATTTTTCCTTGACTGCATCATGAGTTTTGTTTTGTTCAAGTTGTGATTCGCTGTAGAGTTTCAGGAAAAGTTCTGTGTTAGTTTTTAATGACCGCGAAAAAACATTGATGTCATCCGCATAGCTCGATTTGTATGGTAACGTACCTCTTGTATCAACAGGTAACTCTGTGATGACATATTCCAAAGTAAAATTGAATAGCGATATGACCAGCCCATCTCCCTGCTTTATTCCGATCTGTGTGCCAAATTCGTCGGTGAGTTGGTTATTGATGTGGACTATGGAGGTTGTCAAGGTCATTGTCATTTTGGCAAGACGGACTAATTTGGCTGGGATATCAACGCAAACTATTATTTGGTACAATACGTTATGATCAGTACTTTCGTTAGCTTGCTTAAAGAAAAGGAAAATTTGGTGTACGTCTATGTTGAACTCCCAGTATTTCTCAAGTACCTGCTTGACTGAGAACAATCAGTCTATCATCAATCTACCTACTCTAAAACCACCTTGATACTCCCAAAAAGTACTCTTGGCATATCATTCGATTTTATTTACATACAAAGCCGTGATACGCCTCTATAGTTTTCGCACTGTAGCTTGTTGTCCACTCGTTTGGCATATGTTCTTGTTGCCAAAAATGCTGAATGAGTTCATGGATGGCTTTTTGAGCACCACTGCCACCATATTTGATGAGCTCCGCTGGAATCTCATTGATACCCGGCGCTTTGATAGTGGAACAAACTTCATCATCACGGCAAAGCATGGCCTTGGGCCTATAGCCATGTTTGAGGCTTTTCACTACTTTGCTTGCTTATCTTGTGTTGCTGCTCGCCAGACTTACAGCGATACTTGTCAATTGCTCGTCGTAGTATTCAAATTTCTTAATTCTAATGATATTATTCGCTACTCTTCTGGAATTTTCATGATTTTCTCTCTTCGACTTGGTTTTCCTACCTAAATATTGTTTGTACACCTGATTTTCTTTATCCAACGCATTTTGGCACTCATCATTGAACCAATTATTTCTTACGTGTTGGGATTTCTGTCTGATCACCCGTTCTGCTGCAGTCCTCCCATAGCTTACAAAAAACCAAATAAAATTCCTCAAAAAGGGTGCCCATCTAATTGAAAGAAGGATGTCCTTCAGAAGAATTTACGAGCGTCCTTCTCAAGAAGAATGGTTGACATCGAACGTTTCTTCACCTTAACGTATTTGTCACTTAAACCAGTATCTCAGTACCATCGGGCTTCTCTTAGCATAAATATTTTAAAGATTGTAAAAAAATGTGATCGACCAAAATTTCCCTCGCCAAACGATGAACAAACGTGGAGCTTTTTATCTGTCATGTCAAAATTAAAATACGTTAAATTTAATTGAAAAAGTGCTTAAACCTAATTTTTTCACCTGTTTTTAATACCTCTATTTTTTCACTCTCTTTATCACCCTTCTCCTCGTCGACTCCTACATGCGCCTCCTAGGCAATGTGAAAACATCGGTATAAGGGGCACACTAAATGCTGTGAAGCATTCCTTTCTTGCCAGTAGAGTTCAATTCGTGAACATCTCGCAAAGATAGAAATAATATTAGAATATGACGCAGTAAAAAACTTTGAGTTTATAAGAAATACGTTAACTGTCTTTAAGTATCTCGAAGATAGGATCTAAATGCTGTATTGTCAATCATCAAGATTTATCATTAAATTGAATCTTTTCGATGCTCTGAGTTTTTTCTTAAAAACTAATAGTATACAAAAAGCATCATTTGTTGCATCGTTCTTAAGTCGATCAGTTCTGGTGAAAGATATTACGAAATTGCTCGCATCTCTTGAATTTTATGGATTTATTTGTCATTCTTTCATAAAGTGGTTTTATTCCGATTCACTGAATTTTCGACATTTGAAGATAAACTTAGCTTTCTCCATAGTAATGATTTGGTTAGAATGTGATTCATTTGGTCCATTAATACACTAGCCTTGTTAAAGTGAGAATTAGAAAACTTAAAATATTTTATTGGCTATAGTTGCATCCTGGATATAATATTAAGGTTTCGTTTTGATGATTGACTCCAAATGGTCACTGCATAATAAGCTTTGTTAGTACAAATGCATTTAATACAAGATTCAATATAACATATGCATTGGAAAATATCCACATCATCTCATTGGAGCTAGTTGTCTCCTCAAATTATTTATGGGTGGCAACTAGGTAAAATGAATATATATGGTATGTGTTTGAGTTTTCTTCTTCGTCTGTCTCGTTTTGAGGTTCCCGAAAGAAATCTAAGCCGACCTCTCATCGGTTACAGACGTGAGGTCTACAAACATGCTAACCGACTATACTCACCAGGTCAACAAGTCCGGACACCCTTAATCTACTCTACTGACAGGCTAGTTAGTTCGGAGAGGAATTTCTGTCACTTGCCTTCCGGGAGCAGACTAAGTCCGAAATACAAGAATCAGCCATCGATTCAAATGGCCAATTTAGGAGGCGTTGAACAACTTCCACCAACTCGAATTTAACTCACTTTATTTTACTTCCGTTTCCTTTTCCTTTCAATCTGAGGAAGAGAACAACACTGAAACTTGAACCTTAAACACGCGCTCCCAAATATTTATCGACGCGGTGCCCGAAATAAACTACTCAAACTCAAAACCGAATCAATCTATCAGTGGGCTGGCTGTACACTTTTCTAAGCAGGCCCAGCATTTCTCTGGGGTCGACTTAGTGGTCATGTCTGGGAGAAAAGTTAAAACTATAAACATAAAAAATATTCTTACCATTTACAAAAATAATAATAAATAATCTGGGCTATGCGGCTAATAGTGGCAAACTATAGACAACCCTTTCAAACAACAAATTGTAAAAGGTGAAAGACTCTTTCCTTTCCAGCAGTGCCGACTCTTTCATTGGGAAACGAAAGTGACTGGTGGGCTATCGAGGAGTGCGTGTCCCTGGTCGATTTTAAAACCTATCCCCAGCCCAAGTAC
The DNA here is from genome assembly GCA_963969285.1 of Odontomyia ornata. Classification (NCBI taxonomy): domain Eukaryota; kingdom Metazoa; phylum Arthropoda; class Insecta; order Diptera; family Stratiomyidae; genus Odontomyia; species Odontomyia ornata. The sequence goes on from OZ017741.1 coordinate 120,973,396, forward strand.
ATTACAAAAACAGTCTCTAATCTACGTTAATTGACCCGACGAGATGACTGATAGCGTTCCCGTACGAATTTTGTACGCGGTCAAAATCCAGACGCATGGAAGCATTCCAAGCTTCACAATTCCAGCATACACCATGGAAAGTCGAGCAGAGGCCACTCATTCACCACGCATAAAAAGATGTGTAGCGTCCTTCCACAACATAAATGCAAAGTAGCCTTCTATTATCTTGAGAGTCCAGGCAGATAGGAGAGACCCATCTAGCTGACAGTTGACATCAAGAAAACAGAAGGTACTTACAGGTCTTAACCTGGGACAACACATCGGGGGACTCTTTTGCGAAAAAAAATAAAACAAAGGAGATCGGAAGCTGCAACTCACGTAAAGTGACTGCAGGCGTATCTCACACAACTCCTATCGATGGGGCTCTAGTACTGAGGTACCTTACATCCTCCGCAAAGAATCAAAATATCGGAAGATGCATATTTTTCACCTGAAAGACATTTGAGCTCCACGTTGTGTACCATTTTGGAATGAATTTTCTTTTCCGTCCGTCTCCTTTTGAGATTTTTTCGAAGGAAATCTAAACTGACCTCTCATCGGTTATAGAAGTGAAGTCTGGAAACATGCTAACGGACTGTACTCACCTAGCCAACAAGCCTAGACACCCTTAATCTACTCTTAGGCAGCTGCTGGTAGGCTTAGCTAGTTCGGAGAGAAATTTCGGTCGCAGGTCTTCCGCGAGCAGACTAAGTCCGAAATACAAGAATCAGCCATCGATTTAAACCGCGTTGAACAACTTCCACCAACTTGACTTTACTTTACTTCCGTTTCCTTTCGATTCGTTCAAGAGAATAAAACTGAAACTTTAACCAAAAACACGCACTCCCGAAAATTTACCGACGCGGTGCCCGAAATAAACTACGACTCAAAACCGAATCAATCTACTCTAACTAAAAAACGCAAAACGAAACTATGGCACCGCGTGCCGATTGTAACATGAAATCGACTCTTCGCCAATCATATAAACCCTACCCCCTCGGTGGTATACTAATCGCTTCCCTCTGAAAAAAAATGAGTTTGCTGAGAACGAAAGACTGGGTTAACGCAGCAATTCATTTTAATTCATTTAAGATAACCTTGCATCTAGCAGTATTATTTTTAATAAATAGAGGTATAATATTCTTCCCTTGCCTTAACTTACAAACTTAAACCTATAAATGGTAATTTTCTTAAATTATTGATGTTCAAACTAAGTAAGTTACCTATATATAAACTAAAAACATCCTTTTTTTTTTGTTGTGATTCTATTGTTTTTTAAATAATTTTCATTCATATTGCATAGAATCTAACAATGTATACATGTTTTGAATGGCAAAAATACAATACAATAAATCAATCTAACTCTTACTTAAAAAGGATCAACCTTCATTTAGATTCATGTATATGTATTTCGTTTGTAATTACGGCTTGCTTGGCAAAATAAATAAATACATCTAAATGGAGGTTATTTAGATTGGTATTTTATGTTTTGAACTTTATTTTTTTACTCTTTTGTGTTTATTTGTATCTTTCTTCGTTTACTCAAAACTTAAGGAAATAAGAATTTTATAGCAAAATAAAATCTATTATCTATTTAGAAAAAGCAAAGGTAAGGATTAAGAATGAGAATACAAAAAAGCTGAGTAGCAAGAATGTCCTGTAAATTTTTCACCTGGTAACATTTAGCTTCAGTGTTAGTATCTTAAGTGAAAATGCATTTCCAACACTTCAGTTCATCAATTTGTAGCATATATTTGTCTTTGTTTTGTCATATTTTTCTTGGTAAGTCTGAAGAAAATTCCTGAGTCACAGTTGAGATACAACCGTATGATTGTATTTACTGTTAATACCTCTTTTATGGAGAGTAAATACCATTTTAATAACGACTTTAACACCTCGAAAATTAAGTCACGTATTTCCAAATGTATGTACTTTTGAAACATTATTTCCAATTTGAATAACAAATTTTTTATGTATATCTGAATACAAGCTATTCAATGAGACGTTTTCATGTTAAACAAAAGGCAAATTTTATCCGAAATCCTGAAAGGCTTGTACAGAGTTATTGAAACAAAAATAACGAAAACTTGATGAAATTGGATAGACATGAAATAAATGAAAAGTAGATTGGACTTTATTGAAATTTTGACAGTCTCAGTTTTGTGAAAATTGAAATTTTACTTCATTTAGATTATTAGGGTTTGAACCAAAAAGAACTGTTGCAAGTCAAGTAATTGCACAAAAATACCGTTCGACTTAATTCAGCTATGCATCTGAAAGCGTGACAATATTTGATTAAAAAGGATTCAACTTAACACCTTTCTATAAATGATCTTAAAATTTACTGGAAAGATATATTGAAATGAAAAACACAAAAAAATACGGAAAATAATTTTTTTTCATCTTAAAGCTATTCGCATCAGCGTCACGTAAGCTTCTGCATTTTACCTAATGCAGCATGTTCAGAAACACCATTCAGTAGTCTACCCTTGTACTCCTTAAAATATTTACTGTAGTTTGGATTGTTCGGGTGTAATGCCATATGAGCAGCGAGCTGTACAAAATTGTAATCTATGGAGCTTTGCATAAATTCCTTATCAGGCACTGGCAGCTCCAAACGTAGATTATCATTGCTTTGGTGTTTCCGCCACCTCCACCTTCCTTCTTTTTGGTCCTTGCGTTTGCGAATTTTTTAGCCGGCACTAAGTGACAAGTGCTATTGTATAGCCGCTTGGTAAGAGTTGACCCTTATATTCAGGGCAATGCCACAAGTAGCGCAAACACTGCGCTTAAATTTCCACGTCACACGTCTGAATCACCCAAGTGACCTCAAGAAACTATAACAACAAGCGATACATGCAACTTCTCATGAAAACACACGAAAACTGGGATACTATGCTGTTCATTGACGTACCAGATGGCCGACGTCAAGTGGCATTTCAGTGCAGAGATCTATCATCCAACACTTGCCAGCTGAACTGCCAGCCAAAATTGTGTAGGAATGACAAATCACTGTCACGTATCAGTTCGTGGGATCGACGGTTAGTACATAGGTCCGAGATATTTAATTTCTGGCACTCAATGTAATTTTAAGGCCAACTTCTATTTTTTCCTTATTTTTTTGTTTAAAAACAATTTATTTTGGCTTTGTAGAATTCAATGCTAGCTTGTTTTCAATAAGCCATGATAAATTTTTTCTGGACCCTCAATGGTCATGCTTTCCATGGTAACTATATAATATCCTGAATAAAGAAGTATAATATCACCAGCATATAATGCGTGGTAACCTTTCAGGCCAAATATATTCAATTTATTAGTAGATATCAAAAATAAGGTTGGACCAAGTACGAACCCCCACCAAACAACAGATTTCATTGGTGCCAGATCGCTCGAGATATTATAAACTGCTGTTTTGGGAACTTCCTTCCAATTCACTTTTAAAAATTTGTTTCGGTTTGCCTTGAATACCATACAATTCAAGTTTTTGAAGTAATAGGTCATGATTAACCAAAACAAAAGCCTTTTTTAGGTCCACAAAAATTGCAATAACGTAATCTCCTCTATCAAAACTTTCATTGATAAAACGTGTGACAGAAAGTAATGCATCAAAAGTACCCTTGGTCTCTTGAAAACCAAACTACTTCGGATTTATAATAAAATTGTCCATTAAGAAGCGAGATTGTTGCACCACATGTGTGTGCTGTATTATTAGAGTCCATGCAAAAAAATTCAGCATTTGTTGACATGACGTAGGGTGAGCAATTATCTTTTAGTTCATCTACTATTTTCCACATTTCGAGCGAGTTGTCCACCGCTGTTTCCAGTCTTCTGGGGAAATATTAAAATTTAGATTCTTTCATGAGGTGTTTTGATTGATCTGTAAGTGCATGATCTTCAGTATTCTTCTTATATTTTTTGTAAGCCTTCCTTATGTTAATACTGGCCTCACTAAATTTCTTTGCTATCGATGTAGGATGTCGACATCTAATCCTTTTTTCTCAATGGTAGAGTCAAACATGGACTCTGCAATCATATTTTTGAGCTCCATTTTATTTTCATGCTTTTGGTTTGTTAGCAACTGTTGAAAAAATTTCGATTTGAGAAGATCGTAGTCTAGATATCTGGATATAGTAGATTTTTGCTTTATAAAACCTTGACCATGGACGACTGTTTCCGGAACACGATGATCGATTCTGGTCAGCCTTCAAGTATGAATTTAATATGTTCAACAATTTCTAATGTAGGTAGGCACTTGAAGTCGGGCGAGTAATTTTGTTGTTATTGATAATGCCCGCTCCGTTTATTTCCTGGGTATCCTTGTACATCCTGGATTCTGGAGACGCCTCAATTACGTCGATATTTGTGTCAGCAACTTTGACTAAATTTTTTTCAAAAGAATATATTGGAGTTATTACTGTGCAGAAGTAACCTTATCGGTTCTATAATGAATGTGTGCTCCAGAATATAAAATTTCAGCCCAATCAGGCTCTGCAGTAATAGTTCGATAAAACAATGCTACAAACTAAAGCGTTGGCAATGATAAGAGGTTGCCGGAAGTGAATCCTACAGTTATGTATACAACAGTCGCACCAACAAATGGCCAAGTAATAGTTTAAAGGAGGAATTTAAGCTGAAACTAAATTTAACTTTTGCAGAACAATCGTACTTTGATTAATGGAACTTCGTTCACAACTATACATATTACAGTTGTACTTGAAACGAAAATAAAATGACCATCAATAGGATTCAACCAAAAGCAAGTGAATTTTGAAAGGATTATGACAGTGTATGATTTGTTTAAAATTCATAAATCAATTTCACAGCAGGTAATTCAGCGATTAGTACATAATGCAATCGAATGTCATTATCGGGCATCAATAAATGAGATAATCATTGAATTAAAAAACATTGCGGTTGGTGAAAATGCACAAGTCTACAAATCAGCGGTACTTCAAAAGCTATTAAAAAAATCGAGACTTACAAAAACAGCACTACGACCTCAAGTTGTAGGTTCAATGCCTACAGCGTGAGTTGATGAATCAGAACGAATCAAAGGTTAAGGAAGCATAAAAATTGTGCTGAATTGGAATTTTCCAAGGTGATTGAACGTAAAATGGATTGAAGCATCACATTTATTTAAAATCTTTATTCAACGTCTTAAACGGGAAACTCGTCAGCTGCTTATGCTGAATATCTCTTGTGTCTAAAAATCTTCGGCTTATCATCAATCACGTCAAGGATTGAAACGTTCATCATTACAGCATGGCAATTTATTCGACTGTTTTTCCATAGAATCTGGAAAGGCCGCTGATTCTCCTGAAAATCTGGGGGTCTCTCTTGTTACATTAGGGCTGAGGCATTAAATTCAACTTAAAAATGGTCTCTGGTATTTCACCGATTCAGTCAACTGAATTTGCCCGCTCAAATGAACGATCCCTATGAATTAATGATTGCGGTTTTTTAAATACCGTTAAAATTCAACTAACTTTTCGGTTGTAGCACTGTTTTGCCGAATTTTCACCACTAGACCGGTTGGGCTGGAATTGCGAAGTCTCAAGATAATGATGTAATCGCCGCGTTCCTGAGGCTGATTGTTATTTCAATTCCCATAATTTTCAATTTCTGCTCTGGCGAGTCCGATTGCCAATTGGGTGACCAACATGGACTCGAATTTTTACTAGCGCGAGGGACACGTTACGAAATTTAGTAGTTTTTCAGTTCGAGAGTGTGTTTGAAGAAAAATAATCATTGCAGCGAAAGGAAGATTACACCTCGTTTATGAATATCAACACTTTAAGTAGTGATATTGTAAATCGGAGCGAGGAACTCAATAGAAATTGTAATGTGCGTTAATGTTGAAAGACGATAGGTTATCGATATGAAAGTGTTTCTTCCCATGTAAATATCAAGTTTTATTCATATCCAATACTATTTGCTGATTCCGTGAAATATTTTCTGCAATAAAATCATATTTACGATAACATAAACGTTTGTTTACTTCCTTGGGCACAACAAATTGCGTTTTCCTTAATGAGCTTGGAAGCGAGGTCGCAGGAGGAGATACAATAAGACACATTGTTAGGCAGGCGGTCGCAGGGATTATTCTGACAACTTGGACATCCGATCTGGTTTTATCTTGTTCCTCAAAAGCCATAGATTACATGTCAGAGAGGACTACTATCCCATACATAACCATATGTATGCTGACTTTGCTTCCTAGTTTATACAGTGGTATATGGAGAAATGTGGAAATGACGACGAAAATCGGAAGTTTTGTACGGTTTCGAGATGGATTTCAATTGTGAAATCCAGACGGTCCACAGAGAACATTGTATTGCTCCTCACGAAGTAAATTTTGTTTCAGTTCATACACCCGTTCATATTTTATTGATGTTCAAAATTAAAAGAATATGAATTTGTTAACTTCTTCAAGCTAGTTGTCAGAGTAAGAAGTTGAACATGTGTTTCATTTGGTTGATCAAAATGATGTAGATGCACAGTGGACACTGTAATGTGAATTTTTAGCATGCACTGGCTAGACTGCTGCCAATTGATATTAGTAACGAATACATAGGGTGCTGATTCCGGTAACACCGCATCATCTCCCCAGCCTAAGCTCTTCAATTGAAGGGTCTGATTGTTTTCCGCTTTTATCGTTTATGTGAAGTGTGGAACTTACACACAATTTGAAGCATCTCTTGCTGGCTTGGTCATCCAGTCGTTCTGTCTAACTCTGTTTTTTCACAATTTACTCTGCTTAAAAAGTTTTGATTTATTCATCAGCCACCAAAAGCTGGACCATATCACAACCACGCTGCCCAAAAACATTTATCAGTGATATAATTCTTTATTATTTTGATGCAGAGGCCCAACAGGACCACTGTTCGGCCGTTTCTCAGTTCTTTAATATTTAATGAAATTATTTGGAGTATTTTCCTTCATTCGTTGTCGTCAGATAATATACTTACATCGTTTTTATTCGAACCTTCCGAATCCATTCATCACTCCAAGGACAGTATAATAATGTTAACTGTCATAGACAACCCAGCACTCAATATTTGCGCTGGAACTTGAACAGGTTTTTCACTTCTTTGAGCTGTACGACGTATCCTTTATATTATTTTTATTCAAAAACTTAGATGTTTTCGTTTTGTTGCTACATATGACAATCTTTTTTAGCATTTCATTCGATGAATGAATACTTAGCCTTAGCTTATCATTTCCTTTTTTTAGTTTCTTCAAATCACTTGCTTGCTTGTCACTTTCTGAAATATCATTCGAATAAATTTCTATCGAAGTACGACCAACGCGGTCGGGCCACATACTGGTCGAACTCGGAGCAGAGGCCGGCAATAAAGATGCATTCTGTGACGCAGTAAAGAAAGTCCTCAGCAAAAGCGCAACTATAGCCCTGCTCGAGCCGATGGCAACGATCGAAATACGAGACATAGACTGCGTGACGGATCTGGCCGAGGTAGAAGAGGCCATCAAAAAGGAGTTCCCTAGCGTGGGAAGGATCAAAGCGAGACTGACACCAGAAAACAACAGGGGACAACGCATGGCCATAGTTGACTTGACCGAAAACGACGCCGAACAATTCCTGAACAAGGGCAAAGTACGAATTGGGTGGGTTGTCTGTAGGATACGGCGAAGAGCAACGCCTCTTCAATGTTTCAAATGCCTTGGTTATGGTCACACCACACAAGTATGCAAAGGACCCGATAGGAGTTCCCTGTGTTACAAATGCGGTGAAATGGGACATGAAAGAAAAGAGTGTACGAAGGAGGCACACTGTATCCTTTGCAAGGATGCTGATCCAAAACTTGACTTTGGACATGTCTTGGGATCAGGAAAATGCCGGGTGTTCCAGGAAGCCCTAGCCAAGGCAAAATCAGAGCTCCGCTGACCTGCATCCTGCAGCTAAACCTACACCGCAGTTCAACCACCCAAAATCTGATTGAGCAGTTTGCGAGGGACATGAAAGCAGACTTCTTGCTGCTGAGTGAGCAACACCATAATAAAAGTCCTGCATTATGGTACTCTGATGAAACTGGTACTGCCGCTATCTGGGTTCGGAACAGTGACTTTCAGGCGGAGAGTTGTGGACGGGGGGATGGTTTCGTGTGGGTTCGGTGGTCAGGGATCACATTCTTTGGTGTGTACCTAACGCCCAACGAGTCGATATCATCTTTCCAAGCCAAGCTTAATGCTTTGGAGGGCGCTGTCTCGAACCCAGAGGGCAAAGTGCTCGTTGGGGGCGACTTCAATGCTAAAGCAATCAAATGGGGCATGCCTCAGACGGATCCGCGGGGGAAACGAGTCCTGGATATGGCGGCCAGGACAAACCTCGTCGTACTAATCTCCGAAAACACGCCGACTTTCCGCTGTATTGGCTGTGAGGGAATCATACCGGACGTGACATTCGCCTCGGAGTGCTTAGTACGGAGGATACATAGCTGGAAAGTATTAGAGGACTACTCAGCCAGTGATCATCAGTGCATTCTGCTTGACATAAGTTATGCTGTCTCCCGACGTGAATGCTCTCGGCCTTCTACAACTGGATGGAACATTGGAAGAATGGACGTCGAGAGGTTCGTCGAGGTTCTCACAGCAGGTGAGCCGCTGCACGGAGCTTCGGAGGGGATGGAAGAACCGGCAGCTCAAGACGTGGTGAACTCTACTGTGAGCATCATTACGACTGCTTGCTGCGCTTCTATGCCCCGTTGAAGACCTCGGCACGGCAAGCCCCCAGTGTACTGGTGGTCTACTGAAATCGCTGAAAAGCAGAGGAACGAGGCATGCAACCAGGTGGCAGCATATAAGTCGGCCAGGAAATACCTTCGCAAACTGATCAACAGTAGCGAGGCTCGCTGCTGGCAAGACCTAGTGGACAATGTGAACAAGGATCCGTGGGGCCTTTGCTACAAGCTGGTCATGCGGAAACTTGGTGCCCTACGGAAGCCTTGTATACATGACGTCCGTGTTGACGCTGTCCATGGTGAAACAGCAGTCGAGTGCCCACTCTTCACACAGCTGGAACTGGAGGAGGTAGTCCTCTCCTTGAAAGCGAGGAAGGCTCCAGGTCCAGATGGTGTTCCAGCTGAGGTGCTGCGGCTCGTCTATCACCATTGTCCTGACTTGCTGCTCAGCATATTCAACGCTTGCTTACGGGACGGGGTTTTCCCGGTACGATGGAAGGTGGCGAGGCTCGTGCTGATCAGCAAGGAGAAGGGAAATCCCGAATCACCGTCTGCATACCGCCCGTTATGCATGCTAGACACGGCTGGGAAAGTGCTAGAGAAACTCATCAAAGGAAGACTCACTGACGCGATTCGTGCTGCTGGGGACCTATCTCCTCGGCAGTACGGCTTTAGAGCAGGACGTTCTACCATTGATGCGATTGCAGAGCTGGTGAACGCGGTCCAAAAGGCAGAGGCATATAGTCGCACCAAGCGACGGATTGTCCTGTTGGTGACACTCGACGTCAGGAATGCCTTCAACTCCGCTAGATGGGTGGATATTCTGGACACGCTGGAAAACTCTATTCAAGTTCCAGAATATCTAATGCGGCTTTTGAGGAACTACCTAAAGGACCGAAGCCTGCTCTACGACACGGCACAGGGCCAACGATGGATGGAAATTACATTGGGTGTTGCCCAGGGATCTATCCTTGGTCCGGACCTGTGGAACGTGCCTTACGACGGGCTACTGAGACTTGAGATGCCAGATGAGTCACGCTTGGTCGGCTATGCGGATGATGTTGCGGCTCTGGTCGCCGGACGCACCGTTGAACAAGCGCAACTTAGGCTAGGTATGCTAATGTGCCGAGTGAGGGACTGGATGACTGCTCGCGGGCTGAGTTTAGCACTGGAGAAAACCGAAGTGGTCATCTTGACAAAAAAGAGAATCCCTAGAGTAAGGATGATCAGTATTGGAGATATACAGATCGAATCGAAGCCAGCGGTGAAGTACCTGGGGCTACTGATCGACTCGAAGATGAGTTTCTCTGAGCAAATCAGGGCAACGGCTGAGAAGGCTGCTTCGGGAATATCGGCCCTGAGTCGACTTACGGCCAAATTAGGGGGACCCAGCCCATCAAGAAGACGCCTCTTGATGAGTGCTGTAGGGTCAGTGCTACTGTACGGAGCAGAGGTATGGGGCGACGCTCTCAGCAAGGAGGTATACCGAAAACGTTTGGCACAGGTGCAGAGAAGAGGAGCACTGAGAATTGCATCTTCGTATCCAACAGTCTCCGACTCGGCGGTGCGAGTGATTGCAGGCGTGATACCTGTCGCCCTCCTTGCTAGAGAGCGCCACGCTATTTACCTGCACCGAAACGAGGATGCGAGGGAGATGGTTGTCCGCGAGGAGAGACAGTGCTCGCTCAACGATTGGCAGCAGTCTTGGGTGAATTGCACGAAGGGAAGGTGGACTGCGCGCCTCATCCCGGATGTGAGACCGTGGCTAAATCGAAGGCATACTGAGACTGACTTCTATCTGACCCAACTTTTGAGCGGGCACGGGTGTTTTCAGTCTTACCTGCACAAGATCGGTAAGTCACGGTCTCCCGATTGTCGGTTTTGCCCGGGAGAGGAGGACAATGCCTGTCACACATTTTTTGCGGGTACAAAATGGGTCAGGCTGTGAAGGGAACTCTACAGGGAGATGTGAGAGCTCACCCCGGATAATATAGTTGCGATGATGCTCGAATCGGTTGACAAATGGAACCAGGTGGCACATTATGCTCGGGCAGTCCTAAAATATAAAAGGGACTCACAGCAGCCGGGGGCGCTGGGGCTGGGGGATCACTCTTCTGGTATTTCCTCTTCCCCTCTCCCCTCCCGCTAGGAAAGGGACTCCCCAGCTTGAAGGCGCCCCACGGCGTAACAAAACGAGACCTGGCCTGAAGTAATGTGTCAAACGGTTCCAGGCTGGGTTCGCAGGTTGGCAGGGGAGGTGTTTAGTGGGTAGTCCAGTCGCGCATGGGAGTCCCACACTCTGTGCATAAATAGCATTCACCTCCCTACCAAAAAACAATAATGGTCAAGTCGTATTCAAAATCTTGAGGTTCTTGAAGTGTCCGTTATCGTAATTTCACTGCCTCTTCGTTATGTTTGCCTATGTAACTTGTCAAATTGTACTCACCCTCAAGGAATAGTTCAATTTTCTTGTTTGAAATACTTGAACTGAACAGGCTGCATAGCTTATATAATCTTATTGGTGGCCTGAATGCCCGGCATACATCATGGCTGAACGCCAACAACAATAAAAGAGGTGTATTCCTGAAATCGTGGATATCAGAGAGCCAAGCTAAAAACAGGTGCAATCTACATGCCCTAAGACCAATTAATATTTGGACCTTTGCATTACTGACGTGAGACTTGAATTCACCTTCAATTGTCCTCAATAGAAACCGCAAATTCTTCCTCGTGATAGCAACTATTACGTAATCCTTATGGAAATCAATCATTGCAGGGATGATGTCTTCCTCATTTAAGTTCAACATGAAAACCATCGGTTTAATTTCAAGAAAATGGATTAGGCCAAGTTTGAAAAGAAGTTTAGTCGAAGCAATGTCCTCCTTCCGATGATGGCAACTCTTGCTTAATGGTTTTTAAAACCTTGGCAGGCCTCGGAGTACGTTCGAAGTTCGCACCATTGGGTTGGTGGTGTAGGTTTGGTTGAGACGGACTCCCGATTAGCGCTGGTCTGGCTCTGAGCACTTGTCCCCATAAGGGCTTGTGAAAACCCTCGCATAGCCTCCCTGCTCTGCAAAGATAGCCATGGGACCAAAAAGGCGACTACACACACGAACGGAGATAGCGGCTCCGAGGGGGACCCAACAAAACTGGAGCAAACAAAATCAAAAGACCACAAATACCCAGAAAAAGAAACGAAAAATAATAACGACGACGCAACCAGCGGTTGCAGCCACGATGTCAACAGTACATCGCGAGCGGTACTAACAACGACAAAAACGAAGACTAACGCAACGACAGTGAAGACGGACGAAAAACGGAGAAAACAGACTGAGATTCCTGCGGCGTTCGGGCGCAGCAAAAAAATGATGCGAACGCCCGAGCATCCTATTAAGGAGAAACGGGAAACTCTGCAGGACACTTCAGGTGTTCGAGTGGTGGGAGATAACATAAAGAGCACCGAAAATTCGATTGTCACTGCTGCGATCGTTACTGAAGCGACCGATGCAAGGGTCGCAAATCCCGACATTGCAACGAAAAATCCAGAAGCCAACGAGGAGATTACGGTACTAAAAGCAAAAAGTGACCAGACACCGTGTTGCATTGGTAAATTACTACAATTAGTAATTAGTTGCGAGCGAACACAGAAAACATGCTCGGATATACTCCCGCTTCATAACTGCAATAGTAGCGAGCAAACAAAATCTATGTACACGCCCTTCGCCAATGAAATTTAGCCATGGAAACACATGCGCAAGTAAATAAGCGAGCACTTAAGTGAACGAGAAAGTTCCACCCACTACGATATTTACATCATGAACGAACGGGGTGCTTCGAAGTAAGGTAAGCGGAGAGGAAAACCGAAAGTTCCGACATAAACACTCTTTCGCTCAATATTCCCAGTTTCGCTATTTCACCACGAGCGATCGTGGGAAAGCCGAAAGTTCTGGCTAAAACACTCTTTCGCTCAATGTCCCCAGTTTCGCTATTTCACCTCAGGAGATAGTGAGAAAGCCGAAAGCTTAAGGTGAAAGCACTCTTTCGAAGTCGAAAGCTTAAGCGAAAAACACTCTTTCGCTCAATTTCCCCAGTTTCGCAAATTCACCAGTCGAGCAAGCGAGACGAAGCGGGGAGGAAAAAAGTTCGTGGGACGAGAGCGCACGTGTTTGACTACTCGGCGAATTTTAAGAGAATTTAGGTTAAAAGAATAGTACTTAAACTTCTTGAGCGAGGTGGAAATTCAGTTGGAAGCCGAATGCGCAACAACGCGCATCTAAGGAAAGCAGTCAGAAAACATATTCTACGTAACGAAGAAGCAAATGGTGAGGTGTTGGCATTACTAGCCGTGTTCCTCTTTGCCTATTAGCGTAGCCGCTGCTGGCTACCATTGTTAATCTTCCCTACAATTACAGACGTCCCAGGAGCGACACCGCGGCAAGGCAGTCGAGGCAACAGCGAGCAGCACGAAGACTCCAGCAGCAGGGTTAAGCAGCGTCTGCGTGCCGCTCTATCCCCTGTCGGCCAGTGGCACCAGACAGGTGGTGAAACCGATTCGACCGCAGCAGGCTCCCACTCGGAGTTTGGAGCAGGTGCTCAAAGAAGAACCCCGAGCCGGCCCCCGTCCCATTAGCAAGGACGAGTATTTGCGTAGGTTGAAGGCGCCCTTGGACACCAGTGACAACACCGCCAAACAGAGGCGTCCACGAGGAGGTCAGCGGGAGCGTTAACGGCACGAGCTCTACGAGCTGATGCGGTTAGCCCGTTTAGCCGTCACACCCACGGAGCAGGCCTTCTTTCGCCGCCAAGCACGGGAAGTACGCCGAGGGACTCGTCGGGAGATCGCGACCCATCATCGCACTGCGGCAAGTCCTTGCACTCCTACCACGGATGACATTGCAGCGCCCGCCGACAATCAACTTAGAATAAACAAAAATAAACAAACGAGTAAATAAAGTAAAAACTAAAAAATAACACTTGCGTATCTATTCCAAGGAAGGTTATTCAGGCTCTTTACAGGTGCGTAGGTGAGCGTAGGTACTACCAGTATCGCGGGGCTCCCCGGAAGAGGCCGGCAGGTCCCCCGATAGGGAAAATATAACATTGGCGCAGTCGGTTTTAGTTACCGAACAGCTCTAGTACGGCGACTCGCTGTAGAGTGTTCAATTTGGTACAGACTAAATTGGTGAAACGTTCGAAACTGGAATCTTACACTTACACTCTCGATATAAACGCACTCATCCACGCATCTTGATTGCTTGGGCTTCATATCCTTGGAATGGTAGTAAGTACCACCCAGTTAATGTAATAGAAACTGTAGTCCTTACCAACCACAGAAGGAGTTATGTTGTTAGCGACTTGTACGTTCACCCGAAGATGCGGTCATTATTAATTGTTAAATCGCGCGAATGAGTGATAGGAATCAGGCAGTAGGAGGAATTCAGCGGACAACTCCAGAAGAAAGCGACGGATTCGTGTTACGAAGCGGTAGAGCACTCTCAACTCCAAAAAGTAAGTCTGAATCTTCCTGTTCTACCTCAAATCAACAGGTGAAGCGAGAAACCGAGCCCATTGAATTGGATACAATTATTAAATTAACAAATACGGTTGATAATTTGCATGTGGATTGTTTAGAGCGAATTAGTCAGTTCCGCGAACAAACGAAGCAATTTAAAGAAGAGATTAAACACTTCGGCGGAGTCTCGATAAACCAGACCAGTTCTTTCGATCTATCGCAATCGCTAAAGACGCTGATTACGTCTCACGATTGGAATTTATCGTTTGAGGCAGGCCCATCCACAACCGCTTCAATTGATCAAGCCAATCATTCCAGTCCTGTTTGTATGACTGGTAAGGGGGTAGAGATTAAGAATTTTGCAGGCAATATGGCCGATTATGCTAAGGTAGCTAAGTTAATGGGGCAGATGATCCCTTTGTTTTCGGGAGCCCCAAGCCCGTCAATAGTTTTAGACCTGCAGACCTTTATTGGGTGTAGCAGGCAAGTTTGGAAATGTTTGAATAGCCAGGAGCAGGTAGCTTTCATGCAGATCTTTCCGACTCGTCTTCGAGGGGAAGCTTACCAGCTGATATCATCAAAGTTCCCTTCAACTCTAGAGGCGGCTGAGGAGCTCTTAAACCGCGTCTACTTGCCAAGGGAAACCTACCAGGAATTGGTGAGTGGACTCATCTAAGCCAAACAAAGCCCCACGGAATCAGTATTGTCCTACACATCACGTCTGAGGCAAATGCTTAAGCGATGCCAGGAGGCTGCTGTGGTTAAGTATGGCTCAGAGGTAAGTAAAATTGCAAACGCACAGCTGGAGGATTTCGCTAAGAATGCCTTTAGGGGTGGTGTTAACAATCCCCATCTTTGTCAGTATTTATTGACGCAGGAAACGTCTACCTTCGAGGGTTTAGTTACTAAAGGATTAAATATGGAAAAATTGCAGCAGGGGACTTTCCTCCTTCAGGGAAATCCAATGCAGTTATACCCACAAATATCACAGGTATAACCCACTTTCGGTACTTGGTTGCCTGGTCAACATGCATTTACGCCTCAACAAGCTAGTTACACACCTAATCCGTGTGCTGTTTCTTTCCAGCCACAGGTAGCAATGGCGCTCGATCCAAGCTCGGGCTCGAAGCCATCTAAATTTGCAAGGAGTGTGAAAATCACGTGTAACTTTTGTCATAAGCGAGGCCACACTTATGCAGACTGCTATAGTCGCAAAAATACTCTTTATTGTCCAGAATGTAAGGAGTATGGTCACGATCAGAGGGATTGTAAGGCAAGGGCAGCTACGGCAACACCAGTTGTTAATGAGGGTCCAAGGGTTTTTAGTGTTCAGGTGAAATGCGATTTTTGTGGCCGAAGGGGTCATGGCACAGTCGAGTCGAAAATCCCCAGCTCGGGTATAATAAAGACGGTGCAACCAGGAAGCCAATATCTCAGTAGGAAGGTTGAATTTAGGGAGTCACAGGAAGTGGCCGGCGGGTCTGACACAGTAGATAACAGTTACAGGGAATCAAACCTCATGACCGCAACATTGTCTTTAGATATTGGGAAACAGGGGAAAACTAAATTTACCATAGATACAGGTGCAGATGTTAGCATAATTAGCAAATCGGCAATACGTGATACGTGTCCAATAAATGTGAGTCGTAAGCTCACTTTGTCAAGCCCTTTTGGGGAAGGAGAAACCCTTGGTTCTACGCAAGGCAATTTCGAGCTTCCCACTAAGCTTCCTTGTACTTTTCATGTGGTAGACGCAATTCAGGGGGCGTTCAATGATGGTCTTCTTGGAAATGACTTTCTAGCGAAAAATTGTAATATAGAAGGTCCTGTTCAGTCACTAGTGTTTCCTCGCACGGAAGCAAATGGCAGTGAATTCAGGGTTCGTCTTGAGTGCCAAGGGGGAACAGTAGATTTGCATCAGTCTTCGGTTGAGGTGCCGAATAGTGCATACGCGTTGTCCAAGAGGGTAGCGCAAAGCGCGGCGTGCTTATCAGACCGGGCTGAGGATGTGAATTCTAGTTCTGTCAAGGGGCACACTAGCAGCCAAAGTGGTTCCGATGGAATCTACCGAGTCAGTTTCGAGGGGGCTATCACATTGTTGCCACGGAGACAACATCTAGTGGAGATACCGATTCGGTTGGATCAGGAAATGCTTTGTACCGCAAGTTCAATAGCGGATGGCGTGTTCCTAGCCAATGCTCTTCTAGATCCGGTCCGCCCTGTAATAGGGTTAATGAACTCGAGTGAGGCGCCAGTTGCACTTAAAGAGATTGTCTTGGAGCTTAAGAAGTTGGATGAATATTTGATTGATATTCTAGAGGATACGAATAAGGAGGTAGAAGCCTGTCAAGCGCCTTACAAGGGTTCCCTCGTGAAACAGATAGGGGGTTTAGTATCAGCTGGGGGAGGAACTCAGAAGTTAGCTAATGATCGGTTAGGGAACAAATGTACTAAATCAGCGCATCAGCTTCCCTCGGCTGATGCTAAGCGTAATGCATTGTTGAGACAGGAGCTCACACTTTATGAACATATCAACTCCGAAGAGAGGACTGCTATTACTGAGTTATGTCAAGAGTTTAGTGACATCTTTTTCTTACCGGGGGATAAGTTGAGCTATACGGAGGCTATAACACTTGAGATTCCATTGATGACGGACCAACCACCCATAAATCAGAAAATGTACCGATTGAGTCAGCCCCAGAAGGACATTATTAATGAGCAGCTCAAGGGGATGTTGGACAGCGATATTGTCCAGCCGAGCAAGAGCCCCTGGAACTCCCTCCTCTTGGTTGTGCCCAAGAAGGCTGGAGCCAACGGAGCCAAGAAATGGAGAGTAGTCGTTGACTTCAGGAGACTGAATGAGAAAACTATAGGAGACGCTTTTCCATTACCCCGTATAGAGGATATTTTAGACCAGTTGGGGCATTCACGGTATTTCAGTACGTTGGATTTGGCCAGCGGTTATCATCAAGTCTTGGTGCACCCAAAGGATCGGCCGAAAACAGCATTTAGCACTAGTTATGGACACTATGAATTTAAGCGGATGCCTTTTGGTTTGAAAGGGGCACCCGTCACTTTTCATAGGCTTATGAACTACATACTAACAGGTTTACAGGGTTTTGATTGTTTTGTGTACCTCGATGACATAGTGGTTTATGGGAAAAACTTGAGGGATCATATTGGTAAGCTACGAAAAATCTTTGTCAGACTGAGGATAAACAACTTAAAGCTACAACCAGAGAAGTGCCAGTTCTTACGGCCTGAAGTGGTATATTTGGGGCATATTTGTTCTCAAACAGGTGCGCGGCCGGATCCGAGTAAGACTAACTGCGTACGTGATTTCCCAGTCCCCACAACGGTCCGTAGGCTACAGTCCTTTCTAGGGCTGGTTAATTATTACCGGAAGTTTATCCCGAATTTCTCCAAGATAGCCAAACCCCTTACAAATTTGCTCCGTAAAGACGTTCGTTTTACATGGACAGATAAGTGTATGGAAGCATTTCAGCTGTTGAAAAATTCGTTGGTGGAACCCCCATTGCTGGCGTATCCTGATTTCTCCCAGCCGTTTAATCTTACCACTGATGCAAGTAACTAGGCACTGGGGGCCGTCCTATCTCAAGGAGAAATTGGCAAGGACCATCCTATAGCCTATGCAAATCGAACGCTGAACAAGGAGGAGCGTAACTATTCCACTATCGAGAGGGAATTGCTTGCGGTGGTTTGGGCAGTGAAAAATTTCAGATGTTACTTGCAGGGCAGGCGTTTTACCATTTATACGGATCATAAACCCTTGAAGGGGGTGTTTAACGTGAAAGATCCTACCACCCGGTTGGTAAGGTTCCACCATAAATTGTCGGAATTTGATTGCCGCATTGAGTACAAGCCGGGGAAGTATAATACCAATGCCGACGCGTTGAGTAGGATCCCCCAGGACTTGGTGAATGAAGTGAGTAATAAGTATCAGCGCGGTGCCTTAACTCGAGCGCAAAAACAGCGGGAACTGCTTGGGCAAGCTCTGGAAGGTGGGTCAGCGGAGCCGACACAAAGAGTCCAACAGACAAGCAGGGATGGCACTACCGCCGGTACTAATGAAGCAAATAATACCGGATCTTTGCATATGACCTCGGAGCAACGGGATTTACCCGACTTCTCTTCCGAGGGGCTCTGCGTAGATCCAGGACTGGGAGGTCTCCACGGGGATAGTGGAGACTGTGCAGCTGATGGAGAGGTGACAATTAAGGTTAAATCTTTCCAGACTGAGGTACAACCTGAGATCCAGACTCTTAATACCCCGGAAGAGGTGGGAGCAGCCTTGTTGGAGTTTCACGACTCCCCTTTTGGGGGACATCAAGGGGTTGCGAAAACCTACAGGAAGATTCGTAGGAAGTATAAATGGGGGAATACGCTATCGGACATTAAGAAATATGTGAAGAAGTGTAAGAAATGTCAGGTTATGAAGACTTCTCCCCAGCACCGCATGCCAATGGTTGTCACAGACATAGCGGAGAGGCCATTCGATAAAGTATATTTGGACATCGTGGGGCCTCTCATTGAAAAAACTTCGGGAAATAAATACATTTTGACCTTTTAGGATAATTTAACAAAATTTGTGGATTGTTACGCTTTACCAAACGCTGAGGCGGAGACAGTAGCCAAAGCATTCTTTGACGAAATTATAGCTAGGTATAGAATACCCAAGCAGCTAGTTACCGATCAGGGGGCTAACTTTGTAGGGAAATTATTCAAGCAAACATGTAGGCTATTAAATATAAGGAAAATGCAAACTACCGCCTATCATTCACAATCCAGCGGAGCATTGGAACGAGCCCATAGACCCCTTGTGGAATATTTGAGATCCATGGTGGATGACAGCCCGCAGCTTTGGGATCAATTTTTGCGTACGGCCGCTTTCGTGTACAATAACAGTGAACATGATAGCACGAAACTCACTCCAATGGATTGTCTCTATGGGTTCACGGCGGACGTTCCGTCGAATCTAAAGAAGGAGCCAGCCCCTCTCTATGACCATGAGAACTGTTATCTGTTATTAAAGCACAAATTACAAAAGATGTTTACTTTGGCACGTAAGAATATAATGGAGAGTAAATTAAAGTCTAAGGCCCATTATGATAACAACGTCAGGCCAGTTACTTTCCATATAGGGGATAAAGTTTTGCTGAAAAACGAGAACCGTAAGCACAAGCTCGTGCAAGCATGAGTTGGGCCATATGAGGTCAAAGCCGTTACTTCCCCCCTCAACACCACGATTGCGATAAGGAAAAAACTGGTCAATGTTCAAAACAATCGACTTAAACCATATTATGAATAAATTGTTCTAACCCCTTTCTCCCTTTTTCTTTTTTCCGTATTTCTAGTAATGGCTGTCGGCATCGTCATGTTAAGCCTGCTCAGCGTTGGTGTTTTGGCAGCCCCGAACGAGGATCTGAAACCATATTCACTGGAGAGCATAGCGAACACGGGGATACTGTTTGAAGATGTTGGCAGTCTGTTGAGCTACCACAGTACCTGGAGCGTCGTGATGGAGTTAAATCTAGGGGAAATCCAGGAGCAAATAGGAGAAGCGGAACGTGCTGAACACCTCGTTAAGATGCTTTGTGCTGATAAGGGCTTGGGATGTGCGGAGCAGTCAAGGCACGTCCATAGCCTAGTAGAAAACCTTAAGACTCACTCTCAAGCTCTGTTTGAGTCACTGATGCCTAAAAGGGCTAAAAGGTCATTCATTGATGGAGTCGGGAGGGCGCTACATTCGCTATTTGGTACCATGGACGACGAGCATGAGAAGGAGCTATACAGTCAGTTAGATAACCTAGAGGACAAAGAAAGGGAATTAGTCAAATTAAAAAAACAAAGGACTAGTGTTGTAAACTTATCCTTAGAGGAAATCCATAAACCGCTGTTGGATGTGATCAGCAGACAAGCGGAACTTGGCTCGCAAATCAAGGACATCTTTCTTATGACCGATAAATTACTCGCGGCGGAGCAAAGGAACGTGGTACTGACTTCATTACTAGCTCAGTTACTAGAGATTGAGGCAAGGCAACGCACCATCATTGACGTTGCTGTGTCGGTGCAGAACAATATTATTCATCCCCTTCTGATTTCCAGCAAAAGGTTGCATGAAATATATATTAAGCCGGGTAATAGATGTCCTTAATTCTGCGAGCAAATCTTGACGCAAGCGGCGGAGTTGCAGCATTTCAGGAGGAAAACCAAACTAGTGATACTAATCACCCTGCCTATTTTCCAATTGCCCCTTATGAGGTTATATCAGATACATCTTTTTCCAATCAGAACCAACGGGACACTGTTTCTAATACCCTCTGTGGAATACTCGTTCATAGCAGCGGACATTACCACTCAGCGATTTCTGCTCCTTATGGACAATGCAAGTCACAAGAAAATAAAACATCCGGTACCAGGTGATCTTTACGTGGCACCGTTAATTGCGCCGATTGTTCAGTCACCACCGTCTACAAATGAAACTATATCACTCCTGTACAACCCACTCAAACTGAAGACGGTGCCTCCCCTTCGAGTTAGTACATAAATAACCGACTCCTTGATCAAGCTGAGCAAACCTAACAGTTGGATATATTTTCTACAGAATGAAACGCCCATCCATATCCACTGCGATACTAGCGTCACAACACACAAGCTGATTGGTCTAGGAATTCTAGCCCTCCATCTCCCCTGCACAATTCATATTAACGAGATGACCATACATTACGAAGCGGAAAGTACCCACCGGTTCGCTTTAATTCAACCGCAGTATTTCCCCGAAGTGGACCCCAGGATTTTAGAGCTTGACGTTGCTGATTTATTGGGCAACCACAGCATGCCACGAATGAAGCTAGTAACGGCTAAGAACAGAGGCATACATGTCACAGCCAGCACCCACGGCCTCAATGAAATTTATTCGCACCTCGATCGGATCAAATTTAATGAGACAGCCAGAAGGCATGTACACCTGTCCACGGCTTCGACCAGTAAAGCGGCAGTCGCGATATTAATTATAGGGATATACCTTTTGATCAGGCTCATTAAGGGGCGTTATCGGACGAAATCAAGCAATCGAGGCTCTACAGAGGTGTCGAACCCGGGTATTGCCTTGCAGATCCATGCATCGGAGGTGAGCCAGCGGGTTCCACCAACATCACTAGCAACAGATAAGCCCCGGAACGGCGTCATCCATAAGGAGCAGCTAACAACCACGCCTAGCTCAAACACACAAGCACCCAATCCCCCAAGTAGTACTCAATCCCAAATTCCCGCGCATTTTTCCACCCGTTCTTTTCAGTTAGTCTAATTATAGCAATAGTATAAAATTGGGAAAAAGTATATATATATATATATATATATATATATATATATATATATATATATATATATATATATATATATATATATATATATATATATATATAGAACAATTAAAAAAAGTAGTAATAATGAATGGTAATAGCACTAGCATATTAAGAAGAACTAATTTTGTACAACGAATGCTTTAATTTCATCTAATTTAATACTAACCAAACAACTACTAACGAAGCAGCACCTATGTACTGTTATCTTTTCTTACACCTCCCACACTATGAGCATAATCCAACCATTTACTAATAAGCTAAGTCCCTAGGAACGATACGATTGGATAACGATTTACTTGATACCCATATATTAGCAAGCTTCCTATTGATAACATATGAATGATATCTTGCACCGAATCACTCGTTTCAAGTCGCAAGTATGCATTGGAGAGCGCGAAATGTTATCATCTGATAACAAGCTTAAACGAGCATGCAAACAGTCAGTTCGAATAATAGCAGATAGTAAAGCATGTGGGATAGGTAAAGACAATGCATGCGACACAACTCCCCAGCTCGATCAACCTTATACGAAGCTTGTACGAAGTAATCTTCGTCGGCGCCGTAATATTAAGTTTTCTCAGTGGCGTTTCGAGTCACAGGTATGCATCGAAGAGCGCAGAATGTTATTACTTAATAACATGCTTAAACGAGCATGCAAACGGTCGGCTCGATTGATAGCTGCTAGTACACCATGGGGAATAGGTAAAGAGAATGTATGCAAGTATGCATCGAAGAGCGCAGAACGTTATCACTTTATAAAACGAGCATGCAAACGGTCGGCTCGAATGATGGCTGCTATTAAACCATGGGGAATAGGTGAAGAGAAACTTGTACGAAGCCTTAAAGGAGTGATCTTCGCCGGCGCCGTAATACAAAGTTCTCGTTCGGATGAAGCTAATGAAGCGATTGGAGGGAACAATACTATCACCCGTACGAGTATGTGCAAATAGGATGCCGTACAGGCGACTTACTATACCACCCATGTACATATTCACACATCCCATCCCATTAAGATACAAACAGAAACTCCCGCCTACATACTAAAAGAAACTCCCACTAATCCAGTGGCATATTAAAGATGGAAAACTAGGTAATGTAGTCAAAATATGAAAAGCGAAAGGAAAACGATGGGAATAATAATAACATTAGTAATATAGGTACGTTAGTTGAATAGAAATTAAAAGGGAAAATAGATGTATAGGAGAAAATTTCACGGAAAAAAAAATAAAAAAAAATGCCACCGCACCCCCCTAGTTAAATCCTCACTAGCGCTAACTGTTATAATTTACTAAAACCTGTACTAAACGAATAGTAACACCCTAATACGAGTAATAACCACTAACCGAAAGCAACATCGAATTAATTAGTAATTAAAATATTTGAATATACGCAAGAGAACTTTAATACTATTTGAAAGAAATGAGGAAATTAAAAGCCAAAAAATATACGAGTAGAATAAAAATTCCAAGATGATGAGTAATGTTAAAAATAAGAGAAAACCATTAACTTACAAATATAAAAAAGATCGGCATTGAATATGAATCTTAAAAGAAGTTGTAACCATATTATTAAGTAAAACCAATTAAAAGAAGAAATTGTAGTCCGCTATTTTTCAATTGTAAAATAATAGTTTATTGTCAAGAAAAAACAATTTAAGGTCAGAAAATATGTTCAGTATGGTTTTCAATATTATAGTAAAACGAAATAATTTATAATCCTGTAATTTACGACAGAAGCAAACTTAGCACTATTCCATTATTGCATAGAATCAAATGAAATAGTAACGTCTTAATGTTTGAAGCAAACAAATTATTAAACCAAACAGGATCTTAGCTCATTGTATCCAAAGTAATACTTAAGCATCATTACAGTAACTTATGATTAAATCAAACAAAACATTGTATGAAATCAAACTTCAAATTATTAATTTATAATTGTACTAAGCTTATGAAAGCAACATGAATATGTAATGCATACCAATTAACATTAACTCAAGGTACCAAACAAAATATTAAATATGTATAAAAGCGAATCTCAACTTAGTAAGTTTTAATTGTAGTAGCTTATGAAAGCAACATGAATATGTAATGCATATCAATTAACATTAACTCAAGGTACCAAACAAAATATTAATACATAATTGTATAAAATCGAATCTCAACTTCGGAATTTTTAATTTTAATAAATAATAGATGCAACATTGACATGTAATAGATATTGATTACCCTTAACTCACGGTACCAAACCCAGTATTAAAATATGAGTACATCAAATCAACGATCGAATCGAACGGAATGTAAAATTGTACAGAATCAAACTTAAGTTAGCGTCAGTTAGAAGTTAAAACGCCTACCAATGAAAATACGAAATTAAACTTAAAGTAAAAGTTCAAACCAGCAGCAGAACAACGGTTAAAGATACGTTGCGAGAAGTACAGTGGATAACAGCAATGGCGGTAACAGCACGAAATATAAGTACGAATGATTTGCACAAAAGGGAAGGTAGCGAGAATCAACCAACTTCAAAAACTGCGAAAAAACCAAGAGTCAGCGTAATTCTTTGGCGTACATTAAGTAATCCGGATTACCGGAGTAGAGCGACGATTTATTGTACTCTCCAAGTACATTAAATCCTATCTTAAAATACCGAAGGAATGTTGCATTGGTAAATTACTACAATTAGTAATTAGTTGCGAGCGAACACATAAAACATGCTCGGATATACTCCCGCTTCATAACTGCAATAGTAGCGAGCAAACAAAACCTATGTACTCGCACTTCGCCAATGAAAATTAGCCATGGAAACACATGCGCAAGTAAATAAGCGAGCACTGAAGGGAACGAGAAAGTTCCACCCACTACGATATTTACATCATGAAAGAACGGGATGCTTCGAAGTGAGGTAAGCGGAGAGGAAAACCGGAAGTTCCGACATAAACACTCTTTCGCTCAATATTCCCAGTTTCGCTATTTCACCACGAGCGATCGTGGGAAAGCCGAAAGTTCTGGCTAAAACACTCTTTCGCTCAATGTCCCCAGTTTCGCTATTTCACCTCAGGAGATAGTGAGAAAGCCGAAAGCTTAAGCTGAAAGCACTCTTTCGAAGTCGAAAGCTTAAGCGAAAAACACTCTTTCGCTCAATTTCCCCAGTTTCGCAAATTCGCCAGTCGAGCAAGCCAGACGAAGCTGGGAGGAAAAAAGTTCGTGGAACGAGAGCGCACGTGTTTGACTACTCGACGAATTTTAAGAGAATTTAGGTTAAAAGAATAGTACTTAAACTTCTTGAGCGAGGTGGAAATTCAGTTGGAAGCCGAATGCGCAACAACGCGCATCTAAGGAAAGCAGTCAGAAAACATATTCTACGTAACGAAGAAGCAAATGGTGAGGTGTTGGCATTACTAGCCGTGTTCCTCTTTGCCTATTAGCGTAACCGCTGCTGGCTACCATTGTTAATCTTCCCTACAATTACAGACGTCCCAGGAGCGACACTGCGGCAAGGCAGTCGAGGCAGCAGCGAGCAGCACGAAGACTCCAGCAGCAGGGTTAAGCAGCGTCTGCGTGCCGCTCTATCCCCTGTCGGCAAGTGGCACCAGACAGGTGGTGAAACGGATTCGACCGCAGTAGGCTCTCACTCGGAGTTTGGAGCAGGTGCTCAAAGAAGAACCCCGAGCCGGCCCCCGTCCCATTAGCAAGGACGAGTATTTGCGTAGGTTGAAGGCGCCCTCGGACACCAGTGACAACACCGCCAAACAGAGGCGTCCACGAGGAGGCCGGCGGGAGCGTTAACGGCACGAGCTCTACGAGCTGATGCGGTTAGCCCGTTTAGCCGTCACACCCACGGAGCGGGCCTTCTTTCGCCGCCAAGCACGGGAAGTACGCCGAGGGACTCGTCGGGAGATCGCGACGCGTCATCGCACTGCGGCAAATCCTTGCACTCCAACCACGGATGACATTGCAGCACCCGCCGACAATCAACTTAGAATAAACAAAAATAAACAAAGGAGTAAATAAAGTAAAAACTAAAAAATAACACTTGCGTATCTATTCCAAGGAAGGTTATTCAGGCTCTTTACAGGTGCGTAGGTGAGTGTAGGTACTACCAGTATCGCGGGGCTCCCCGAAAGAGGCCGGCAGAACCCCCGATAGGGAAAATATAACAACCGCGTGAATGCACCGCTAAAATTGAAAATGTGGCGGAAGTACTGCACTCGGAAACGGAACGCGCTAACCTCTCCCAAGGATGGTTGCAAGATACGATTGCGGCCCAGCGATACGAAGAAAAAAGACTACTCCGAAAAGCGGGAGGTGTTCTGAACAGAATACAAGCTGCAGGTGACTCCCCAAAAATTAGCAAAGCAGCAAAGGAAGGGCTCCTTGAATCAGAGGAGCTCCTAGATCACATAGGGCGCTAACGGAGGAGCTGGTTAAGGGCCGGAGACGAACAGAAGGCTAAAGAGGCGCTTGGGGCGACACGCAGATAGCTCCAACATTAAAAGTCAATAAAAGAATGGCGTCTAGCCCAATCAAAGGAGATCGGGATAAAAGAAGGAAGGAAGAGGCACTTGAAGGGCGTGGAGCACTAGATCAGGGGTTCCAGACAGTGCTTACAAAAGGAGCGAAGAAAGCCGCAAAAAAACTCCTTCAAAAAAGCCAGACAGTAAAGTTCGTACGGACGCCCAATTACAAAAAGGACCTGATGCAAAGCCGGAGAGGCAGAAGCCCCGACGAAGAACCTGGCAGCAGGAACTACGTGTAAAGCCTCAAGATGGCCGATCCTACGCGGAGGTACTGCGGGACATCAGGGGAAACGTAAGGCCCAAAGACACCAATACTACCATTAAAGTAGTACGACCAACGCGGTCGGGCCACATACTGGTCGAATTCGGAGCAGAGGCCGGCAATAAAGACGCATTCTGTGATGCAGTAAAGAAAGTGCTCGAGCCGATGGCAACGATCGAAATACGAGACATAGACTGCGTGACGGATCTGGCCGAGGTAGAAGAGGCCATCAAAAAGGAGTTCCCTAGCGTGCGAAGGATCAAAGCGAGACTGACACCAGAAAACAACAGGGGACAACGCATGGCCATAGTTGACTTGACCGAAAAGGACGCCGAACAATTCCTGAACAAGGGCAAAGTACCAACCCCGTCCCGGGAGCAAGCGTTGAATCTGCTGAGCAGCAAGTCAGCCGCAACACCTCAGCTGGAACACCACCAGACCTGGAGCCTTCCTCGCTTTCAATGAGAGGACTGCCTCCTCCAGTTCCAGCTGTGTGAAGAGTGGGAACTCGACTGCTGTTTCACCATAGACAGCGTCAACACGGACTGGATGGGTGGGGAAGAGTCCCCACACAATCGCGTTTATGTTTTCCGCATCATGTGTACAAGGCATCCGTAGGGCACCAAGCTTCCGCATAACAAACTTGTAGCCAAGGTCCCACGGATCCTTGTTCACATTGTCCACTAGGCCTTGCCAGCAGCGAGCCTTGCTACTGTTGATCTATTTGCGAAGGCATTTCCTGGCCGACTTATATGCTGCCACCCAGTTGCATGCCTCGCCACCGTTCTGCGCCCGTTGAGCCTCACGTCGAAGCTTGTGACACTTCCTTCGTTTTTCAGCGATTTCAGTTGACCACCAGTACACTGGGGCTTGCCGTTCCGTGCTCATAGTAGAGTTCATCATGTCTTGAGCTGCCAGTTCTTCCGTCCCCTCCGAAGCTCCCTGCAGTGAGCACCTCGCCAAACCGACAGCATGGACGTCGGGAGACAACATCACTTATCTCAAGCAGAACGCACTGATGATCACTGGCTGAGTAGTCCTCTAATACTTTCCAGTTGTGTATCCACCGTACTAAGGACTCCGAGGCGAATGTCACGTCCGGTATGATTCCCTCACAGCCAATACGGTGGAAAGTCGGCGTGTTTCCGGAGTTCAGTACGACGAGGGCCATCTTGGCCGCCATTTCCAGGATTCGTTTTCCCCGCGGATCCATCTGAGGCACGCCCCATTCGAATGCTTTAGCGTTGAAGTCGCCCCCAACGAGCACTTTGCCTTCTGCGTTCGAGACAGCGCCCTCCAAAGCATTAAGCTTGGCTCGGAAAGATGATATCGATTCGTTAGGCGTTAGGTACACACTAAAGAAGGTGGTCCCTGAGCACCAAACCCACACAAAACCATCCCCGTCCACAACTCTCCGCTTGAAAGTCACTGTTCCGAACCCAGATAGCGGCAGTACCAATTTCATCAGGATACCATAATGCAGAACTCTTATTATGGTGTTGCTCACTCAGCAGCAAGAAGTCGGCTTTCATGTCCCTCACAAACTACAAATTTTGGGCGGTTGAACTACGGTGTAGGCTTAGCTGCAGGATGCGGGTCATCAAAGTAGTCCCCTTGAGCAACTTTATAACGATTCCAGCGCATTTTCCGTAACATTTCTACCTAATTTCCAGCGCAAGCGCTAGAGCTATTGGCATTTGATGGACCCGATATGTCTAAAATAAAATTCTTGCCGATGTTGGCAATTTCGTTTCTACTTTCAACTGTATTTTCTCTAAAATTTACAAGTGCTTAAAAACTTTTTTCCTATGTACAAAATTTGTTTATACCTAAATAATTCATACACTTTCTCATGGGAATATGACTGACTCTTTCAAGTGTTCACTATGTCACGAGTACAATTTATTGTCCAAAAAACTCATATTCCTAATTGATGCCACCCAACAACTCACTCTATGTCCACATATTATTGTTTTCCTAAAATAACAATATAAACATAACACTGCAATAATGAGTCCATTCAAAAGAACTCATTCTCATTGCTGTTATGTAACATGATTCTTCCGAACGTGCCATCATGCACATGCGTAACCAGATCGTCCCATCCCATCATAGGAACATATGTAGTACTAGCAAATGTATATGCTTTGTATAGAGTATGGACGGTGTAATGTGAATATCGAATGTTGTCGGCGTTAATGAAACAATTTATTGTCTAGGTCGTTGACATTGAAAAGAAATTATTGCGTTGAACTTCCGCATGTGAAGTTGTTTCTTTAATAATTTAGGAACGTGACCGTTGTGTGGTAAGATATATTGTTTTATTTCATAGGTGTAATGCGTGTGTGATTATTATCCCAGCACAGTTTAGTATGTTAAAAAAAGTTGGGTAAACAGACCTACGCTCATGTCAGAAGGGTTTTGTATTCAATTTACAAAATGCAGTCACCAGATCGAATGAAACCAAGAAACATGTCAATGACAATTTTATTGGAGAAAATATGAAATTCGAAGATCATACTATTATTCACAAAGTTGAACAAATTTCGACTTCTGAGGTTTTCGGTATTGTTATACTCATAAATATCTCCCTTGATAATTATTTCAGATGTCCATTCGCGAGGGAAGAAACACATTTTTCATGTATTTCCCCCCTGAAGCAAAAAGTGACAGTTTAAGAACTGTTTTGAAAAGCTCCCATGAAAACTTTCATTTCATACTCATATCGGCTACGTTTGATGATTTTTTTTTCAGGGGCCACTCCCCTGTACTGTTATCATCGATTAATGGCCAATATTTTCGAATCCTAGAGTGGTTACAAAGCCCATTTGCTAGGAGCTCTCTCCCGCCTCCTTGACTTGTTTCACTTATGAGTATTAATTGCAGGTACTCATCTTCAGTCATTCATTAAATTGAATCAAGTGTTCAAAGTATGCAACTTAAATGTTGAAGTTGGGAAAAAATAACTCAAAATTATTCAATCTTCGCATTTAAAACAGCCACTATTTTGTTTTACGATTACTGATATCACCAGCTGAACCGATTCTCATAGATCAACATGACACCTATCATTCCTGAAATTTTCATGCAAATCCTAGCAAAACTGTAGTGTCTGAGTCGGTAAAAAGCGCATGTTGTTCTATAGCCATTTGTTGCCATAGTAATAAATGCAGCGCATATTGTTCCATAGTAATACGATATGATTCAATCTTTATGAAATTTTCAGGGTAGATCTATCCTATAAATATTTATCTGTTGACTGAATTTCATTGAATTTAAGGGTACCGTTAAGATTTTATTCAAGAAAACATAAAATCGATAAATCATACTATTACTAACAAAGTTGAGTGAGTTGCGACTTCTCACGTATTTGTTGTTGTTGTACTCATCAAGGCCTACATTCTTGATTTTTTTCAGATTTTTCGGATCACAGGTGTCCAATCGCGAGGGGGGGACACAAATTTTTCGTGTATTTCCCCTCCCTGTGCACCCCTTGAAGCAAACTTTGCCAAACTAAGACCTGTTTTGACAAGTTCTCATCAAGACCTTCCATTTGATACCCATATCGGCTACCTTAATGAAATTTTTTTTTCGGGGGGTCACTCCCCTATATGGGGAGACCCCCCTTAAATACCTTATAAAAAAATTTTGTAGTTGAACTTTGAAGAGATCACCACTTTACACCTACATACAAAATTTGATGTTTCTAGCTTAAGTAGTTTCCGAGAAAAACTGCTGTGACACACGGACGGACGGACGGACAGACAGACAGACGGACAGACAGGACGCAATTTTAGAAGGGTTTTGTAAAATTATTTTACAAAACCCTAATTAAGGAAAGGCTTCAATGTTTAGAATAGGTCAAAACTCACGTAAGATAGGAAATCATATGGCAGCAATTGCATATGTATTGGTCGGCCTACTATTGAAAAAGCCAACTGCGGCATAAGCAAATGCTTAAATCACGTAATAAATACTAATTTCCTATTTTCCGCGCATGCTTAAAAATCACCTTGCACTGTCCATTGTACTCTTACTATGTTCACGACCAGCAAATGAATCACATTGTGGGGGTTTCTCCACACATCTCATATCTATACAACAACTCAGAACATACACAAAATACTTACACTTTACTATACATTAAATTGACACACATTATAGACACCCAATTTTTAATATTGTTCAAAATGTAACGAAATACAAATCTATAGAAATTAATATCATTTTTCATAATTTCACTTCCAATACATACGACTTTAATATACCTCATTTCGGGTAGAGCCGAAGTAAATTACTAGCGGATTCTACTTATTAATCCAGAGGAACAAAAGGAGGAGTTCTCTTGTGGATAGATTTTACTACGCTCATCATATCAAACTTGGGTTCGGCTGGATTATTACAACTAGACACCTTCATAACCGTGAAACCTCTTCAGGTTTGTAAGGATTTCTGGAAAGCTCTATCGACAACGCGTTATCAATGTACCAGTCAGAATACGACCACGCAATTGAAAATTAAACGATTAAACATCGATTTACTTATTATTGGAGCGATGATCAATCTGCTCAGCTGAACTTCACCAGCAATTTAAATAAAAGATCTCGAGGAAAGCGTAAGAGCAGTTGAAATTATATTCTTCGTTAATATCGTCCCATAGATCGTCAATGAAAATTTGTGCAGTAAGACCAGCAGCAGCGCTATAACTGGTGACGCCAAAGCGAAACACACAATTTGGTGGGCAACTAGATTTGAATCGACAATTGTTGAAGGATTCAGACCCAACAATACAGGAAAAATACGCAAGTTAACTTAACACTTTACACATTCAACATTTATTTTCTCTCTACTCCTATTACTTTTCCGGCAGTTTTTTTATACAATACTTTCCCGAAGACATTTTTACAAGTTGTATTGAATAATAATGGCAAATGAAAATAATGGAGATGTTCGTAGCCATCATGCAAATTTGAGTGCTTCAACAATTAAAACACCAGCATTCTGGCCGACTGAGCCAGAGTTATGCTCCGACCAACTTGAGGTCCAATTTTCGATTTCTGGCATGACAGTTAGCCTGTTTTGATATCGAGTCGTGGTGGTGACATTAAATTCAAATGACCGTGTTATGGTCCAGGATATAGTCAAAATTCTGATGCTCTGGGCCCATATTCGCAAAGTAAAGATGTTCTGATCAGTCGTTTCTCAGCCAACGAATATTCCCGTCTGAAACAACTTTAACATGACATTACATTAGATGATAAGTGATCCTCTCAGTTGCTCAGGAAGATGCAGCAGCTAGGGAGTTCAAAAGTTGGTGACAACCTCCTTAAACCTCTCTGGCTGCAGCGTTTACCCGGGCATATTAGAGCACTTTAGGCTTGCAATCTAGCGTAAACTCTGCTACAATTGGCTGAGGCAGCTGATAAAGCTCTAGAAATATTAACATCACTGGCAATTTTTTAACAGCAATTCAACCATCGTGAATTCAATCTTTACAAACAGAAGGCTGTGCAATAAATTCACAGTTGAATTTCTGGCCTTCGTCTAGAGAGCAGCAGGTCACAACAAATGGCATTAATTTAAAAAAAAAACTGGAAAGTTCATCTGTTGATTCTTTGAACACGTTCACGTTTTGGACGTCATCCTTTTACACCTCTTAACACCCAACATAACATTTGATGGTACCATCGCACATTTGGTGACAGAGCACTTAAGTGCATCACACCGTGTAACTAGCCGGGCAATCAATCCGTGGGCTCTATCGAGCCAAAAATACTAAACAACTGCTCTCCTCCAGTGGTAGAAAAGTGCATCCTCTCATCAAGCCGTCATCTTGTGAAGTTTGATAAAAGCACAAAAAGCTATTTTTTGATCAACACTTGTACAGACATTTCGTTTCTAGTGAACACTCACTCCGGAAGTCGACCTCCTTCCAGTCTCAGGCAATCAACCACACATCCATCAACACGCATGGACAAAAATCTTTTACATTAGATCTGGGAGCAAGCAGTCGTAATGCGTGGTGAGTTTCCATGGAATTTTGTAATTGCTGATGTTACTATAACCAGGCTAATAGTTGACTTGGCGAAGTGTATCTGAACTCACTCACCACACTTTCGTCTTCTAGACATTACGCTTCCACTACATTTTCAAACCTTAGTGTTCAATTCCAGCCCCATACACTCACTTATCTGGAAATATCGTGCCGTCATGATTAATGATCGGTTCACATAGCCTACAAAACACGACGTAAACATGAAATCCTCACTAAAGGTCCTCCAGTAGTATCATGAGCCTGCCGTATACCAACTCAGAACATACACTTTTCAAAATACTTACGCTTCACTATACTTTAAATTGGCACACATCATAGACACCCAATTTTTAATATTATTCAAAATTTAACGGAATATATAATCAATAGAAATTAATCTAAGTTTTCATTCGTTGAATGACATATAGTATATCCTTTTTATGATATAAAAATTGTGCAATTCAAAAGTAATTACACTTCCAATACATACGACTTTAATATACCTGATTTCCGCTAGAGCAGACGGAAATTACTAGCGGATTCTACTTATTTATCCAGAGGAACAAAAGCAGGAGGTCTTTAACAGAAAGATTTTACCTACGCTCGTCATATCAAACTTGGAGTCGGCTAGATTATTACGACTAGATATCTTCATCATCGTGAAACGTCTTCAGGTTTGTAAGGATTTCTGAAAAGCTCTATCAACAACGTATTATCAATGTACCAGCCAGAATATCACCACGCAGTCGAAAATCACCACCATGATTAAACGTCGAATTACATATTAGCGATGACCAACCATGCCAGCCGATCTGCTCAGCTGAACCTTACCAAGCATTTAAATAAAAGATCTCCAAGAAAAGCGTAAGAGCAATTGAAATTTTATTCTAAATGAATATCGCACTACAGATTGTCAATGAAAAGTTGAGTAGTACGCCCAGCAGCAGACCTGCAACATGTTTTGTACCTTCCACTGATAGCTAAGCTTTGGCAAGTAAACACACTCGTATTCATTCTCTTTGGAAGGTGATAAAAATCAAACGGGTGTAAGAACTGAAACAATTTTCAGTTGTCTAGGAGCAATAAGGCGCCCCACCTCACGGCGGTTCCGCTCAGGGCCCGAAGATGAACTAGTAATTGATTAATTTATCAATCTGACTACATACTCAAGGCAGCAGACCGAGTATTAGCGTTCCAGGGCTTTGTGCCCGGGGCCAGCAGTTGGGTTATTAATTAATTAATTCCTAAATATAGCTGCGTACACAAGGCGTCAGCCCAAGTATTAGCGTCCTAAGGGAATTACGTCTGGGGCCTGCAGTTATTGTCTTAATGGACTATTTTCCATTCATTCCATACATTCCGTTTCCTTGCAATAACAAGCATAATTAAAGTTGGTATAACTCATAGAAATTTTACAGCTCCATTAATGCTCCAAGTTTATACATATGCAAACATAAAAACTCATAATAAATTAATTATTAGAAGAATTCGTTATTAAGTCATTATATAAACGTTATTTATTCAACTGAACCTGTGATTGCATAGCCTAAAAAGCCTAGCCTACATATGCAAACATAAAAACTCATTAATTGTCTCTGTAATCAATTAATTATTAGAAGAATTCATTATTTAGTCATTATATTAACGTTATTTATTCAACCGAACCTGTGATTGCATAGCCTAAAAAAGAACAAAATAAAAATTAAGTAATTAAATAAACGAGCACCTTTTTACTGATCTGGTTGTCAAGTATGGAAAAGCAGGTGAATATTATACAGTGAGATATCTTTCACCAAAAGTCATGCTGTCACTATAGGATGCACATCATATCAACCTTCGAGTTCATGCCAGTGTACAAAGGCCATACTGGTATTATAACAGATCTGCACCTCCATACGAACACTTCGCAAATGAAAGTCAGTGTGCTGAAGCGTAAAACAAGTTTTTTTTCCAGACTCTCTTCGCGGAAGCCTTGATGTGTATATAGGATACACATCATATCAAGCTCCCAGTTCATGCTAGTATACGTAGGGTATGCTGGTATTGTTGGTTGGCACCTCCACAATTCTTCATATACCGCCAAGTAGACTAGCGATCAAATTCGGCCTATGGATGGTCATGTGTGGGGTTGTAGGCACTGCTGCTATATGGCTCCCTGTCTTACATGGGCTTTGGGATCGTAATATTTTATGTTTATTATAGTAGGATTAGTGATATAGTTTTACTTTCAGATTAGGAACATCGTGACCGAATTTTATTAGAAGATAAAGTTTTGGATTGAATTATATTCTTCTTCTTCTCCGTAGGGCTGCAGTCCCTCTCGAGCCTTCTCTTCCTGCAAAT
This sequence comes from Odontomyia ornata, assembly GCA_963969285.1. Lineage (NCBI taxonomy): Eukaryota > Metazoa > Arthropoda > Insecta > Diptera > Stratiomyidae > Odontomyia > Odontomyia ornata. The sequence continues at coordinate 121,008,186 of OZ017741.1, forward strand.
AGTGCGTCCAAATGTCTCGGTCCATTGACCACGTGCTCCGATTTCAAAATCCAAGTAGCGGTGAACTGTCTTCGTCAACCGTGCCAAACCAGCGTTTTCTCGGTTTCCTCAACTGTCTGTAGCCTTTAACTCCCCCAACAAATACCTTCTTGGGTATCCGCTGTTGGTCTATACGATTCACCTGGCTAGCAGCTTCCGCAGTCTTACAATCATTGAGACCTCCGACTCGCCAAAAATTGCATATAGCTCATGGTTGTATCGAATTCGCCATTGGTCCCCATCCCACTTCGCTCCAATTATCCGCCTTCGGACCAGTCGCTCAAAGGCGTTCAATACATTTGTGGACGATTGGATTCGGGTCCATGTTTCACACCCAGAGCATAACACAGATCTCATCACAGATTTGTATACTTAGAGCTTTGTTTTACTGTGTATGCAGCTGGTCTTCAAGATCGTTAAAACTGAATAAAATGTTTTATTTGCGAGCTGTATTCTTCGGCGTATTTCGTCTATTTCATTACTGGTTCTCTCTATTTCGGGCCCCAAATACACAAATTCGCGAACATTTTTGATTGAAATTTATTAGAATTAGTTCATATTGAGTTTGCAAAATATCTAAAGTATGAACTTTCGTTTGTAAACAGCAATAAAAGAAGGAAGAAAAAGGCAGGTGATGGGTGTGGAAAGCCTAATCAGGGGTGGCAGATAGCGCTAACAAAAGGAGCAAAAAAATCTGCAAAGAAACTCCTTCACAAAGTGACTGAAAACAAAGTTCACACGGAAGCCCAACAAGAAAAAAGACCTGATACGAAACAGGAGGGAAAGAAGCCCCGACGAAGGCCCCGGCAGTAGGCACTACGCGTCAAAGCCCAAGATAGCCGATTCTACACGGGTGTGCTGCGGGGTATCAGGGAAAAAGTAAGGCCCAAAGATAGTAACACTGCCATTAAAGCAGTACAACCAACGCGGTCGGGCCACATGCTGGTTGAATTTAGTACAGAGGCCAACAATAAAGCATTCTGTGACGCAGTAAAAAAGTCTTCGGCAAAAACGTAACTATAGCCTCAGTTGAGCCGATGGCAACGATCACAATAAGAGGCATTGACTGCGCAACGGATCTTTCCGAGTTAGAGGAGGCCATCGAAAGGGAGCTCCCTAGCGTAGGCAGGATCAAAGCGAGGCAGATACCAGAAAACCATAGGGGACAACGCATGGCCATAATTAACTTGACGGAAAAGAACGCCGAACAATTTTTGAATCAGGGCAAAGTAAGAATAGGGTGAATTGTCCGCAGGATACGGTGAAGAGCAACGCCTCTTCAATGTTTCAAATGCCTTGGCTATGGTCGCATCACACAAGTATGCTAAAGACCCGATAGGAGCTCTCTATGTTACAAATGCCTCGAAATGGGACATAAAAGGAAAAGTGCACGAAGGAGGCACAGCAATTGAATGGGGCATGCCTCAAATAGATCCGCGGGGAAAACGAATCCAGGAGATGGCGGCCACGACCACGCTCGTTGTACTAAACACCGGGAATACGCCGACTTTCCACCCTGCAGGGAGATTCGCAGGAGACGGAGGAACTGGAAGCTCAAACTATGGTGAACTTGACTATAAGCATCATTACGACCGCTTGCAACGCTTCTTTGCCTCGTCGGAAACCCTGGCACGGCAAGCCCCCAATTTACTGGCGGTCAACCAAAATCGCTGAAAACCGAAGGGAGTGTCAAGCTTTGGCATGAGGTCCAACGGGCATGGAAGCGTGACGAGGAACGCAACCGCGTGGCACCATATAAGTCAGCCAGAAAATGCCTTCGCGAATAGGATAACAACAGCAAGGCTCGCTGCTGGCAAGATCTAGTGGACAACGTGAACAAAGATCCGTGGGACCTTAGCTAAAAGCTAGTTATGCGGAGGCTTTGTGCCCTACGGAAACCTTATATAAATAATGCGGAAAAGATGGACGAGATTGTGCGGGCACTCTCCTCCGCCCATCTCGTCTGTGCTTACCCTGTCCACTGTGAAACAGCAGTCGAGTATCCACTCTTCACACAGCTGGAACTGGAAGTGCCATGAAAAGAACTACAAAATAACAGCGAGAGTCAAATAGTCGCATTTAAGGAAGCAACTCTACCATCGTTGATTAGAAAATGAAATATTCAAGAAATTCCTCAAAAGAGACGCATTGTATCTTTTTGTGTATTGTTGTTTTAGAACTTAAAATCAGTTTTACAGTTCTTTTATCGGAAGTTCCATTTGAATATACTCTTTGTAGGCAGGAAAAGATTTAATATACGAGTACATTATTATTTCACGTAAAAATGTCACTCTCAATCGATATATTGGTATTAGTCTATGAAAACAGATTTACAATCTCTTTCTGGGACACTATTTGTATATGTATAGATATATATATATATATATATATATATATATATATATATATATATATATATATATATATATATATATATATATATATATATATATATATGTGCGGGTATATATATATATATATATATATATATATATATATATATATATATATATATAAATATATTTATGTATATGTATTTATATCTATTTATACAGATATATATATATATATATATATATATATACATATATATATATATATATATATATATATATTTATATTAATATATATATATGTATATATATACATATAAATATATATATATATATATATATATATATATATATATATATATATATATATATATATTATATATATATATATATATATATATATATATATATATATATTTATATATATATATATATATATATATATATATATATATATATATATATATATATATATCTGTATAAATAGATATAAATGCTGCAGTCCCTCTCGAGCCTTCTCTTCCTGCAAATAGTGCGTCCAAATGTCTCGGTCCATTGACCACGTGCTCCGATTTCAAAATCCAAGTAGCGGTGAACTGTCTTCGTCAACCGTGCCAAACCAGCGTTTTCTCGGTTTCCTCAACTGTCTGTAGCCTTTAACTCCCCCAACAAATACCTTCTTGGGTATCCGCTGTTGGTCTATACGATTCACCTGGCTAGCAGCTTCCGCAGTCTTACAATCATTGAGACCTCCGACTCGCCAAAAAT
>OZ017741.1:121016325-121041325 GCA_963969285.1 Odontomyia ornata
TAGCCAACGAGCTTGCAGAACTTTAGCTCCAAAGAATATTCATCGTTATACCCCAACCCCTGTGGGTGAATTTCTCTCAAAATTGTTGCTCCCGTTTTCCTTTAGGGCATTCAAACATAACTGCTGGTTTCCCATGTATCATCAAACGGACATGGAATATGCAACGAAGTTCATCACATATGCAACGGATTCATCACAAATCAAGTTATTAGCGACCAAGGAATATTTTGGGATTCCCTCGTTATTTTCTTTTTACCGATTGCCCAGAATAGCTAATAACTTGATATGTGATGAACTTCGTTGCAACAAACCAACAGATGGCAATCGGTGATTTACGTTTGATACATAGGAAACCAGCAGTTATGTTTAAATGCCCTAAAGGGGTAACGGGAGTAATTATTTTGAGAGAAATTCACCCACAACTAGGAGATTAAGTTGGGGTATAACGATGAATATTCTTTGTAGTTAAAGTTCTGCAAGCTCGTTGGCTATCAGATGGGCGTTAAATTTTTTTGGTGATAATAGTGTCGTGGTTTGCTTGTTTTTTTAGCTGTCGGTTGTGTAGAGTTTTGGAAAATTAAATTTTGTTAAAGAGCTTGTTCAATAAGTTTTCGAGTGTGATAGGAAAAGCCTGCAAATCTGAAAAAGTAAGGTTTTTCATATATTTAATCATAAAATTATACGATGTACTCGTATATATATATATATATATATATATATATATATATAGATATATATATAGATATATATATATATAGATATATATATATATATATATATATATATATATATATATATATGATCAACTTTTTAACCGAGTTCGATAGGAGAGTTTGTTTTTGCTTTGTTTATATTTTTGATTATACAAAGAATTGAAATTTTCGCTATTGTCTTTGCATCTGAAAATGTATCATAATAGAATTCGAATCCTATTGAGCTCTACCGATTTCAATAGTTCTGCATTGTGCATGGACCCCAAGAAATTCAATTTAAGTATACATGTGGAATGAAATACGACTGTCAAACGAGATACTACGAACCGGGCACATGTTACATCTGTTGTAAATGTTACATCTGTTGTAAATCTTTTTCGCAATAATTCAGTTACTTAAATAAAGTAAATTTGAATTAACCTATAAACCAATCTTTACATGGGGGCTTAACCGGGATTGTGAACAGAGCTACCGATAAATAAATAGTAATTAAATACACGTGTGCCGTGCGAAATAAAGAAAAACGGACAGAAGAACAAAGCAGTTAGTGATAACGGTGATCGAACATTTCGCTTTTGCTATAACCGAAATGAGTGCGCGGCATCGTAGGTCACTGCAACGCAGTGACGGCAAGCGTGGACGTGAGGCGGCGACGATCGTGCATCAAATGTTAACATGCATGATGTGGAAAGCGTAATTCGCAAATTTCATGGCAAGAATATGAATGTGGTAGCATATCTGAACGAATTTGAAGCGTATGCAACCGCGTTCAGATGGACGGAAATTCAGAAATTCGTATTCCTTAAAAAATCGCTGTCGGGCGCGGCTCGAATGTTCGTAGACTGCGAGGCAAAACCGGTGTCCTATTTCCAACTAAAAAGTGCCCTAATCGAAGAGTTTAAAGCAAAGATAGCTAGTTGCGACGTTCACCAGAGGCTTCGAGAGGAGAAAAAGCAGAACAATGAATCGTACCGTGAATATTTGTACCGAATGCTTGAAATAGGCACTCATGCACAGGTGGAAGATGTCTCGGTGTTTCGGCATGTGACTCGAAAGTGAATAAGACTATTTTATACGGCGCGAAAACGACAGCGGAATTCAAAGAAAAACTCTTAACCTACGAACAAATGAAAAGCGATCCCGAAGTTCCTAGTGGCCTCAACGTAAAGAAACCAAAAACGGGAAAAAACGGAGCAATGCAGAAATCACGATACTATTACAATTGCGGATCATCTGACCACGAATGGCATGGCTGTTTGGATAAGACGAAAGGCCCAAAGTGTTTAGGGTGCAATCTATTTGGTCACAAACGCACTGATTGCCCGAATGGAAAGGCAACCAATTGCATACGAAAATCTGGACCATCATATTGTTCTGTATTAATTAACGAGGTGGCTTTTTCTGGTCTTATCGATACTGGAAGCGACGTGTGCATTGTGAAGAAGTCGTGCCTCAGTAAAATAAAGCCACGAGACGTATCAGAATCGCGTTGTACGTTAATAGTTCTCGGTTCCAGTATCATTACGCATGGGCTGTGTACTGTCGATGTGAAAATCAACGGTATCTTACTCGAAAATATCGAGTTCAACATAGTAGACAACATGAGTGTTAATCCCGACGTCATCATAGGAATGAGTCTACTCGCTAGCGCCATAGTTGAAATTTGAAATGGTAAAATGACAATTACGAATGCAATGCAATGCAACCCAATAGAATGTTTTCTCGCGCAAATAAACACGGAAGCGTTGAACGAAGATGAGCTTAGTGCAGACGTTTGCATCATGAAGGTTCGTTCTGAAGTTAAAAATATTATCTCGAAATTTTCACCGACACAACCGAAAGAATCGTCGATAAATATGAAAATCGCTGTAATTGATAACGAACCGGTCTATCGTCCGCCAAGAAGATTTTCGCCACCCGAACGAAAGATAATCGACGAACAAGTGGAGTCTTGGTTGAAAAACGGAGTTGTACGCGAAAGTGTCTCTGATTATGCAAGTCAAGTGGTTCTGGTAAGAAAAAGGGATGGCAACGGCAAGCACAGATTGTGTATCGACTACCGAGCCATCAATAAGAAAATTTACAAGGATCGATACCCACTACCGGTGATCGAAGACCAAATCGACAAAATTGGAGATGCAGCATTTTTTAGTACCCTCGATCTTGAAAATGGCTTTTTCCATGTGACGGTGGATGAAGAGGGTCGCAAATTTACATCATTTGTCACTCAAACCGGACAATATGAGTTCACGAAGGTACCATTTGGATTATGCAATTCGCTCAGCGTATTTCAAAAGTTTATAAATTATACATTCCGAGATCTGATTCGCGAAAACGTTGTAATAATTTACATTGACGACATCGTTGTACCCTTACGAACCGTGGAAGAAGGCTTAATAAGTTTAAAACGAACCCTAAAAGTGGCTGCTGATAATGGACTGAATATAAAATGGAGTAAATGGCGATTCCTGCAGGAAGAAATAAAATACTTAGGCCATCGAATTTCAAAAGGAACCGTCAAGCCGTCGATCGGTAAATCAAAAGCCGTTATTAATTTCCCGATTCCAAAGACGTTGAAGCAACTACAAAGCTTTCTTGGACTTGCCGGATATTTTCGAAAATTTTTTCCGAATTTCGCAACACGAGCGCGACCGTTGACCGAACTTACGAAAAACGGAGCTGTCATCGATTTAGGAGAACTTGAGCTGGAAGCCGTACACGACTTGAAAAATGTGTTGACATCAAATCCTGTGCTGAAAATCTTCAAATATGGCGTTCCTACGGAGTTACATACTGACGCCAGCAAACAAGGATATGGAGCGGTTCTTCTCCAGAGGGACGCGGAAGACAACTCGATGCATCCTATTTTCTATATGAGCAAGTCTACGACCGAACCTGAGAAAAAATATTCAAGCTACGAACTCGAGGTGTTGGCTGTCGTCGAAGCATTGAAGAAGTTTAGGATTTATCTGATTGGATAGCGCTTCGAACTTATCACCGATTGTAAAGCGTTTAAATGCACCATGGAAAAGAAGGATGTCATGCTGCTTGAAGAGTTCGATTTTGAAGTGGAGCACCGTGCTGGAACTAGCATGCGACATTTCGATGCCTTAATCCGGTTGTTATGATGATACAAAATGACGACTTTCTGAAACGATTGAGCGAAGCACAACATAGTGACGAGGCGTTGCTACCTATCATCGAAATACTGAGAGATAAGCCTTACAAAAATTATGCGATGCATCATGGTATTTTATGTAAAATTTCAAATAATAATAGTTTGTTTGTCGTTCCAGAATTAATGAAATCAGCATTAGTTCGGGAAGTCCACGAAATAGGGCATTTTCGTTTGCAGAAAATGAAGATCTGGATCGTCGCATTGAACGTTGCATTTCAAATTGTGTGAGATGCATCTTATCCGATAGAAAACGAGGGAAAGCAGATGGATTTTTGTACCCGATTCCGAAAGGCGATGTCCCCCTCGCTGCGCCATATCGATCATCTGGGCCCTATGCAAGACACGAAGAAAGGTTATCGTTATATTATGGCTGTTATCGATGGATTCACAAAATTTTGTTGGCTTTTTCAGACAAAAACACTTGCGTGCGATGAAGTCCTGCAGAAGATGGAGGTAATTGCCAAATCGTTTGGTTATCCTCTTCATTTAATTTCCGACCGAGGAGGAGCATTTGTATCGCAAAACTTCAAGAAGTATTGCACCGACCACGATATTGAGTTGCATCTTGTGACTACCGGCGTGCCCAGGGGAAATGGGCAGATCGAGCGTCTTCATGCGGTTGTCATATCGGCACTTACAAAGTATTCTATTGACACACCTGATGAATGGTTCAAAATGTAAAAAATATTCAGAGAGCTATTAGCTCTACGTATCATCGATCGATAAGATTGTCACCATTTCAATTAATGGTCGGTACTAAGATGAATTCTGGAAAGGACATTCGGCTTATGGAGATTTTAGAGGAAGTTATATTCCAACAGTATGACGAAGCTCGAGCAGAATTACGCAAGCAGGGGAAAGAGGCTATAGCAAAGATGCAGGATGAAAATTCGAGAAATTTCAACAAGAAGCGAAAGAAAGCTACCATCTACAAAGTAGGGGACCTGGTTGCGATAGAGCGAGTGGGGTTTGGTACGGGACTGAAGATCAGACCATAGTTTCCTGGTCCCTATTGGGTTGTTTCAATCAAGGAATTCGATCGTTATGGCGTGCAGAAGGTTGGCGAACACGAAGTCCCAAACGTCACCAATACGAGCGCAGACATGATGAAACTATGGGCCGAATTCGACAACAATGACGACCTCACCGTTCCACCACAAGACGCAGCTGACTCGCTTGAGGCAGACGAGTAATATGGATGACCGAGTGTGAAATGAAATACGACTGTCAAACGAGGTACTACGAACCGGGCAGTTGGTATCCAACCTCCGTAGAGCGTGGACGTGGTTAAACCTTTCACATCTTACATCTATTGTAAATCTTTTTCGCAATAATTTAATTACTAAAATAAAGTGAATTTGAATTAATCTATAAACCAATCTTTGCATACATATGCCCATATGAAATGTTCCTACTGGTTTTCTCTACTGTATGGATTTGATGGCATAACTTTCCTAGGTGATGATCCTCTTCATCACAATCTAGTCAAGAAGTTGAATGTTAATAGATTTTAGATGTGAAAATTGGGCACTAAAATTAGTGAAATTGAAAAATTGCTTTTAGTATGAAAAGAATCCGGCTTTTAAGTATTCTAAAAAAGATGAAATGAATTTCATGCATGCGGTGCCAAATCAGTTTCCCCATTTCAACACCAAAATTACCAACATGTTGTAAACATTAATTAAAACCGAGAAAGAGTGATTGGCATCGCTTCCGTGAAATTTATTTCACCCTTTTGGGGGGAGTTTGAAGTCGGTTTTCCATTTTTTCAAAAAGCTATTTTTTATATTCATAAAACATATAAAAATATACATATATATGTATATACATATATATATATATATATATATATATATATATATATATATATATATATATATATATATAAATATATATGTATATATACATATATATATATATATATGTTACGGAAACCGCAGTCCAAATATTGCTCGGTTCGTGTTCCGTCGTTCCTCTCTGTGTACTGTAAATGACAACAAACATATACGAAATGCTGTGTGTTGTAATCAAAGCATCTGTGGGCGCGGTATCGTATCATGGATTAGCAGAAGTGGGTGTGTATCCATACTCGTATTACGTATCAAACATATACACACAAGACTTCGCAATCGAACGTACCGCCCAGCGGAACGAATTGGTTACATGCATTGCAAATCGAGCGAAAGCTTTAGCTTTGTGGTTGCACCAGTCACAGAGAAATGGCACTAAATACGTTAAACTGTTTTTGTTGTTGAACTTTGATCTTTGAAATGATAAATTGTCTTCATTATTTTAGTTGGTAAGCAATACAGTCAGCATAATTATAGTATAAAAGAAAATTATAGAAATCGAAAATTGAAAAGTATTTCTCCATTCACTGGCTCAAGGCGTGCGCCCGAGCTTATTCTATCCCAAGGCACTTAGCCCGGGATAAGTGAATTTAAGATACGTTCAACTGCGTACTCAAGGCATCCGCCTGAGTATCAGCGCCCCAAGGCAGTTATGCCCGGGGCCTGCAGTTGAACTAGTAATTGATTGATTTATCAATCTGACTGCGTACTCAAGGCATCAGCCCGAGTACTAGCATCCCAAGGCTTTGTGCCCGGGGCTAGCAGTTGGATTATAATCAATTGATTCGTTAAAATAACTGCGTGCTCAAGGCGTCAGCCCGAGCAACAGTTAAAGCTTAAATAAATAGATTGGTTTACTCAAATTCTATTTTTCCTCTCAACACCTAAAATATATAATTGAAATGAATATAAATCATGCAAGTTAACTGCTCAGTTAATACTCTAAATTCATTCATAAGCCGACATTTAACCTCACTAACTAGTTTTTGAATAAATTAATCGCTTAGAAAAAATCATTTTTAAAATATTGCATTAACCAGTAACATGTAAGTGGTTAAACAGTGAGATTCCTCTCTGCAGCCGGGGAGGATTGATATGTATATCATATCAAGCTCCCAGTGCGTGCCTGTATACATATGGTGTACTGGTAATGTGCAACAAATTGGCGCAGCCGGTAGGATATCGGTTTAGCAAACACCACAATGTAGCGCATTGTGTAGTAAAATTAAAAGGGATGTAAGTCATTCCTCCCAGCCGATATCCGAAACCACGCAATTCCTGTATGTTTTCATTGCTACTAACATTGTCAATGAAACTAGATCAGTTTTCTCAAATTTGAAAACAAAATCAATCTCATTGATCATCTAAATAACAGGCATATAATATTCATATCCAATATTTTATGCAGAGAAATTCCACAATATTCCAAAATCTAATCTAGTCTATTTTAAAATCAATCAAATAAACTTCCAAGCGATTCAAACTTAATTTAACTTACAATTTATCGAAGAGATAATGTTTCAGTTGACTTACATGCAAAACAATCAACTGTACAAGTAAACATCAAACACAAGCAAGCATAATGAAAACATAAATAACGAGTAAACAAACTCGTGTCCATCGTTATATCAACATAACATCTTTTATCGCTCAAACAACTGAAACAATAATAATAACAATAACGCGCACCCACATGAATATTCAAGTTTTATCTTTAAAATTGATCTAGCATTCGAATAATTTCTTGAGAGCCTTTAATGTAGATGAAATTAATGAATAGACGTTTGAACAATAATTTTGAATGCAGTTAAATTAAAGTGCAAATCAATAAACCAACCACGTGAAATGAATATAAAAGTTAGATACAAGAGACAATTTTTCAATGCAAATGCTCAACAAGAAACAAAAATAACTTCAAGTTTTCTGAACTAATCCAAGTGTAGGAACTGTGAAATAAACGACTTAATTATTATAACCCAATACAATATAGGCCAACTCAATACAAACAAATTTACCCTTAAACTTATTATCTCTTTCAATTCCCATTTCCCCCCACGAATGACAAAATATGAATTCAGCACTCAATTTGCAATTTCATAGTATTAGCAGCAATAAAAAGGAAACTAGTGGCAGTCAAGCCGATAAATCCCGGCAAGCTTTTATAAATAAAAAGGAAAACCCAATAAATTGAGTGGTCCCGCAAAAACCCACTGTCGACAGCCACAAATGTGGTCTCTTCAAAACAAAACTGTCGGCAGCCACTCAGCCTTTAGTCTAAGTTAAAAAAAAATATAGCCTCTGAGCAGTCGACCGAAGCTGTTGGTGGACACGCTATTTTTAATAACAAGTCGGTAAGAAAACCGACAATAGCCTCTGAGTCGTGGATCCTAGTTGTCAGCGGACACGCTATTTTTAGTTATAAGGCACTACAGAAACTCATAATAGCCTCTGAACCATCGGCCGAAGCTGTCGGTGGACACGCTAATTTTAACTACAAGTCGGTAAGGAAACCGACAATAGCCTCTGAGCCGTGGGCCCTAGTTGTCAGCGGACACGCTATTTTTAGTTGTAAGTCACTATAGAAATAAACAAAAGCCTCTGAGCTGCCCGACTTCACCTGTCGGCAGACACACTATATTCATTTGATATTAAGACAATATACCAACCAATCGGAGCCTCTGTGCTGTTGACCTAAATAGTTTGCAGACACGCTTCCACTAGTCACTACGTTTTCCTGCTCAATAAATACATTCTAACTGCTAACTACTAAATAACTCACCATTTAAACCCCTGTGGTTAACGCAAAAAATTTAAAACCCACCCGTTTCCCACCCTTCCATATTACACGTATCCTCGAGATAGAATCAACAATTTTAACGAACGGCTAACGAAGTGTCTCGCACGGCACTGTACTGTCCTCCAGCAAAGTCGGGGACAACGTTACGCCAAACCGAACATATACTCACTAGGGAGAAATTCGACGGAACATATAGGGTCTTAAATGAAGGCCGAAACTATATGCTCCTTTGCCCAACATATAGTGATAGTTTTCCTTCGACTATTTCTCGCAAGATATTTTTAACGTAATATTTCTGCATAACAGCCCACCCATTTCCAACCCTTCCACTTTACACGCATCTTCGCGATCTAGATCGATAAATTTAACCAACGGCTAATGAAGTGACCTCGTACGGCACTGTTCTGTCTTCGAGCAAAGTCTGGGACAGCGTTACGCTAAACCCTAAACCAAACAGACACTCACCAGGGAGAAATTCGTCGGAACATATAGGGTCTTAAATGAAGGCCGAAGCGATATGCTCCCATGCCCAATATATAGTGATAGTTTTGTTTCGACCACCTTTTAGAATACTTCTTCTCGCAAGATACTTTTAACTTAACAGTTCGCTGAAATCATTCAACGATTATATCATAACTTTCAAGCTTAAGATCTTTCCTTCTAATTTTATTTCCTTAATAACATGCATTATAACATACCCAACGTTGCTATATTTAATAAAAAAACTTCAAAATAATACGTTGTCTTCGATTTATCAATATTCTGCAGCTTTACTCATAATTAAAAGAAGGAGCGGTATAATTCAAGTAAAGTTCCCTTTGTACTATCTCATATAAATACACGAGTGTGCAATAGACAATTTGAACCAATCAAATAACGATTAAAGGCATATACCTTAAAAGCTATATAATCCCACAGCAAGCCCTACCCACTACCAACTACATAAAGCTTACCTAATAGAAACAAATAATCTTCATTAGAATTACCCGCCAACCACAAATTAGCATGCATAATGTACATAGCATAGAATTCCGAGCAATTGGCGCATGTGAAAGCTATGAAAACAAAAAAAAACATACAATTTACTTATTCGTAATTGCAGACACAAAGCTATTCTCCTCATCATCTTATCTTTAAACCTCATTAAGCACCTTCCTGTAAATTATCAAACTTTGTTTCCCACTAACAACATTAACGATCCACATTAAGAGAAAAACTTAGGTCCCACACTCATTACCCCACACTACATAAAACAAATTAAAGCTTTAGCAATGAAGCAACCAGGGACGGACGCAGGGGGTGGTCCGGGGGGTCCGGACCCCCGAAATCTCAGACTTTTTCAAAACCCCTTGCAGCACACGGTCTTTCAACCGTATAAACTAAATGGTCCACATCACAAGTTGGTACATTACAAATATGATTCATTCCACTTTATTTCGTAATTTTCAGTTTATTTTCACAACTTTTCTGGTCAAGATCACAGTAGTAATTGAGTGTTATTATCATTCCACATGTATTAATAGTAGTCCGGACCGTGTCTTACGACGGGCTACTGAGACTTGAGATGCCAGATGAGTCGCGCTTGGTCGGCTATGCGGATGATGTTGCGGCTCTGGTCGCCGGACGCACCGTTGAACAAGCGCAACTTAGGCTAGGTATGCTAATGCGCCGAGTGAGGGACTGGATGACTACTCGCGGGCTCAGTCTAGCACTGGAGAAAACCGAAGTGGTCATCTTGACAAAAAAGAGAATCCCTAGAGTAAGGATGATCAGTATTGGAGATATACAGATCGAATCGAAGCCAGCGGTGAAGTACCTGGGGCTACTGATCGACTCGAAGATGAGTTTCTCTGAGCAAATCAGGGCAACGGCTGAGAAGGCTGCTTCGGGAATATCGGCCCTGAGTCGACTTATGGCCAACGTAGGGGGACCCAGCCCATCAAGAAGACGCCTCTTGATGAGTGCTGTAGGGTCAGTGCTACTGTACGGAGCAGAGGTATGGGGCGACGCTCTCAGCAAGGAGGTATACCGAAAACGATTGGCACAGGTACAGAGAAGAGGAGCACTGAGAATTGCATCTTCGTATCCAACAGTCTCCGACTCGGCGGTGAGAGTGATTGCAGGCGTGATACCTGTCGCCCTCCTTGCTAGAGAGCGCCGCGCTATTTACCTGCGCCGAAACGAGGATGCGAGGGAGATGGTTGTCCGCGAGGAGAGACAACGCTCGCTCAACGATTGGCAGCAGTCTTGGAGGAATTGCACGAAGGGAAGGTGGACTGCGCGCCTCATCCCGGATGTGAGACCGTGGCTAAATCGAAAGCATGGTGAGACTGACTTCTATCTGACCCAGCTTTTGAGCGGGCACGGGTGTTTTCAGTCTTACCTGCACAAGATCGGCAAGTCACGGTCTCCCGATTGTCGGTTTTGCCCAGGAGAAGAGGACAATGCCTGTCACACATTTTTTGCGTGTACGAAATGGGCCAGGCTGCGAAGGGAACTCTACAGGGAGACGGGAGAGCTCACCCCGGATAATATAGTTGCGGTGATGCTCGAATCGGTTGACAAATGGAACCAGGTGGCACATTATGCTCGGGCAGTCCTAAAATATAAAAGGGACTCACAGCAGCCGGAGGCGCTGGGGCTGGGGGATCGCTCTTCTGGCAATTCCTCTTCCCCCCTCCCCTCCCGCTAGGAAAGGGACTCCCCAGCTTGAAGGCGCCCCACGGCGTAACAAAACGAGACCTGGCCCGAAGTAATGTGTCAAACGGTTCCAGGCTAGGTTCTCAGATTGACAGGGGAGGTGTTTAGTGGGTAGTCCAAAGGTATCCTCCATGGGAGTCCCACACTGCCAGACTCGGCGGGCATAAATGCCTTCACCTCCCTACCACAAAAAAAAAAAAAAAAAAAAATAGTACTATCGTCAGATGACTCGCAACTTACTGTAGTGCGAGAAAGATGCATAGAACGGAAGCCGGTTTTGAAGACAAAGGACGGAAAGCGAAGATCTATCAAAAGCGTTTATTCAGTGTATCGATAACTATTGATAATAATCGATAGTTTTCCCAACATTTCCCAACACAATTTGACATTTAGTGTTGTGGGGAACAATTCAAGATTGATTGACCGCTCTAATGACAGCGGTGGGATCATTAGTCATGGGGACAAAAAGAATCAATCAATCTAGACTGGCAATTAATCATACCAGTCGGACTTTCGTTTTTGGAATATTGTCGATACTTCTTTATCTTTCTCGAGCCTTCTCGGATTTTCATTTTCTGGAATTTTCTTAGACATGGGGTATAAATACCTGACGGGCCCTGCCGGGCAGTCAGTGGAGCACGAACAAAATATGAAACGCATACGAACTGTTTACGATCAACGAATTGTACGCGCGCGAAAAATCTACGTGTAAGACGGAAATAATAAAGTGTAATAGTCCAGTAAATATCGAGTGAGTTATTAGTCGGTTTGACCTCCCACAGTGTTGACATGCATTTGCTTCATCGTCAATAAAAATGGCACCTGTTAAAATAACGTCCTTTTTTAAACCGACAAATGCAAATGGTAAACGCGAATGCGAACGATCAGTTAAACAGGCTGAGGAAGTATCAACAGCAAAAAAATTGCGGCATGACGAGGAAAATGATCATCAACCGGAGCCCATAGTAAGTATTTTGAATTTTCACCCAGTAAAATGTTGATTAAAATTTGAGTTTAATAACTAAATTGAATGCGTTATACCATTTTCTTTTTTATAAAATTTTCATGAACGTGGAAAGTACAGGAACTTTTTTCCGCTCGAAATTCACTGAACAGACTTTCGTATAATTGCATCATATTTTATTGATGTACTGTTTGACGGTTTGCAGTGAGGTTTTAAAATTATACAATTCTAATTCGTTGACGTCGTTTTGAATTTTTAATCTATATAAAGAAATTAATTTCAAATTTTACAGTGTAAGATACTTTACATGTTATCTTCAATTTTGTTGTGGCAGAGCGGTTAGAGCACAAGCTCCCCACTCAATCATCGCGGGCTCAAATCTCACTAGTGACGATTTTTTTTTTTTTTGGAAACTGACTATAAAAAATTATTTTTAAAATTATTTTTGCGAGAAAAAACCAATAAACTAAATTTTTTCAAACGAATACTGTGTAAATCGAAGAAAAAATTTGTATGAATTTCAGAAGTCTCAGAAATTTCAAGATCATGTCCATGATGTTCAATGGTTCGGTAGAAGAAAACTTGAAAATACACATGCACAGAATTTTAAGCTCATTTATGAAAATAAGAAAAATGATGTCATTGTCGAGATCGATCAGAGCCAAAAACGGCTGCAATTGGAAAACAGACGGAAGCTTACTCCCATCATTCGTGCGGTTTTGTTCTGCTGCAGACAAGGACTGGCGCTACGAGGACGTCGAGATGATGGCCCATTGGCGCTGGAAATTCCAGAAGAGAACGACGGGAATTTCAGGATACTTCTGCGTTTTTCTGTGGATAGTGGAGATGTAGCACTGCAAGAACATTTAAAGGTGGCTGGTTGTAATGCAACATACTTGAGCCATAGAATTCTGAACGAGATCATTGATGCTGGAGCGGAAATCATCACAAGAGAGTTGGTGAGACGCATCAATGAGACGAAATGTTTCACTGTAACCGCAGATGTAACGTCGGATGTAAGTGCAATTGAACAATTCACGATTGAAGCTAGGTTCATTCAAGAAATCAAAGGGAGACACACGATCAGAGAAGATTTCTTGTGCTTCGTTCCTGTAGAGGATGTGACTGGCGCCGGCCTTGCAAATACGCTGCTTACAACTTTGCAGAAACTTGGAGTGGACACTCATTTCATGAAAGGGCAAGGTAAGCTGGATAAAACTCAAATTAACAAGGATAAAACTCAAATTAACTAATTCAAAATTGAATTACTATAAAATATCATTATATAATTTTAAACATTCATGTATTAAATAAAAAATATTTTTGTCTAATATTTAATGTAGTATAACTCACACTCACTCAATAAAACTTAAATTAGCTAATTAAAAAATTAAATCAAATGGAAACTCAGATGAACTAATTAAAACTTGGATCCCTATAAAAAGGCATAGTATAATTTTAAACATAAATGTATGAAAAAAAATTTTTATCCAATATTTAACGTAGTATAACTTACATTCATTCAATAAAATTTAAATTGACCAATTAAAAAATTCAACCGAATGAAAACTCAAATGAACTTATCAAAACTTGAATCACTATAAAATATCATCATATAATTTTAAACATTGTTTTATATTGTATGAAATAAAAAATACTTTCATCCAATACCAAACGTTGTATAACTTGCATTCACTCAATAAAACTTAAATTAACATGAATTAGCTAAAAGTAGAAAAAGAAAGTGAAGTTTTGGAGCTACTATTCATTGAAGTTTTGGATCAAACTTTCTACGAGCATAGAAAAATTCACTCTCGATTGGATTTAGTGACTAGCTTAAAAATGATATTTTTCAACTCAATTAAAATCTTATCTGAATAGGATTTTATAAAACCTTTTGACAAACCTAGCTAAATTTGATTCTTGAATTAATTTTAGTATGAAATCTAGACAAGAATTCTTAGTACTTAAGAATATATATACATATATTATGTGGATTAAATACTATAACAGTTTTAGAGTCTTGCTTAAAAATGATTTTTGAAATATCTTGAAAATCGGATTTTAATTCGATTTTGAAAGAGTCTTAAAACCCAAACCAAGTTGAGTTGAATAGTGCTTTGAAAATTTCAATTACACAAGTTCCTGAATCGGATTTATAAATATAGGAGCTCTGAAATCATAGAAAAAACTTTTGATTTGTAAAACAAGGATTTTAACGGTTTATTTTGAAGGTTATGATGGAGCTCGAGCAATGAGTGGAGAGCTGAAAGGCTGTGCAGCTATTGTAAAGAAAACATGTCTAGATGCTCTTTATCTTCATTGTGCCAATCACAACCTAAATCTGGCAATTACCCATGCGTGCGATATTACGCCGATTCGGAACTGCATTGGAACAGTCAAGCAAGTCGTCAACTTCTTTCGTCTGTCGAGCAAAGCTGGAAATTTGTTGAAAAAACATATCCTGGCAGAAAATCCTAGTGCCAAGCAGACACGTCTTTTAAAATTTTGTGAAACGCGTTGGGTCGAACATCTTGCATCTCTGGGATTGTTTCATGAAGCATTGGAATTCATCTGCTTGACGCTCGAAGAATTAAATGAGCTGAGATCAAAAACAGATGGAGTACAGCCAAACAGCTTGCTTGCTTCAATCCAAACAGCGCAATTCATAGTCGCATTGGTTGTAATGGTACCGGTATTCAGCTTGACGAAGGACCTGAGCCAGAATTTGCAAAAAGAAGATTGCGATTTAAGTGAATGCGTCCAATATGCGAACAATGTTCACAAAGAAATAAAGGAGATGCGTGCCAGGGCCGACGAAAAATTTGCGGAAATGTTCCAGTCAGCGACTCAAATTGCTGTGAAGATTGGTATCGAGCTAACTGTTCCTCGGCGAGTAGGACGTCAAAACAATTGTGACAACTATTTTGGAAATGCTGAAGAATATTATCGACGATCAATATTTATTCCATTTTTGGATATATATCTGGAGGACAAGATTTCTCGAACATCGAGCACAGTTGTCAATGATACAGAATATCATTCCAGCCAAATGCGCAGAACTCGATGAAGAGGAAATAAAAAAAACCGCCCATGTTTTTGAAGAAAAATGGCCGAACGAATTACTGGGTCTACGGAGGACTTGCAATTAGACATCAAGCTGTGGAAAAGGTAATCATCAGTTTTTCGCAGTTAAAAAAAATGGTCTATTTGATTTATTAATTGGTTTTTTATTCCAGGTTCTGTTCAAAAATTCCTGAAAAAGAACGGCCAAAAACATTCATCGAAGCTCTGGACGTTTGCAATAGAAGATTTTATAGCCAGATATACAGATTTCTTCAAATTTGTGGGACACTACCGGTCACAGTTGCCTCTAGTGAACGGTCCTTCTCCACTTTGCGAAGGTTAAAAACTTACTTGCGCAACCGAACTGGAGAGGAACGGCTGAATGGACTGGCACTTCTTAACATTCACAGAGATGTGAATGTTACCAGTGATCAAATTCTGGATATTCTCGCAAAAAGAACAAGAAGAATTGACATCGCTCTGTAAATAGTCTGCCTAATATTAAAGGCAGTAGATCATATGTATTGCAATTTCATCATTTGATTCGTGTGCTGTCAATTAATGCTTCTTATATTATAAAATATTATAACGTTAAATGAAATTCCAATTGAGTGAAAATAAATTTTTTTTAAATTATGATCACAATTTTTAGCTATTCTTACCCAAAACTTGATGTTTGTCTTGTGTTTATTTTTTGGAAAATAGAACTCGCAGACCGCCAATAAACACGCGATTTAATGAACAATCATAAGTTATAAATATTAAGTTTGTCAAACACAAACAACAACGACTCGCAAGCCACATCTGTTCTCTTGCAAAGCTGAAAATTCCCGAACAAAAACGATCGCGTTGATCTTACATTCCCCCTGTACAATTTAATTGGGTTGTTCCCAAAACAAAAGAGCATCTAGAGCTTCATATACTAACAAATTTCCCTACTAACCTATTAATATAATATATTATTTGCAAAGTACATAACCAAAAGCTTATTTAGCAAGCTTTTCGTTATAGTCTATGAAAATTTAATAAGCAAGAAAAATGAAGCAAATGAAGGATTTTTTCTTTCAAATTGAAAATCATAAAAAGCCTTAACAAAAGCGAAAGAAAAAATTTTGTAGGGTAAAGTAAAAAAAAAAAACAAAATCTATTTTGTTTATGTTTGGAAACATTATTGTTGCTAACAACCATCAATAAAACTAAAGTCTGAAAACTAAAAACAAACAAAAATTAGTGTAACGAAGCTAACGCAATACCAAACAAACTATATACATAATACAGTTTAAATCTTGAAAAAAAACCAAATGAATGTAACAATAAATAGAATAGAATGAAATAAAGCTAAAAAGAAATTGTGTAATTTAAATAACACACAATAGTAAATAGATACATAAGCACAAAAAAAAAAACAACCAAAAAAAAAGTTTTAACAGAAAGCCTTTCATGTAAAATGATAAAAATCAATGAGCTCAAAATAATAAACATATTGTAGAAGACAAATAGGCGAAACAGTGTATAAATGTGAAATTGAATATAGTTCATCGTAAAACATAAACGGATTATATCTTCATGCGTTATTTTTATATAAAAGTAAACCAATACAACTAAATAAAAACAAAAGACAAAAAAAACTTATTATTAGATGTTAAGTAGATAAATCATAGCAATACGAAACTATAATGCAGTAAGCTGATTCAAGTAAAGAGAAAAAAAGCATATTGTAAAAAGCCAAACTGTATATATTTTTGAAAAAACAAAAATTGGTTATATCCTCATGTGCAGTAATATTCTTATATGTAAGTAAAGCAAAACAAGGAAAAAGAGAAATTATATGTTACATAAATCACAGCAATGCAGAAGCATTAAAGTGAAACAAAAAAAAATATTGTAAAAGACACATAATCGAAACAGTGTATAAATGTGTAACTAATTATTATTCATCTTCTAGTATGTAAATAGATCAAAACAAAAACAAATAAAAATAGCTAATAAGGCTAAGAAAACAATTAGTTAAAAAATTCAAAGCAAGGCAACTTAAACAAAGATAATGAAAAAATTACGTCATTATATTTCAATAAGAAACAAATATTGTTATCAGAAATGAATATTGAAAGGAGCCCAACATGACTTTTTATGAAACTATAAACAAGGGAAAAAAATTCGATTAAAATCGTTTAAAATTAGTAATTTTTACATTAACATTCCAAGTTTATCAAATAAAGCAATGAAGCAAAAATTAACATCTTTCACGACAAGGCTCTTCAAGCCAGTTGTGAACTTTTCTTTTCAGTGGGGAGGCAGTGTAACGGGAGCCGCAGTCCAAATATTGCTCGGTTCGTGTTCCGTCGTTCCTCTCTGTGTACTGTAAATGACAACATACATATACGAAAAGCTGCGAATTGTAATCAAAGCATCTGTGGGCGCGGTGTCGTATCATGGATTAGCAGAAGTGGGTGTGTATCCATACTCGTATTACGTATCAAACATATACACACAAGACTTTGCAATCGAACGTACCACCTCAGTGGAACGAATTGGTTACACGCATTGCAAATCTAGCGAAAGCTTTAGCTTTGTGGTTGCACCAGTCACAGAGAGGTGGCATTAAACACATTAAACAGAAAATATCACAGTTGAACTTTGATCTTTTTAAATGGTAAATTGTCTTCATTATTTGAGTTGGTAAGCAATTACGTCAGTATAATTATAGCATAAAAGAAAATTATAGAAGTAAGAAAATCGAGAAGAATTTCTCCATTCACTGGCTCAAGGCGTGCGCCCGAGCTTATTCTATCCCAAGGCACTTAGCCCGGGATAAGTGAATTTAGGATACGTTCAACTGCATACTCAAGGCATCTGCCCGAGTATCAGCGCCCCAAGGTAGTTATGCCCGGGGCCTGCAGTTGAACTAGTAATCGATTGACTTATCAATCTGATTGCGTACTCAAGGCATCAGCCCGAGTATTAGCGTCCCAAGGCTTTGTGCCCGAGGCTAGCAGTGGGATTATAATCAATTGATTCGTTAAAATAACTGCGTGCTCGAGGCGTCAGCCCGAGTAACAGTGAAAGCTTAAATAAATAGATTGGTTTATTCAGATTCTATTTTTCCTCTCAACAACTAAAAACTATAATTGAAATGAATATAAATCATGCAAGTTAACTGCTCAATTAATACTCTAAATTCATTCATATGCCGACATTTAACCTCACTAACTAGTTCTTGAATAACATTTTTAAAATATTGCATTAACCAGTAACGTGTAAGTGATAAGGCAGTGAGATTCCTCTCTGCAGCTAGGGAGGATTGATATGTATATCATATCAAGCTCCAAGTGCGTGCCTGTATACATATGACGTACTGGTCATGTGCAAATATATATATAAATATGTACATATATATGCATGTATAAATATATATATATATATATATATATATATATATATATATATATATATATATATCTATATACATATATATATATATATATATATATATATATATATATATATATATATATATATATATATATATATATATACATATATATCTAACTTATTCTTTGCAATGAATATTAACGATCTAAATAACTAAAACAGATGGGTTTGCGTTTTGGTCTTGCTCATAGCTACTGTTGTTGAGGCAATCTGGTCTTTCGATTGGATTGGCTACTTTCTGATGTCCTCCTTGCTAGTGGTGCTGGCGGTGTCGCTCCAAACACAATCGATATACATATAGATAGCTAGATAGATATATATATAGATATATATATATATATATATATATATATATATATATATATATATATATATATATATATATATATATATGTATATATATATATATATATATATATATATATATATATATATATATATA
The DNA here is from genome assembly GCA_963969285.1 of Odontomyia ornata. Taxonomy (NCBI): domain Eukaryota; kingdom Metazoa; phylum Arthropoda; class Insecta; order Diptera; family Stratiomyidae; genus Odontomyia; species Odontomyia ornata. The sequence goes on from OZ017741.1 coordinate 121,035,468, forward strand.
TATATATATATATATATGCTTGTATATATATATATATATATATATATATATATATATATATATATATATATATATATACGTGTGTATATATATATATATATATATATATATATATATATATACGTGTATATATATATATATATATATATATATATATATATATATATATATATATATATATATATATATATATATATATATATATATATATACAAAAAAATATTGTAAAAGACACATAATCGAAACAGTGTATAAATGTGTAACTAATTATTATTCATCTTCTAGTATGTAAATAGATCAAAACAAAAACAAATAAAAATACCTAATAAGGCTAAGAAAACAATTAGTTAAAAAATTCAAAGCAAGGCAACTTAAACAAAGATAATGAAAAAATTACGTCATTATATTTCAATAAGAAACAAATATTGTTATCAGAAATGAATATTGAAAGGAGCCCAACATGACTTTTTATGAAACTATAAACAAGGGAAAAAAATTCGATTAAAATCGTTTAAAATTAGTAATTTTTACATTAACATTCCAAGTTTATCAAATAAAGCAATGAAGCAAAAATTAACATCTTTCACGACAAGGCTCTTCAAGCCAGTTGTGAACTTTTCTTTTCAGTGGGGAGGCAGTGTAACGGGAGCCGCAGTCCAAATATTGCTCGGTTCGTGTTCCTTCGTTCCTCTCTGTGTACTGTAAATGACAACATACATATACGAAAAGCTGCGAATTGTAATCAAAGCATCTGTGGGCGCGGTGTCGTATCATGGATTAGCAGAAGTGGGTGTGTATCCATACTCGTATTACGTATCAAACATATACACAAGAATTCGCAATCGAACGTACCGCCCAGCGGAACGAATTGGTTACATGCATTGCAAATCGAGCGAAAGCTTTAGCTTTGTGGTTGCACCAGTCACAGAGAAATGGCACTAAATACGTTAAACTGTTTTTGTTGTTGAACTTTGATCTTTGAAATGATAAATTGTCTTCATTATTTTAGTTGGTAAGCAATACAGTCAGTATAATTATAGCATAAAAGAAAATTATAGAAGTAAGAAAATCGAGAAGAATTTCTCCATTCACTGGCTCAAGGTTTGCGCCCGAGCTTATTCTATCCCAAGGCACTTAGCCCGGGATAAGTGAATTTAGGATACGTTCAACTGCATACTCAAGGCATCTGCCCGAGTATCAGCGCCCCAAGGTAGTTATGCCCGGGGCCTGCAGTTGAACTAGTAATCGATTGACTTATCAATCTGATTGCGTACTCAAGGCATCAGCCCGAGTATTAGCGTCCCAAGGCTTTGTGCCCGAGGCTAGCAGTGGGATTATAATCAATTGATTCGTTAAAATAACTGCGTGCTCGAGGCGTCAGCCCGAGTAACAGTGAAAGCTTAAATAAATAGATTGGTTTATTCAAATTCTATTTTTCCTCTCAACAACTAAAAAATATAATTGAAATGAATATAAATCATGCAAGTTAATTTTATATTTATGTATGTATATAAATATATATATATATATATATATATATATATATATATATATATATATATATATATATATATATATATATATACAAAAATGTATACATCAAAAACGACATCGCTGTATGGATATCATTCGTTCATGATGAACGTGCCTGATTTTTTTATGTTTATTTAAACCAGCATAAAATTACATACTAACTGCAAATTGTAATTCCTACAAACGAATAAGAATACATATGCACAGGAAACCAGTGTTTTATAAACTTAAACTTACGTTAAACTAGAGAATATATTGGAAATAAAGTAAAATATAAAGTAAAATTTGAAAGCATAGATATTATAAAGACAACTTAAAGATATTAATAATACCTCTAACCAAAAACTATGGAAAATATTAGCCAGCGTCCTTAAGAATTTCGATTTGCAACTTTTGTAAAAGTAATAATCATACAAAATATTTGTATTACTTACTCTAGATATTTTCATATATCCATGACTTTAGTTTCATCTTAATATATTTATTTATTTCAATTGGTATTTTATAATTATTTGAAAATTCATTGAACAATTTTATAGCGACAATATCGCAATTCTTATCACTACGAATTTGGTAAAATAATACTCTTATGTATGCTGTTTCTTGTTGACATTTCATATTGATTTGTAAATTTACGGTAAAATATTAAACACACTAAATACTATAATTCGTCAGTATTCTGTGGATCGTTTTTAGAACAGATTGTTTTTTGTTTATAATTGGTAAAACCGCTGTAGTAGATTTCGATTTTTTGAATAAGCTCCACCCTTAGCAATTATTTCATATTCATAGAAGCAACCCATTAGGTCATAATAATATAATTTCTGCAATTATATTTCATGATTTATAGTATCAAAAGCTTTAGCGAGGTTATGAAAAGTCACAATAATTGATTTAGTTAATCAAAAAATTTGTTTATTGCATTACTTATATAAGCGAAAGCGTCTTTTGTTTCTAGACTTTTAATGAATTCGAACCGCTGGACAATATTTTATGTTTCTTCAAAAAAAATTGAAAAATTCTGTCATAAATATTGCAATCCTTTCAAAGATTCTTGACACATTCGAATATAAGGATATAGGTCTATAATTTATTGACTTGCTTCAATCATTAGTCTTGAAAATTCGAGAAACTACAGTTTTTTTTAAGATTTGTGGCCATATCAACAGTTCAATGCACATATTGATAATTTGTGCGAAAGGTTGAGATATGTAATTGGAAATAGCTTTCAGGATTCTCGAATGAATATAGCCTAATTGCTTCCTTAGCTGTTGGATCCAGAAAAATTATATTTCTAGTTATATGTGGTAAATCCAAATTATTCCTGCTAGATGTAATTATTTTGTTACTTAAATTTACTCATATTTCACAGAAATATTTATTCTAATATTCAGCAATATTGTCAGGCTTATCTGTAGTTCTTTATGATTACAAGGCCGACAAGCATTTAAAAATGAAAATCGGATCAACTTTTTCATTAATTGTACATTTAATGAATTTTACTTTTATACCCATAAAATCAAAAAGAGACCCTTAAATCAGTCAAAAACATGTATCTATGTTTCATAGGAACATATGTATGTGTCCTGAAAATTTCTCAATAATCGTGCTATAAACAACTAAGTTACAGCTGATTGCAAATTTAAAAATTACATGCAACACACGATTCTGTTCAGATACACATTCGCAAACGACCTACACCCTACAGATATGGAGGAATTTTGATAAATATTTAATGAATGGTTTATAAAATTGAAATATTACTATACTCGTGAAACAAGGGAGCCAGCAAACTGGAAACAAAATTGGAATTCAAATGCACATTAACCATATTTAGTTTTTGAACTCAATTTATGCTATCTATATATGGCGCGTTTTGATATTTATAAGAACTGGCTTAATTTACTAATTAGTTTAGAACGCTCTTCTAGCAAGAACACTCTCCATCTACTCCGACTTGTTTTCTATTAAATTTCTTTCATATTTGATCTTAGCGGTAGCTATAAGTTTATTTAAAAATTTTACATGTTTTTTATATTAAGCCTTCAATATTTCATTATCAGGATCCAATCGCGAAATTTAATGTAATTGCTCTTTTTTTAAACGAGAATTCATCATACCTTCAGTTATCCACGATTTTCTGGGAAGGTACTTAGATTTGTTTATTCGATCAGCATTACTAAATCGATATTTTAGAAGGCAACATTTTATTCAACTTATTAAGCATTGAAGGCTAAATTAGGCTCGTTAAGTAAATTTGATTCCATTTTGGTTTGCTAGCAGAAATCTGTATTTTTTTATAATAGATTTTATAAAAGACACTACTTCATTTATTACTAATGTTCCGTTTAGTAGTAATATGGAAGGGATAATGTTCAGGAAAAACTATACTAAGCCTTAGAGATTGAATATTGATAGAATTTGGTTTAATGAGCATATTAGCAATACAAGAACCTATTCGTGGTTGATCATGATTTGAATTTAAACTTTTGATACTAATATAAAATATTAAATTATTATTAGGCATAGTCAATTATTTTGTTTATTTGATATCCGCAGGCCAATTTTCTTTTTTCTTCAAAAGCCGTCGGGCCTTGCCTTTTTAGGTGAGCAGATGCGCTTCAACTCCTTCGAGATATAGAAGATGACTCAAAGGAGCCGAAATGCGTCTGCTCAGTTAAAAACGCAAGGTCCAACGGCTTTTGAAGAAAAAAAAACAAATTAATATTATTATTATCGATACAAAAAATGTTGGATTAATACAAAAAGGGTCCTATTCAAGATTACAAAACTTTATTCAAGGAGTGAAATTGATGGTTTTTTGGCGCATATTTTTTCAAAGTGGGGAAATCGACGGAGGATATTCAACGTATTTACAAATCCATAGTTCCGACGTGTTGACTCTTCAAGAAACTAGTGAAGCTTATTTGGTTGGTTTGTTCGAAGATACCAAGCTCATGCGCTATTCATGCTAAGCTTGTAACCATAATGGCCATAAAATCTATTCCCTTGTCACATTCATGGTCAAAGTTCCTAAATTGATTCAAAAACTATTGGGTTCATTCGAAAGGGTCCTTTTCAGGACTAAAAAATTGCATTCAAAGAGTTATATTATTGAAATCTAGAAAGTGGGACAATTTACCAAAGATATTCAATGGACCTACTGTTCCATAGTTTGGATGCGATTGTTCGTCATGAAGCAAGTGAAGCTTATTTGACTGATTTATTCGAAGATACCAATTCGTGCACTATTGATACTAAACTTATCACCACCATGCCGAAGCATATTCAACGATTTTGTTTATTTGATAACCGCAGGCAATTTTTTTTTCTTGAAAAGCCGTCGGACCCTGCTATATTGTGTGAGCTCACATAATAAAGCAGGGCCCGATGGCTTTTCAAGAAAAAAAATTTAACAAATAAAATTTATAGTTCCATAGTCAGTAATGTGTTGACGCTTGAAGAAGCAAGTGAAGAACATTTAGTTAGTTTGGGCTTAGGAAAAATATTTTACAGGCAGGTTAAAAAATCTTGCAAGGCATAAAAAATATTGCAGTAGCATCATGATTCTTCTTCATCCATGCATCAGTCAAATGTATGAAATTGCAGAAACTACTGCCGATTTAGCCAACCAATGAGGATCCCATTGAATTACACAGGTACTGAAGGGATCAATACAATCACAAGAAATGACACCGCTTGTAGCAGGAACTGAAAAGAATCTTTCAACAAAAACATTTTCAGAAGCTTTTGCAAATTTGGAAGATGCAATGAAATTTTTTAACCAAGTGATATGAATTTGGACAGAAGTCTTAACGTTAATAACAAAATTAGTAAAGCTTATGAATGCTATAGAGACTATATGATAATTAGAAAAAAGAAGCTCAAAAAGTTCGAATTGGAACATTCTTCAAGCCTAAGGTACTATGCATTGCATTTCTTATATTTTTTTCCATAGTAATAAAACCAATAAAACAGTTCTGGCCAAGTAAGTAATAAAAATAATTACTGATTGGATAAATATGTACTCAGAGGTCAAAGTCAAAATCAAAAGCACTTTGTTATAAATTTTCAAAGATGATAAAGCAAATCGAAACAATATAAATACTAAAAACTTAATGGCCCAAATGGCTCTCTAAATTTATGCATTGTTAATCAATTACATTTAATCAAAAAACACTATCAAATTCAATTTAATTAAAATTAATAAACAAATACTATTCAAAAATTAATTATAATATTAACACAATATACCGATGAACTTTTATCCTACATCTGATATGTTAAAACCGAGTTCTAAACGAATTCTTTATCTTAGACTAATA
>OZ017741.1:121051325-121083825 GCA_963969285.1 Odontomyia ornata
TGATCAGCCACGAATAGGTTCTTGTATTGCTAATATGCTCATTAAACCAAATTCTATCAATATTCAATCTCTAAGGCTTAGTATAGTTTTTCCTGAACATTATCCCCTCCATATTACTACTAAACGGAACATTAGTAATAAATGAAGTAGTGCCTTTTATAAAATCTATTATAAAAAAATTAAGATAGCATAAATTGAGTTCAAAAAACTAAATATGGTTAATGTGCATTTGAATTCCATTTTGTTTCCAGTTTGCTGGCTCCATTGTTTCAGGAGTATAGTAACATATCAATTTTATAAACCGTTCATAAAATATTCATCAAAATTCCTCCGTATCTGTAGGGTGTAGGTCGTTTGCAAATGTGTATCTGAACAGAATCGTGTGTTGCATGTAATTTTTAAATTTGCAATCAGCTGTAACTTAGTTGTTTATAGCACGATTATTGAGAAATTTTCAGGACACATACATATGTTACTATGAAACTTAGAAACATGTTTTTCACTGATTTAAGGGTCTCCTTTTGATTTTATGGGTATAAAAGTAAAATTCATTAAATGTACAATTAATGAAAAAGTTGATCGGATTTTCATTTTTAAATGCTTGACGGCCTTGTAAATATTTCTGTGATATATGAGTAAATTTAAGTAACAAAATAATTACATCTACCAGGAATAATTTGGATTTACCTCATATAACTCGAAATATAATTTTTCTAGATACAACAGCTACGGAAGCAATTAGGCTATATTCATTTGAGAATCCTGAAAGCTATTTCCAATTACATATCTGAACCTTTCGCACAAATTATCAATATGTGCATTGAACTGTTGATATGGCCACAAATCTTAAAAAAACTATAGTTGCTCGAATTTTCAAGACTAATGATTGAAGCAAGTCAATAAATTATAGACCTATATCCTTATATTCAAATGTGGCAAAAATCTTTGAAAGGATTGCAATATTTATGACAGAATTTTTCAAATTTTTTTGAAGAAACATAAAATATTGTCCAGCGGTTCGAATTCATTAAAAGACTAGAAACAAAAAACGCTTTCGCTTATATAAGTAATGCAATAAACAAATTTTTCGATTAACTAAATCAATTATTGTGACTTTTCATAACCTCGCTAAAGCTTTTGATACAATAAGTCATGAAATATAATTGCAGAAATACAGCGGTTTTACCAATTATAAACAAAAAACAATCTGTTCTAAAAAACGATCCACAGATACTGACGAATTATAGTATTTAGTGTGTTTAATATTTTACTGTAAATTTACAAATCAATATGAAATGTCAACAGGAAACAACATTCATAAAAGTATTGTTTTACCAAATTCGGAGTGATAAGAATTGCGATATTGTCGCTATAAAATTGTTCAATGAATTTTCAAATAATTATAAAATACCAATTGAAATAAATAAATATATTAAGATGAAACTAAAGTCATGGATATATGAAAATATCTAGAGTAAGTAATACAAATATTTTGTATGATTATTACTTTTACAAAAGTTGCAAGTTGAAATTCTTAAGGACGCTGGCTAATATTTTCTATAGTTTTTGGTTAGAGGTATTATTAATATCTTTAAGTTGTCTTTATAATATCTATGCTTTCAAATTTTACTTTATATTTTACTTTATTTCCAATATATTCTCTAGTTTAACGTAAGTTTAAGTTTATAAAACACTGGTTTCCTGTGCATATGTATTCTTATTCGTCTGTAGGAATTACAATTTGTAGTTAGTATATAATTTTATGCTGGTTTAAATAAACATAAAAAATTCAGGCACGTTCACCACAAATGCAAGGAGCAAGTTGATATCCTTGGCCACGATGGTGACACACTTAATATGAATAATGCATAAACAGGTGTTCATGGATCAGTAATCCGTTGAATATTATCCTTTTTGGATTACCACAATCCAAAATTTTTTTTGAAGACCATTAAATTTAATCTTTGCAAAATATTTTATAATGTATCGCTTACCACGAATGTAACGAACAAACCAAATTCAGGGGGCATCACAACCACATTATGGCAAAGTACATAACATCCTTGGCCATGATGCTGATACGCTTCACAAATGAGCATCTCCGAAAAAACCAAAAAAAAGTAGTTTTTTAGCCCTGGAAATAGCCATTTTTCAATCATTTTGAGAACATAGACCACGAATATGACGAACAAGTTGATCATCATGGTGACATGCCTAGCGTGAATATCACAGTAACTGGCATCTTTGAATAAATCAAAATTGATGTATCACCACGCAGAATATCTGCTTCACACTATGGGTATGATACGGGAGACAACGCCCAATTTTGAAGGCGTTCATTCCAGATCAGTGTAAGCAATTGTGTTTGTATCGGAAGCTTGCGCGAAACGTCCTTGATTTTCTAGAAAATGAAACTTAAAAATTAAATTTTTCCACAAAGAAAGTTCCTTTCACAAGTAGTTCTTGGTTTCATCACTTCATTTCGGAGCGATGCCAGCGATGGCCATTTCACCTATAACGTATGGTAACCTGTCATTGATTCGAGATAAAACCAAACATACCAGACGCATTGTCATCGAATGTGATGTTGATGTGGGACACACATATTGGGGTAACAATCTCTCAATATCAAAGGCGAAAATCTTCCCTAATGGGTTGAAAATTTGAAATTTAAAATAATTAGCACCGGACCTTTACTTTTAGGAGAGTTACAGTTGATGGCAAATGTATTTTGTCCTCTCCGGATATTGTGATTAGTGAAAATTAGTCATTGTCCAATAAAGATCACAATAAAAACGGACTCGAGCACTTGGCGGCTGTGTCGATACAAGGACAGTATGAGTAATGATATCGCGACTAGTTCTTTCAACAGAAATTTCAGGGAGATCATCAATGACTTGAGCCAAATTATCAACAATACTACCACACGCAAGAGAGTTAAATATAGCAACAAGTATTGGTGGTCGAAAGAATTAATGAAGGTCTGAGAGAGAATGAAGCAAAACATGGGCGGAAACGAATTGAGGAAGTAGGAGTTCTTTTTAACCACCCTAGGGTTCAAAACAAGCTTTCTAATAGCGTAAATCGGTGATTTGAAGTATTCATCCAATACTTAGGTAAGAAATCGTTCAAATTTATGCAAAAGATGCAATGTTCGGCCAATTGAAAATATTCAAATGAAACACTATTCCTTAAATTTTCATGAAAATTGGAAGAAAATAAAAGCGCCTAGGTCAATTTGAAGTATGTATCACCCATGAACACGTGTTATTATTGTTGCAATACCAAACAATTGAAATGGCTATAACTCACTTGGTTATAATTGGCTTTCCATAAAAGATTTTATTTCTTATTTCAATCTATATAATTACTGAGTTTTAAGAAATTTTTAGCGACCGTTTTGATTTTATGGGCAAAAATGAGACATCAACAAATCATACTATTAGAACAAAGTTGAGTGAATTTCAATTTCTGGGGTATTTGTTGCCCTTGTACTCACAAAGACTTACCTTTTTGATTTTTTTCGGATTTTTGGCTCAAAAGTGTCCAATCGTGAGGGGGGATAGAAAGTTTTGGCACATTTTGCCTCCCCCTGGACCCCCTGATGCTCAAAATAACTTTTTAAATTCAGATTCCAAAAGTTCTAAGCAAGACCTCGTATTCAATACCCTACTCGACTACCTTCAAATAAAAAAAAATTAAGGGCCACTTTCTCATTAGGGGTGACCCCCCTTAAAAAATTTTGAAATGCTTGGTAGGACCTAGACTTTTGAGAGATCACCATTTCTGACCTTTCCACAAAGTTCGAGCTTTCAAGCATCTATAGTTTCTGAGGAAAATCCTGTGGCGGACGGACAGATGGACGAAGGCACAGAAACTAGTATATCTAGTATTGTCGGTTTTGCCCAGGAGAGGAGGACAATGCCTGTCACACATTTTTTGCATGTACAAAATGGGTCGGGCTGCGAAGGGAACTCTACAGGGAGACGGGAGAGCTCACCCCGGATAATATAGTTGCGGTGATGCTTGAATCGGTTGACAAATGGAACCAGGTGGCACATTATGATCGGGCAGTCCTAAAATATAAAAGGGACTCACAGCAGCCGAAGGCGCTGGGGCTGGGGGATCGCTCTTCTGGCATTTCCTCTTCCCCTCTCCCTTCCCGCTAGGAAAGGGACTCCCCAGCTTGAAGGCGCCCCACGGCGTAACAAAACGAGACCTGGCCCGAAGAAATGTGTCAAACGGTTCCAGGCTAGGTTCTCGGCGGGCGTAAATGCCTTCACCTCCCTACCAAAAAAAAAATTAAGTAAAAAAGTATGTCTTCATGAACAATTTTTTTTACAAAGACCTAAAAATTAAGCTTAGTGACCATGGAGGAGATAATATTAAATGTTTCTGGGCCTCTATCTATCTTCAGGATGTCTGGAACAAGCAACATCTTAACACCAATATCACCAAAGAAGCTGTAACAGCCATTAACTCCAAGAACCCTATATATACCCAAGGAGGTAAAACCAATTTTCAAGGCGCAAAGGAAGCACACTACACCTGGTGTCGTCTCAATTGGTTATAACATGCTTAAAGTTATAACATGCTAAAAATTATCCTACATCCGCCGTAAAACGAACATAACAAATTTATAGAATTATATAAGTACTGCCCATATAGTCAATCGTGTAACAAGATAAAAAACTTTTAGAAAAAAAAGAAAACCGACTTCAAAATGCCCTAAAAAGGATAAAATAAATTTTATGGAAGCGGTGCCATATCATATTTTCCCCATTCTTTTGTGATGGTGAAGATGTTGGAAGTATTTATTTTGAAATGGGGAAATTGATTTGGCACCGCTTCCATAAAATTTATTTCATCCTTTTTAGGGCATTTTGAAGTCGGTTTTCTTTTTTTTCTAAAAGTTTTTTATTTCACCCTTTTTAGTGGCAAATTTTTTCATTTCAAACCTTTCAAAACTCAGTTTCTTGAATACATTGCATCATGTACTCGTATATTAAAATATAATTTTTTAACTGGAATGCAAAAACCCTTACGGCTAAAATCTGCAGCGTTCATTGGAATCGAATTTAGTTCTGGTACCTTTAATACATGATCTCATCAACGTCTACCTTGATTTTAGACTTCATAAAAATCCAATATGGATTGTAGCTTTGAAAAATTTTTGAATTTCGAACTTTGCCCAGGCGACATTTTTATATTTTGACTTGACTCTGAAGTGCTTTTTGATCGTTCAACTTTTTTCGACCTTTGAGCGGTCGCCATTTTGTTTCAAATTGTTCCACTTTTGATTTTTTCTTGTGAGCTTTATCACACATTTGAATGAATTCTTGTAACAATTTTGGTAAAATCCGGAGCTATACTATGGTCAGAACAGAAATATTTCTGAAAATTTTTTTATATGCTATCTACATATAACCAACCAAACACACATACACATCTTTATATATATGTATATATATATATATATATATATATATATATATATATATATATATATATATATATACACGTATATATATATATATATATATATATATATATATATATATAAATACATATATATATATATATATATATATATATATATATATATATATATATATATATATATATATATATCTAAAATAAACATATACATATATATATATATATATATATATATATATATATATATATATATATATGTATATATACATATATATATATATACATACATATATATATATAAATATGTATATATATATATATATATATATATATATATATATATATATCTATTTATATATATATGTTATATATATATATATGTTATATATATATATATATATATATATATATATATATATATATATATATATATATATATATATATATATATATATATATTTATGTGTATACACTATATACATTATATATATGTATGTATATATACACATATATATATATATATATATATATACATATATATATATATATATATATATATATACATATATATATATATATATATATATATATATATATATATATACGAGGTGTGCTCAAAAAATATCGCGAATTTTGTTTTTTTTCAAAAATTATTTATTTATTATGAATATCTATTTTGTCCCCTTCAAAGTAATCTCCATGAGATATTATACACTTGTGCCAACGGTTTTTCCAATCTTCGAAGCACTTCAAAAAATCATTTTTTTTAATCTTGTTCAGCTCCTCCTTCGATGCCGTCTTTATCTCGTCAAGCGTAGCGTAACGTCGTCCTTTCATGGGCCTCTTCAGTTTAGGAAACAAGAAAAAGTCACAGGGGGCCAGATCTGGGGAATACGGTGGCTGCGGCATCATTAGTGTGTTGTTTTTGGCCAAAAAGTCGCGCACAAGCAACGATGTGTGAGCAGGGGCGTTATCGTGGTGCAAAAGCCAATTTTTGTTCTCCCACAAATCCGGGCGTTTCTGGCGGATTGCTTCGCGCAAATTGCGCATAACTTGCAGGTAATATTCCTTATTGACCGTTCTTTCCTGTGGCAAAAACTCATGATGCACCACGCCCCTGCAATCGAAGAAAACTGTCAGCAAAACTTTCACATTTGACCGAACTTGGCGCGCTTTTTTCGGTCTTGGTTCATGCGGCAGCTTCCATTGAGATGATTGAGCTTTGCTTTCCACGTCATAACCATAAACCCACGATTCGTCACCAGTTATGACCCTCTGGAGCAAATTTGGTTCGTCGCGGACAGAGTTTAACATCTCATTAGCAATGTTCATGCGTTGCTGTTTTTGGTCGCAATTGAGCAATTTTGGTACGAATTTCGCGGCGACCCGTCTCATGCCCAAATCGTTGATAAAAATCGAATGGCACGAGCCAATCGATATGTTTAGGTCCTCAGCAACTTCTCTAACGGTGATTCGACGATTGGCCAATACCATTTTCTCCACTTCATTAATTTTTTCGTCTGTTGTTGAAGTGCTCGGGCGTCCGGCACGCTCTTCGTCGTTCGCATCTTCTCGGCCTTCTAAAAACATTTTGTACCACCGATAAACGTTGCTTCGGTCCAAGGTAGCTTCTCCGTATGCCACAGTCAACATTCGGAATGCATCCGCGCACTTAATTTCGTTTTTCACACAAAATTTGATACACGTTCTTTGATCCATATTTTTGAATAAGTAAAAATCGAAGACGATTGAAAACACGTGCAAGTAAAGCAGCTATCACCAATTAAGTGAACATTCAAAATGGCCGAGCTTGTCGGCATAAGTGACAGACATGAGAACCAACATAACGCCACAAAAAAATCGAAATTCGAATATACGTAACCCGCGAAAATTAACAATTCGCGATACTTTTTGAGCACACCTCGTATATATATATATCGACATATCTATTTATAAATGAAAACATAAAGTTTGATCCGGAATTAATCTCAAGAAATTTATTTAAAAAGATCCTTCTTAACCGTATCACTCGTTCACTTATATTCGAAACCACTCGCCTTCATTTTCATTTAACTATGGCACCTAATTTACATGAAATTATACCCTATAGTTCAATGAAAAATCGGCTATGCATTTTCATCTCCATATGTAAAGTTATGATCAGTTATAGAAGGAAAAGTATCTCTTTTTAGGTTGCAATTCTCGCCGGTCTTTAGTATGGATATTACAAATTTTAGATTTATTGGCATATGTTATAATGTATAATATTAACTGGAAAGTAGCGAATCAACTCTATAATTTGAAATCACTCAGTCCTTATTATTTCTTCGGGGAGTTTTATAAAGCCTATATGTAATGTTTACATCTAAGGATGTAAGAAGGATCCTTTACTAAGCTCATCGGTAAGCAAAGGATGACTTCGGAAGAGAAAAGCATCCTGAAATGTTCCCTCTAACTATTTTACACATTTAGAAGTAATTTATTGGTTATTTCCGGTAGAAATGATTGAACAAAATGTACCGTTTATGCAGAAAATCAAGGATACTGATAATTTTTATCATTCGCCTCCAAAGGACTCGGTATTTCCATCAAATCCTTGAACAGTGGCAACTAATGTATCGTGCGAAAAATTATTTAAACTCAATTTCTCGACATCAATGTATCATATTGAACTGTTAGTATCTACAGAGTCCTTGGAAGGATTACGATTTTGTTCCGATACATTTTAGATCAATGTGTTATCCTTCATTTGAAACCACTACAATCAAAATCCTTACACCCGTCGATCAGTTATGCTGAAAAATCCGGGTGAAAGTCGGAAATATTTTAGTTTTAAGGATAAAAGTCCTTTACCGTTACTTGAATTTCTTATCCTTTAAACGGGACCTAACTGGAAGAAAGACGTATCATTTGCCAAAAACAGGACTCTTCTATCTATCTCCGTTTAAAAGTTATGCGTGAACATAGAAAAAACAAGTTGGGTAAACAGACCTACGCTCATGTCAGAAGGGTTTTGTATTCAATTTTCAAGATGCAGTCACCTGATTGAATAAAGTTAAGAAGCATGTCAATGACGATTTTATTGGAGAAACTATGAAATTCGAAGATCATACTATTTTTAACAAAGTTGAACGAATTTTGACTTCTGAGGTTTTTGTTATTGTTATACTCATAAATATCTCCCTTGATAATTATTTCAGATGTCCATTCGCGAGGGAGGAAACACATTTTTCATGTATTTCCCCCCTGTGCCCCACTGAAGCAAAAACTGACAATTTAAGAACTGTTTTGAAAAGCTCCCATGAAAACTTTCATTTCATACTCACATCGGCTACGTTTGATGAATTTTTTTTCAGGGGCCACTCTCCTGTACTGTTATCATCGATTAATAGCCAATTTTGTCGAATCCTAGAGTTGTTACAAAGCCCTTTTGTTAGAAGCTCCCTCCCGCCTCCTTGACTTGTTTCACTTATGAGTATTAATTGTAGGTACTCAGCTTCAGTCATTCATTAAATTGAATCAAGTGTTCAAAGCATGCACCTTAAACGTTGAAATTGGGAAAAAATAACTCAAAATTACTCAATCTTCGCATTTAAAACAGCCACTATTTTGTTTTACGATTACTGATACCACTAGCTGAACTGATTCTCAAAGTAATTCATGACACCTATCATTCCTGAAATTTTCATGCAAATCCTAGCAAAACTGTAGTGTCTGAATCGGTAAAAAGCGCATGTTGTTCCATAGCCATATGTTGCCATAGTAATACATGCAGCGCATATTGTTCCATAGTAATACAGGAAAATTCAAACCGCTATAACTTCGCTAAATGTGATGCAATCTTTATGAAACTTGCAGGGTCAATCAATCGTCTAAATAGACATTTGTGTACTGAATTTCATTGAATTTAAGGGTACCGTTAAGATTTTATTCAAGAAAACATAAAATCAATAAATCATACTATTACTAACAAAGTTGAGTGAATTGCGACTTCTCACGTATTTGTTGTTGTTGTACTGATCAAGGCCTACATTCTTGATTTTTTTCAGATTTTTCGGATGGAAGGTGTCCAATCGCGAGGGGGGGGACACAAATTTTTCGTGTATTTCCCCTCCCTGTGCGCCCCTCGAAGCAAACTTTGCCAAACTAAGACCTGTTTTGAAAAGTTCTCATCAAGACCTTTCATTTGATACCCATATCGGCTATCTTCAATGAAATTTTTTTTTCGGGGGGTCACTCCCCTACATGGGGAGACCGCCTTAAAAACCTTATAAAATTTTTTTTAGTAGTTGAACTTTGAAGAGATCACCACTTTACACCTACATACAAAATTTGATGCCTCTAGCTTAAGTAGTTTCCGAGAAAAACTGCTGTGACACACGGACGGACGGACGGACGGACGGACAGACAGACGGACAGACGGACAGACAGGACGCGATTTTAGAAGGGTTTTGTAAAATTATTTTACAAAACCCTAAAAAGCAAAAAAAAAAAATATACGCAATGAATTGATAACCTTCTTTCTTTTGGAAGTCGGTTAAAAATCATACCATATAGTTCAATGAAAACTCCGCTATGCATTTTCATCTTCATCCGTACAGTTATGATAAATTATAGCAGGAAACGTTACTCTTTTTAGGTTGCGATTCTCGCCGGTTTTTAGTATGGAAATTACTAATTTTAGATTTCTGGGCATATCTTGTAATGTTTATATTATGTTAACTGGAAAGTAACGAGTCAACCCTATAATTTGCAATCACTCAATCCTTATTATTTCTTCGGGGTATTTTATAATCCTTTATGTAACGTCTACGTCTAAGGATGTAAAAAGGATCCTATACCAAGCTCATTGTTAAGCAAAGAATGAATGCGGAAGAGAAAAGCATCCTGAAATGTTCCCTTTAACTATTGTTGAATTGTATTTATGCCACATTTAGAAGTAATTTATTGGTTATTTCCGGTAGAAATGATGGACTAAAATGTACCGTTTATGCAGAAAATACTGGTCATTTTTATCATCCGTCACCAAAGGGTTCGGTATCTCCAACAAATCCTTGCAGAGTGGCAACTAATTGGCACTTTTCGTATGAAATATCATTTAAATTCAATTTCTCGACATCAATGTATCATATTTAACTGTTAATATCTACAGAATCCTTTGAAGGATTTCAATTCTGTTCCAATGCATTTTGGAACAATATGTTGTCCTTCATTTGAAACCTGTATAATCAAAATCCTTGCACGCGTCGATCAGTTATGCTGAAAAATCGGGGTGAAAGTAGGAATTTTTTTAGTTTTAATGGTAAAAGTCCTTTACCGTTACCTGAATTTCTTATCCTTTGAACGGGACCTAACAGGAAAAAATACGTATCATTTGCCAAAAACAGGACTCTCCTATCTATCTTCGTTTAAATGTTATGCTCACGCATAAGCAAAAAGAATGTATGTGATGAATTGATAACCTTCTTTCCTTTGGAAGTCGGTTGAAAATGTACCGTATATGCAGAAAATTAAGGATACTGATCATTTTTATCATCCATCACCAAAGGACTCGGCATCTCCATCAAATCCTTGAAGTGTGCCAACTAATTGGCACTTTTCGTGCGAAAGATAATTTAAATTCAATTTCTCGACATCAATGTATCATATTGAACTTTTAATATCTACAGAGTCCTTGACAGGATGACAATTCTGTTCCGATACATTTTAGATCAATATGTTTTCCTTCATTTGCAACCTCTACAATCGAAATCCTTGCATCCTTCGATCAGTTATGCTGAAAAATCGGGGTGAAAGTCGGAAATTTTTTAGTTTTAACGGTAAAAGCCGTTTACCGTTGCTTGAATTCTATATCCTTTAAACGGGACCTAACTGGAAGAAAAACATATCATTTACCAAAAACAGGACTCTTCTATCTATCTCCGTTTAAAAGTTATGCGTGAACATACAAAAAAAAAAGCAAAAAAAAAATATACGCAATGAATTGATAACCTTCTTTCTTTTGGAAGTCGGTTAAAAAAAAACTGTGATGCACTCTGGGAGAATCCGGTAGGAAGTTTAGCTTGTTTTTGCAAATGACTGTGTAAAGATTAAAAAGTTGTATATATATATATATATATATATATATATATATATATATATATATATATATATATATATATATATATATATATATATATAGATATATAAATGCAGGAAAAAATCGGGAGTTAGTGTGACAAATTCAAAAATCTCAGATGCATAAAATATGACGAAATATGAAAAATAAAAAACATATCCACCCTAGATTTTCAAATTTTTCACATTAATTCCTGAATTTTTCCAGATAAGTTGTAATGGTACATATATAAATTTATGTATATATATATATATATATATATATATATATATATATATATATATATATATATATATATATATATATATATATATGTATATATGTATATATATATATATATATATATATATATATATATATATATATATATATATATTTACATATATATCACTCACTGAAAAATATAAATATTTTCAAAATAAATCTTTCAATTTTCGAACATGAAAAAAATGTCCCACAGATTGAACGTGCACTGCACTAACATGAAATCACGTATTTCAGATTACTTTACAATTTAATCAATTAGAACGATAGCTGCGATACACAAACGTTTGCAAGCGCCTTTCAACTAGCATAACAAACTATTTTCATTTTCTAGATCTTATCACGATTCTGGACGAATTTGGCAAACTTAAATCTTTACGCGGAATGTCTAGTTTATATGCAACCCGGAAAATAGAAAGCATGAATTTTTAACCAAAACACTATAGATGAGTTGAAGATTACCGTTTGATAATAATTTGATGTAATAACAAAAACGCCTGAAAACTTGCAGTAGAAGCCAGTTTCATTCACATGTTTTCGGAATGCTACAGCTGGCATAAAAACTATCGTACACACGAAAACCTTTCAATTCATGCGTAACACATACTTTTTGGGTATAAAAGATCCGCGAAACATTGAAAATCATGCCCTAATTTACAAAACGCACCGAAAATCTGGACGGAAGCGGAGAAAACCTCGTATATTATTGCCGGACACATAATTTTTGTATTCACTACACTTCACTTACCTAAATAATGATAAATTTTAGGTGTCATTCCCACGTTGCTGCACCCATTTGCAGATAATTCACTAAATATTGTTGTTAGCTGGAACAAAATTCGCTTAACAACATTTTCTTTTATAAGTTTAATAAAATTATTGAACAACTCACAATTTGTTTATCGAATTGACAATTGACAGTTTCTCATCAGCTGCAAGTTGATAATCGAATTCAAGGAGTACAAACAATTCAGAGCTGATAATTTCTATCGAAAAATTTTTAAATGTGGCGCACTTCTTATTTTGTTTGTCAACTTTATGATAAATAAAGAAGTTTGTTGAAGGATATTTGGAAAAATTGATCCAAATTATACATGCCAGATGATTATTGGATATATAACAAGAAATAATACAATTTTCTTACTATTTTGAACTTTAGAGGAATTTGGACAATTATACTAAAGCTCATTCTTGAAAGCCAAAGGCTTTCGAAAATTGCAGTATACGATATGGAATGTTTGCTAGTATTAATCATGTGATGAGCCTTCAGCGATTTGTATGAAAAATGAAAACCTGCCATCTCCAGTGTATATCTCTATGGTACAACCTATCAATCTTATTCGAATTGTGTATGGAGCAGATTTCAAGCTTGAAATTTACTATCTCCTGCGTGTTTTCATACCGATTTTCGGGGTAAATAAATTACTAACAATTAAACGCACTGATTTACACAGAATCTGCTCCCATCACGCGTAATACCGATGCCAGGAAACGGCCGTCACCCCGTTTTCTAATTTTGAAAGGCATCTTGGCAACAATTTTGCACTAAGAGAACGATTTATATACTGCTTTCTGTTATCCTTGCTTCGAGAAGTATTTTAAGAGATCACAATTTGCAGATCAAACCTCCAGAATGACAATGGGAAATGTTTAAGGACATCGTGAAAAAGAAAAAGAAAGAAATTTGCTGTCGGGTTAGTATTTACTTTAATCTGCTCATGAACTAATGTAATTCAGTACTTTCTTACTGACACTAGATGCAACATTCATGTGGCAAGGCGTCATGCAAAGTAACTGGCAGGAACTCTGCACTAAAGAATTCTGACAACGTACACTAAAAGATTGTATTCGGTTTTCATTTCGTAAAAATATGAGATTTTAGGGGGAAGCTTTTCTCTAGATAATCAAGGTAAGGTCGAAATATTTCAGAATAACGGATAAACGATTGGTGAGAATCCACTTCTACCCC
Organism: Odontomyia ornata; assembly: GCA_963969285.1. Classification (NCBI taxonomy): domain Eukaryota; kingdom Metazoa; phylum Arthropoda; class Insecta; order Diptera; family Stratiomyidae; genus Odontomyia; species Odontomyia ornata. The sequence continues at coordinate 121,065,116 of OZ017741.1, forward strand.
ATATGCCATTTTTCTTCTCCAAGTACATAACAGCCACAAATACTCCACATTTTGTAGTGAGCCTAAATTAGAAAAATTAATTTAAGGTCATATGATTTTTAATCTTACTTTAAATTCATAGCAATGCAAATAACACGCTTCTGAATTCTTCTAAAATATTGTAGTGTTGCTTCGATCGATCCATTGAAGAAGTACTACAGGAACAGCGATATGGCACACGTACAGTGTACATGAGTGAGAGGAGAAATAGTTGAAAAGAGATACCCTCTATGAGGAAGAAAGAGATGAAAGAGATTTAATTGTCATTCACTGACGGTTCCACTGAGAGCTGTCATAACAAATTTACAAACCGATACGAAGCGGTAAAATCAGCGGCGTTCTGTTGCTAATTTTTCGTTGAACTATTTCATCCCGGTTACGGAAAACATTCGAAAGTGATATCGCGTGTGATACGGATGTACTTTTGATTTATCGTGTGCGGTTTTAAATCGAATTAAAAGTGAAAAATGAAGTGCTTGGTGAAAAACTGTAGAAACAATTCATCCCATTTTAAAGGGAAATCATTTTTCAGGTGTTTATTTTGGTTTTATAATTAAATTAACATATATTAATTGGTTTGCTATGAAATTTATGCAATGTTAAACCTAGCGGGATTAATCGTTTTAAGTTGAATTAAAGTTAGCTAATTTTTGTTTATGTTTCATAGCAAATGCCATGGGAATTGTCAAGTGTGATAAGCTCAGGGGATTTAGTTCAGTGGTGTCACTATAAAGCATTTATAATGATGGGGGCTGGGAAATTTTTTGAAACATTTTTAGAATAAGATTTATTGTTTGTGCGATACTAATTAAAATATATTTTTTAAGGTTCCCCAATGACGTGGAAATGCGTAGGCAGTGGTTTTTGGCTATAGAACGTCCTGAAGCTGACACACGCAAGCAATTGGTTGTGTATTCCGACCACTTTGTGCTTGAAGATGTTCTTGATATTGGAGAAGCTTGGCCAAGAATGCAATCCCGAAAATAAATGTTGTAAGTCGTACGAAAATACTAATACTGTTTTTAAAAGTTTTTCTTTGTATTTCAGCCAAACCTAATATTTGATCAAAATGAAGCTGGCATGAGTGGACAATTATGTGGTGAAGTTTTGATGAGTACGAACAGTCAATGGTTTCTTTTACTGCTTTTTTATATGGACAAATAAATGCATAATATTTTGAAATATCATTATTCAAACGATGAAGAGCGACAATTTGATACATAAATTACATTTCCACAAGATTGTAGGAATGTGATTTACGTTATAATGTAGTCAATTATTTTGTTTATTTTATTCATATACGCTATAATTTTAAAATATATTATCAAATATTAAGTGGTACCTTCGAAAAAAAACTTGGCAATGTAATTAGTTTTTTGAAAAATAATTCTTTATATAATTATATTCATTAGATTAATGATTAATACGTATATTTATTATATATATTTAATTTAATATAGGGAAAAATGTGTCAATTATACGAGTAATACTTGTGAAGTAGCTTCCACCACAGAGCCTGATAAAATAATGCATCATATGGAAAACATGAATGAGGTTAAGGTGTTTATAGTTAAATAATTTATAAATTTAAATAAAGTATGCTATTTCAGAGTACAATGGAATCATGCTGTGAACCAAACAGTGTCCAATGCAATATTTATCAGCAAAGTTGGCCTCATGTAAGTCATAAACACTTTTAAAATGTACAATGTTAAGGTATGTAAAATAAATTTTTTTCACTTTTTGCCTTGGATAAATATTTATTTAGTATAGAACGCGTTTTCGACTACTATACAATGTTCATATTATGCCTGAATGTTAAAAGAGGAAAAAAATTATTTTACTTACCTTAATTAAAACACATTGGAAAAGTGACTTTTATTTGATTGAAGTTATAATGTATCATAAGTGTGAATTAGTACCTTTGGTTAGAATTTGGCAATGTAATAAGTAGTTAAAAATATTACTACTTATACAGTTAAATTTTTTTGAGAAATTCTTATTATGGCTATATTTCATATACCATTTCATCTAATTCAATAACGAAAAAATATATATATATATATATATATTGTTTTAGGGAAACGATAAGAATTGTGAAGCAGTTGTCACGACTGATACTTATGGAATACTGCATCATATGGGGAACAAAGATGAGGTAAAGGTGATTAGAGTAAAATAATTCATAAATTTTAATAAAGTATCCTATTCCAGACTTTAATGGAATCGTCAACTTCATCAAACGTAATTACATCAACTTCTACCGCTCACGTAAGCACCAATATTTATTCTATTTTAAAATATCTTAAGCAATTAAGTTTAAATTAAAGAAATTAAAAGATTTTAAATCAACTATATAATTTTGTTGTACATTTTGTGTATATTTTGGGGATTACGTGACTTATTGTTCAGTAAAACTGATTTTACCGAGAAATAGGTTACTTAACGCTCGTAATAAGTAAATTCAGAAAAATACAACAGAAGTATAAAGTAAAGTAACATAAAAGCTTGTAATTTCTCTAGTGAAAGTTAGATGAATAATTTTGAAATCATAGATTAGCAATGAAATTCCAATTCGTAAATCTTAATCAACAATATGAAATTGTAAATGCCAAATTGGAATGATTCAGTTTCATTTTGGAATTGGTTGTATAGTTTAAAGTTGGAAACGTATACAAACTATATGAATTTTCAGTTACAGTCAAGAGGTAGTCATAGCGGTCATTTATACTGCCACAATTCTTGGGGTACATTTTTGCTTGTGAACATAGAATTCATTTTCATTGATATTGGGTAATGGTTGGGTTTCCATAATATATTAACAAATATTAGCTCCTATGAATGCAATATGATCTAACCCATTTTCGTTCTAGAATGAAAGTGCAATATTAAGGCGCAGCCTCCAGTAAAACTGCAAATTTTTTTAAACCATCTCGAAAACCTTTCAAATGTTTGAAAAATTTTTTTAAGTAAAAATTAGAATGAACTTTTGGCTATTGAATCAGTTCATTATATTTTGCAAAAATTTTGTTGCAAAAATTACAAAATTCAAACAAAATAGCATGTTTTCCTTAAAAAATGTGGTAACTCTCTCTCTCTCTGTTTATTAGATCTAAATTATTTGTATTGAATTAACTCATCAAAAATTAAAAAAAAATTTTTGCAAAAAAATTTCATAGTACAAGATGTGTAATTTGCACACACTGAACAAATATCATGCATGCACATTAATTTGTATCAAATTTCCCCATATTGCTCTAGGAAGTTTTTTGCAAAAAACATTTTTAAATTTTTGATGAGTTAATTTAATGTAAATAATTTAGATCTAACAAACATAGCTTAAATCAACACGGTACGTTAAGTAGTTTCCGCGATTTAATACATTTTTCAAAGAAAACATGCTATTTTGTTTTAATTTAGTAATTTTCTCAACAAACTTTTTGAAATATGTAATGAACTGATTCAATAGCCAAACGTTAATTCTAATTTTTACTTAAAAAATTTTTGCAAATATTCGTAAGGTTTCTGAGATGGACGGCTGTAAAGTTTACCCAAATTGGCAGTTTTACTCGGGCCTGCGCCTTAAACTAAGCGTACGGGAATTAATTTAATTATCATTATAGTCACTCATACTAAACTCCTTCATCCACGTACTTTTGATCTAAAATATAATATAATGATTTCACTCTTTTGTGTTGATTGATTTCTTTCCTTTCTGGTATCATCATTTTTTATATTATTTAGCTCCTTTCCAGAACAATGTTCATATTATGCCTGAACCACCATTTTTGAAAAGTAATGTGAAAATTTCTGTTGTAAGTTTTTCCTCTATTCTCATATATTGCTTTGGTTTCATTTTCGCAAACACAAAATTGTATGCTTTGTTTTTCGATCCTTGTATGTGCCATTATATCCACTTCATACGAACCAAACCTAGCAGTCGTGCCGTTGCAAAGGATAGGTTTCAGTATAACTGAATAAAATATTTAATGGAAATCTTCAACTCTGTTTAGTATCAAATAGAAAAAATCAGAGCCTGAGAGAATGCCTTGAGACTTCAAGTCACGATGAAAGCGAAATCTCAGAACAGGTGATTATTAAGAAGGCTAAATTACGAAAACTATGCAAGTGTATCCAGAGTAGGGATAAATCAATAAAGAGATTGACACAAAAAGGATCCCGACAACGCAAACGAATCGCGCAAATTGAGACTGTACTGCAGGAACTCAAAACTAAAAATTTCATTGATAATGAAATAGAAAGCGTGCTAATTGATATTGCCGGACCAACAAAAGACTTTCTCTATCGTTATATACGCAAATCAAAACATTGAGTGATGGAGAAAGAGTATAACGAAAATATTCGATTATTTGCTCTTAATCTCAACTTCCTGTCACCCAAAGGATATGAGTATGTACGAGAAATATTTGACAACTGTCTTCCACATCCCAGAACTATTTCCCAAGGGCATCGGGGTTTGAATTGCTCTCCTGGCTTTAAAAATGAAGCACTTCATGCCATTAAAACTGCCTGTGATGAAGAAAATAAAGAGAGCGAAAAATTAGGGATAAATATTGTATTTGATGAAGTTCAGATTCGAAAGCATGTAGATTGGGATGGAGAGAAATCGTATGGCTATGTAGATATGGGAGATGGTGGCAGAAGTGGGTTTTTGGCAACGCAGATTCTAGTGCTAATGGCTGTTGCTTTGAACAGGTCATGGAAAATACCAATAGGATTTTTTCCCATATCAACTCTTAGTGGAGACCAAAAGGTGAATATTATTCGTTTAGACGAATTGACCACCTGTGGCGCTGATATAATTGGCATAACATTTGGTGGAGCTTATAATAACATTAGTGCAATGAAATCCCTAGGCTGTGATTTGCGAAATATCGCAGATCCTTCTCAAGTGTCGCACAAACTTCCAAACGAACGATATATAGTGCATCCTGATCCATGCCATATGGTAAAGCTGGCAAGGAATACCCTTGGTGACATTAAAACTTTTTTGAACGCGCATGGAGAATATATTCAATGGATATATCTCGAAAGACTTGTGATCCTACAAGAAAAAGAGCAATTGCATTTTCGCAATAAGCTATGACAGGCCCATATTTATTTTGCTAAGAAAGAAATGAATGTTAAACTGGCCACTGAAATATTTAGTAAGTCCGTTGCTGATGCTCTTGATTTTTGTGCAGATGTTCTCAATTTAGCAAAGTTCGAAGGAAGTAAGCCTCTAACCGAATTTAAACGGGTTATAAACAATTCTTTCGATATATTGAATAGTCGCAACTCATCTGCTCTTGACCCGTTCAAACGAGCGCTTTGCGAAAGGAATGCAAACGAAGTTTTACCTTATGCAGAACATTGCATCACCTACTTGTCGAAGCTGAGAAGCTGATCTGGGCAACTACTTGTAAATAGCGTAAGGAAAACCGGTTTTATTGGTCTTATTGCTGCACTGAAAAACGTAGCATTTGTACATAATAAATATATAACATCAAAGCAGCTACGATTCATACCAATGTACAAATTGAATCAAGACCATCTAAAACTGTTCTTCGCTTCAATACGAATGCATCTTGGCCATGAAAACAAACCATCGGTAAGACAGTTTATCGCTGCTCATAAAAAGTTATTGGTCCGATGCCCAATAAGTGAAGGAGGAATAGGGAACTGTATCCCTTTAGACAAAATCACCATATTGAACCTTCAAAAACAGCCTTCTTGTGAAACAACTTCATTGCAAATAAATACAACCACAGAAAGGGCACTCATGATAGATCAAGACAACGTGGTAGAAGATACTGATATTTTGGAACAGCAGTTCTTGAAAGAACATAACTATGTCATGTACCCTACAAAGTTATCTGAATATGTGCATTACGTTGTATATTATATATCTGGGTTTGATGTTTTTAAATTAAATAAATCGTTGATTTGTACCGAATGCCTGACCGCTTTAGAAGGAACCCACACTACGAAATCACTTATTTACTATAAATCTAAGGGCTTCTTGAAGATTCCTTCTCCCAGCGTAGTAAGGATTTGTGAAAAAGTAGAAAGTCTATTACGTTTGAAATTACAATTTCATCAAAATGAGAACATATTTATTAAGTCTTGTTATTGCGGTACAAGAACATTTTATCAACAAAAATATATTTGAAGACCAAGACGACCACATGAAGACCAGCGATCATTACAGCCTGTTAATAAATGTTTAACTAAAAAATATCTCAGCACAAGATATTTCTTTCTAGCCAAAAAACAATCTGATAAAATTTCACTGCGACAATTTTACAGTAAAATGATTATTTTTAACGAGTGCAAGTAAACTCTAATCCCATAGTTATATCCTTTTAACTTTCATCATTGAGATATAAGTACTAACATTCAAGAAAAAGAAAGCTGTAAGGGGATCAAGGAAGTCTTCATAAGAATTCATAAATTTCATCAGTCTATAACAAAACACGTGTATTTGTATATGTTATACTCATATTAATGCTGCACCTACCTCCACGTGGTGATCCCTGGAAACATAGATTATATTAATTTGAATTTTCTATGGCTGAAGGTGCAAAAAAGAACTAAATTCGGTATCATTTTTAAGACACGATTCACTAGAAGTCTTTTGATGTGAGAAGTTATGCTAATTCGAAAACTTTCCTTCAACTGAAATAATTGTTTGTTTGTCTCAAACTATTGCAGATGAGAAAGACTTCGAGTCCCTGTTGTTATCAATTTTAAAATTATACCATTCAGTATACTATTAACGGATGTTCAACTTTCTAAGCTTCCTGTGGTACAGAATCACTAATAACCACCAAGAATCAGAAACTGCATGTCTGCTTTTCAGTAAGCGTGAGATACATACATTAGTTATTGAGCACATAGGAACAAGGCTTAATCTTATGCTGTTATATAAATCTTCGATATATATATATATATATATATATATATATATATATATATATATATATATATATATATATATCTATATATATACATATATATATATATATATATATATATATATATATATATATATATATATATATATATATAGATATATATATATATATATATATATATATATATATATATATATATATATATATATGTATATATATATATATATTTATATATATATATATATATATATATATATATATATATATATATGTATATTTATATACATATATATATAATATTTAAGTGGCTATACTATATCTTGTTTTAATTACTTCATTCAAATTTTTTAACATTTACAACAAATTCATCCCTTGATACTGAAACTCCCGCCAAATTTAAAAATTCATTAAATTTGCGCCTTCTAATAACAATTTGTTCAACACTTCACTGAGCGCACTAATACTAAAATGGTGTTTCACTAACACCAATCGGCTTTCACCTCACAAGAAGGGGAATATCAGTGGTCCTGTAGTACTTCTTCATTGGATCGATCCCACTCTTTGAGGAACAAGATAAAACCGGAGTGGACATCCATGTGTACACGTTGTCACAAATACCCTTGTGACCGCCTGCCTAACTACGTGTCTTTTTGCACCTACCCCTGCGACCGTGATTCTAAAGCTAGTTAAGGGGAACCCAATGGGTTGTCACAAGAAAGTGAACAAACGCTTATGCACTCGTAAATATGGTTTTATTGTAAATAACACTTCACAGAACAAGAAAATAGCATTGAATACAAATAAAGCATTATGGCCACTTAGGATAGAAAACACTGTCGTATCGATAACCCATCGTTGTCTAGCAATAACGCACATTACACTTTTAATTGAGTTCCTCGCTCCGATTTACAATATCACTCCGTAAAATGTTGTTATCCCTAAACCAGGTGTAATATTACTTTCACTACAGTCAATATGTACCTCCGGACACGTTCTCGAACCGAAAAAACGACTAATTTCCGAATCGTATCTCACGCGCCAGGTAAATTTCGCGTCCATATTTAGTCGTCAAATTGACAATCGGGCTCTCGAGAGGAGAAATTATGGAAATTATTAGAAATGAAATGACAATCATGCTCAGAAGGTGGTCGTATCATTTTCTATGGAGCTTATATGAGCATAGCCTCTCCATTTGTTCCGTTCCTCAAAGATCCCACTTTACCATTTATTTCAGAGCAATAAGAAATGGAGGGGCTACAGCTTTGAGGAACAAGATACAACCGGAGTGGACATCCATGTGTACACGTTGTCGCAACTACCCCTGCGACCGCCTGCCTAACTACGTGTCTTTTTCACCTGCCCCTGCGACCGTGATTCTAAAGCTAGTTAAGGGGAACCCAATGGGTTGTCACAAGAAAGTAAACAAACGCTTATGCACTCGTAAATATGGTTTTGTTGCAAATAACACTTCACAGAACAAGAAAATAGCATTGAATACAAATAAAGCATTATGGCCACTTAGGATAGACAACACTGTCGTATCGATAACCCATCGTTTTCTATCAATAACGCACATTACACTTTTAATTGAGTTCCTCGCTCCGATTTACAATGTCACTCCTTAAAATGTTGTTATCCCTAAACCAGGTGTAATATTACTTTCACTACAGTCAATATGTACCTCCGAACACGTTCTCGAACCGAAAAAACGACTAAATTCCGAATCGTATCTCACGCGCCAGGTAAATTTCGCGTCCATGTTTAGTCGTCAAATTGACAATCTGGCTCTCGAGAGGAGAAATTGTAGAAATTATTGGAAATGAAATGACAATCATGCTCAGAAGGTGGTCGCATCATTTTCTATGGAGCTTATATGAGCATAGCCTCTCCATTTGTTCCGTTCCTCAAAGGGCTACAGGCAAGATCACTTCCTAAACACACCCCCTCCGACGGAGAGAGCGCAGTTCCTACCAAAGCCTATAAGATGGCTATCAGCAAATGTAAACAATATTTTACAGAAAGTACAAGGACGTTATGGAAAGGCTTAAATGTTGTAGGCACACACAATTCAGGTACGTTTAGTTTGCAAGAAAATCACTTAATTCGGTTCGCGAGCTTGCAAATTCGCAAGGAAATAGCGTCTAACTAGGCTGTCAACTTTGACGTTACGACACGCGAGAGAATACGAGACAGCAATATCGTACCAGTTTGACAGTCCGACACGAAAAGTGACTCTGAAATCTACCCATATACTTTGTATGGGACAGTCCCCTCCTCAGAGCAATGAGAAATGGTGGGGCTACATGCAAGATCACTTCCTAAGAACACCCCTTCCGATGGAGAGAGCACAGATCCTAGCAAAGACTATAAGATGGCTGCAGGCAAAAGTAAACAATATTTTACACAAAGTACATGGGCGTTGTGGAAAGGCTTAAATGTTGTAGGCACACACGCACACACAATTCAGGTACGTTTAGTTTGCAAGAAAATCACTTAATTCGGTTCGCGAGCTTGCAAAATCGCAAGGAAATAGCGTACAACTCGGCTGTCAATTTCGACGTTACGACACGAGAGAGAATACGAGAGAGCAATATCGTACCAGTTTGACAGCCCGACACAAAATATTTGCACAAAATTCAAGTATCTCATATGTTTAGACTCGATGTTGAATTGAGGATATTAACACCTTTGCATCTACTTTTTGACATGAAAGTATATTTAATAATTGATTAAAAGACGATTCCAAATTTTTTTTTTTAAATTCAACTACGAAAAGGACGGAGTTTCGTTCAAATTCCGAATTTTATTCAGGATTTGCCGTTTTCGTTGCTAAGTTTCTAATTTTAGTGCAATTACGAAACAATTTCTTCAGTTTCGGCGAATAAGATAATTGTCCTGAATAGTGTGTCATTTATTTACCCGAACATTACACTCAGTACGCTCAATTTCAGGACTGATTTAGTAGGCTCTAAATCAAATTTGAAGAACGCATGAATTTCTCACAATAAATTTTAGTCCTCTCTATTTTAGAATATGCTTTTTCCGAAGTCCATCGTAGATGAAATTGTTTTCGTGGCTTTTGGCTTTTTCCGTAATGCCATTATTAATTCTACAATTATAGATTAATGTCGATTCAAGCCCTTCAGCTGCAGCAATGTGCATGGGAGGCCCAGAGAGGGTAATGGGTATGCAACATCAATTATAGCATTTTTTGTTCAGGCTTCAAATCGAACCAATCAGAGAGAGATGATTCATACAGCTTGCAGTATCGATGTGATGTCAGATTCAGGGGATGTATGCAATGGCTACATGAAAATTTTGCGCATGTTTTGTAGCAATATTTGATTTCAGGACTTATATACTGTAAATACGGTTCTTGCAGCCATTGATGACTAGTCAAATTGTATGGCTTTAAGGCCAGATTCTGGAAATGTAGGTGTATTTTGTAAATTATTTTGACAATTATGAACATTGTGGTTTTTAAGATTTGTTCAAGGTGGGCTTAGCGACTGAGGAAATAGAAGCAATGACTGAATCCAATATGGAAAATGTTAGATTTCAGTTTGAATTTTAGATTTAATTATATTTGAGAATTTTTACAGTACAACACCAATGAAAACTTGACAACGGGTCCATTGCTTGTGGACGGTTTTGGAGACCGTAAATTTCTACTACCTTTCATGCCTTACTGATTTTGGCATTTTACTGTTTTAGGGTCTGGTTTATTGAATGCTGCCCCCAATACGATGATGGCCGTAAAGCCGAATTTAGCGAATGTAAATCTTCCCCGAATTATAATTGAATACCAATTTAATCATGTTCGTTCTAGATTTTCATTAAAACTAAAACTGCGTAATCATAATTTTCGGCACGATAAGCTATTTTTTTTAACTTCATTTCCAAGTGCTGTCATAGTTTTATGTTAGTATTAACATTTATGTGTAGTCTTAGGTAACTGTTTAGAGGTCAATAGATTTGTTCTCAAATCGTGCTGAGAACATATCTATTTTCTTCCAAATCTGCCTTCAAATATTATTAATTAGAACATTTTAAACAAAAATAAAGAAGTAAGAAGTACGATTTTATCCTTCATTCTTTTAATGATGCCATATGCAATACAGTATGAGTAATTGAATCGAAATGATCAAAAATTAATTTTATCTGATATAGTTATTAGGATTCTCTTTGTTTAGACAAACATGACAAAACAGCCAAGATTTAAATTAATATATGAGAAAAATCGGTATACTTGCGGAATGTTCTTCTTTTGGGGTAAAGCAATTCATGGTGGAACATAGCTTTGCTAATTATCCAATAAAATTAACTGAATATGTTTCCTATGACGTAGATTACATTGCTGGTTTTGTCGTCTTCAAAATAGAAAAAACCTTAAAATTCACGGAGTATTTAGTTCCCATTTAAGGCGAATTTTTGAAAAGATAGCTTATAGCCTACAAAAGATAAGGCTAGATGAAATCCCATTCGGAAAGTTTAAAACAAATTTGCAGAGAGATAGAAAGCATCCTTCAACGAAATATCAAACTAATGACAAATGATGAAAATATATTGACAAGAAAGTAATATCTCAAAATTATAATAGAAGTCCAAAAGTATTTTTTAGAAAAGGAATTATTCAGTGACTACAAACAACATATGATCGGAAGTGGTAACTGTTGCTCCCTTTTAAGTTTTGATAATCAAGAAGCTCCTCAACACCAGGTATAACTTTATATCTTAAAAAAATCTGAAAGATGTTCTTTTCACCAAAAACTGATAAAACAATTCACCGCTCATTATGTAAGGAAAAACTATTTATTGGAAAATATATTGCCATGAAAATTATTACATGAAAAAATATCGCTATAAATCAAACTGTCGTCCAGACATGGAAACAAAATGAGATACACACAACGCTATTTTTTGATCTGATTTATTTGATTCACGTCGTTTGTGTCTAAAGCTCCTAACTCCAATATTCGTCGAAAAATTAAACAGTTGCTCTTCATTATCTTATTAGATTTTTATCAATAAACTGTCCAAGGTTGAGTTAATTGTCAAATTTGCCTTAGATTAAGGTGTCTAAAACATATGTAAAATCATTTTGAGTTAATATTTTTCTCATGGTGCTATTAATTTGAATTTTCCCGCTATTTGACTTCTTTTTCCCCTGCCTCGCTCAGACTATCCTTGGTTAAAGCCCAAAACTGACGATAGATACAAGCCATATGGCAGTAGCGCTTACTACCGCACACATGACCATTAGTAGGCCGACTTTGCTGGCTAACTTGCATGGCGTTATATGAAGAATTGTGGAGGTGCCAACAAAAATTCGAGGTTTTGTACAGTTTAGAGACGGATTTCTACAGTGAAATCCAGATGATCCGCGGAGAACACAATAGCGCTCCTACTGAAGTGAAAATTATTTCAGTTCTTATACCCGTTTAGTTTTTATCGCCTTCCAAAGCGAAATTTATAGGAGTTTGTTTACATCTCAACGCTGAGCTATCAGTCGAAGGTGCAAAACGTGTGCTTCATTTGCTCGTCTTGGAAAGTTTAGGAGCACAATGGGCTATACAAGGTGAATTTATAGCATGCACGGAATGCGTTCGACACTTTTTTTATTCGGAAAATAGTATATATGACGAAATATAAGCATTTGCTAATGCCGCAGTTGGGTGACAGCTACCGGAAGCTTGTCCATAGTACGCCGACTAATACATATGCAAATTGCTACCATATGGCTTGTATTTATCGTCAGTTTTACTAATGCAACAACCAATACAATCGACGAAACCTTACCAATACTTAGCTGATATATGGAAATTGGTTGGGCAATTCCTCTTATCGTTTCGTGTTTGCGTTTTGTCCAGAAAATATTTATTTTTGTAAGCATTTTGAATTGAAGCGTTTTTGAATATTACCGGTCGAGCCCAACGAAAACGTTAAAGAGCGTTCATGAATATTGAATATCGGGTTGTTTTGAAGTCGTGGAAAGAATCAGATAAGTGGGCACGATAAAATTTCATTTAGAAAATTGGAAAATATTGCAGTACGAAGTGTTTTTATCTCAACACAGCGCAACGTGATCTGGGGGCCTCTAGAACTTATTTTCGAAAAATGGCGGTTTAATTTGAAAATATCTGTTCATTAACCGGACCATGAAGAAACCCGACATCAAAATGCCCGAAAATGAACGAAGTTAATTTTATGGGAGTGGTACTAAATCCCTATGTAATGTCATTAATGTGGCACCGCTTTCATAAAACCAATTTCATCCTTTTTACTTTGGAGTCGGTATTTTTTACTTTTAGGTGAATTTCTTAAGAGAAATTTACTTATTACGTAGGGTACTTTATATATATATATATATATATATATATATATATATATATATATATATATATATATATATATATATATATATATATATATATATATATATATTGATATATATATATATATATATATAAATATATATATATATATATATATATATATATATATATATATATATATATATATATATCTATATATATATATATATGTATGTATATATATATATATACATATATATATATATATATATATATATATATATATATATATATATATATATATATATATCTATATATATATATATATATGTATATATATATATATATTTATAAATATATATATATTTATATATATATATATATATGTATATAAAGATATATATATATATATATATATATATATATATATATATATATATATATATATATATATATCTATATATATACATATATATCTATATATATATATAAACAATATTTGTATATATATATATATATATATATATATATATATATATATATATAAATATTGTTTATATATATATATATATATATGGATATATATATATATATATATATATATATATATATATATATATTTATATATATATATATATATATATATATATATATATATATATATTTATATATATATATATATATATATATATATATATATATATATATATATATTTTTATAGATATATATATATATATATTTGTTCTGTTGAGAAGTAGGATGAAATACAAGAAGATCAAAATTAGAGGAAAACCTAACCCAGCGTTTTCACGCCGATGTAATGGCTTCGCCCCAAAAGGCTGAGCCGTAATTTAAAATAAAAGGTCAAAGTTTGTTCGTAGCAATACTTACGGTGCTCTTACTAGTGCACTCGCAAGCTGTATATTTTTGACTGAGACGTTATTACATTTTCCTAAACTATTTATACAAATTTTCACATTACAAAAATGGTCACACACGATGTGACCCTTTTTCCATGTTCTCATTCTAAAAGTATTCTAAAAGCAATAACTGTCACATATCTCTATTCAATACCCAAAACAAAACATTCAACCACAATATTCATTCCTCAGTACCTCATGACATTAGTCACTATTGCATTGTTTTCATTCGACATCGAAAACAATGCAATCACATATGATGCATTCGCATTTGCTTTGGTTTAGCCGCTATGCCACTTGAGAAGACTCGTGCCATAGGGTAAACAGATACATGTAGTGACATAATATTCATGTAGGTCGTGTATCCTCATTCATTGAGTCACACCACGTGTAGTCCGTAAATGAGTATACGTGAAATACGATACTCTCCAGAATGGATGAAGCGCGACATTGGTAACTATCCATGCACATGTTTTGTGTGGATAATTGTGTCAGCTTAAGAATGCTTATGGAATGTTTTATGGAATGCTATGAATGTTCTACGGGTTTGTATTTGCATATGATGAGAATGCGTATTTGCATATTCAAAGTGAAATGCAATTTACGTAATGTATGTATGTACTACACCCTCACCGTTTTAGTGTCGAGAGTTTGTACTACAAAATCGAGACATGGAAAAAAAAGTTCACTTGTGTTGACATGACAATATATAGTTAACTTATTTCTAATGTTTATGTACAATTCCATTTTTTTAATTGGTTGTTATGGTATTCTTTGTATTTTCCATTAACATCTATTATGGAGTTTACTCCATTACATTTAATTACAGTGTAAGGACCTTGATAAGGTTTTTGATTTTTCTTTCTATTGTTTACTTTTATTAACACTTTATCACCGATACACAAGTGTAATGGATTTATTTCAATATCTTGTACTTTACTTAACCTATTTGTTTTTACTTTATTAATTATGTTTCTAGTTTTATCAATTGTTCTTTTTAATCTTAATTTAAGTTCATTAGCATAATTATCTACATTATATATTTTATCTTTATTTACATTAACTTCATCATTTGGCAAGTATGGTAATTTTCCAAATACCAATTCATAAGGTGAATATTGTGTATCTACATTAGGTGAGGTGTTGTAAGCAAAGGTATAATAAGGTAACCACGTATCCCATTTGAGATCTTCAGCAAAGGCTAACATAAACTCGTTCAGTACCCTATGATTTCTTTCAACTATACCAAGAGTTTCATGATGGTAAGGGGAGGAAAAAATTTGTTCAATTTTTAACAACTTACAAACTTCTTGCATTAATTCATTAGTGAATTTTGTACCTCTATCCGATTTCAATACTTTAAATTGTCCATATTTCAATATGAAACTATTCACCAAGGTTTGTGCTACCGTTTTAGCATCTTTAGATTCAATTGGTGACGCAACGACAAATTTCGAAAGTTCGCACTGCATCGTTAATATATAACGATAGTGGTTCGAATGTCTTAAAGGTCCCACCGTATCTATTTGTATTACCTCAAAAGTCGTTGAAGGAGTGTTGGTATGTACTGGTCTTTCTTTGGTATGCCTAACTTGTTTACCTTTAGCACAAATCTCACAATTACTTATAAATTGTTTTACCATACTGCTCATGTTTTTCCAGCAATATCTTTGTTTGAGCTTCAGAACAGTTTTTCTAACACCTAAATGTCCTCCATGTGGTGAGTTATGATACTCAATAATAAGTTTATTCTGAGTCATTTTGTCTTTTATTCTTTTTGGCGGGGTGTACAGCAATATTTGTAGTTTTGGGCGCTTGTTGTATCTTTTCTTCAGTTGCAACCTGTTAAACATTTCTTTGAAATCTGCTATGTGTATACACTTAAATATTCCATCATTATTGGCTAATGCTAGCTCATTTATATTCCAATAATGGGTAGCATCAAGTAGCTTTTCCATGATGAATTCGAAAATTTCATCAGGACTATCACTACGACACTGGTAATGTAAGGTCATTAGTTTGTCTTTATCAGGAACGGATTCACTGAAAGCTCTATCACTAGGACTCTTACGTGTCAATATTGTTGGCTTTTCTCCATCAGGAACGGATTCTCTGGGAGACTTATCGCTATAACAATTTACTAACACTTCCTTTTTCGTACGTACGATTTCAATAAAAAGATTTCTTTTGTTTTTACTCATGAGTTTTTCATTTATATTCCGCGGTATATCAAATTTTAAAGTCCTAACAGATCTGATATCAGCCAAAGATGTGCAATCCCAAATATGAAGTTGATCAGGCTTCTTTGGAAGATTGGTATCATGGATGTCATCAGTCTTGTTAATATTGACGTCATTATTTTTGCTGTGTTGCGCCATGCCCCTAGTTATTGCCAAAGTTTTCTTAACCTGTTCGTCCCTTTCTCTTGGGATCATCTCCTTTAAAATGTCGGAGGTAAGTTCTATGCGGGATAATGCATCCGCATTAGTATTAATTTTGCCTTTCTTGTATATGATTTCAAAATCATAGTCTGACAGGTCTAGGCGTATCCTTGTCAGCTTTGAAGAAGGATTTTTATGGGTGAACAAGGATACCAATGGTCTGTGGTCAGTCACCACGATGAATTTTCTTCCATAAAGGTATGGTCTGAAAAAATTTATTCCCCAATGGATCGCTAATAATTCTTTTTCGATTATTGGTTTATTCAACTCATGCTTGTTTAACGATTTACTCGCATAGGAAATCGGTAAATCAGTGCCTATGTCCCCTTGGGATAAAACTGCTCCTAACGCGTAACTCGATGCGTCAGTTGTTAGTATAAAAGGTTTGTCGAAATTTGGATACTGTAAAATTGGTGGTTTCATCAATTTGTTCTTAAGAGTATCAAAAGCTTCTTGGCATGAGGAGTCCCATAAAAATGGTGCATTTTTCTTTAATAATGCATTTAAACTCTTTGCGATATCTGCGAAGTTTGGGATGAAACGCCGATAATAGTTACAAAATGCAACGAATCTGCGCACTTCATCTGCATTCTTCGGAATAGGATAGTCTTTGACAGTTTTGTACTTTGCTGGGTCAGTCTTAATACCATCTTTAGTTATTAAGTGGCCTAAGTATACAACCTCAGGCTTGAGAAATTGACATTTCTTGGGATTTTATTTCAGGTTGTATTGTCTTAGCCTTTCGAAGACCTTTCTCATGTTTTGATTGTGGTGTTTAATACTACAACCAAAAATGATTATGTCGTCGACATAAAGGAAAGCTTCAAAATCTAGACCGCACAAAGCAATCGTTAACATTCTCTGGAAACTATTAGAGGATACTTTCAATCCAAAAGGTAGCCTGGTAAATTGATAATGGCCACGGTTGTCAGAAAATGCTGTTAATGGCCTAGATTCCTTATCTAATTCAATCTGATGAAATGAACTAGTCATATCAAGAGTTGAAAAATACTTCGCCCTGCCCAATTTATCTATGACATCTTCTAATCTTGTTAGAGGGAACTCGTCATTGACAATTTTGGTGTTTAGTTTTCGAAAATCGACCACTAAACGCCACTTCTTGTCCTTACCATCGCTTTTCTTAGGTACGATAAGCAAGGGTGAATTGTACGGGCTATAGGACGGTTCAATGATTTTATCATTCAGCAATTTCTGAACCTGGCTTTGAATTTCCTCGTTCTGAGAATGCGGTAGTCTATAGTTCTTAATATAGACGGGTGTACTGTCAGTGACTTCCAAATGTTGCCTATAAAAGTTGTTGGATGTTAGTTTCTCGTCATCTAAATGAAAGATATCTTGATATTCTTGTAGAATATCTAGAAGACTGTCTTTAGCTAGTTGATCACTTGATGAAATGTTAATTTTTTCAAGGATTTTCTTGAATCTCAAATCCGTACTCTGATGATTCCGTTTGAAATGTTTAATTTCATACTTGTCCAACGGCGAAATCTCAAGAAGATTCTGCACGTTGTTAATTGTAACGCTTGCATCAGAAGCATTCAGAATTCGGATATGTTTTATACCTTTTGCCGGTATAATTGAGTTACTCACAAATACGTTTTTCTGTATTTGCTTGCTTAAGACAACATGGTCTTTATCAACTTTTAAGTCAATCGGTACCACTGCTTCTGACCTAGCTGGTATCTTAATGTGTTTGACATCGCTATTACTGTATTCCATAGGGATAATGGCTTCGGTTTGGTCCATGTAGAATGCTACTGTGTAGGTTTCATAATCGATTTTACATAAAAATCGTTCTAACATGTCCCTTCCAATAATACCATCGGTATAAATTGGGAATTTGTCATCCACCATAAAAAATTTGTGGACGACATCACAAGTTCCTATTTTCAATCTAAGTTTGATTGAACCTTGTGACGAGATAACCTCTTTGGTTATACCGGTTAGGCTTCATTTATCCCTAATGGAAAAAGTTCCATCTTCTTCGATTTTGCCTCTTTTACAAAGAGAGACATCAGCTCCAGTATCTACTAAAAATTTTAAATTGTGTCCTGCGT
>OZ017741.1:121088825-121231325 GCA_963969285.1 Odontomyia ornata
CTGTTCAGACGAAACCATAGCTCCTATTTGTATGAAATTCGGTACTGAGATTTATTGAGGTGTGCGATGAATTTCGCAACAAAAAATCCAAAGTCGAACAGTTTGAAATGAAATGGCGGCCGCTTAAATGTCAAAAAACGTGCAAAAATTGGATGTTGTAGTTGTGACCGATGTTAATGAAATTCAGTGTTTTCGTAAAGACTATGTGTCTAAAGAACTGTATAAAAAACTAGGGATCAGGTCCCCAAAAGCAAAATGGCGACTAGTTGAAGCTTGAAATTTCAAAGGCATCTTAAGGACCCAATATTGAAACGATGTTAATTTTCACGATAAATAAGAATTAGATCTAAATTGTTTGCTATTTTGGTGTGCATAGATGTTCAAGTTTCAATATGGTGGTGAGTCAAATACGCGATTTCTTCAGATATTTGCACTGATGGTCACTGGCTGAGTAGTCCTCTAATACTTTTCAGTTGTGTATTCTCCGTACTAAGGACTCCGAGGCGAATGTCACGTCCGGTATGGTCCCCTCACAGCCAATACGGCGGGAAGTCAGCATATTTCCGGAGTTCAGTACGACGAGGGCCGTACTGGCCGCCATTTCCAGGATTTGTTTTCCCCGCGGATCCGTCCGAGGCACGCCCCATTCGATTGCTTTAGCGTTGAAGTCGCCCCCAACGAGCACTTTGCCCTCTGCGTTCGAGACAGCGCCCTCCAAGCAATAAGCTTGACTTGGAAAGATGATATCGATTCGTTAGGCGTTAGGTACACACTAAAGAAGGTGATCCCTGAGCACCGAACCCACACGAAACTATCCCCCCGTCCACATCTCTCCGCTTGAAAGTCACTGTTCCGAACCCAGATGGCAGCAGTACCAGTTTCATTAGAATACCATAATGCAGGACTTTTATTATGGTGTTGCTCACTCAGCAGCAAGAAGTCGGCTTTCATGTCAAACTGCTCAAGCAGGTTTTGGGCGGTTGAACTGCGGTGTAGGTTTAGCTGCAGGATGCGGGTCATCGAAGCTCTGATTTTGCCTTGGTTAGGGCTTCCTGGATCACTCGGCATTTTCCTGATACCAAGACGTGTCCAAAATCAGGTTTTGGATCAGCATCCTTGCAAAGAATACAGCGTGCCTCCTTCGTACATTCTTTTCTCTTATGTCCCATTTCACCGCATTTGTAACATAGGGAACTCCTATCGGGTCCTTTGCATACTTGTCTGGTGTGACCATAACCAACCTACAGACAACCCATTCTATTTGTACTTTGCCCTTGTTCAGGAATTGTTCGGCGTCCTTTTCGGTCAAGTCAACTATGGCCATGCGTTGTCCCATGTTGTTTTATGGTGTCAGTCTCGCTTTGATCCTTCCCACGCTAGGGAACTCCCTTTTGATGAGCTCTTCTACCTCGGCCAGATCTGTCACGCAGTCAATGTCTCGTATTTCGATCGTTGCCATTGGCTCGAGCAGGGCTATAGTTGCGCTTTTGTCGAGGACTTTCTTTACTGCGTCACAGAATGCTTCTTTATTGCTGGCCGAAGTGGTCATCTTAACAAACAAGAGAATCCCTAGAGTAAGGATGATCAGTATTGGAGACATACAAATCGAATCGAAGCCAGCGGTGAAGTACCTGGGGCTACTGATCGACTCGAAGATAAGTTTCTCTGAGCAAATCAGGGCAACGGTTGAGAAGGCTGCTTCGGGAATATCGGCCCTGAGCTGACTTATGGCCAACGTAGGGGGACCCAGCCCATCAAGAAGACGTCTCTTGATGAGTGCTGTAGGGTCAGTGCTACTGTACGGAGCAGAGGTATGGGGCGACGCTCTCAGCAAGGAGGTATACCGAAAACGATTGGCACAGGTACAGAGAAGAGGAGCACTGAGAATTGCATCTTCGTATCCAACAGTCTCCGACTCGGCGGTGAGAGTGATTGCAGGCGTGATATCTGTCGCCCTCCTTGCTAGAGAGCGCCGTGCTATTTACCTGTGCCGAAACGAGGATGCGAGGGAGATCGTTGTCCGCGAGGAGAGACAACGCTCGCTCAACTATTGGCAGCAGTCTTGGGTGAATTGGACGAAGGGAAGGTGGACTGCGTATCTCATCCTGGATGTGAGACCGTGGTTAAATCGAAGGCATGGTGAGACTGACTTCTATCTGACCCAGCTTTTGAGCGGGCACGGGTGTTTTCAGTCTTACCTGCACAAGATCGGTAAGTCACGGTCTCCCGATTGTCGGTTTTGCCCAGGAGAGGAGGACAATGCCTGTCACACATTTTTTGCGTGCACAAAATGGGTCAGGCTGCGAAGGGAACTCTACAGGGAGACGGGAGAGCTCACCCCGGATAATATAGTTGCGGTGATGCTCGAATTGGTTGACAAATGGAACCAGGTGGCACATTATGCTCGGGCAGTCCTAAAATATAAAAGGGACTCACAGCAGCCGGAGGCACTGGGGCTTGGGGATCGCTCTTCTGGCGTTTCCTCTTCCCCTCTCCCCTCCCGCTAGGAAAGGGACTCCACAGCTTGAAGGCGCCCCACGGCGTAACAAAACGAGACCTGGCCCGAAGTAATGTGCCAAACGGTTCCAGGCAAGGTTCTCAGATTGACAGGGGAGGTGTTTAGTGGGTAGTACAAGGGTATCCTCCATGGGAGTCCCACACTGCCAGACTCGGCGGGCGTAAATGCCTTCACCTCCCTACCAAAAAAAATTGCTGGCCTTTGCTCCGAATTTCACCAGTATGTGGCCGAACCGCGTTGGTCGTACTACTTTAATGCTAGTATTGGTGTCTTCGGGCCTTACGTTTCCCCTGATGTCCCGCAGTACCTCCGCGTAGGATCGGCCATCTTGGGGCTTTACAAGTAATTCCTGCTGCCGGAGTCTTCGTCGGGGCTTCTGACTCTCCTGCTTTGCATCAGGTCCTTTTTGTAACTGGGCGCCCGTACGAACTTTACTTTCTGGCACTATTTGAAGGAGTTTCTTGGCGGCTTTCTTCGCTCCTATTGTAAGCACTGTCTGGAACCCGTGATCTGGTGCTCCACGGCCATCAAGTGCCTCTTCCTTCCTTCTTTTATCCCGATCTCCTTCGATTGGGCTAGACGCCATTCTTTTAATGATGGAGCTATCTGCATGTCGCCTTTAATTTTTGCCCCAAGCGCCTCTTTAGCCTTCTGTTCGTCTTTGGCCCTTAACCAGCTCCTCCGATAGTGCCCTGTGCGATCTAGGAGCTCCTCTAGTTCAACGAGCCCTGCCTTTGCTGCTTTGCTGATTTTTGGGGAGTCGCATGCAGCTTGTATTCTTTTCAGAACATTTCCCGCTTTTCAGAGTAGTCTTTCTTCTTCGTATCGCTGGGCTGCAATTGTACCTTGCAACTATCCTTTGGAGAGGTTATCGCGTTCCGTTTCCGAGTGCAGTACTTCCGCCACATTTTCAACGTTGGCAGCGCATTCACGCGGTGTCTGGTCACTCTTTGCTTTTAGTGCCGTAATCTCCTCGTTGGCTTCTGGATTTTTCGTTGCAATGTCGGGATTTGTGACCCTTGCATCGGTCGCTTCGGTAACGATTGCAGCAGTGACAATCGAATTTTCGGTGTTCCTTGTTATCTCCCACCGCTCGAACACATGTAGTGTCCTGCAGAGTTTCCCGCTTCTCCTTAAAAGGACGCTCGGGCGTTCGCATCATTTCTTTGCTGCGCCCGAACGCCGCAGGAATCTCAGTCTGAACCATACTGTCTGCTATTCTCCGTTTTTCATCTGCCTTAACTGTCATTGTGTTATTATTTTTCGTTTTTGCCATGGTTAGGACCGCTTTCGATGTAGGGTTAACGTCGTGGCTGCAACCGCTGGTTGCGTCGTCGTTGTTATAATTATTTTTTTTTTGGATGTTTTTGGTCTTTTGATTTTGTTTGCTCCACTTTTGTTGGCTACCCCCTCGGAGCCGCTATCTCTGTTCGTGTGTGTAGTCGCCTTTTCGGTCCCATGGTTATCTTTGCAGAGCAGGGAGGCCATGTCAGGGTTGGCACAAGCCCTTATGGGGACAAGTGCTCAGAGCCAGACCAGCGCTAATCGGGAGTCCGTCTCAACCGACCCTACACCACCAACCCAATGGTGCGAACTTCGAACATACTCCGAGGCCTGCCAAGGTTTTACGGTATGATAGTTGAATTTGAGCCGTTCTCACACGAGTTTCACCTCGGCGCTACTGTGCAAAGCAACTAGGTCCAAACCATCACATTCGCCAGCCCAAAGCGTCAATTCCAGTTCGTTGTCCAAAGCGTAGTCCAGATCCAATCAGAGTCGTTACCTGTCATCCCAGAAGAGAACCTCACGGCGCCCCCCATATCCTCGGGTCCGTGGGGGCGGCGCTCCCCAAAGAATGCTAGTCTCCAAGAGTGTTCTTGTCGACCGGCATTCTCCCTACAGGAATTTCCTCGGGTACGTGGGGGCGGAACCCCCCAAAGAATGCTAGCCTCCAAGGGTGCTCTTATCGACCGGCATTCCCGCTGCGGGCTTTATCTATACATTGGATATTCTAAAAAGTATTAAGCCTTTTCTGTCGCTAGATTGTGTTCGTTGTCATTAATCGGGCAATACTAATCAGATTGAGTCAAACTGACATGCGTTTGAAAGGTGACATTCCAGTCTACCATTTTCATATGGACAGTTGCGGTAACGGCACTTTCCTGATATAGGTCCTACGCGTCGCGGACGCAGACTCAGTCGGTTGGAGCACTCTTTTATCGAATGGTTCCCGCTCCAACGATTAATTTCAAATTTTGTATCCCGGAGCACTTTTTAATTCGTAAACTGTTAAGGTGAGGAAGAATCCGATCGAAAACCTTTTTCAATATAATTTTATTAGTTTTATTATCAAACTGACAGATGAGCACTACATTTATTCGTCAATTGACAACCCACACATTTATTCAATTGTGATCAGATGTCGTCATATAACACAATTGAAGAAAATGGTATGGGAACTGTATTTCAACAACCTTTTGGTGGAATTTAAGGCATTAAATTATATTTGAAATGGCAGATCCCCGATGCTGCTGTAATATATGGTGCAGGGACGGGTTCTAGAAGAGCAGCCTTCTTTTCTCTAGAAGGGGACCCTTCTATTCTCTAGAGGAGCACCCTTCTATTCTCTAGAGGAGCAACCTTCTATTCTTTAGGTGTGTATTCTATCGAAGAGCATCCTTCTATTCTCTAGGGAAGCACTCTTGTACTCTTCCGTCTATTCTATAGAAGGGTACCCTTCTATATTACTCTTATTCATTTGAAGAGTATCCTTCTATAGAATAGAAAGGTGCTCCTCTTGAGGAAAGAAGGGTGCCCTTCTATCCTTTAGAAGGGTACCCTTCTATTCTTGACAAGGGCACCTCTGTTTTGTTTTTAAGAAGTAATTTTCTTCAATTGTGTTACATGAGAACATCTGATCACAATTAAATAAATGTATAGGTTGCCAATTGACGAATAAATGTAGTGCTCATCTGTCAGTTCGATACTAAAATTAATAAAATTATATTGAAAAAAGGTTTTGGAGCGGATTTTTCCTCACACTGGTTTTAGAATTAAAAAGTGCTCCAGAGCACAAAATTTGAACGCAATCGGTGCAGCGGCAACCATTCGAGTGCTCCAACCCATCAGACTACCATTTGTTTCGGTCTCTGCAATACTTCCTTAATGAAAAGAAGTTCACTTCAAAAAGGGACTGTGCAAATCACTTGGCCAACTTTTTCGCCGATAAACCATAGAAGCTCTACCCAAAAAATGACAAAAGTTCATAGATAATAATGGAGAATATGTACTTAAATAAAACCCACTTTAAACAAAAGAAATATTCAATCGAAAAATGACAAATTTCTTTTTTTAGAACATCCAATATATGTTATTCATATATAACAAATAAATCTGATTTCAGACTAATTTCTCCTTGGTGTTCCTCACGTCAATTTTAAATCTAAATAATTTTGCCCCAACACAAAATAGCTTTATTCCTTACGGCACTAAAAGCACCAACATTAAGAATGTTTTACTAACACTAAACAAATTATACTACGCGTGAAGGGGAACACTGGGCTTCCTGTAGTACCTGTTCATAATTATGAACTAATATAATTCCGTACTTTGTCACTAACACTAGACACAGCATTTTTCATGTGGCAAGGCGTCATGCAAAGGAACTGGCAGGAACTCTGCACTAAAGAATTATAGCAACGTACACTAAAAGACTGTATTCGGTTTTCATTCGTAAAAATATGAGATTTTAAGGGGAAGCTTTTCTCTAGATAGTCAAGATAAGGTCGAAATATTTCAGAATAACTGATCAACAATCGGTGAGAATCTTCACTTTTACCCCATACGCCATTTTTCTTCTCCACGTACATAACAGCCGCAAAGACTCCACATTTTATAGCAAACCTAAAGCAGAATAAGTTAATTTAAAGTCATATGATATTCAAGCTTACTTTAAATTCATAGCAATACAAACGGCACGCTCCCCAATTCTTCTAAAATATTGTAGAGTTACTACGACAGACCCCACTATACCATTTACCAATAGCTTAGAATCTAAACAGAAGGAGCGTAAATATTTGAGCTTAGATTATATACACCTAAGAGAGAGAGAAGAGGAGTGAGTCCAACCGTGTAAAACCCTGTATGTGAATTCCGATATTTTGCTTGTACAGGCGGTTTTTGCGAGGGAAGGGGAAATCATAACAAACGTCAAAATTTTGTTTACGGCTTCGTGCATTTATCGTTGTCAATATGCGGAAAGTATCATTTTCTCGCGATTTTCGTGAAAACGGTAGTGAATATTTAAGTGGTGAACATAATTCATACTGCTTCGGTTAGTTTCACACGATATATAGTGAAAATTTATCAAATCAAGTGACTCAAAAATTAGAAAACGACAATGCACTGTTCGGTTCCGTGTCGTCCGAGTTTCAATAGTGGCTCGAGCGGAAAATCGTACTTTTGGTAAAAATTGATAGTTTCATTGATTTATAATCGTGAGAAAGTTTATTTTCAATAGTTTCAATTAGTGAATCGCAAGAAAACTGCTCAAAAATATTTGCAATTTATTGTTTTGATTGCTTCATATTTTGCCGGATATCTTGTGGCTTAAAGCAGAAGCGGCACAAAATTGGAGCATTTTTAAGGGGGTCATAATTCATTGTAACTTTTTATCATTTTAGAATTGTGAATGATATTTGTGCAAAAATGGAATGGCGCTGAATTCTCGGGATAAATCCGGAAATAAAACGTTCGCAAGTTTGCGAATATCATTTCAAGGATGACGACGTCGTTTATTTGAATCTAAGCTAAAAGTGTAAGATAGCTATTCTTAAATTAATCTGTTGCACAAAATTCAAGTATCTCATATTTTTAGACTCGATGTGGAATTGAATATATTAACACCTTTACATCCACTTTTGGACATGTAAGTATATTTCATAATTGATTAAAATGCCGATTTCAAATTTTTTATTTTAGAATTCAACTACGAATAGGACAAAGTTTTGTTCAAATTCCGAATTTAATTCAGGATGTGTAAGTTTACATGTATTTGCCATTTTCGTTCCTAAGTATCTAATTTTAGTGCGATTATGAAACGATTTCTTCGGTTTCGGTGAATAAGTCCATTGGCCTGAATAGGGTAAGTGTTATTTAGTTTCCTGAACATTACATTTAGCCCGCTCAATTTCAGGACTCTTGGACCAGAAACGACGAAATTGTGAGCATGTCATCTGAATGATTTAGTGGGCTCTAAATCAAATTTGAAGAGCGCGTATATTTCTTACATTAGATGTGAGAGCTGCAAAAAAATGTATGATTTCTATTTTTTAATTAATATTCGCACAAAATAAAATATATATTTTAGAGTCGATGTCAAGTTGAAGATACTAACATCTCTACAGCTACTTTTGGACATGTAAGTATATTTCATGTTTGACTATTTTTTTATTTATATTTGTCTTTATTTCAGAAATCAACTTCAGAGATTAAGCTAAGTTTAGTGCGGTTTCCAAACAATTCCTTCAGCGGCGAATAAGTTGATTGCCCTGGATAGTGCAACACCCTCAATTTCAGGACTCTTTGACCGGAAATGACGAAATCTCCAATTGTCTTCATCCAAATATTTTAGTTATCTAAACGGAATTTGGAGAAGGTATGAATTTCTTATCCTAAATTTTAATGTGAATTTTAATCCCCTCTATTTTAGAACATGCTTTTGACGAAGCCCATGATACCTTTTCATATTTTGCATATAGTCGTCATGATAATTTTCCAGTTACATATTAATATTGATTTAAGCCCTTCAGCAGCAATGTTGTCTATAGAAAGCCTTGAAAGTGTAAGTTTAATATATGATTAGTAGCATCAATTATGACATTTTTTCTTCAGGCTTCTAAACGAAAAAAGTCAACGGGAGATGGTTCATACGGCTTGCAGTATTAATGTAAATTTAAATACATCACCTTAAATTTGAACATAAAAAACAAAAATAAAGAAGTAAAAGGTACCATTTCGCATTTCATTCTTATAATGGTGCTTTATATAATATAAGTAATTTAATCAAAAAGATGGAAGATTGATTCTATCTAAGCATTAGGATTCACTTTCCAGCTTGAACAAATACAAGAAAATTTTTTTGCAGGATTTTAATTCTATTTTAGGGTAGATAATTTTTCCGCTTGTTTAATACTAACAATTTTACTAAAGTATGCCACGTGAACATTGTATGTGATTTCTTCTGTTTAATTAGGATGGTAATTAAATGCTACATTTTTTCTGAAAAGGCGAACAACATATCAATCAAAAACGTTTTTTAGAGAAGCTGTTATTCACTAAGTACAAACAATGAATGTTCATAAGTGGTCACTATTACTCCCTTTTATGTTTGTTCATCAAAAAGTATCTCAACACCAGGTATTATTTTATGTCTAAAAAAAAGTCAAAAAGATATTCTATCCACCAAAAACTGAATAAAACAATTCGCTTTTACTGTATGTAAGAAAAAAATATTCAACAGAAAGAGTATTGCCGTTAGTATTATTTTATTAATAAAATACCAACAACAATTCCAACGGCCTGGAAATAACTCAGAATAATTTACATAGCATTTTGATTTAGCTAAAGAGTATGTGGGCTTTTTACGAATGTATTCATACATTATTATCATTATAAATTATTATCAGATTAATGTTCAATAATAAGCATGAAGGCGATTGGAATCTGCTGAAAAATATACCTCAAAAAACTAAACAGTGGCTCTTCATTATCTAATTCAAATTATTCAATAACCTCTTTAAATACATCTTCCTTGATTGCATTTTAATCCAAAGTTTAGTTACTTATCAAACTAATAAAATAGTAAATTTATTTTTAGTTAAATATTTTCGGCATGGTGCTATCAATTTGAATTTTCCCGCCATATGATTAAGTTTGCCCCTCTTGTGATGAGACTACCCATGCTTTAAGCCAATACCACTACAATCAAAGAAACCTTACAAACACAAAGCCGACATTCGGAAATTTTTGGAGCTATCATTTACTCCTTTTCTTCCCTCCCTAAGATATACACCAAGCTAGGTAAAGTCAGGAGACGACAAAAGATCAAATCCATGAAGCCACGAGCTTTTGCCTTTGGAATTTCAACATCTCGCATAGGGTCGAAGTTAAGTTCGAAATTGGGGTCAAAATTTGGTTCATCATCTGATGAGGTTCATCATACTCTTGGCGGTAAACTTTATTACAGAGAGATATCCAAAAATTGTCATATTTGTTGAGATTAATTTTCTGGTGGAATTATTTTGCAAACGTTTGAGAGGGCAGAACTCTTGACCTACGCAGAAAATTTCACCATTCTAGCTTGTATGGTTTACGAGAAATCTTGCTGTGACGCACGGATGGACAAATAGAAAGACGAAATGACAGATCGCCATTGTGGAGGGGTATTGCAAAAATATTTTATAATCCCCTGAAGAGGTCTATTGTATAAATAGTTACAAGTTGAGCCATTAAAACCGTTTCCATAAAAAACATTCACTACTTCAGTTGCTACTAATATAGCAAGCTACACTTACCTTATGATTTGCGCGGGCCATGATATTGAATGCATGCATTATTTTGGATTTTTAAAAATATTTCTTCCCTAGTATCTCATCAGTCAATTTGCCAAATCTCATTCAAATCGTTGTTTCCCTCCAGACAGGGCAAAGGTATAAAATTTTTGAGGAAATGGTGACTATAATTATTAGGTTATATATTTTCGACTTCTTATGTTTCATCCGATTTTGACAATTTTTTGTTTAGTACAAGAACTTAGTACAAGTATCGATACTTTTAAGTTTTATCAAAAACCATTGGATAATGTGGCCACTAGACGATTACAAATATCTGAAGAAATCGCATATTTGACTCACCACCATATTGAAACTTGAACATCTATGCACACCAAAATAGCAAACAATTTAGATCTAATTGTTATTTATCGTGAAAATTAACATCGTTTCAATATTGGGTCCTTAAGATGCCTTTGAAATTTCAAGCTTCAACTAGTCGCCATTTTGCTTTTGGGGACCTGATCCCTAGTTTTTTATACAGTTCTTTAGACACTTATAGTCTTTACGAAAACACTGAATTTCATTAACATCGGTCACAACTACAACATCCAATTTTTGCACGTTTTTTGACATTTAAGCGGCCGCCATTTCATTTCAAACTGTTCGACTTTGGATTTTTTGTTGCGAAATTCATCGCACACCTCAATAAACCTCTGTACCGAATTTCATACAAATAAGAGCTATGGTTTCATCTGAACAGGAATCACAACATGTCATCTAAAATGGCTGCCATTTTGTTTTCCCTGGACCGATTTAGCTGGTTAAGCAACTCGGTTGAGATATTCACCCAATACGCCTTTTCTAACAATTTTGTGCAAATCGGAGCGAAATTGTGATCTATAGCATAGTCACGATTTTCTTTATATCCTATCATTATATATATCCGAGATATATATATATATATATATATATATATATATATATATATATATATATATATATATATATATATATATATATATATATATATATATATATATATATATATATATATATATATATATATATATATATATATATATATATATATATGTATATATATATATAATTTTGACCCCGATTTCGAATTTGACTTCGAGCCTATGCGAGATGTCCCAATCCCAAAGGCAAAAGCTCGTGGCTGCATGAATTTGATCTTTCGTCGTCTCCAGACTTTACCTAGCTTGGTGTATATAATCCTTAGGGAGGGAAGAGAAGGAGTAAATGATAGCTCCAAAAATTTCCGAATGTCGGCATTGTGTTTGTAAGGTTTCTTTGATTGTAGTGGTATTGGCTTAAAGCATGGGTAGTCTCATCACAAGAGGGGCAAACTTAATCATATGGCGGGTAAATTCAAATTGATAGCACCATGCCGAAAATATTTAACTAAAAATAAATTTACTATTGAACTAAACTATGGATTAAAATGCAATCAAGGAAGATGTATTTATAGAGGTTATAGAAAAATTTGAATTAGATAATGAAGAGCCACTGTTTAGTTTTCTGAGGTATATTTTTCAGCAGATTCCAATCGCCTTCATGCTTATTATTGAACATTAATCTGATAATAATTTATAATGATAATAATGTAAAAATACATTCGCAAATAGCCCACATACTCTTTAGCTAAATCAAAATGCTATGTAAATTATTCTGAGTTATTTCCAGGCCGTTGGAATTGTTGTTGGTATTTTATTGATAAAATAATATTAACGGCAATACTCTTTCTGTTGAATATTTTTTCTTACATACAGTAAAAGCGAATTGTTTTATTCAGTTTTTGGTGGATAGAATATCTTTTTGACTTTTTTTTAGACATAAAATAATACCTGGTGTTGAGATACTTTTTGATGAACAAACATAAAAGGGAGTAATAGTGACCACTTATGATCATACATTGTTTGTACTTAGTGAAAAACAGCTTCTCTAAAAAACGTTCTTTGATTGATATGTTGTTCGCCTTTTTAGAAAAAATGTAGCATTTAATTACCATCCTAATTAAACAGAAGAAATCACATACAATGTTCACGTGGCATACTTTAGTAAAACACTATTGTTAGTATTAAACAAGCGGAAAAATTATCTACCCTAAAATAGAATTAAAATCCTGCAAAAAAATTTTCTTGTATTTGTTCAAGCTGGAAAGTGAATCCTAATGCTTAGATAGAATCAATCTTCCATCTTTTTGATTAAATTACTTATATTATATAAAGCACCATTATAAGAATGAAATGCGAAATGGTACCTTTTACTTCTTTATTTTTGTTTTTTATGTTCAAATTTAAGGTGATGTATTTAAATTTACATTAATACTGCAAGCCGTATGAACCATCTCCCGTTGACTTTTTTCGTTTAGAAGCCTGAAGAAAAAATGTCATAATTGATGCTACTAATCATATATTAAACTTACACTTTCAAGGCTTTCTATAGACAACATTGCTGCTGAAGGGCTTAAATCAATATTAATATGTAACTGGAAAATTATCATGACGACTATATGCAAAATATGAAAAGGTATCATGGGCTTCGTCAAAAGCATGTTCTAAAATAGAGGGGATTAAAATTCACATTAAAATTTAGGATAAGAAATTCATACCTTCTCCAAATTCCGTTTAGATAACTAAAATATTTGGATGAAGACAATTGGAGATTTCGTCATTTCCGGTCAAAGAGTCCTGAAATTGAGGGTGTTGCACTATCCAGGGCAATCAACTTATTCGCCGCTGAAGGAATTGTTTGGAAACCGCACTAAACTTAGCTTAATCTCTGAAGTTGATTTCTGAAATAAAGATAAATATAAAAAAAAAAAAATAGTCAAACATGAAATATACTTACATGTCCAAAAGTAGCTGTAGAGATGTTAGTATCTTCAACTTGACATCGACTCTAAAATATATATTTTATTTTGTGCGAATATTAATTAAAAAATAGAAATCATACATTATTTTGCAGCTGTCACATCTAATGTAAGAAATATACGCGTTCTTCAAATTTGATTTAGAGCCCACTAAATCATTCAGATGACATGCTCACAATTTCGTCGTTTCTGGTCCAAGAGTCCTGAAATTGAGTGGGCTAAATGTAATGTTCGGGAAACTAAATAACACTTACCCTATTCAGGCCAATGGACTTATTCGCCGAAACCGAAGAAATCGTTTCATAATCGCACTAAAATTAGATACTTAGGAACGGAAATGGCAAATACATGTAAACTTACACATCCTGAATTAAATTCGGAATTTGAACAAAACTTTGTCCTATTCGTAGTTGAATTCTAAAATAAAAAATTTGAAATCGGCATTTTAATCAATTATGAAATATACTTACATGTCCAAAAGTGGATGTAAAGGTGTTAATATATTCAATTCCACATCGAGTCTAAAAATATGAGATACTTGAATTTTGTACAGAAGATTAATTTAAGAATAGCTATCTTACACTTTTAGCTTAGATTCAAATAAACGACGTCGTCATCCTTGAAATGATATTCGCAAACTTGCGAACGTTTTATTTCCGGATTTATCCCGAGAATTCAGCGCCATTCCATTTTTGCACAAATATCATTCAGAATTCTAAAATGATAAAAAGTTACAATGAATTATGACCCCCTTAAAAATGCTCCAATTTTGTGCCGCTTCCGCTTTAAGCCACAAGATATCCGGCAAAATATGAAGCAATCAAAACAATAAATTGCAAATATTTTTGAGCAGTTTTCCTGCGATTCACAAATTGAAACTATTGAAAATAAACTTTCTCACGATTATAAATCAATGAAACTATCAATTTTTACCGAAAGTACGGTTTTCCGCTCGAGCCACTATTGAAACTCGGGCGACACGGAACCGAACAGTGCATTGTCGTTTTCTAATTTTTGGGTCACTTGGTTTGATAAATTTTCACTATATATAGTGTGAAACTAACCGAAGCAGTATGAATTACGTTCACCACTTAAATATTCACTACCGTTTTCACGAAAATCGCGAGAAAATGATACTTTCCGCATATTGACAACGATAAATGGACGAAGCCGTAAACAAAATTTTGACGTTTGTTATGATTTCCCCTTCCCTCGCAAAAACCGCCTGTACAAGCAAAATATCGGAGTTCACATACAGGGTTTTACACGGATAGACTTACTCTTCTTCTCTCTCTCTCTTAGATATAATCTAACCGCTGTGCTACAATCAACATAACACAAAATAAGAAACGTCAAGTTACGTAGCGCGCACAAAACTGACGATAGATACAAGCCATATGGTAGCAATTTGCATATGTATTAGTTGGCCTACTATGGACAAGCTTCCGGTAGCTGTCACCCAACTGCGGCATTAGCAAATGCTTATATTTCGTCATATATACTATTTTCCGAATAAAAAACCTGCGGAACGCATTCCGTGCATGCTATAAATTCACCTTGTATAGCCCATTGTGCTCCTAAACTTTTCAAGACGAGCAAATGAAGCACACATTTTGCACCTTCGACTGATAGCTCAGCGTTGAGATGTAAACAAACTCCTATAAATTCACTTTGGAAGGCGATAAAAACTTAACGGGTATAAGAACTGAAATAGTTTTCACTTCACTAGGAGCGCTATTGTGTTCTCCGCGGATCATCTGGATTTCAATGTAGAAATCCGTCTCTAAACCGTACAAAACCTCGAATTTTTGTTGGCACCTCCACAATTCTTCATATAACGCCATGTAAGTTAGCTAGCAAAGTCGGCCTACTAATGGTCATGTGTGCGGTAGTAAGCACTGCTGCCATATGGCTTGTATCTATCGTCAGTTTTGAGCGCGCACATAGTTCGCCTTCATACGATTCGCGCTTATGTCATCTTGACAGATACGAAATAGTGTCATTGCGGCAAAAGTAATTGAAGAAAATGGATGACTTCGAATTAATTTTGAATTTTTATGTTATTGACAAAGCGTTATAATTTTGTTTGATGAAAGATGTCAACGGCGTAGAAGAAATATTAAATTAAATTTCAATACCAGAGTAGAATTGTGCTTAACAGGTGAGAACACCTGTTTTCTGCATAATTCCTCACAGCTGGATAACATTTCACACACCCTTTCAAATGGCGAACAACAATGTATCATTGTCAGTTAAAGTAAATAATGTATTTGTCATACTGACATAAAAAGTTCGTTCGATTTCAACTTATCATGTTGCGTATATCATCCTTATGTGAAATGTACTCAATGCCTAATAAAGTGTTCAA
The DNA here is from genome assembly GCA_963969285.1 of Odontomyia ornata. NCBI lineage: Eukaryota > Metazoa > Arthropoda > Insecta > Diptera > Stratiomyidae > Odontomyia > Odontomyia ornata. The sequence goes on from OZ017741.1 coordinate 121,104,161, forward strand.
GTATTGGAACAGGTAGCTAACAGGAACGGCCCTATGCTAATGGAACACTGATTTTTCTTGTCATCAATTCTCGCTGTCGATAAGGAGAAATCCTCATGTTATCATATGATTTTGTTGCATTCGCTGTCAAATTCGGCTGTGAAAGACTGTAAACAAATTAGTTCAGAGTGTAATTTTTCGGTTAAAATCAGTGATAACTTGTTATTTTTGCGTTGTTCATCAACAAGACAATATATAACAAAATATATGTTAAATTGTAAGTGAAAGAAAACTATATTTCATCGGGAAAGCAGACAATTGTGGAGAAGTTCATAAAATGAAGTGTATCGTGGTAACATGCGATAATAGAAGCCACCGTCGGCCGACAGGAGTATCATTTCATAGGTAAGTAGTAACACAAACAATAGAAAATAAAAGATAATATTTCAAAGTGTTTTTTCAATCAAAATTACTGCCGCCAATTCATGTATGTTCGTGTTTACATTTTGGGGGCGACCATTTTATTCGGCTAGTTTTCGCGCAGTATCGCCTAGATTTAGGGGGCAAGTTTTTGTTAGCATATTATTGTATGAATGATTTTAAATTTTTAATTCTTTTGTTAGCAGTATGCTAAATCATACTGTGAATATATGAAGTTGGAAAAAATATAAATTTTATTTTCTTCAGCATTTACTAAAATCACATAATTAATAATCAATAAACGCTTATTAGATTTCCTACCAATGGATACGAACGGGCAGTTTGGTGCAATCTAATTAATCTCGACGGAACTAATGTGGAAAAGGCGTTTATATGCTCCGAACACTTTTTGGAAAGCGATTTAATTAAACTCGCAACCAGAACAGTGTTGAGAGAAGGCGCAATTCCACTTTTGGTACAGGTTAATGGACAACAATTGGTAAAATATTCACTTTTATGAATCTCTTTGGAACTCACTCATATTTTTATCACTGCAGGAAAATTCAAGCGGCGTAGCAACTGCAATAATTTTAAGCGTTTCGCTGAATGGGGAAGCTATTACATCGCCGAGGATGGTATATAAGTTTATATTAAGCTTGTAACATTATCCTCACTTGTGCATTATAGGAACCATGCGACACCAGTGAAGCAGTTGAAATTAATGAATTCGATGCTGTTGCCGATGAAATGAATATTTCATTTCCTGAGTTGGTAATATAAAGCACAAACTTTTGAAGAAATATGCTTACATTAGGTTTATTTTCTTTTCAGAATTCCATTGCGCACCTCCCGACCCAAGTTCCAGTATCTACCTATGCATTAAGTCATTATGAGTTCAAGAAATATTTTCAAAATGTTTCTAAATTTTGTTTTTTGTAGACGTGGAGTAACGATACCACTGTATCAAAAATAATATCTTCATCAAATGACGAGGTACTCTAATTTAAATTAAATCTATAATATAAAACAGCAGTTTCCTCACTTTGTAGGTTGAATATGAGTGCTGCAACTTACGGCCCGAACAAGATGTTGCATCACCTGCAAGTGGGGAGTTTTTTGAGGTATGTTTATGTTATTGGGCAATTTATAAGAAAATTCAATGGTATTTTGCAGGTTTTACGTGATAACAATCTTGTTTTACTCGACGCACCTTATGTCAGCTAGGTAAAGCAATAAATAAAAACTAAACATGTTTTTCATATATTCTTTTTAAAGACTTCACACACACAATGGCTGAACAGCAGAGAGAACACGTCCGTGGAAGCCTGCCCGGTTGAAGAAAATTTGATGGAAATTGATGTGAACATAGCTTTCCTAGTTTTTCATGAAATGAATTATATTGAACTCTAATTGCAGGTGCAAAACGAGTATTCTCAATTGGAGACTGAGAGCAGAGTGCAGAGTCCCAGTGTTGTGAGTATTATTCTTTTAATTTTAAGCATGTATTTCATAAATGCTATTTATTGTATTGATATTAAGATTTTCAATGAATAAAAATAATTTCGAACTAATTAGTCTTTATATTAAAAGATACCTGGCATTTTTGAAATAATTTTAGTTCGCTTTTGTTTTGTCAATTGTGTAGTCTTTTGTATTCAACCTCCCCATAAATCCGTTTGTTTAGAAGGTAAATGTGGGAATTCGTCGCAAGGGAATGAAATTTTGTAGATATTTTTCTATACATGATTTAATTTGAATAGGGAAATTATCGAAACGAATTCTAACCCGAGAATCAAATAATTACGAAGCTACGAGCAAAAATAAAACTTCTTGAAAATAAACTCAAGCACAAGAAAAAATTGATTAATACACTTCGGCAAGACAAAAAACGAAAAGTGGTAAAAGTGAACGGCATGAAGCAGTTGCTCGCATCATTGAAAAATCGAAATTTGATATGTGAGGGCATGAGTGAAGTTTTGGAGAATATTATTGGGCCTAGTAAGAAAATTATTGAACGGCAGATTTTCAAAAGTCGAGGCAATGAACAAGCGAAAACATATTGCAATGAAATAAAAGTATTTGCGCTAAACTTAAACTTTCAGTCGCCCAAGGCATATGAATACGTTCGTACTACATTTGATAAGTGTCGGCCACATTCAAGGACGCTACAAAAATGGTACGAAAATGTTGGTTGCAAGCCCGGTTTCACAAAAGAGTCGTTCGCAGCAATAAAGAAGGTTGTAGAAACTGCTTCAGATGATGAAACAATATTTGTTAACTTGGTCTTCGATGAAATTTGTATTCGGCGGCACATTGATTGGGATGGAGAACGAGCACATGGCTTTGTAGATGTGGGTGATGGTAGTAATACCGAGACTGAAGCTTCGCAAATCATAGTCTTTATGGCAGTATTCATAAATAGACCTTGGGAAATTCCAATTGCTTATTTCCCCATCGTAAACATGAACGCCGAGCAGAAGTCAAATATGGTTTCCCTATGTGTAAGCGACCTTCTCGACACAGGGGTGCACGTTGTATGAATCACCTTTGATGGGGCAGCAGCAAATTTTACGATGTCCAAATTATTAGGCTCTGATGCGCCATGTTGAAACTTGAACATCTATGCACACCAAAATAGCAAACGATTTAGATCTAATTGTTATTTATCGTAAAAATTAACATCGTTTCAATATTGGGTCCTTAAGATGCCTTTGAAATTTCAAGCTTCAACTAGTCGCCATTTTGCTTTTGGGGACCTGATACCTAGTTTTTTATACAGTTCTTTAGACACTTATAGTCTTTACGAAAACACTGAATTTCATTAACAACGGTCACAACTACAACATCCAATTTTTGCACGTTTTTTGACATTTAAGCGGCCGCCATTTCATTTCAAACTGTTCGACTTTGTATTTTTTGTTGCGAAATTCATCGCACACCTCAATAAACCTCTGTACCGAATTTCATACAAATAGGAGCTATGGTTTCGTCTGAACAGGAATCACAACATGTCATCTACAATGGCTGCCATTTTGTTTCCCCTGGACCGATTTAGCTGGTTAAGCAACTCGGTTGAGATATTCACCCAATACGGCTTTTCTAACAATTTTGTGCAAATCGGAGCGAAATTGTGATCTATAGCATAGTCACGATTTTCTTTATATCCTATCATTATATATATCCGAGATATATATATATATATATATATATATATATATATATATATATATATATATATATATATAAATATATATATATATATATATATATATATATATATATATATATATATATATATATATATCTATATATATATATATATATATATATATATATATATATATAAATATATATACATATATATATATATATATATATATATATATATATATGTATATATGTATATAATTTTGACCCCGATTTCGAATTTAACTTCGAGCCTATGCGAGATGTCCCAATCCCAAAGGCAAAAGCTCGTGGCTGCATGAATTTGATCTTTCGTCGTCTCCTGACTTTACCTAGTTTGGTGTATATAATCGAACCGCTGTCAGAGCATATATACTAACTAGCACCTGCAATGGAGGAGCTGTCAAAATGAAAAGAGAGGCAAATAAACTTGTAAAAGATGGATTAAAGTTTACCTTGTGTTGGTAAAATTGCATGCAAGTTCAAGTTCTTGTTTACCATACATACGCACTTTTAGTCTAATTTTCTCTACTCCATAAGTACCGTAAGAAAGAAAATTTGTTCTAATTGTAGCTGCTATTTAGTAGATATGCTCTGCCGCTGTGCTACAATCAACATAACACAAAAGAAGAGACGTCAAGTTACGTAGCGCGCACATAGTTCGCCTACATACGATTCGCGCTTATGTCATCTTGACAGATACGAAAAAGTGTCATTGCGGCAAAAGTAATTGAAGAAAATGGATGACTTCAAATTAATTTTGAATTTTTATGTTTTTGACAATACGTTATAATTTTGTTTGATGAAAGATGTCAACGGCGTAGAAGAAATATTAAATTAAATTTCAATACCAGAGTAGAATTGTGCTTAACAGGTGAGAACACCTGTTTTCTGCATAATTCCTCACAGCTGGATAACATTTCACACACCCTATCAAATGGCGAACAACAATATATCATTGTCACTTAAAGTAAACAATGTATTTGTCATACTGACATAAAAAGTTCGTTCGATTTCAACTTATCATGTTGCTTATGTCATCCTTATGTGAAATGTACTCAATGCCTAATAAAATGTTCAAGTATTGGAACAGGTAGCTAACAGGAACGGCCCTATGCTAATGGAACACTGATTTTTCTTGTCATCAATTCTCGCTGTCGATAAGGAGAAATCTTCATGTTATCATATGATTTTGTTGCATTCGCTGTCAAATTCGGCTGTGAAAGACTGTAAACAAATTAGTTCAGAGTGTAATTTTTCGGTTAAAATCAGTGATAACTTGTTATTTTTGCGTTGTTCATCAACAAGACAATATATAACAAAATATATGTTAAATTGTAAGTGAAAGAAAACTATATTTCATCGGGAAAGCAGACAATTGTGGAGAAGTTCATAAAATGAAGTGTATCGTGGTAACATGCGATAATAGAAGCCACCGTCGGCCGACAGGAGTATCATTTCATAGGTAAGTAGTAACACAAACAATAGAAAATAAAAGATAATATTTCAAAGTGTTTTTTCAATCAAAATTACTGCCGCCAATTCATGTATGTTCGTGTTTACATTTTGGGGGCGACCATTTTATTCGGCTAGTTTTCGCGCAGTATCGCCTAGATTTAGGGGGCAAGTTTTTGTTAGCATATTATTGTATGAATGATTTTAAATTTTTAATTCTTTTGTTAGCAGTATGCTAAATCATACTGTGAATATATGAAGTTGGAAAAAATATAAATTTTATTTTCTTCAGCATTTACTAAAATCACATAATTAATAATCAATAAACGCTTATTAGATTTCCTACCAATGGATACGAACGGGCAGTTTGGTGCAATCTAATTAATCTCGACGGAACTAATGTGGAAAAGGCGTTTATATGCTCCGAACACTTTTTGGAAAGCGATTTAATTAAACTCGCAACCAGAACAGTGTTGAGAGAAGGCGCAATTCCACTTTTGGTACAGGTTAATGGACAACAATTGGTAAAATATTCACTTTTATGAATCTCTTTGGAACTCACTCATATTTTTATCACTGCAGGAAAATTCAAGCGGCGTAGCAACTGCAATAATTTTAAGCGTTTCGCTGAATGGGGAAGCTATTACATCGCCGAGGATGGTATATAAGTTTATATTAAGCTTGTAACATTATCCTCACTTGTGCATTATAGGAACCATGCGACACCAGTGAAGCAGTTGAAATTAATGAATTCGATGCTGTTGCCGATGAAATGAATATTTCATTTCCTGAGTTGGTAATATAAAGCACAAACTTTTGAAGAAATATGCTTACATTAGGTTTATTTTCTCTTCAGAATTCCATTGCGCACCTCCCGACCCAAGTTCCAGTATCTACCTATGCATTAAGTCATTATGAGTTCAAGAAATATTTTCAAAATGTTTCTAAATTTTGTTTTTTGTAGACGTGGAGTAACGATACCACTGTATCAAAAATAATATCTTCATCAAATGACGAGGTACTCTAATTTAAATTAAATCTATAATATAAAACAGCAGTTTCCTCACTTTGTAGGTTGAATATGAGTGCTGCAACTTACGGCCCGAACAAGATGTTGCATCACCTGCAAGTGGGGAGTTTTTTGAGGTATGTTTATGTTATTGGGCAATTTATAAGAAAATTCAATGGTATTTTGCAGGTTTTACGTGATAACAATCTTGTTTTACTCGACGCACCTTATGTCAGCTAGGTAAAGCAATAAATAAAAACTAAACATGTTTTTCATATATTCTTTTTAAAGACTTCACACACACAATGGCTGAACAGCAGAGAGAACACGTCCGTGGAAGCCTGCCCGGTTGAAGAAAATTTGATGGAAATTGATGTGAACATAGCTTTCCTAGTTTTTCATGAAATGAATTATATTGAACTCTAATTGCAGGTGCAAAACGAGTATTCTCAATTGGAGACTGAGAGCAGAGTGCAGAGTCCCAGTGTTGTGAGTATTATTCTTTTAATTTTAAGCATGTATTTCATAAATGCTATTTATTGTATTGATATTAAGATTTTCAATGAATAAAAATAATTTCGAACTAATTAGTCTTTATATTAAAGGATACCTGGCATTTTTGAAATAATTTTAGTTCGCTTTTGTTTTGTCAATTGTGTAGTCTTTTGTATTCAACCTCCCCATAAATCCGTTTGTTTAGAAGGTAAATGTGGGAATTCGTCGCAAGGGAATGAAATTTTGTAGATATTTTTCTATACATGATTTAATTTGAATAGGGAAATTATCGAAACGAATTCTAACCCGAGAATCAAATAATTACGAAGCTACGAGCAAAAATAAAACTTCTTGAAAATAAACTCAAGCACAAGAAAAAATTGATTAATACACTTCGGCAAGACAAAAAACGAAAAGTGGTAAAAGTGAACGGCATGAAGCAGTTGCTCGCATCATTGAAAAATCGAAATTTGATATGTGAGGGCATGAGTGAAGTTTTGGAGAATATTATTGGGCCTAGTAAGAAAATTATTGAACGGCAGATTTTCAAAAGTCGAGGCAATGAACAAGCGAAAACATATTGCAATGAAATAAAAGTATTTGCGCTAAACTTAAACTTTCAGTCGCCCAAGGCATATGAATACGTTCGTACTACATTTGATAAGTGTCGGCCACATTCAAGGACGCTACAAAAATGGTACGAAAATGTTGGTTGCAAGCCCGGTTTCACAAAAGAGTCGTTCGCAGCAATAAAGAAGGTTGTAGAAACTGCTTCAGATGATGAAACAATATTTGTTAACTTGGTCTTCGATGAAATTTGTATTCGGCGGCACATTGATTGGGATGGAGAACGAGCACATGGCTTTGTAGATGTGGGTGATGGTAGTAATACCGAGACTGAAGCTTCGCAAATCATAGTCTTTATGGCAGTATTCATAAATAGACCTTGGGAAATTCCAATTGCTTATTTCCCCATCGTAAACATGAACGCCGAGCAGAAGTCAAATATGGTTTCCCTATGTGTAAGCGACCTTCTCGACACAGGGGTGCACGTTGTATGAATCACCTTTGATGGGGCAGCAGCAAATTTTACGATGTCCAAATTATTAGGCTCTGATGCGCCATGTTGAAACTTGAACATCTATGCACACCAAAATAGCAAACGATTTAGATCTAATTGTTATTTATCGTAAAAATTAACATCGTTTCAATATTGGGTCCTTAAGATGCCTTTGAAATTTCAAGCTTCAACTAGTCGCCATTTTGCTTTTGGGGACCTGATACCTAGTTTTTTATACAGTTCTTTAGACACTTATAGTCTTTACGAAAACACTGAATTTCATTAACAACGGTCACAACTACAACATCCAATTTTTGCAAGTTTTTTGACATTTAAGCGGCCGCCATTTCATTTCAAACTGTTCGACTTTGTATTTTTTGTTGCGAAATTCATCGCACACCTCAATAAACCTCTGTACCGAATTTCATACAAATAGGAGCTATGGTTTCGTCTGAACAGGAATCACAACATGTCATCTACAATGGCTGCCATTTTGTTTCCCCTGGACCGATTTAGCTGGTTAAGCAACTCGGTTGAGATATTCACCCAATACGGCTTTTCTAACAATTTTGTGCAAATCGGAGCGAAATTGTGATCTATAGCATAGTCACGATTTTCTTTATATCCTATCATTATATATATCCGAGATATATATATATATATATATATATATATATATATATATATATATATATATATATAAATATATATATATATATATATATATATATATATATATATATATATATATATATATATATATATATCTATATATATATATATATATATATATATATATATATATATATATATATATATATATATGATGTATATATATATATATAGATATATATATATATATATAAATATATATACATATATATATATATATATATATATATATATATATATATATATATATGTATATATGTATATAATTTTGACCCCGATTTCGAATTTAACTTCGAGCCTATGCGAGATGTCCCAATCCCAAAGGCAAAAGCTCGTGGCTGCATGAATTTGATCTTTCGTCGTCTCCTGACTTTACCTAGTTTGGTGTATATAATCGAACCGCTGTCAGAGCATATATACTAACTAGCACCTGCAATCGAGGAGCTGTCAAAATGAAAAGAGAGGCAAATAAACTTGTAAAAGATGGATTAAAGTTTACCTTGTGTTGGTAAAATTGCATGCAAGTTCAAGTTTTTGTTTACCATACATACGCACTTTTAGTCTAATTTTCTCTACTCCATAAGTACCGTAAGAAAGAAAATTTGTTCTAATTGTAGCTGCTATTTAGTAGATATGCTCTGCCGCTGTGCTACAATCAACATAACACAAAAGAAGAGACGTCAAGTTACGTAGCGCGCACATAGTTCGCCTACATACGATTCGCGCTTATGTCATCTTGACAGATACGAAAAAGTGTCATTGCGGCAAAAGTAATTGAAGAAAATGGATGACTTCAAATTAATTTTGAATTTTTATGTTTTTGACAATACGTTATAATTTTGTTTGATGAAAGATGTCAACGGCGTAGAAGAAATATTAAATTAAATTTCAATACCAGAGTAGAATTGTGCTTAACAGGTGAGAACACCTGTTTTCTGCATAATTCCTCACAGCTGGATAACATTTCACACACCCTATCAAATGGCGAACAACAATATATCATTGTCACTTAAAGTAAACAATGTATTTGTCATACTGACATAAAAAGTTCGTTCGATTTCAACTTATCATGTTGCTTATGTCATCCTTATGTGAAATGTACTCAATGCCTAATAAAATGTTCAAGTATTGGAACAGGTAGCTAACAGGAACGGCCCTATGCTAATGGAACACTGATTTTTCTTGTCATGAATTCTCGCTGTCGATAAGGAGAAATCTTCATGTTATCATATGATTTTGTTGCATTCGCTGTCAAATTCGGCTGTGAAAGACTGTAAACAAATTAGTTCAGAGTGTAATTTTTCGGTTAAAATCAGTGATAACTTGTTATTTTTGTGTTGTTCATCAACAAGACAATATATAACAAAATATATGTTAAATTGTAAGTGAAAGAAAACTATATTTCATCGGGAAAGCAGACAATTGTGGAGAAGTTCATAAAATGAAGTGTATCGTGGTAACATGCGATAATAGAAGCCACCGTCGGCCGACAGGAGTATCATTTCATAGGTAAGTAGTAACCCAAACAATAGAAAATAAAAGATAATATTTCAAAGGGTTTTTTCAATCAAAATTACTGCCGCCAATTCATGTATGTTCGTGTTTACATTTTGGAGGCGACCATTTTATTCGGCTAGTTTTCGCGCAGTATCGCCTAGATTTAGGGGGCAAGTTTTTGTTAGCATATTATTGTATGAATGATTTTAAATTTTTAATTCTTTTGTTAGCAGTATGCTAAATCATACTGTAAATACATGAAGTTGGAAAAAATATAAATTTTATTTTCTTCAGCATTTACTAAAATCACATAATTAATAATCAATAAACGCTTATTAGATTTCCTACCAATGGATACGAACGGGCAGTTTGGTGCAATCTAATTAATCTCGACGGAACTAATGTGGAAAAGGCGTTTATATGCTCCGAACACTTTTTGGAAAGCGATTTAATTAAACTCGCAACCAGAACAGTGTTGAGAGAAGGCGCAATTCCACTTTTGGTACAGGTTAATGGACAACAATTGGTAAAATATTCACTTTTATGAATCTCTTTGGAACTCACTCATATTTTTATCACTGCAGGAAAATTCAAGCGGCGTAGCAACTGCAATAATTTTAAGCGTTTCGCTGAATGGGGAAGCTATTACATCGCCGAGGATGGTATATAAGTTTATATTAAGCTTGTAAAATTATCCTCACTTGTGCATTATAGGAACCATGCGACACCAGTGAAGCAGTTGAAATTAATGAATTCGATGCTGTTGCCGATGAAATGAATATTTCATTTCCTGAGTTGGTAATATAAAGCACAAACTTTTGAAGAAATATGCTTACATTAGGTTTATTTTCTCTTCAGAATTCCATTGCGCACCTCCCGACCCAAGTTCCAGTATCTACCTATGCATTAAGTCATTATGAGTTCAAGAAATATTTTCAAAATGTTTCTAAATTTTGTTTTTTGTAGACGTGGAGTAACGATACCACTGTATCAAAAATAATATCTTCATCAAATGACGAGGTACTCTAATTTAAATTAAATCTATAATATAAAACAGCAGTTTCCTCACTTTGTAGGTTGAATATGAGTGCTGCAACTTACGGCCCGAACAAGATGTTGCATCACCTGCAAGTGGGGAGTTTTTTGAGGTATGTTTATGTTATTGGGCAATTTATAAGAAAATTCAATGGTATTTTGCAGGTTTTACGTGATAACAATCTTGTTTTACTCGACGCACCTTATGTCAGCTAGGTAAAGCAATAAATAAAAACTAAACATGTTTTTCATATATTCTTTTTAAAGACTTCACACACACAATGGCTGAACAGCAGAGAGAACACGTCCGTGGAAGCCTGCCCGGTTGAAGAAAATTTGATGGAAATTGATGTGAACATAGCTTTCCTAGTTTTTCATGAAATGAATTATATTGAACTCTAATTGCAGGTGCAAAACGAGTATTCTCAATTGGAGACTGAGAGCAGAGTGCAGAGTCCCAGTGTTGTGAGTATTATTCTTTTAATTTTAAGCATGTATTTCATAAATGCTATTTATTGTATTGATATTAAGATTTTCAATGAATAAAAATAATTTCGAACTAATTAGTCTTTATATTAAAAGATACCTGGCATTTTTGAAATAATTTTGAGTTCGCTTTTGTTTTGTCAATTGTGTAGTCTTTTGTATTCAACCTCCCCCTAAATCCGTTTGTTTAGAAGGTAAATGTGGGAATTCGTCGCAAGGGAATGAAATTTTGTAGATATTTTTCTATACATGATTTAATTTGAATAGGGAAATTATCGAAACGAATTCTAACCCGAGAATCAAATAATTACGAAGCTACGAGCAAAAATAAAACTTCTTGAAAATAAACTCAAGCACAAGAAAAAATTGATTAATACACTTCGGCAAGACAAAAAACGAAAAGTGGTAAAAGTGAACGGCATGAAGCAGTTGCTCGCATCATTGAAAAATGGAAATTTGATATGTGAGGGCATGAGTGAAGTTTTGGAGAATATTATTGGGCCTAGTAAGAAAATTATTGAACGGCAGATTTTCAAAAGTCGAGGCAATGAACAAGCGAAAACATATTGCAATGAAATAAAAGTATTTGCGCTAAACTTAAACTTTCAGTCGCCCAAGGCATATGAATACGTTCGTACTACATTTGATAAGTGTCGGCCACATTCAAGGACGCTACAAAAATGGTACGAAAATGTTGGTTGCAAGCCCGGTTTCACAAAAGAGTCGTTCGCAGCAATAAAGAAGGTTGTAGAAACTGCTTCAGATGATGAAACAATATTTGTTAATTTGGTCTTCGATGAAATTTGTATTCGGCGGCACATTGATTGGGATGGAGAACGAGCACATGGCTTTGTAGATGTGGGTGATGGTAGTAATACCGAGACTAAAGCTTCGCAAATCATAGTCTTTATGGCAGTATTCATAAATAGACCTTGGAAAATTCCAATTGCTTATTTCTCCATCGTAAACATGAACGCCGAGCAGAAGTCAAATATGGTTTCCCTATGTATAAGCGACCTTCTCGACACAGGGGTGCACGTTGTAGGAATCACCTTTGATGGGGCACCAGCAAATTTTACGATGTCCAAATTATTAGGCTCTGATGTGCGTGATATTAATTCCAAAGTGTACATCAAAATTGATCGTTTTGAAGGAAAAATTGTGCTACACCCGGATCCGTGCCATATGTTAAAACTTGTCCGTAACACATTAGCCGATTAAAGGTTTTGGTGGATGGTGATGGTCAGTTCGTTAAATGGGACTACATAGTAAAGTTATTGCAACTCCAGGAAAAAGAAGGTTTGCATTTAGGGAACAAGCTTCGAAAGGCTCATGTGCACTTTGAGCAGCAAAAGGTGAAAGTGCGTCTAGCAGTTCAAACTTTCAGCAAGTCAGTTGCTGATGCAATTGATTTTTGCCGTGATGTATTAAAATGCAAAGAATTCGTTGGAAGCAAGGAAACCTGAGTTCAGAGTTCATACAAACTTTTAACGACATCTTCGATGTTCTCAATAGCAGAAGAATATCAGAATATGAATTCTTGAAAAGGGCGCTTTGTGCAAATAATTCAAGTTTTGTACTACAATTTTCGATTAATGCTATAGCCTACATTAAAAAGATAAAACTATTATCAGGGTGCAATATAATTCATTCCAAGAGAAGCGTTGGATTTTTAGGACTGATAGCTGGTTTAAGAAATCTAGCAGTTATATACGACACATTTATAGCCAATAACATGCTAAAATTTGTTCCTCTCTATAAGTTAAATCAAGACCACATCGAGCTTTTTTTTTCATCCATCAGATCAAGTCTCGGCTATAATAATAATCCGACTGTAAGACAATTTACTGCCAGTACAAAAAACTTTTATTTCGGTGCCAGCTTCGAGAGGGGGGAATGGAAAACTGTTTACCTCTAGAGGAAATCGTCGTACTTAATGCACAAGCTTCTTGCTCTCTTCGCACAATAAATGAATCGATTGATCGACCAGCAATGCTTAAAGAAGAAAGCAACCAACAACTTGTCCTCGATGAACAGTTCCTCGATAAACATAATTACGCTGCTGATCCAAGCTACAAATCTGAATTTGCGAGCCATGTTATTACCTACATCGCCGGTTTTATTGTATTCAAATTATACAAAGTATTGAACTGGCAACAGTGCTTGTCAGCCATTCAAGGAGGAAATTGCTCAAAATCTCTGATATCATATAAAACAAGGGGATTATTGAAAATACCTCCTGGGTGTAGTTTTCATTTGCAAAACTGCTGAAAAAGATATCAGAAGATTTCATCATTGCACCGACGGAACGATACTATCTAAAAAATCCTAAATAGTATACTTAACAATGTTCAAGTAGCATGCATCGGAAAGCAACTTTTTGTAGAATATGGTGAGCACATGAATAGCACACAACACTTCAGCTTGTTGATTAAGCTTATAGCTGAAAAATATATCAATACAAGGTACTATTTTATCGCGAAAAAAAAAATCAGAAAAAATTTCTGTCAGACAATATTTCAACAAGTTAGTGCAGGCATGTAGTTCCTTCATACATAGCGAAGATCAAGCTCAACGACTATACATTTCACTCAAAAAAAGGCACTATAAAACCCGTGGAACCAAAAATTACGCCTTGATTCCGCCAAAGACGGTCCCAAGCCCGGTTATGAAAGGAAGAGGGAGGCGAAAAAGTATAAAAGAATTAAAATCACATTATTAATGAATGAATGTTTTTCAGATTTCCTGCAAATGAAAATGAACGGGCAACTAGGTGCAGTTTAATTATTTTCGAAGGATGTATTGTGGGAAAGGCTTTGATATGCTCCAAACGCTTTTCGGAAAACGATTTCAAAAAAATTGCAACCAGAACACTTTTGGTAGAGACTAATGAACAATAGGTAAAATTTTTACTTTAATGGATCTCTTCTGGAGCTCAGACATATTTTTATCTTTGCAGGCAAATAGTATAGCAGCCGTATTGATTGAAACAGTTAAAGAAATGTATATTATGTTGGGTTCATTTTCTTTTTAGAATTCAATTGCACACCCCACGATCCAAGCTCCACCTCCAGTATGTAGTGATTACGTTACCTGCAAGTGGGGAGTTTTTGTAGGTATGTTTCTCTTATTAGAAAACTCAATTCGTCCCATTTTCCGCAGGTTTTCGATTCGAGCGTGGAAGTAGAAAGCAGAATCCTGGAGTTATATTTTTTTTATTGTATTCCATTGATGCTATTCATTATATTTTTATTGAATTTTCTAATGAATAAAAATAATTTCGAAATAATTAGTCTTTCTATCAACAAATTAATAGAATAATTCTAAATAATTCGGAATTTTCTTTTGCTTTGCCCACTGTAAAGTCTTTTGTATTTAACCTCCCACTAAATCTAGGTAAATGCGGAAATTCGTTGCAAGGGAATGGAATTCTGTAGATTTTGTTCTGTACATGATTTATTTGCGTAGGGGAATTGCCCAAATGAACTCTGCTACGAGAATCAGATTATAATAAAACTACGAGCGAAAAAAAAGGTTCTTGAAAGCAGACAAGGATATGAACAAAAATTTCTGTTAGGCACTGAAAAATTTCCGCAAGGCAATATTTCAACAAATTTGTAAATTTTAAAGGCATGTAGTTCTTTCATACATTTCACTCAAATAAGGCAGTATAAAACCCGTGGAACCAAAAATCGCGCCTTGATTTCGCCGCAGACGATCCAAAGCCTGGTTATGAAAGAAAAAGGGAGATTAAAGAGCATAAAAGAATGAATGACTATAATTTTAGTAGTAGTTGAATTTTTAATTACCTAAGGAACAGATTTAGTTTTTGCTTATTAAATGTCGCTGTGAGTTTCTTCTTATCTAAATAAAGTTTTGCAAACCATTCAAGTCTGAAATAGGAACATTATCAATCAATTATGCAATGGCAGTTAACTTTTACATATTCAAATATTTCTAAATTCTAACTCCCTTTTTAGACTACACCTTTCCAAAATTAATTCGAAAGAGCAACGTTCGTGGCGCATCGGGAAATGACAAAATTTGAGATGATATTTCACTCCAGTATTCCATTCTCAAAGGTTCAAGTTCAACTTTTTTTACATTTGCTTTATGTCTGGTTATGTTGATTGTAGCTCACCCAAAACTGACGATAGATACAAGCCATATGGCAGCAGCGCTTACTACCACACACATGACCATTAGTAGGCCGACTTTGCTGGCTAACTTACATGGCGTTATATGAAGAATTATGGAGGTGCCAACAAAAATTCGAGGTTTTGTACGGTTTAGAGACGGATTTCTACAGTGAAATCCAGATGATCCGTGGAGAACACAATAGCGCTCCTAGTGAAGTGAAAATTATTTCAGTTCTTATACCCGTTAAGTTTTGATCGCCTTCCAAAGTGAATTTATAGGAGTTTGTTTACATCTCAACGCTGAGCTATCAGTCGGAGATGCAAAACGTGTGCTTCATTTGCTCGTCTTGGAAAGTTTAGGAGCACAATGGGCTATACAAGGTGAATTTATAGCATGCACGGAATGCGTTCGGCACGTTTTTTATTCGGAAAATAGTATATATGGGGAAATATAATCATTTGCTAATGCCGCAGTTGGGTGACAGCTACCGGAAGCTTGTCCATAGTAGGCCGACTAATACATATGCAAATTGCTACCATATGGCTTGTATCTATCGTCAGTTTTGAGCAAAACTGACGATAGATACAAGCCATATGGCAGCAGCGCTTACTACCGCACACATGACCATTAGTAGGCCGACTTTGCTGGCTAACTTACATGGCGTTATATGAAGAATTATGGAGGTGCCAACAAAAATTCGAGGTTTTGTACGGTTTAGAGACGGATTTCTACAGTGAAATCCAGATGATCCGTGGAGAACACAATAGCGCTCCTAGTGAAGTGAAAATTATTTCAGTTCTTATACCTGTTTAGTTTTTATCGCCTTCCAAAGTGAATTTATAGGAGGTTGTTTACATCTCAACGCTGAGCTATCAGTCGGAGGTGCAAAACGTGTGCTTCATTTGCTCGTCTTGGAAAGTTTAGGAGCACAATGGGCTATACAAGGTGAATTCATAGCATGCAAGGAATGCGTTCGGCACGTTTTTTATTCGGAAAATAGTATATATGGCGAAATATAAGCATTTGCTAATGCCGCGGTTGGGCGACAGCTACCGGAAGCTTGTCCATAGTAGGCCGACTAATACTTATGCAAATTGCTACCATATGGCTTGTATCTATCGTCAGCTTTGGTTTTGAGCTCAGCCTTAAAACTCAAATATTCACGCTCCTTCTGTTTAGATTCTAAGCTATAGGTAAATGGCAAAACTGACGTTAAATAGGAAGCCATATGGCAGCAGCGCTTACCATCGCACACATGACCATTAGTAGGCCGACCATGCTAACTAACTTACATGGCGGTACATGAAGAATTATGGAGGTGCCAACGAAAATTCGAGGTTTTGTGCGGTTTTGAGGCAGATTTCTACAGTGAAATCCTGATGGCCCGCGGAGAACACAATCGCGCTCCTAGTGAAGTGAAAACTATTTCAGTTCTTATACCCGTTTAGTGTTTATCGCCTTCCAAAGTTAATTTATTGGAGTTTGTTTACATCTCAACGCTGAGCTATTAGTCGAAGGTGCATAACGTGTGCTTCATTTGCTCATCTTGAAAAGTTTAGGAGTACAGTGGGCTATACAAGGTGAATTTATAGCATGCACGGAATGCGTTTTTGATTCGGAAAATAGTATATTTTGCGAAGTATAAGCATTTGCTAATGCCGCGTTTGGGTGACAGCTCCTGGAAGCTTGTCCATAGTAGGCCGACTAATACGTATGCAAATTGCTACCATATGGCTTCCTATCTTACGTCAGTTTTGGTTAATGGTATAGTGGGGCCTGTCGTAGTAACTCTACAATATTTCAGAAGAATTGGGGAGCCTGCTTGTATTGCTATGAATTTAAAGTAAGCTTAAATATCATATGACTTTAAATTAACTTATTCTGCTTTAGGTGTGCTACAAAATGTGGAGTCTTTGCGGCTGTTATGTACTTGGAGAAGAAAAATGGCGTATGGGGTAAAAGTGAAGATTTTCACCGATTGTTGATCAGTTATTCTGAAATATTTCGACCTTATCTTGACTATCTAGAGGAAAGCTTCCCCCTAAAATCTCATATTTTTACGAATGAAAACCGAATGCAATCTTTTAGTGTACGTTGCTATAATTCTTTCTTTCTTTTTGAAGTGAACTTCTTTTTATTAAGGAAGTATTGCAGAGACCGAAACAAATAGTAGTCTGATGGCGCAAGGTCTGGACTATACGGTAGACGCAACAAAACTTCCCAGCCAAGCTCAGTCAATTTTTGCAGGGCCATTAAAGATGTGTGTAGTCTGGCATTGACATGATGGAAGGCAACGCCCTCTTTATTGATCAATTCTGTGCTTGAATTGCTTGTTGCAATCTTGTTAATTGCTGACAGTACAGAGCAAAATTGAGTGTTTGGCCAGTTTCTAGCATCCCTTGAGAAACAATTCCCTTCCATTCCTACCATACACACAGCATAACCTTATTTGGTGTCACTACTGGCTTTGAAGTCGTTTGTGATGATTCGCCTTTTTTTGACCACGATCTTTTGCAAACAACGTTATCGCTTCTTACCCATTTTTCATCGCCCACAATGATTTGCTTCAAAAATGAGTCAATTTCGTTGCGTTTTATTAGCATTTCGCAAATTGAAATTCGGTCGATCAAATTTGTTGGTGTTAATTCATGCGGCACCCAAACGTCGAGCTTCTTTGTGTATCCAGGCTTACGCAAATGGTTCGAAACTGTTTGGTAATGGATAGTCAGTTTCTTGGCAATTTCATGGCTGCTAATGTGTCGGTCCTCTTCAATTTTTTGTAAGATTTCATCGACTTTTTCAGTGATTGGTCGACCTGAGCGAGGTGTATCTTCGACACCAAAATTTCCAGAATGAAAGTGAGCGAACCATCTCTTGACTGTGGCTTTTGATAAAGTATCTTGACCGTGAAGACCAAAATTTTTTTCACGAGCCTGTGATGTATTCTCACATTGATCGTAGTGATATTGAAAAATATAAGGAATTTTTTCAGAAATTTCACTTTATTTCAACTGTTGATGCGAATGACGAAATACAAAACTGTCCGGGTAACGGCACTTTCCGGGCATGGACTCTACGCGTCGCGGGTGCAGACTCTGTGTGCAAATCGATTCGCAGTAATCCTTAGTAATTTATTAGCCCCGAAAATTGATGCGAAAGCACGCAGAAGATAGTTAATTTCAAGCTTGAAATCTCCTTCATACGAAATTTGAACAAGATTGGGGGTGACCGCACTTTCCTGGCATAGGCCCTACGCGTCGCAGACACAGACTCATTGTGGAAATCGGTTTGTATTAATCCTCAGTAATTCATTAGCGCCGAAAATCGATGCGAAAACACGCAGAAGATGATTTATTTCAAGCTTGAAATCTGCTTCATACGAAATTTGAACAAGATTGAATGGGGGCGAAGTGTTGTATCAGAAGGAATTTGAGAAGCAGCTGCTTGTCAGGTTAGAAATTAGAAAAAAGTGTTAAAATTTTTGCGCCGCGGGCCTTGCGTGGCCCGGGCTCCTGCCGAACCGATTTGCAGACTGAGTCTGCGTTCGTGACGCGTAGGACCTAATCCAGGAAAGTGCTGTCTTCCCAACTGTCCATATGAAAATTATAGACTGGAATGTCACCTTTCAAACGCATAGAAGTTTGACTCAATCTGACTAGTATTGCCGGATTAATGACAACGAACACAATCTAGCAACAGAAAATGCTCAATACTTTTAAGAATATCCAATATATAGATAAAGCCCACAGCGGGAATGCCGGCCGACAAGAGCACTCTTGGAGGCTAGCATTCTTTGGGGAGTTCCGCCCCCACGCACCCGAGGAAATCCCCGCAAGGAGAATGCTGATCGACAAGAACACTCTTGGAGGCTAGCATTCTTTGGGGAGTGCCGCCCCACGGACCCGAGGATATGGGGGGCGCCGTGAGGTTCCCTCCTGGGATGACAGGTATCGACTCTGATTGGATCTGGACTACACTTTGGAAAACGAACTGGAATTGACGCTTTGGGCTGGCGGATGTGATGGTTTGGACCTAGTTGCTTTGCACAGTAGCGCCGAGGTGAAACTCGTGTGTGAACGGCTCCAATTCAACTATCAAACCGTAAAACCTTGGCAGGCCTCGGAGTATGTTCGAAGTTCGCACCATTGAGTTGGTGGTGTAGGTTCGGTTGAGACGGACTCCCGATTAGCGCTGGTCTGGCTCTGAGCACTTGTCCCCATAAGGGCTTGTGCCAACCCTCGCATGGCCTCCCTGCTCTGCAAAGATAACCATGGGACCGAAAAGGCGGCTACACACACGAACGGAGATAGCGGCTCAGAGGGGGGACCCAACAAAAGTGGAGCAAACAAAATCAAAAGATCAAAAACATCCAAAAAACGAAAAATAATAACGACGACGCAACCAGCGGTTGCAGCCACGATGTCAACAGTACATCGCGAGCGGTGTTAACAATGACAAAAACGAAGACTAACACAACGACAGTGAAGACGGACGAAAAAGGGAGAATAGCAGACAGTGTGGTTCAGACTGAGATTCCTGCGGCGTTCGGGTGCAGCAAAGAAATGATGCGAACCCCCGAGCGTCCTATTAAGGAGAAGCGGGAAACTCTGCAGGACACTTCAGGCGTTCGAGCGGTGGGAAATAACATAAAGAGCACCGAAAATTCGATTGTCACTGCTGCAAAATAGGAGAGGCAGAAGCTCCGACGAAGTCTCCGGCAGCAGGCACTGCTCGTAAAGCCCCAAGATGGCCGATCCTACGCGGAGGTACTGCGGAACATCAGGGGAAGCATAAGGCCCGAAGACTCGAAAAAAGTAGTACGACCAACGCGGTCGGGCCACATACTGGTGGAATTCGTAGCAGAGGCCGGCAATAAAGAAGCATTCTGTGACGCAGTAAAGAAAGTCCTCGGCAAAAGTGCAACTATAGCCCTGCTCGAGCCGATGGCAATGATCGTAATACGAGACATAGACTGCGTGACGGATCTGGCCGAGGTAGGAGAGGCCATCAAAAGGGAGTTCCCTAGCGTGGGAACGATCAAAGCGAGACTGACACCAGAAAACAACATGGGAAAATGCATGGCCATAGTTGACTTGACCGAAAAGGACGCCGAACAATTCCTGAACAAGGGCAAAGTACGAATTGGGTGGGTTGTCTGTAGGATACGGCGAAGAGCAGCGCCTCTTCAATGTTTTAAATGCCTTCGTTATGGTCACACTACACAAGTATGCAAAGGACCCGATAGGAGTTCCCTATGTTACAAATGCGGTGAAATGGGACATAAAAGAAAAGAGTGTACGAAGGAGGCACACTGTATTCTTTGCAAGGATGCTGATCCAAAACCTGATTTTGGACACGTCTTGGGATCAGGAAAATGCCGAGTGTTCCAGGAAGCCCTAGCCAAGGCAAAACCAGAGCTTCGATGACCCGCATCCTGCAGCTAAACCTACACCGCAGTTCAACCGCCCAAAACCTGCTTGAGCAGTTTGCGAGGGACATGAAAGCCGACTTCTTGCTGCTGAGTGAGCAACACCATAATAAAAGTCCTGCATTATGGTATTCTGATGAAACTGGTACTGCTGCCATCTGGGTTCGGAACAGTGACTTTCAAGCGGAGAGTTGTGGATGGGGGATGGTTTCGTGTGGGTTCGGTGCTCAGGGATCACCTTCTTTAGTGTGTACCTAGCGCTTAACGAATCGATATCATCCTTCCAAGCCAAGCTTAATGCTTTGGAGGGCGCTGTCTCGAACGCCGAGGGCAAAGTGCTCGTTTGGGGCAACTTCAATGCTAAAGCAATCGAATGGGGCATGCCTCGGATGGATCCGCGGGGAAAACGAATCCTGGAAATACGCCGACTTTCCACCGGATTTGCTGTGAGGGAACCATATCGGACGTGACCTTCGCCTCGGAGTCCTCCGTACGGAGGATACACAACTGGAGACTATTAGAGGACTACTCAGCCAGTGATCATCAGTGCATTCTGCTTGAGATCAGTGATGCTCTCTCCCGACGTCCGTGCTCTCGGCCTTCTACAACTGGATGGAACATCGGAAGGATGGACGTCGAGAGGAAGAACGGGCAGCTCAAGAAATGGTGAACTCAGCTATGAGCATCATTACGACTGCTTGCTGCGATTCTATGCCCCGTCGAAGATCCCGGCACGGCAAGTCCCCATTGTACTGATGGTCAACTGAAATCACTGAAAAACGAAGGGAGTGTCACAAGCTTCGACGTGAGGCTCAACGGGCGTGGAACCGTGACGAGGCATGCAACCAGGTGGCAGCATATAAGTCGGCCAGGAAATGCCTTCGCAAACTGATCAACAGTAGCAAGGCTCGCTGCTGGCAAGACCTAGTGGACAATGTGAACAAGGATCCGTGGGGCCTTGGCTACAAGCTGGTCATGGGGAAACTTGGTGCCCTACGGACGCCTTGTATACATGACGCCGAAAAGATGGACGCGATAGTGCGGGGACTCTTCCCCACCCATCCCGTCCATGTTGACGCTGTCCAGGATGAAACAGCAGTCGAGTGCCCACTTTTCACACAGCTGGAACTGGAGGAGGCCGTCCTCTCATTGAAAGCGAGGAAGGCTCCAGGTCCAGATGGTGTTCCAGCTGAGGTGTTGCGGCTCGTCTATCACCATTGTCCTGACTTGCTGCTCAGCACATTCAACGCTTGCCTACGGGACGGGGTTTTCCCGGTACGATGGAAGGCGGCGAGGCTCGTGCTGGTCAGCAAGGGGATCTGCATACCGCCCGTTATGCATGCTAGACACGGCTGGGAAAGTGCTAGAGAAACTCATCAAGGGAAGACTCACTGACGCGATTCGTGCTGCTGGGGACCTATCTCCTCGGCAGTACGGCTTTAGAGCAGGACGTTCTACCATTGATGCGATTGCAGAGGTGGTGAACGCGGTCCAAAAGGCAGAGGCATATAGTCGCACCAAGCGACGGATCGTCCTGTTGGTGACACTCGACGTCAGGAATGCCTTAAACTCCGCTAGATGGGTGGATATTCTGGACACGCTGGAAAACTCTTTTCAAGTTCCAGAATATCTAATGCGGCTTTTGAGGAACTACCTGAAGGACCGAAGCCCGCTCTACGACACGACACAGGGCCAACGAAGGATGGAAATTACATCGGGTGTTGCCCAAAGATCTATCCTTGGTCCAGACCTGTGGAATGTGTCTTACGACGGGCTACTGAGACTTGAGATGCCAGGTGAGTCGCGCTTGGTTGGCTATGCGGATGATGTTGTGGCTCTGGTCGCCGGACGCAACGTTGAACAAGCACAACTTAGCATACCTAGCGCTAATGCGCCGAGTGAGGGACTGGATGACTGCTCGCGGCCTCAGTTTAGCACTGGAGAAAATCGAAGTGGTCATCTCGACAAAAAAGAGAATCCCTAGAGTAAGGATGATCAGTATTGGAGACAATCGAATCGAAGCCAGCGGTGAAGTACCTGGGGCTACTGATCGACTCGAAGATGAGTCTGTCTGAGCAAATCAGGGCAACGGCTGAGAAGGCTGCCTCGGGAATATCGGCTCTGAGTCGACTTATGGCCAACGTAGGGGGACCCAGCCCATCAAGAAGACGCCTTTTGATGAGTGCTGTAGGGACAGTGCTACTGTACAGAGCAGAGGTATGGGGCGACGCTCTCAGCAAGGAGGTATACCTAAAACGTTTGGCACAGGTACAGAGAAGGGGAGCACTGAGAATTGCATCTTCGTATCCAACAGTCTCTGACTCGGTGGTGAGAGTGATTGCAGGCGTGATACCTGTGACCTTCCTTGCTAGAGAGTGCCACGCTATTTACCTGCGCCAAAACGAGGATGCGAGGGAGATAGTTGTCCGCGAGGAGAGACAGCGCTCGCTCAACGATTGGCAGCAGTCTTGGGTGAATTGCACGAAGGGAAGGTGGACTGCGCGCCTCATTCCGGATGTGAGACCGTGGCTAAATCGAAGGCATGGTGAGACTGACTTCTATCTGACTCAGCTTTTGAGTGGGCACGGGTGTTTTCAGTCTTACCTGCACAAGATCGGTAAGTCACGGTCTCCCGATTGTCGGTTTTGCCCAGGAGAGGAGGACAATGCCTGTCACGCATTTTTTGCGTGTACAAAATGGGTCAGGCTGTGAAGGGAACTCTACAGGGAGATGGGAGAGCTCACCCCAGATAATATAGTTGCGGTGATGCTCGAATCGGTTGACAAATGGAACCAGGTGGCACATTATGTTCGGGCAGTCCTAAAATATAAAAGGGACTCACAGCAGCCGGGGGCACTGGGGCTGGGGGATCGCTCTTCTGGCATTTCCTCTTCCCCTCTCCCCTCCCGCTAGAAAAGGCACTCCTCAGCTTGAAGGCGCCCCACGGCGTAACAAAACGAGACCTGGCCCGAAGTAATGTGTCAAACGGTTTCAGGCTGGGCTCTCAGGTTGACAGGGGAGGTGTTTAGTGGGTAGTTCAGTCGCGCATGGGAGTCCCATACTCTGTGCATAAATAGCATTCACCTCCCTACCACAAAAAAAATATATATATATATATATATTTATATGAATATTTATACATATACATATCTATTTATATAAATATATATATATATATATATATGTATATATATATATAAAATAGATATGTATATGTATAAATATTCATATAAGTATATATAGATATATATATATATATATATATATATATATATATATATATATATATATATAATATATATATATATATATATATATATATATATATATATATATATATATACATATATATATATATATATATATATATATATATATATATATATATCTGTATATATACATAAACATGTATGTATATATACATATAAATGTGTATGTATGTAAATATAAATTTTTATATATCTAAATATATACAAGGAGCCTTCCATAATAAACGAGACTGAGCTCAAGTAGAAACGACAGGAGCTTTGTTCTGATATCTTCGAGTTTATCTACTCAAAACAGTCTCCTCCAGCCTCGATACACTGTTTTGCGCGATCCAAAAGCTTTTGGAAATATTGTTTCAGGCCATTGACCGGAATCTTCTTCAGGATGTCGGTAAAAGCTTTTTGGATACCCTCTACGGACGCAGCTACGGGCTCAGCATATTCAACGTTTGATTTTCAAGTTAGGAGAATACCAGATGGAGGTAAAATACTTAAAAGGAAAAGACAACAACCGCGCTGATTATTTGTCTCACATCATTAACGACGAATGC
Source organism: Odontomyia ornata (assembly GCA_963969285.1). Classification (NCBI taxonomy): domain Eukaryota; kingdom Metazoa; phylum Arthropoda; class Insecta; order Diptera; family Stratiomyidae; genus Odontomyia; species Odontomyia ornata. The sequence goes on from OZ017741.1 coordinate 121,128,840, forward strand.
AACCTCTTGAACATTTTAGAGGATAGAATCCTCAGCACAAGTGTAGAAACAAATGTTAAGGGAACTAGTAACCTTCAAGACATACCTCCAGACATCATGATACCCACTCAACATTCAGCTGAAGTAGACTCCTCTCAACTTATTCCTCTAAAAGAAGATTACGTAAACAAATATCCACAACAGATTATTCTAACAAATAATAAACGAAAAGAGTTATTAACCAAATTTCATCATAGAATTATCATAGGATCCGAGCATTTGAAACCAGCAACCTCACACCTTCGATTAAAACTTAGACTTTTGAAAACCGCATTATACAATGAGCTGAGCGATTCTGAATACAATCAATTACAGCAAATATTAATAGAAAATTTTGATTTAAGACAAACTCCCTGTTTTAAAAGTTAATCAGCTATTGTCTGAACCCTAATTTGAAGATAGCCTGATGAAAATAATTGAAAGCTACCACGAAGAAGAAACTGGACCCGCTGGCATAAATGAAAATTATGCTGGACTGAAACGACGAATTTATTATCCTAATTTGAAGAAACACATTAATAGATATATAAACTTCTGTGAGAAATTTAACTTAGCTAAAAATAATAAGAATCATATTAAGCCTAAATTTCAGTTAACGGAAATACCTAAAGGCCTCAGAGAAATAGTCCACATAGATATCCTAGTTATCAAACAATTAAAAATTTTAACAGCCGTTGATAGATTCTCTAAATACGCAATGGCAACCATATTGCCGTCCAACAATAATATTTACATTAGAGAATGTCTAAAATTTATCCTGTCGATATTGGGCCGACAACTAAACTCAAAGCTGATAATGAATTTAATAAAGTACTACTCAGAGATTTCTCCACTACTAAAAACCTAGAAGCACATTTTTGCAAACCTAGTACCCACACAGGTAATGCGGATGTTGAAAGAATACATGGAACTATATTAGAAAAAATAAGAACTATATGCAGAGCATATCTAGTAAATAGCAGCTACAATTAGAACAAATTTTATTTCTTACGGTACTTATAGAGTAGAGAGGATTAGACTAAAAGTGCATATGTATGGTAAACAAAAACTTGAATTTGCAAGCAATTGAACCAACCCATAGTAAACTTTAATCCATCTTTTACACGTTTATTTGCTTCTCTTTTCATTTTGACAGCTCCTTGATTGCAGGTGCTAGTTAGTACATATACTTTGCTATAGGTTAAGATTCAAAAACCCCATAAAAAGAAGAAGTAGCGTTTGAAACATTGGAATTTTATAATCGCCAAATCCATTCGATAAAACGAGAACTGCCTATCGATATTGAAGGAGGCTTAGTAGATAAGCAAATTATTCACAATCGCTTGCTAGAAAGTAAAGAAAAGGAGATAAGTAAATTGAATAAGAAACGAGAAAATTATGAAGCAATTAGGCAAAAAGTACCTGTACGTAATTATAAAGCAGTTAGATACAAACTAGAACCTAGATTTATTTAAACCCAATAAAACATTAATAAACATGCAGTCGTACTATTCAAAAGACCTCGGAAGGTTATTTTAATTTCAGGCTCTTCTGGGCCTGTTTTTTCTGATAAAGGCTGTCCAGTGTCAAATGCAACCACAACGAATAATTAATCAAATTGAAAGTGAATCCAGATATATAGAAATTAAAACCAACCCAATTATCATAATTACTAATTATAACAAAATAATACATCGTGTAAACTTATCCTTAATATCAATCGCCCTAGAAGAAATTACCAAAGGTATGCCTGTTCCCTATAACATGGAACAAAAGAAATTAATTCAAGAATAATACTTAGAAAGTCATTCTCAATATTTGACACCAATCCCCAAAACTAGAGTTCTTAATTAAAGAGGCTTATTTAACCCCATTATCTACTTCTACTATTGATGCGATCGCAGAGGTGGTAGGCGTGGTCCAAAAGGCAGAGGCACATGGTCACACTAAGTGGCGGATCGTCTTGTTGGTGACACTCGACGTCAGGTATACCTTCAACTCCGCTAGATGGATATTCTGGATAAGCTGGAAAATCCTTTCCAAGTTCCAGAATATCTAATGCGGCTTTAGAGGGACTACCTGAAGGACCGAAGCCTGCTCTACGACAAGCCACAGCGCCTACGAAAGATGGCGGTTACATCGGGTGTTGCCCAGGGATCCCTCCTTGGTCCAGACCTGAGGAACGTGTCTTACGACGGGCTACTGAGACTGTAGATGTCAGATGAGTTGGGCTTGTTCGGCTATGCGGATGATGTTGCGGTACAGGAAGCACCGTTGAACAAGCGCAACTTAGGCTAGGTATGCTAATGGGCCGAGTGAGAGACTGGATGACTGCTCGCGGGCTCACTGGAGAAAACCGAAGTTATCATCTTGACAAAAAAGAGAATCCCTAGAGTAAGGATGATCAGTATTGGAGATATACGAATCGAAGCCGGTGAAGTACCTGGGGCTACTGGTCGACTCGAAGATGGATTTCTCTGACCAAATCAGGGCAACGGCTGAGGAGGTTGCTTCAGAGGCATCGGCTCTGAGTCGACTTATGGCCAACGAAAGGGGACCCAGCCCATCAAGAAGACGCCTCTTGATGAGCGCTGTAGGATCAGCTCTATTGTACGGAGCAGAGGTATGGGGTGACGCCTCGGGAAGAAGTTTTATCGAAAACGCCTGGCACAGGTACAGAGAAGAGGAGTGCTGAGAATTGCATCTTCGTACCCGAGAGCCTCTGATTCGGCGGTGAGAGTGATTGCAGGCGACATACCTGTCAGCCTCCTTGCTAGAGGGTGCCGCTCGAAACGAGGATAAAAGGGACACGGTTGTCCGCGAAGAAGGACAGCACTCACTCAACGATTGGTAGCAGTCTTGGGTGAATTGCACAAAGGGAAGGTGGACTGCGCGCCTCATCCCCGATGTGAGACCATGGCTAAATCGAAGGCATGGTGAGACTGATTTCTATCTGACCCAGCTTTTGAGCGGGCATGGGTGTTTTCAGTCTTACCTGCACAAGACTGGTAAGTCACGGTCCCTCGATTGTTGATTTTGCCCAGAAGAGGAAGAAAATGCCCGCCACACATTATTTGCGTGCATAAGACGGGACAGGCTGCAAAGAGCCCTCTGCAGGGAGACGGGAGAGCTCACCTCGGATAATATAGTCGCGGTGATGCTCGAATCTGTTGACAAATGGAACCAGGTGGCACATTATGTTCTATATTCGGGCAGTCCGAAAAGATAAAAGGGACTCACAGCATTCGGGAACGTAGGGTCTGGGGGATCGCTTGTCTGGCACTTCCTCTTCCCCTCTTCCCTCCCACTAGAAGAGAAATCCCCAGCTTGAAGGCGCCTCATGGCGTAACATAACGTGGCCTGGCTTGAAGTAATCTTTCAAAAGGTTCCTGGCCAGGTTCTCAGGTTGCCAGGGGAGGTCTTTAATGGATAGTCCAGTCGCCTCCTTGCGAACATGGGAGTCCGCATACCCTACCACAAAGAAAAGGTACCTACTGAAATCATTTCTATTCCATTGTATTATTTGGAACCATTACCTAACAAACAAAATAAGTTATGTTCGAGCGTAGCACTATCATAAAAATCAATCAAACGACGTTTTATTGCAATAATGGAAAATATATGGAACAATTGAAACCTTGTAAACTATGTATGTACACCAATAAAACTTTAATAGTTTCAACAGGTGAAGAATAAATAAAAGAAATAAATACTAGATTAGTTCTAATTAATAAAAATCAAAGTAAATTAATTAGTGATGAAAGAATTTGGAAAATATCTGGTGAATACTTAATCGATTCCAATAACTGTTCGATAAAAATTAATAATATTGTGTTCAAGAAAGAGATTAAACATTGCAACAGTAATTTTGTTGCACCAGAACTCCCCTTAAAGCCTATTAATAAACTTTCCCTTGATGAATTGAACAAAATCATTTTGAAAACATCAAACGTGTCAAAGAATTACATTTTGAAAAGATGGCACACACATATACAGGTGTGACTGTAGCAAAGGTCTTGAAACTAAGGGAGGAGGAGTGACGTCATTAGCCAGTCCTAAGCCAATTATGATAACCAAGCTTAAAATCCAAACCACTACAGACTCTTGGTCACAAATAAAATTTGTTAACAACGAATCATAAAGAAATTGCAAACTTAACATTATTTCGTTTTTTTTCCTCTTAAAGCCGTCGGGTCCTGCTTTGTTGTGTGAGCAGATGCGTTTTGAATACCTCGAGTCATCTTAAGTGTTAGTGCTTCAAATTTGTATAGTGTTGAAACTAATTTAATCCTCTTCTTTTTATTATTTATGCTTATGTATGCAAATATAGTTAGGATTGTTCATACCAGCAATGAATTAATTTTCGTATTGTAATTTCATATCATAAAGTTCACTTACCTACAATTCAATTATCACATTGCTATTAAATCATATGCTTACCTTGCATTTTTTTGTTCATTTACCTTTACGATATCGTAAAATTGACTTATATAAATGTAATTCACACTGACGATGCATTTCATGTTCACTCACCTTTAATTGTTTTGATTTCAAACGTTGACCTAGGCAATTTACTTTTGATCGATGTTCTTGTACATTTTGCATATTCTTGAATTCTTGTTATGTTGAAATTGATTTAGACTAAGCATTTTTATTATATGAATATTTCATGTTATGAAGAATAAAATCATTGTTTTGTGACAATTGAATCAATAAGTGTTTTATTTCGCGGAAGATATTACAGTTCAAGTGCTGCAGATATCCTTTTGTATACTTATAGTATATTGTACGTCGATGGTTACACGATGCAAGTGCCGCCGTAATTTAGTTTGATCATAGGTGTTTTTGCTGGACATTTAATAATTAACGTCGAAAGTTACACGGTTCAAGTGCTGTCGTGACTTAATTAACTCTACCCATTTAACTTATTACACGGTTCAAGTGCCGTCGTAATTATAAGTGTTCAAATTATGAGCATTTAACATTTGGTGACCCCGTGCAGAACTATACAGCTGAAAAATGGAGAAAATGGAGGAGTTGGCCGCAAAACAACTTCATATAGGATCTGATATTCAGAATATTATCGCAAATTATAAAAAAGACCCTTCCGACAGAAAGAAATCAAGGGCATACTTTGAATCTCGGTTACATAAATAAGAAATTGCATGGATTGAGTGCGGGGCTATATACAGCGAGATTCGTTCGATGAAAAACGTGCCTGGGGACAATGAATACTTTAAGAAAGAGTATTACGACGAGATAAAAACAGTACTAAACAAATATCTGCTAATATTTGAAAAAGCTATAGAAATGGTCAGTGCAGAATGTGAGCAAAAGCCAGAAGGTGATGAAAAGTGCATAACAATTTTTTCGACCGAAAAAGTTGGAGTAACTAAATTAATTCGAAGGCAAAGCGCCATAGTGATTACCCTTCGTCGAATATTGGATGAACTTATCGAAAATACGATTGATCACCCCAAAGAGTTCTATGCCATAAAAAATGAGGAGATCAATCGTTTATGGCTCCAGATTGAGTCATTACATTGTTCAATTTGGGAGGAATGTATGAATCCTGAGGCGATAGGCTACAATTCTTCCGGGTACGTTGAGCCAGAGCAGATGGTGCTCGCCGAAAAGGTAAAGCTATCAATTGATCAAGCAGATCAAGCACCAATTCAGCATTTTCGTGGCGAAAAACCGTCTGTGAACCTCCCAAAAATAACAATACCGAAATTTAATAGAGATTATTTACAATGGAGGCAATTTTTAGATATTTTCTCCCAGATGATTGAAAGTCAACCACTCCCCGCTTTCAAAAAGATGTGGTATTTAAAAATGAACGTTACGGGAGAGGCAGAAAAATTGATCAGACATCTGCCTTTAACTGAGCTGAGCTATAATACTGCCTGGAAAATCTTACAAGAACGATACAATGATAGGAGAGTTTTAACGTCAGCTCTCATACAAAAATTATTGGAACAATCCAATATATTGTCCGACAATCTATCAGTGGCTGCAGTCAAAAGTTTACATGATGTGACCCGTAAAAGTATGCTAGCACTTAACAACTTAGAAGTGGAAACGTCAACATGGGGTCCGCTGCAACTATTTTTATTGATAAAAAAGCTGGATCGACAAACGCATATCTTGACGAGCAATCGCTCATCGAGCCCAAGGAGAACCAATCGCTCCAACATTTTTTAAAGTTTTTGGAAAACAGATTCCAATCCTTAGAGGCATTGGGTCAAAAAGATAAGCCTAATGGCAGAACGGTATCATCAGGAATCACCAGTGACATGAAGGATATTACGTGCAAACTTTGCAATGAAGGTAACCATACGTTGTTCAGTTGCAAGAAAGTTTTACTACTGTCTCCCGCTAACCGGCTGCAGTTCGTACAAAAGCAACGACTGTGTGTGAATTGCTTAAAGGGCGGCGACAAGGCTAATGCATGCACTTTTCGGCATTGTTTAAAATGTGGACGAAGACTCAATTCGCTGCTTCATTTGGGAGGAGAACGAAATACAATAAGTAATGACTTAGCACCCGAAGGCACCAAAGATCGACTCACGACTCTTGCATCAGTTGATAATGATGATCATGCGACATCAAGTTGGCATTGACAGCTCTGCAAGTTGCGGATTGTCAACAAACACTTCTAACTATGTCTTGCTAGGCGCAACTAGGATCACCGTAGTAGAAACTTATGGCCAAACGTTAGAATGCAGAGCAGTTTTATACTCCGGATCTCATGTCAATCTGGTGACGGAGAGATTGATAAAAAAATTGGGAATTTCACCAAAGAAGGCATCTCTTTGCATCGAGGGCATAGGTAAACAAAAGAACGACGCCAGCCAGCGAGTTAACGTTGAAATAAAATCAAGAATGGGAAATTTCTCTTCGCGGCTTGAGGCATTTGTTTTACCTCATATAGTGTCAATGTAGCCAACACAGCTACTGGACGTGTCATCATGAGGAATATCTGAAAATGTTGAGCTAGCAGATCCTGATTTTAACCGCCCAGATCGAATCGATGTTCTAATTTGAGCTAAGTTTTACCACTAATTTGTACTCAATGGCCATATATGAACCATAGCCATGCAGAAAACATACATTGCGGCCCCCAAGCACTGCGAGCAACTGCAAGACAGCGGTTTTGGCCATTGAAGGGAAACTCATTGGCTCGGCCTGTGATTCAACATTGTGTTAGATGTGCAAGAGCAAGACTGAAGTTACTATCCCAGATGATGGGAAATTTACCATAATCTAGAGTGAAACCAGTATAACGGGAGTCGCAGTCCAAATATTGCTCGGTTTGTGTTCCGTCGTTCCTCTCTGTGTACTGTAAATAACAACAAACATCTACAAAAAGCTGCGAACTGTAATCAAAGCATCTGTGGGCGTGGCGCCGTATCATGGATTAGCAGAAGGGGGTGTGTATCCATACTCGTATTAAGTATCAAACATATACACACAAGACTTTGCAATCGAACGTACCGCCTCAGTGGAACGAATTGGTTACACGCATTGCAAATCGAGTGAAAGCTTTAGCTTTGTGGTTGCACCAGTCACAGAGAGGTGGCGTTAAACACATTAAACAGAAAATATCACAGTTGAACTTTGATCTTTTTAAATGGTAAATTGTCTTCATTATTTGAGTTGGTAAGCAATTACGTCAGCATAATTACAGCATAAAAGAAAATTATTGAAGAAAGAAAATCGAGAAGTATTTCTCTATTCGCTGGCTCAAAGCATGCGCCCGAGCTTATTCTATCCCAAGGCACTTAGCCCGGGATAAGCGAATTTAGGATACGTTCAACTGCATACTCAAGGCATCCGCCCGAGTATAAGCGTCCCAAGGCAGTTATGCCCGGGCCGGCAGTTGAACTAATAATTGATTGATTTATTAATCTGACTGCATACTCGAGGCATCAGCCCAAGTATTAGCGTCCCAAGGCCTTGCACCTGGGGCTAGTGGTTGGATTATTAATCAATTGATTCGTTATATAACTGCGTGCTCAAGGCATCAGCCTGAGCAACAGTTAAAGCTTGGTTTTCGTTAGGTAACAAAAATAATTCAAAGAAAACAATAACCGTGCAAATAAATTGCTCCATAAACAATCTAAATTTATAAATATGCAAATATAAGACTTCATTAACTTATTTTCCGATGTATTAATTAGCTGAAGTGAAATAATTCTTAAAATCTTATATTAGCCAGTAGCATGTAGGTATTGTACAGTGAGGTTTTTCTGTCGCTGGAAGCCTTGATGTGTATATAGGATACCCATCAAATCAAGCTCCCAGCGCATGCCAATATGCATAGGGTGTACTGGTATTATGTAACAAATTGGCGCAGCCAGCACGATATTGGTTTTGCAAGCACAACAATGTAGCGCATTGTGCAGCAAAATTAAATGAACTGTAAATCTTTCCACCCAGCCGATATCCGAAACCTATCAATTCCTGTATGCTACCACTGTTACTTATACTGTCAATGAAACTAGATCAGTATTTACAAATTTACAAAAATCAATCACATTGATCAATCTAAATAACAAAAATATAATATTCATATCCAATAATTTACGCAGAGAAATTCAATCATATTCCACAATCTAATCTTGTCTACTTTAAGATGATTCAAATAAACATCCAAACGATTCAAACATAATTTAGCGTACAACTTTTCAAAGATGTAAAGTTTCAGTTGACTTACATGCAAAACAATCAACAGTACAAGTACACATTAAACACAAGCATGCATAATGAAAACATATGTAATGAGTAAACAAATGCTTCTCCATCGTTATGTCAACAAAACACCTTTTATCGCTCAACCAATTGAAACAATAATAATAACAATAACGGGCGGCTACATGAATATTCAGGTCTTATCTTTTAAATTGAATGAATAATTTGAATAATTTCCTTACAGCATTTAATGAGATTAAGCGATTCATTAAAATCTCTAGTCGCTGCCCACTTATGTTTCACAAATTGATTGCCTATTAAAATACGCATTTGATTAAATAAATTGACGGTTGGACATTTGAGCAATAATTTCTAATGCAATTAAATTAAAGTGCAAACAAAATAAACAAACCGCGTGAAATGAATATAAAATTTATATACAAGAGAAAATTTTTCAATACAAATGCTAAATAAGAAACTAAAATAATAGTCCAAGTGTAGTAACTGTGAAACAAATGACTTTTAATTATTATAACCCAATACAACATAAGCCAACTCATGCAAACAAATTTACTCTTGAACCAATTATCTCTCTCAAGTCCCCTTTTTTGTTTTTTTTTGCCCGCGAATGACAAAATATGAATTCAGCACTCAATTTGCAATTTCAAAGTATTAGCAATAATTAAATGGAAACTAGTGGCAGTCCAGCCAATCAAACCCAGCAAGACTTTATAAATGAATGAGAAAAATTTAGAAGTTGAGTGGTCCCCCAAAAACCCACTGTCGGCAGTCACTCTGCCTTTAGTATAAGCAAATAAAAGATAGCCTCTGAGCCATCGACCGAAGCTGTCGGTTGACACGCTATGTTTAATTACAAGTCAGTAAGGAAACTGACAATAGCCTCTGAGCCGTTGTCCCTAGTTGACAGCGGACACGCTATTTTTAGTTTTAAGGCACAACAGAAACTCATAACAGCCTCTGAGCCATAGACCGAAGCTGTCAATGGACACGCTTATTTTTAATTACAAGTCGGTAAGGAAACCGACAATAGCCTCTGAGCCATGGACCCTAGTTGTCAGCGGACACGCTATTTTTAGTTGTAAGTCACTATGGAAATAAATAAAAGCCTCTGAGCTGCCCGTCTCCAACTGTCGGCAGACACGCTACATTTAATATTAAGTCAATATACCAACCAATCGGAGCTTCTGTGTTGTTGAACTAAAATGGTTTGCAGACACGCTTCCACTAGGCACTACATTCATTTAAACTGCTAACTACTAAATAATTCACCAATGAGCGCCCTGCGCATAACAGAAAAAATTTTTAAAAACCCACCCATTTCCCACCCTTCCACTTCGTACGTATCCTTGAGATAGAGATAAACAATTTTAAGGACTGGCTAACGAAGTGACCCCGCACGGTGCTGTGCTGTCCTCCAGCAAAGTCGGGGACAGCGTTACGCTAAACCGAACAGATACTCACTAGGGAGAATTTGAACGGAACATATAGGGTCTTAAGTGAAGGCTGAAACTATATGCTCCCAACATATAGTGATAGTTTTGTTTCGACTCTTTCTCGGAAGATATTTTTAACATAATATTTCTGCTTAACAGTCCACCCATTTCCAACCCTTCCACTTTCCACGTATCCTCGAGATCGAGATAAACAATTTCAACGGAAGGCTAATGAAGTGACCTCGTACGGCACTGTTCTGTCTTCCAGCAAAGCCTGGGACAGCGTTACGCTAAATGAAACATATACTCACTAGGGAGAAATTCGACGGAACATATAGGTTCTTAAATGAAGACCGAAACTATATGCTCCCATGCTCAACATATAGTGAAAGTTTTGCTTCGACTACCTTTTAGAATACTCCTTCTCAAAAGATATTTTTAACTTAACAGTTTGCTGAAATCATTCAAAGTTTATATCATAACTCTCAAGCTTAAGATCTTTCCCTCTAATTTTATTTTCTCAATAATATTCATTATAACATACCCAACGTTTCTTTATTTAATAAAAAAACTTCAAAATAACACGTTGTCTTCGATTTATCAATAATCTGCAGCTATTCACACATATTTAAAAAACAGAGCGATATAATTCAAATAAAGTTCCCTTTGTACTATCTTTTATGAATACACGAGTGTGCAATACACAATTTCAACCAATCAAATAACGATTGAAGGCATATACCTTTAAAGCTGTTGTACATAATCCCACAGCAAGCCCTACGCACTACAAACTACATTAGGCTAACGATAATCTACAATAAACCACCAACCACAAATTAGCATGTATAATGTACATAGTATAGACTTCCGAGCAATTGGCGCATGTGAAAGCTATGAAAACAAAAAGAAACATACAATTTGCTCATTCGTAATTGCAGAAACAAAGTTTTTCTCCTTATCATCTTATCTTCAAAGCTCATTAAGCACCTTCATGTAAATTATCAATCTTTGTTTCCCACTAACAACATTAACGATCCACCGAAAAACTTAGGTCCCACACTCATTACCCCACACTACATAAAACCAATTAAAGCTTTAGCAATGAAGCAACAACATCGACTCGCAAGCAACATCGATAAAAAGCTATTATCTTGCAAAGCTGAACATTCCCGAACAAAAACGATCGTATTGATCTTACATTCCCCATATACAGTTTAACTGGGTTGTTCCCAAAACAAAAAAGCATCTAGAGCTTCATATACTAACAAAATTTCCCTACATACCGATTAACATATTAATTGCAAAGTACATAACCAAAAGCTTATTTAGCAAGCTTTTCATTATAGTCTACGAAAATTCAATAAACAAGAAAAATGGAACAAATAAAGGAGTTTATTTTCAAATTTAAAATCATAGAAAGCCTTGAAAACTATAAAAGGAAAAATTTCGTAGAGTAAAGTAATAAAACGAAAGTCTGAAAGCGAAAAACAGACGAAAATAAGTGTAACGAAACTAACGCAATAACAAATGAACTTCATACAGTTTAAATCTCGAAATGATTCTGAGCAAAGATATAAGCAATGTAAAAGTAGAAGAAATAGAATGAAATAAAGCTAAAAATATTTGTATAATTTAAATAGACACAAGCAATAAAATAAAAACAAAGCCTTTCATATAATATAACAAAGATCAACGAACTCAAAACAAAAAAAAATATATTGTTAAAAGACAAATAAGCGAAACTGTATGTATTTGTGAAATTAGTTCATCGTAAAACAAAAATGGATTACATCTTCATGTGCTTTTTTATGTAGAAGTAAAGTAAAACAACTAAATATAAACAAAAGAGAAGTAAAAGAAAAACTTATTATTATATGTTAAGTACATAAATCATAGCAATGCGAAAGTATAATGCAGTAAGCTAATTCAAGTAAAGAGAAAAAAAGCATATTGTATAACGCTAAGCTGTATATATTTGGAAAAAACAAAAATGGATTACATCTTCATGTGCAGTAATATTCTAATATGTAAGTAAAGCAAAACAAGGAAATAATGAGAAAAAACAAAGAGAAATTATATGTTACATAAATTACAGCAATGCAGAAGCATTAAAGTTAAGCAAAAAACAAAATATTGTAAAAGGCAAATAATCAACACAGTGTATAAATGTGTAATTAATTATAATTTATCTTCTAGTATGTAAACGGAGCAAAACAAAAACAAATGAAAATACCTAATAAGGCTAAGAAAACAATTAGTTAAAAAATTCAAAGCAAGGCAACTCAAATGAAGATAATGAAAAAATTACGTCATTATATTTCAATAACATGCAAATATTGTAATCAGAAATGAATATTGAAAGGAGCATCCACCGGAGTATAAGTGCCCTAAGGCAGTTATGCCCAGGGCCTGCAGTTGAACTAGTAATTGATTGATTTATCAATCTGACTGCGTACTCAAGGCATCAGCCCAAGTATTAGCGATCCAAGGCTTTGTGCCCGGGCCTAGCAGTTGGATTATTAATCAATTGATTCGTTAATATAACTGCGTGCTCAAGACGTCAGCCCGAGCAACAGTTAAAGCTTAAATAAATAGATTGGTTTCTTCGAATTTCGTTTTCCCTCTGAAAAATTAACAAATATTATAAAGTAAATATAAATGGCAAAAAATTTTACAAGCTCCATTAATGCTTGAATTTTATACGTCTCTGTAATAAATTCATTATGAAAAGAATTCAATGGCAAAATATGTTGTTAATATTAATAACCTCAACTGAACGTGTAATTATATAATCACGCAAGGAATAAACTAAAAATTAAACAATTAAACGAACACCCTTTTACTGATTTAGTTGACACGCATAAAGTAGCAGGTAAGTATTATACAGGAATATCTTTCTCTCTCCGGGAACCATGATGTGTATATAGGATACACGTCATATCAAGCTCCCAGCACATGCCAGTATACGTAGGGTGTCCTGGTATTGTGCAACAATTTGGCGCAGCCGGTAGGATATCGATTTTGCAAACACCACAATGTAGCGCATGACTTTTAATAATTATAACCCAATACAACATAGGCCAACTCATGCAACAAGTCCCGTTTTCTGTTTTTTTTGCCCACGAATGATAAAATATGAATTCAGCACTCCATTTGCAATTTATTAGTATTAGCAATAATAAAATGGAAACTAGTGGCAGTCGCGCCGATAAGTCTCGGCAAACTTTTATAATAAATCGAAAGAACTAAGAAGGGGAGTGGTCCCCTAAAAACGCACTGTCGGCAGCCACCCTGCCTTTAGTCTAAGCAAAAAGTAGATAGCCTCTGAGCCATCGACCAAAGCTGTCGGTGGGTACGCTATATTTAGTTGCAAGTCGGTAAGGAAACCGACAATAGCCTCTAAGCCGTTGCCCCTAATTGTCAGCGGACACGCTTTTTCTAGTTATAAGACACAGCAGAAGCCCATAATAGCCTCAGAGCCATCGACCGAAGCTGTCAATGGACACACTATTTTTAATTACAAGTCGGTAACGAAACCGACAACAGCCTTTGAGCCATGGACCCTAGTTGTCAGCGGATACACTATTTTTAGTTGTAAGTCACTATAGATATAAATAAAAGCCTCTGAGCTGCCCGACTTCAACTATCGGCAGACACGCTACATTTAATATTAAGCCGATATACCAACCAATCGGAGCTTCTGTGCTGTTGAACTAAAATGGTTTGCAGTCACGCTCCCACTAGTGACTACGTTTCCTCGTTCAATAAATACATTTTAACTGCTAACTACTAATAACTTACCATTTAAACCCCTGTGGATAACGCGAAAAATTTAAAAACTCACCCATTTCCCACCCTTCCATATTACACGTATCCTCGAGATCGAGATCAACAATTTTAAGGAACGGCTAACGAAGTGGCCTTGCACGGCACTGCACTGTCTCCCAGCAAAGTCGGGGACAGCGTTACGCTAAACCAAACATACACTCACAAGGGAGAAATTCGACGGAACATCTAGGGTCTAAAATGAAGGTCGAAACTATATGCTTCCATGCCCAACATATAGTGATAGTTTTGTTTCGACTCTTTCTCGCGAGATATTTTTAACGTAATATTTCTGCTTAACAGCCCACCCATTTCCAACCCTTCCACTTTCCACGTATCCTTGAGATCGAGATCTACAAGTTACCCAACGGCAGATGAAGTGACCTCGTACGGAACTGCACTGTCTTCCAGCAAAGTCTGAGACAGCGTTACGCTAAACCAAACAGACACTCACTAGGGAGGAATTCGACAGAACATAAAGGTTATTAACTGAAGGCCGAAAGTATATGCTCCCATGCGCAACATATAGTGATAGTTTTGTTTCGACCATCTTTTATAATTCTCTTCTTCGTAAAATATTTTTAACGCCGTATTTGCTGAAATCATTTAAAGTTTATATCATAACTTTCAAGCTTAAGATCTTTCCTTCTAATTTTGTTTCCTCAATAACCTTCATTATAACATACCCGACGTTTCTATATTTAACAAAAAAATTTCACAATAATACGTTGTCTTCAATTTATCAATAATCTGCAGCTATTTATACATATTTAAAAAACAGAGCGATGTTATTCAAATAAAGTTCCCTTTGTACTACCTCATAGAATACACGAGTGTGTAATAGACAATTTCAACCAATCAAATAACGATTTAAGGCATATACCTTAAAAGCTACATAATCCCACATTAAGTCCTACGCACTACAAACTACATAAAGCTAACCTAATCGAAACAAATAATCTTCATTAGAATTACCCGCCAACCATAAATTGGCATGTATAATGTACATAGCATAGACTTCCGAGCAATTGGCGCATGTGGAAGCTATGAAAGCAAAAAGAAACATACAGTTTACTCATTCGTAATTGCAGAGACAAAGCTATTCTCCTTATCGTCTTATCTCCAAAGCTTATTAAGCACCTTCATGTAAATTATCAATCTTTGTTTCCCACTAACAACATTAACGATCCACATTAAGAGAAAAACTTAGGTCCCACACTCATTACCCCACACTACATGAAACCAATTATAGCTTTAGCAATGAAGCAACAACAACGACTCGCAAGCCACATCGATAAAAAGTTATTCTTTTGCAAAGCTAATAATTCCCAAACAAAAACGATCGTATCGATCTTACGATCCCATGTACAATTTAACTGGGTTATTCCCCAAACAAAAGAGCATCTAGAGCTTCATATACTCGTACCAACAAAATTTCCCTACATACCTATAACATATTAACTGCAAAGTACATAACCAAAAGCTTATTTAGCAAGCTTTTCATTATAGTCTATGGAAATTTAATTATGAAATAAATAATACCAATGACGGATATTTTCTTTCAAATTGAAAATCATAGCAAGCCTTGAAAAATGTAAAAGGAAAAATTTCGTAGAGTAAAGTAAAAAGAAAATTGTTTTTCTATCTGTTTATTTTTGAAAGCATTATTGTTGCAACCAACACAATTAATAGAACAAAAGTCTGAAAGTGAAAAACAAACTAAAATAAGTGTAACGAAGCTAACGCAATAACAAATGAAATCTTGAAAGAAATCTGAGCAAAGATATAAGCAATGTAAAAGTACAAGAAATAGAATGAAATATAGCTAAAAATATTTGTATAATTTAAATAGACACAAGCAATAAAATAAAAACAAAGCCTTTCATATAATATAACAAAGATCAACGAACTCAAAACAAAAAAAAATATATATTGTTAAAAGACAAACAAGCGAAACGTGTGAAATTAGTTTATCGTAAAACAAAAATGGATTACATCTTCACGTGCTTTTTTTATGTAGAAGTAAAGTAAAACAAGAAAATATAAACAAAAGAGAAGAAAAAAAAACTTATTATTATATGTTAAGTACATAAATCATAGCAATGCGAAAGTATAATGCAGTAAGCTGATTCAAGTAAAGAGAAAAAAAGCATATTGTAAAAAGCCAAACTGCATTTATTTTTGAAAACATAAAAATGGATTATATCTTCATGTGCAGTAATATTCTAATATGTAAGTAAAGCAAAACAAGGAAACAATGAGAAAAAACAAAGAGAAATTATATGCTACATAAATTACAGCAATGCAGAAGCATTAAAGTTAAGCAAAAAAAATATATATATTGTAAAAGACGTGTAATCCAAATAGTGCATAAATGTGTAATTAATTATAATTCATCTTCTAGTGTGTAAACGGAGCAAAACAAAAACAAATGAAAATACCTAATAAGGCTAAGAAAACAATTAGTTAAAAAATTCAAAGCAAGGCAACTTAAACAAAGATAATGAAAAAATTACGTCGTTGTATTTCAATAAGAAACAAATATTGTAATCAGAAATGAATATTGAAAGGAGCCCAACATGACTTTTTATGAAACTATAAACAAGGGAAAAAAATTCGATTAAAATCGTTTAAAATTAGTAATTTTTACATTAACATTCCAAGTTTATCAAATAAAGCAATGAAGCAAAAATTAACATCTTTCACGACAAGGCTCTTCAAGCCAGTCGTGAACTTTTTTTTCAGTGGGGAGGCAGTGTAACGGGAGCCGCAGTCCAAATATTGCTCGGTTCGTGTTCCGTCGTTCCTCTCTGTGTACTGTAAATGACAACATACATATACGAAAAGCTGCGAATTGTAATCAAAGCATCTGTGGATCATGGATTAGCAGAAGGGGGTGTGTATCCATACTCGTATTAAGTATCAAACATATACACACAAGACTTTGCAATCGAACGTACCACCTCAGTGGAACGAATTGGTTACACGCATTGCAAATCTAGCGAAAGCTTTAGCTTTGTGGTTGCACCAGTCACAGAGAGGTGGCATTAAACACATTAAACAGAAAATATCACAGTTGAACTTTGATCTTTTTAAATGGTAAATTGTCTTCATTATTTGAGTTGGTAAGCAATTACGTCAGCATAATTAAAGCATAAAAGAAAATTATTGAAGAAAGAACAATGAGAAACTATTTCTCCATTCGCTGGCTCAAGGCATGTGCCCGAGCTTATCTATCCTAAGGCACTTAGCCCGGGATAAGCGAATTTAGGATACGTTCAACTGCATACTCAAGGCATCCACCCAAGTATAAGCGCCCCAAGGCAGTTATGCCCGGGGCCGGCAGTTGAACTAGTAATTGATTGATTTATTAATCTGACTGCGTACTCAAGGTGTTGGCCCGAGTATGAGCGTCCCAAGGTTTTGTGCCCGGGGCTTGCAGTTGGTTTATAATCAATTGATTCATTAATATAACTGCGTGCTCAAGGCGTCAGCCCGAGCAACAGTTAAAGCTCAAATAAATAGATTGGTTTCTTCAAATTTCCTTTTCCCCCTGAAATGCAAACAAATATAATTAAAGTAAATATAAATGGAAAAAAATTTTACAAGCTCCATTGATGCTTGAATTTTATACGTCTCTGTAATAAATTAATTTTTAAAAGAATTCAATAGCAAAATATGCTTTTAATATTAATTTAGTCAACTGAACGTGTAATTATATAACCAAGGAAAGAATAAAATAAAAATTATATCATTAAACAAAAGCACATTTTCACTGATCTAGTTGTCACGCATAAAGTAGCAGGTAACTATCAACAGGAATATCTCTCTCTCCCCCAGGAGCCTTGAATTGTATATAGGATACACATTATATCAAGCTCCCAGCGCATGCCAGTATACATAGGATGTACGGGTAGTGTGTAACACCAGCGAGACCATTTGTGAACAGTGGTGTAGATTTCTGTGGACCAGTATGGACTCATTTCAAATTAAGAGGCAAGAAACCGCAATAAGCATACATCGATGTGTTTTGCTGCTTTTCCACTGAAGCCGTGCACTAAGAGCTTGTAGGAGATTTGACAACAGAATCTTTTCTGGGAGCCTTGAAAAGATTTATTGGACGACGAGGACACTGTCAGCATTTGCATTGCGACAATGCTACAAACTTTGTGGGTGCATGAAATCAATTGACTGAGATCACATCAATCATTTACTCTGATGAAACGCAAGCAGAAACCACTAAGACATGCAGCAGAAAAGTTATCAACTTCCACTTAATTCCTCCGAGAGCACCTCATTTTGGAGGGCTTTGGGAAGCTGCCGTCAAATCAACGAACAAGCAGTGCTGAACTCAAGACCTCTTACACCACTGTCAGCAGATCCAAATAATCTGAATGCCCTAACTCCTGCACTGACAAAACAAGATTTTTCGGAAACGATGGTTGCGTGAGTACTTGCGCGAATTGCAATACAGACACAAGTGGAGAGAGCAATGCAAAAATGTCCGCCCAGATACAATGGTCATCGTGAAAGATGATGAATTGCCATTTATGCGATGGCCGTTAGAAAGAATTCTTCGATCATATGAAGGGGATGATGGTCTGGTTCGGGCTGCAGACATAAAAACAGCAGAAGGTACCTTGCGACGAGCGATTCACCGGCGTACACCTTTACCCTTAGAAGAAGAATCCTCCGAAGTAAAAAAACGTGACATCGAAGCTACTCATAGCAAAGGCCATGAACATGAAATACAAGGTGCGAATGAAGAATCTCATCAACCAAGGAAAAAGGTTAAGATATCTAATGGTGGACTACTTTCGACGATACTCTTGGTATGCTTGATGTTACCAGCCGTAATAAGTGAACCAGTCAGATTTGAGGAGTTCGAGCCAAACCCCGGCGTTTACTTTGAAGACCTTTGCGGAGTTAGGTTTATCACAAATGAGTGAAAGCTCATAATTTATTACGACTTAAAAAAATATTGGACAGAAATGGCTTCAATTCTAAATGCAACCAAAACACTGCGACCTCTATGCCCACAGTTGCACCAAAAGAGCACATGTAAGCAAATGGTCGAACAATTTGAGCATTCCGAAAAGGAACTACTATTGGACAATAGCTTATTCCTAACCAAGTAGCAAAAAAGAGGAGCACTAAACGTAGTTGGAAACGTAGCTTTCACACTGTTTGGCATACTTGATTCAGCATATGCTGACGAAATGACACATACAATTGGCGCAGTACGAGAGAATGAGCAAACACTATTGGCGTTATTCAAAAATCAAACCTCGACCATTGATTCAACGATCAACATCATGAGGCGGAATCAGGTTACCACCGCGGAAAAATTGAAAATTTACCAACTTCTCACAATCCAGACAACAACAGTTGTGTCAAACTTACATCGCATAAAGTCAGCAATAGCAGTTACTGTACTGTTATCACCACAACAACTCAGTAAGGAAATAGCAACAATTAAGCAACATCTTCCAGCATATACGCATTTGCCAGTAGACCAAGATGATTTTTTTTTCAATTATACAAACTAATGACAGTAATAGGCACCGTACGAGGTGATCACGTAGTTTTGGAGGCAAAATTACCGTTGATTGACCAAAACCAATTCGATCTTCTAAGGACTATACCCCTACTATCTAAGGTTAACAACACTTTTGTCGCCATAAAACCATTTGCTTCATATCTTGCGATAAACTCACATGGAGACCAATACACTCCATTGACACAAAATGATTTAACCGCTTGTACCATCACAAGAAGGGAAACCTATTTATGTGCAGCCAACCACACTATATATAAACAAGGAGCAGACATTTGTGCTTGCGAGATAAGTCTTTTTAACAAACTGATCCGTAGGAATTGTGAGTTTAAGTCAGTAAAAGATAGCCCTGTATGGGTCAAGCTATTCCACGAAAACCAATGGATTGTGTCATCAAGGGCCCCTACACAGATTACCGCCACCTGCCACCGAAGAAGATTTGAAACGACACTCAAGGAATCTGGGCTACTTACTATTGATCCACATTGCGAAATTAAACATGACCATGTAACAATTGAAGGGCATCGCACGATTGCAAACAACACCTCAGTTTTATATCATAGGATCAGCACCCTGGAGAACATAACACCACCAGAAAAACTAAACCCAATCTTGGCACAAGGTACATGGCAACACCCGAACCAAGAGGAATTACTTGCTCTGCTACGACTTGTGAAGGACAATCAAGTTGCAGAATTACCAAACAAGATTCAGTTTCACACGACCCATCATTTGACGATTGGAGACTTAGCACAACTGCTCGCCATCATGTCAGCAGGGTGCTGGCTATGGAACCAACTTATCCGCTTCCCCTGCAAGCCGAAACCAATATTTCGTCCGAAACAACAATAAACTGCAGATTTTAATGTCAACATACAATAAGACACTGAATACACATTCAACGTGGGGGAGGATGTCCATACTTGCAATAACTTCTAATTTTCGCATTGTAATTTCATATCATAAAGTTCACTTACCTACAATTCAATTATCACATTGCTATTAAATCATATGCTTACCTTGCATTTTTTTGTTCAGTTACCTTTACGATATCGTGAAATTGACTTATATAAATGTAATTCACACTGACGATGCATTTCATGTTCACTCACCTTTAATTGTTTTGATTTCAAACGTTGACCTAGGCAATTTACTTTTGATCGATGTTCTTGTACATTTTGCATATTCTTGAATTCTTGTTATGTTGAAATTGATTTAGACTAAGCATTTTTATTATATGAATATTTCATGTTATGATGAATAAAATCATTGTTTTGTGACAATTGAATCAATAAGTGTTTTATTTCGCGGAAGATATTACAGTTCAAGTGCTGCAGATATCCTTTTGTATACTTATAGTATATTGTACGCCGATGGTTACACGGTGCAAGTGCCGCCGTAATTTAGTTTGATCATAGGTGTTTTTGCTGGAAATTTAATAATTAACGTCGAAAGTTACACGGTTCAAGTGCCGTCGTGACTTAATTAACTCTACCCATTTAACTTATTACACGGTTCAAGTGCCGTTAGTAGTAAGAAGCCCACTTTCATACAAAAATGCACTACGTACGAGAGGGACAGCCTATACGAATACATGTAAAGAGTGGGCTACTTTTTGGGTCAGAAAATGTTCAAATGGGGGATACTAAATTGTATGAAGATCAAGTTTTTGTTGATGCCGGCCGGCTTGAGCGGATGGTGTGTGTGCGAATGCATGTAGGGAAGAAGTTGAGAACTTGTTTTTGGTACGGTAGAAAGCTGATTTTGGAAAGAGAGGTTGTAAGTAGTAAGAAGCCCACTTTCATACATAAATGCACTACGTACGATAGGGACAGCCTATACGAATACATGTAAAAAGTGGGCTACTTTTTGGGTCAGAAAATGTTCAAAAGTGGGATACTAAATTGTATGAAGATCAAGTTTTTGTTGATGCCGGCCGGCTTGAGCGGATGGTGTGTGTGCGAATGCATGTAGGGAAGAAGTTGAGAACTTGTTTTTGGTACGGTAGAAAGCTGATTTTGGAAAGAGAGGTTGTTAGTAAGAAGCCCACTTTCATACAAAAATACACTACGTACGATAGGGACAGCCTATACGAATACATGTAAAAAGTGGGCTACTTTTTGGGTCAGAAAATGTTCAAAAGTGGGATACTAAATTGTATGAAGATCAAGTTTTTGTTGATGCCGGCCGGCTTGAGCGGATGGTGTGTGTGCGAATGCATGTAGGGAAGAAGTTGAGAACTTGTTTTTGGTACGGTAGAAAGCTGATTTTGGAAAGAGAGGTTGGTATATGTTTAGTTGCCGGGAGGTTGTTTGGATAGAGAGGAGTGTATGTGTTTTTACTACGGAGGTTGCTTTTGTTTATGTTAGAGTAAGCCGGTCTGGAAGTGGATCAAAGCGATCGATGAACGTGATTTTTACGATGAATATTTTTTGATATTGTTTTGCTTTAGCATAAAACATGTATTTTGCATATCGAATTTACGATGAATATATTATTGTTTTGCATCACGGCGAAACATGTTTTTTGCATATCATTAGCATCTGGTAAATCATCAGATAGAAGAATAAGATTTGTGAAAGACGAGATCAGGATTTTTTGTTTATTTTATTTTGGATGACATCTCGCTATCAGACCAGTTTTTATCAAATGTTGGACTTTTAGCTTGAAAGGCTTTGGATTTGATGATTAATGATTGTTTGTGTGAATTGATTAGCTGGAAATGAATGAATAAATGTTGATTAAAGTTGCTAATGGACTTTGAAGAAATGTATCGGATTTAATTGAATGAAATGGAATGTCAATTAAGTGATGATGGTAGAGGATGGAATAAGAGATTCGGGGGTGAATGAAAAATGGGGAGGCGTCGGTGCGGGGGGCAGGGGTCAGGTTCTCTATTCTGTCTGTGCAAAATGGGAAAAATTCAACCTGAAAAAAATGTGTTTTTTCCAAATAAAACAAATATATACAATTCGTTTTATTTTTTATAAAACTTTATTTTTAGGAAGCCGCCTTGCGACTCGTTGATTCCCTCAAACATTAAATATTGGTCGGTCGCCTGATTCAGCTCGTCCACCTGACGCTGGTTTTTTATTTTTTCAGAAAAACGGGGAGGAAGGAAGCAAAAAATCCCCTCATCAAGGTGCACTGCCAATCTAAGACCAAATTTTGTTTTTAGCAGCCGGAAAAATTTAACGTGGTGCTCCTTTCCAATTTCCAGCTTAGCAACAGGGGTCATTGTGTCCCCATCACCTCCAACAGCCGAAGTAAGTTGTTCAAATGCACTGCTCTGGAAAAATAAATGAAATAGTTACAAAGAGTTTATTACCTGATCGCAATCATAATCAGTACCCAACGCAGCTGGGTAAGCTCAAAGGCTGACAGAAGAGCCACAAGAACAAATTCATTGTTACAAATAAGCTTCGAACCTGGCACCCGCTGCACAAGAAGTGAGTGCTCTACGATAAAATATCAAATACTTACCATTTTGTTTCGATGGTATTCAAATTGGACTCTCAAAGAAGACTCTGTTGTTCCTAAAGAATATCGTGATCTTATATACTACTCGAGCCGGGATAATTTTGCAGAAAGGACTTTGAAAAATATAGTGGTGAAGTTAATCATCAGAAAAATACCTAGTGGGTAGATACTGAACTGTAGAAAAAATGCAAACTATTGAAAAGTTGTCTGGTAAAGCAGAAAAGTCATATTGAATTTATCGTTACTCATTTAAATTCTTACCGATTAATAAAAAAGTAGTAAAAGTAGGGGACAGTTATCTTTATTTCCGTAGCAGTTGATAAAGGTGAGCAGAAAATACGATGTCTAATACATTGTATCATATCATTTATCCTGTATAACAGGAATATGCATTTTGTATGTATATATGTGATTTGCATAAAATGTGATTTTCAACTTATTAATTTTGATCGTTTTAAGTCAATGGTTATCGGAAGTGCAGAAGATGATGAAATTTATGTTAAGAATGAAAGAAAAATTAAAAGAAAACAGCCAGGTGTTATTATTTCTGCATCAGAAAAAAAAATATTTCGATTTACTTATGATAAGAGACTTGTGGAAGAAGATTATTCATGACATCCTTATGGTTTTAAGAAAACTAAAACAGAAAATTAGTTTAGTTGCTAAGTATTCAAAACTGCTTTAAGAGCTTTTTTAAAAAAAAATCTTTTCAAATATAACAGAAACATGAAAATAATTACTAGATATTAGCTTGTGTTGTGAAATTGTTTTGTATAAGAAGGAAAAAAATATAAATGTCAGTTAAAATGAAAAATGCCTTTTATTTACTCACTAGCCATCTCGTCGCAAGCATGTCCGAGTTCAGTGTCGATATACAATTTGTTACGGGAAATCGGGGGCAGTATTTTGCGAAAGAACTGGCCATACTTCAGTATAATTCGACAGCGCCCACAATTTACCACTTGTCTCCACCATATCCTTACCAGGAGCTGAGCCAGAAGGCACGAAGACAAAACGACTTAGAAGCTAAGAACATCAATGGATTGCATTGGGATGACGGTGAGATTAACTACAACAATCTACCAAACATTCTAACAGCATTCGAAGAATCTACAATATACGTGAAAGGTGTGGCAAAGGTTAAGTTTCTGGAGCAGTATTTACCATTCGCTAACATAGTTCATCTGGAAATACCGAAACTACGAGAATTGAAGCAGTTCAAAACACTCTGCAAAATTCACGATACGCTTCCAAAGACCAGATGTGCAGCGCAAAACTCAGTGAATCTTTATATGTATTATCTAATGAACTGTAAATATAACTTAAAAAACGAGAAATAAAACACATATCTATAGGTTTAAATTTGTTTTTTATTGGAAAGTTCATTGATAACATCTTTACAAACTATTGGGATTTCGTAAAAAAGTCTCGAGTAATTTATATAAACAAAATATGTTCGATATGGTAGGAAGAAGTTATTCGTGTCCAGTTTATGCAGCTTTAGTTCCTTACATCTGGCACAATATATCTCGAAATATTCCTTCACACAGTTGGGTGACAAATTGTTGTGATGCATGACGATGCTGAAGAATTCCATCAGCTTTAGCAACGCAAATAGTTCACAATGCGTTAATGTCATGGAGGTATTAGCAACAGGTATCTTGTAAAACTCTAGAAGACCAAGTTGATTTGCAGGCACCTCCTCTACTATGTTCCTCAGATGATCCAGATACAGACAGGTTGCTTTCCATTGTTCATAGTCTGCTTCCACCAACTCCTGTCGAGAGCAATGAAAAACTATTTTCGCTTGAAATGTTCGCGGATCGAATCCAAGTATAACTCTGCTTTTGTGGTATCCTTCGTCCAGATAGAAAGTGTAGTTTAGCAAGAGGTTCTTCTTGAAGACATGTTGTTTTTTCAATCGCTTCAATCACTTCGCCTTTTTAGCAGCCTTGATTGCAGGCTCGGTAGTCGTTTTATCTTGCTCCACCTCACTATTCTGTATGATGAGGTTAAAGTTAAGTGAGGGATCTACTTCACTGGAATTCTGGATATTTGTTTCGCCATTCTTTACCAACTTCTGTCTTCTCGGTAAGATGTGAGAAGGATCGCACGACGTCTTATGTTCCACTGAATCTAACATCTCGCTATTCTGGAACATACTGTCGAAATCAAGATGGGTAAGTGCTTCACCGATACTCTGCATATTTGTTTCAATTATTTTTGGAAGTTTCTGTTTTCTTGGTAAAACACCGGAGGGAGTCTGAGTTCGCTTGTTATTTGAATTTTTAGCAACGTGCTCCATTTTCTAGACGTAACTGATGAGAATACGGCTTCAAACTATTGTTTTTATACCACTTGTTTCTGGTCTGCAGGTTTGGTTGAAACACTCCCCTCCACTTTTTAAAAATTGTTTAAGGTAAATCCGGCAAAACATGTTTATTACCTCATCATCGTTAATATTATAATTTGTTTTGGAGAACCGATTCAGAAAGCGTTTAAAACTCCAGCCTCTACAGCGAAAATAAAGAAAGACACAGCAGTACTGGCCACATGTGCTCGAGAATGCACCCTGTAGTCGTTGTTTGTTATTTATAAAAACTTTGGAGTTGGTCTGAAGAAATTTACGGAAGTAGCGATTACTTGGATATCTTCCAAATGAGTCGAAAAATTCTGCTGGGCCATTCTTGGGAAAGTAAAATGCCATCCAGTGAGTACCTCTTTTATAGTCAGGGTCGGTGTTGGCTATGATACATCCAGGTTTTTTTATTTTAAGAGGTAAACGGTTGCATGAGTATACACCTTGAAAAAACTTGTTTGTGACAAAATCGTTTTTTAATGTGTTAGCGATTTCAATCGTATTCATTGCTGTCCATTCAGCTCTTCAAGGTTCAAAATCTTTGTTTGTGCGGGAGCGTAGCTCTGCATGAATTTTTTGGTCGTCTTTCCGGTAACATACGCTGTTGAAAAATTCATCAGAGAACGGGTAAGTTCTTCATCTAGTCGCTTCAGCTCCAAATTACCAAGTTCACCCGCCTGATCTGTAACTTCAGCCGCTGATGTCGGATATTTATACACAAGCTCCTTAGAATAAAGTTTGCCTTGCGATGTGAAGCCAGTCAATGATACTTTCTTAAAGAAAGTGTATTGACCTTCAGAGAAGTATTCAACATTAACTAAGCAATGCATACTGACTGGTTCAAGGTTATTGCTTGAATATGACTAACGAGACGGTTTTATCGTATATTTATAAACTTTTTAGAAGCTGGTGAAAATGTTCCAGTTCTTATCAATCTCAATACTTCCATCATACTCTGCATATACAATACAGCTGACGCTTTTTTTTAAGGCTTCTTTGAACCGTCCCTCTATTCTCCCTATCCCCTGATTCAATAAACTTCCACAAGATGCATCATATGAATTATCTGCAGTCAGGTCAAAGGCGAGCAGAAAACAACCATTATCGAAGAATTTTTTTGTTATCTGATGACCTTTATCCAGGTAGTTGATTCCTGTACCTTTGAAAAGACTCAAGTATCCCCGAGTACTTATTGGCTTGGATTTTGAATAATCGAATTCTATAGGTTGATTCGGTACTTGTACTCCGTTAACTGACAGATTAAATCTTGTGATATTGTTATGCTTAAAGTTGTATGGATTCTTACTACGCTTTCCGGTGTAGGCATCGTTGTCCACCATTGCAAAAATAAGTAATCTAGGCAATTGTCCAACTACCACATTATCTAGTGACAGGCTGAATGTATTTGTTGCCAATGTGTAGGTTTTTACTTCAACCCGCTTATAAGGATAGGCTGCATTCGAACGTTGTAGAACTGATTCATGAGCTAGAAGAATATTTGGATTGACAGTTACATGATTCATGTACATTGTTGCCTCCTGGATTTTGATGCGAGGGAAGAATTTGTCATATTTTGAATAAAGATAGAATTCCGGTTTCTCAAGCGATAATATTATACGCAAGTCTACTCCATTAATCAACAGCTTTTGTTGATTGAATATATCACTGTGGATTTAACCCATTAGCTCCACCTCATTACTTTTCGCAAAAAGTTTAGATCGAGCAAGATAACCTCTATTTTCAGATTTTGCGCCTCCTCCATCGATCATCTCCATTTCATTCTCGTCCAGGTACCAAGCAACGGTTTCAAGATGTGTTGTTGCTGCATCCTTACCATAATTCAAAAGATTTCCAATGTAAGCTCTGTAATGGTAATTGTTGTCTGTCTGTGCTATGTTTCTGCCATTTAGTTGAATTGTACACTGTCTAAAAAGCGAATGCATCAAATTATTTACTACTCCAATCGGATCAATGTCAGTTCCAGTTTTATCATCTTTTTCCGTGCCCGTAAACACTTCTTCTTTGCCGTCCTTCATTTTAATCAGTTGTACTTTGAGGCGTAGATATACGCTGGACAAATCACGATAAGTATCCCCATGACCGAGGGAAATGAATTCCAAAACGGATGTATTGTCCAATGAAGCTATCGGTTTGTAAGCAACTTCTTCGGTTTTCAAAATATTACTCTGAATTGGATAAGATGAAAAGATATCCAGTTCGGATTTCATACACTCTTGGAGGGAAGACATTATTATTTATCAAATATGTCTAATACACGCTTCTTCGTGTTTTTTCGCTTTGTTTTCACTGACGATTTTGACCTTTTTTTACGTGACGTCGTCTTTTTCACTTTGGACCTTCTACGTCGCTTAGGTAAAGACCTAGATTGAACTGATGTAAAGAGGTTACGTCTTTTTATAAGCACACCGTTCCCCGCACCTGACATTTTATCAAAAAGCTTGTTTATGCCACTCTGCGTCAACTCCTGTACAGCAGTTTTTCAATATTTTATTTGTGGATATTTGAATATAACAATGTATGGGTTTTTGGTCTTATAAATAATATAATTTTTTTAAGATAGAAAAAATTTTACAAGATGTAATCATAAGTCCAAGTGTAGCGAGGATGATTCCGCACGTAGACCAGGTTTTCGGTTGACAGCCTTTGGTGTCTTAGCTGGTTTGAACAATCCGCATTCGTCTACTCCCTGTGCGTAGAAGCATTTTGGTGACCGACGTAGATGTTCGCTCTCGACATCAGTAGGTGTGTTGAATGCATCCATGTTGACCGAGCAGAAGTAACACCTGACCTGATCTTTTATGTTTGTGTAAAAGAATCCACTACGAGCAAGTTTAAGTATTTTTCGTTCATCCATATTTAGATTGATGAACGTTTTGATTCGGTCAGATTCCCTCTTTAAATACAACATCTTGATGTATCTGAGTTTAGAGCATGTCTTTTATATCTATCCAGGAATTATGATGAGAAGGAAAGCCAAGCCATTTAACAAAAACACGATTTCCTCTTCTTTTGATAATTTTCTCAACAAGGTATGTATCAGGATGTTTTACTGTAGTTAACTCCGGCTCGTAAAACCCACCTTGTATTAAATTTCCTTGATAATCTTCCAGTAAGTAAGTCCGAGGTTGTGTTTTTCTTACTTCTTTTATTGAAAAAATTTCAGTGGACCAGTTGGGTGTGTAGCCTTTTTCAAATATATGCTTATGTTTACTTATACGTACAAAGTCACCTATTTTGAATTTAGGCTTTGACGTAACCTTAACCTTTCTATAAACATCAGAAAGTATTTGGACTTCGTTGGACGCGTTAACATCAATAGGATGCATCTTAATCACATGATGTTTTGTTCTATTATACCGATCAACTAGTTTCGAAACCAGGCTGATCCATTGGTAGTTCCCATTCATGCTGAATTCTTTCCACATAACACCTTTAAGAGTTCGGTTGAAGCGTTCTACGATTGATGCTTTCAAGGGGCTAAAAGTTGAGTAGTGATTAATTTCATAGCTTTTCATTAGATGACGAAATGTTTTGTTAAAAAACTCTTTCCCGTCGTCCGTTTGTAGATTTCTTGGGACACGTCTTTGTTTGAGGATTGCTTCCATTCCGCTGGCTACCTCCTTTGCGCTTTTGTTTTTGATTGGTAGTGCCCAGGCAAACTTTGAAAATGTGTCGATAACTGTGAGTAAGAACTTGTAGCCTTGATTTTCAGTAGAGTATGCAGTCATATCAACCAGGTCTGCCTGCCAGAGATCATCAATACCCCTAATAGTAACACGACGTCGTTTAAAATTTCTTCGTGCTGGTCTGTGTAGCTCGTCAATAATTTGCTTTCTACTCATGTTGACTAAATGCATAAATACGAGTAGTGAAGTTGTTTTTATGTTATAGTCTGTGAGAATTTTACAAAAATGACACGTTTTTTTCACCCCTTCACAATGATG
Source organism: Odontomyia ornata (assembly GCA_963969285.1). NCBI lineage: Eukaryota > Metazoa > Arthropoda > Insecta > Diptera > Stratiomyidae > Odontomyia > Odontomyia ornata. The sequence continues at coordinate 121,158,192 of OZ017741.1, forward strand.
GTTGCCTGACCATCTGGTTGTGGTAAGACGAGTTTTATAGAAAAACTTTTGAAAAACAACCACATGATTCAGCCGCAAATAAAGAAGGTTATCTGGTGTAATGCCGAAGCTCAGGCGATACCAAAGAAACCTGTATTTGATAATATTGAATATTTCAACACAATCCCTGAAGAATTCGTAAATTATACTAACGAGCCCACCCTCATTGTTCTGGATGATATGATGCTAAATGCGTTCTCAAGGCAGGTATGCGAACTATTCACTAAAGGATCACATCATCGCAATATTTCTGTGATATTGGTAACCCAAAATATTTTCCATCTGGGAAAATTCTGTAGGGATATTTCACTAAACTGTAAATATCTTGTGTGTTTCAAGAATCCACGAGACAAAAGCCAATTTCACCATCTGGCTAAATAAATCTACCCAGAAAACAGTAGGGAGCTTGTGAGGATATATAAAGAAATCACACAGAACCCACATAGCTATTTACTAATAGACCTAACTCAGGATATAAATGAGGTTTTAAGATTCCGTACAAATATATTTAACAAAAGCTTTGTGACCTGTTATTGTTCAAAAGACAGTTTGAAATATGAGAATGATGTCACGAATGAAACGATTGAAGGACAAAAAGCACATGTTATACATGCTAAGACATGCAAAACCATGTTTGAGGAATGCCATACTGAAGAATGCAGATCCGGAGGTAATCAAAACAAATCACAATGAATACCCTGAAAGGAAATCACTTGCCTCGTGGAAAGGTATATAACCGTCTGTGTAAATATAAAACATGTATGCGCAAGCTAGTAGACGCTAAACGCTCAGTTCCACGACAACGTAAGGTCTTAATTCAACGCGGAGGTTTTCTACCTGTTTTACTTGGCAGTGTACTCTCAGGTGTAATTGGTTCCCTAATTGAAAGATATGCAAAACAACAGCAACCTCAGCAAAATGCTACTTCTGTCACCAGAAGTATACAGAAATTTGAAATAAACAATTGAAAATTCAAATAATCAGAGTTTGTTTGATAAGGCGATGAAAATGATATTGAAGAGCAGAAAGTTTAGTGACATGGATAAATGGTATCAGTATAGGAATGAGCTTTTAAAATTTTCAAACACAAGACGCAGAGGCAAAACAACCCACTCATCACGTTCCTTTTCTTTAGCAAAAGAAAATGCACGTAGGATGGGAAATAGTCTGCGCGATAATACTACACAAACAAAATTTTTGATAAAACGTGAACAACCAACACAGACTTCACCTGACCGTGTTGAAAATTTATTTGAAGCTGTAGGCGAAATCACCCCTCCAAAGAGTGTATTATCGGATGCAGCTAAACGACGTCTGTCAGCAAGTGGAATAGCAAAAACTCTTAAGCCACCATCGAAATTCCGGAAAACTTCAGACGAAAAAGGTTATAGGATAATTACTGCCGATGATGGAATAACACAATTCACAGTTCCTGCTGACATGAGTCCTGATAAAGTAGTTAGTGCAATAAACGCAATTGGCAAACTTGAAGACAAAGGCTCAGGTGTATTCAAAATGGAAAGTAAACTTGAAACGGACCCTGAAGGAAATGACGATGTGGAGATGGGGGAGCTGAGTGAACAATCTATATTAAGACGTTCTCGACTCGATTCAAAGCAATATGCAGCTAGCTCTTCTGACATCAGGAAACTACCTGTTCGACAAAGCGAGCGTCTGAAAGAGAGAAGATTTCGAACGTCCAGTGTGCCAGAATTAGTTTGGGACAGACTTTAAAAAAATGCCGTTGACTGTAAAGGGTACAGATGATTTCTATGTATGCCTTGTAAGCAGCAGTTCTCTGAATATTTACCCTGAAAATACATTATCATCTTTCGAGAACAAACTGCCCAATACTCTAAAGTTTGGTGATGACTGGTGTGTTGGAATAACCGAGATTTTACTACCAAAGCGAAGATCAGAGAAGAGTAAATCAACTAGCAGTGTTTCCAAACGATCTATACGATGTGGTGATGTGGAATGTGCTAAAATGAAAAGAGAACGACGTACCACCGGTTCAGACCTACCAAAGTCAGGGCCTCCAGATATAGTTGTCAAAGTTGGTATATTACTGGGGCTCGAAACGCATCATGTACGTTTCAGATGGTCTGGTGGGGATTTACGTAAACTATGCTACGAAAAAAATGATATTAACTTTTCTAAATTTCTAGCATCATTTTTCATGGCTATCAGACCCGATTTCTATAACTATTACCTGACAGAAATTAAGGAGCTTATTTACAAACACATTGAAGATGACAGATATAGAGAGATCATACCTGAAATAAGTGATTCTGAGAAAACAGGATACTTTTGTCTACATGTCTATCAAGGAGAGAAAGTTGCTCAGAAAGCTTATTTAAAATTAAATACAAAGTTTGAATCAATACGAGACTTTATCGATCATATAATTGGGGGGGTGATTTTGCCTACAGCTTCAAATAAATTTTCAACACGGTCAGGTGAAGTCTGTGTGGGTTGTTCACGTTTTATCAAAAATTTTGTTTGTGTAGTATTATCGCGCAGACTATTTCCCATCCTACGTGCATTTTCTTTTGCTAAAGAAAAGGAACGTGATGAGTGGGTTGTTTTGCCTCTGCGTCTTGTGTTTGAAAATTTTAAAAGCTCATTCCTATACTGATACCATTTATCCATGTCACTAAACTTTCTGCTCTTCAATATCATTTTCATCGCCTTATCAAACAAACTCTGATTATTTGAATTTTCAATTGTTTATTTCAAATTTCTGTATACTTCTGGTGACAGAAGTAGCATTTTGCTGAGGTTGCTGTTGTTTTGCATATCTTTCAATTAGGGAACCAATTACACCTGAGAGTACACTGCCAAGTAAAACAGGTAGAAAACCTCCGCGTTGAATTAAGACCTTACGTTGTCGTGGAACTGAGCGTTTAGCGTCTACTAGCTTGCGCATACATGTTTTATATTTACACAGACGGTTATATACCTTTCCACGAGGCAAGTGATTTCCTTTCAGGGTATTCATTGTGATTTGTTTTGATTACCTCCGGATCTGCATTCTTCAGTATGGCATTCCTCAAACATGGTTTTGCATGTCTTAGCATGTATAACATGTGCTTTTTGTCCTTCAATCGTTTCATTCGTGACATCATTCTCATATTTCAAACTGTCTTTTGAACAATAACAGGTCACAAAGCTTTTGTTAAATATATTTGTACGGAATCTTAAAACCTCATTTATATCCTGAGTTAGGTCTATTAGTAAATAGCTATGTGGGTTCTGTGTGATTTCTTTATATATCCTCACAAGCTCCCTACTGTTTTCTGGGTAGATTTATTTAGCCAGATGGTGAAATTGGCTTTTGTCTCGTGGATTCTTGAAACACACAAGATATTTACAGTTTAGTGAAATATCCCTACAGAATTTTCCCAGATGGAAAATATTTTGGGTTACCAATATCACAGAAATATTGCGATGATGTGATCCTTTAGTGAATAGTTCGCATACCTGCCTTGAGAACGCATTTAGCATCATATCATCCAGAACAATGAGGGTGGGCTCGTTAGTATAATTTACGAATTCTTCAGGGATTGTGTTGAAATATTCAATATTATCAAATACAGGTTTCTTTGGTATCGCCTGAGCTTCGGCATTACACCAGATAACCTTCTTTATTTGCGGCTGAATCATGTGGTTGTTTTTCAAAAGTTTTTCTATAAAACTCGTCTTACCACAACCAGATGGTCAGGCAACCATCATTGTGAAGGGGTGAAAAAAACGTGTCATTTTTGTAAAATTCTCACAGACTATAACATAAAAACAACTTCACTACTCGTATTTATGCATTTAGTCAACATGAGTAGAAAGCAAATTATTGACGAGCTACACAGACCAGCACGAAGAAATTTTAAACGACGTCGTGTTACTATTAGGGGTATTGATGATCTCTGGCAGGCAGACCTGGTTGATATGACTGCATACTCTACTGAAAATCAAGGCTACAAGTTCTTACTCACAGTTATCGACACATTTTCAAAGTTTGCCTGGGCACTACCAATCAAAAACAAAAGCGCAAAGGAGGTAGCCAGCGGAATGGAAGCAATCCTCAAACAAAGACGTGTCCCAAGAAATCTACAAACGGACGACGGGAAAGAGTTTTTTAACAAAACATTTCGTCATCTAATGAAAAGCTATGAAATTAATCACTACTCAACTTTTAGCCCCTTGAAAGCATCAATCGTAGAACGCTTCAACCGAACTCTTAAAGGTGTTATGTGGAAAGAATTCAGCATGAATGGGAACTACCAATGGATCAGCCTGGTTTCGAAACTAGTTGATCGGTATAATAGAACAAAACATCATGTGATTAAGATGCATCCTATTGATGTTAACGCGTCCAACGAAGTCCAAATACTTTCTGATGTTTATAGAAAGGTTAAGGTTACGTCAAAGCCTAAATTCAAAATAGGTGACTTTGTACGTATAAGTAAACATAAGCATATATTTGAAAAAGGCTACACACCCAACTGGTCCACTGAAATTTTTTCAATAAAAGAAGTAAGAAAAACACAACCTCGGACTTACTTACTGGAAGATTATCAAGGAAATTTAATACAAGGTGGGTTTTACGAGCCGGAGTTAACTACAGTAAAACATCCTGATACATACCTTGTTGAGAAAATTATCAAAAGAAGAGGAAATCGTGTTTTTGTTAAATGGCTTGGCTTTCCTTCTCATCATAATTCCTGGATAGATATAAAAGACATGCTCTAAACTCAGATACATCAAGATGTTGTATTTAAAGAGGGAATCTGACCGAATCAAAACGTTCATCAATCTAAATATGGATGAACGAAAAATACTTAAACTTGCTCGTAGTGGATTCTTTTACACAAACATAAAAGATCAGGTCAGGTGTTACTTCTGCTCGGTCAACATGGATGCATTCAACACACCTACTGATGTCGAGAGCGAACATCTACGTCGGTCACCAAAATGCTTCTACGCACAGGGAGTAGACGAATGCGGATTGTTCAAACCAGCTAAGACACCAAAGGCTGTCAACCGAAAACCTGGTCTACGTGCGGAATCATCCTCGCTACACTTGGACTTATGATTACATCTTGTAAAATTTTTTCTATCTTAAAAAAATTATATTATTTATAAGACCAAAAACCCATACATTGTTATATTCAAATATCCACAAATAAAATATTGTTTCTGAAAACAATACTTGTTTTCTTTTCCCATTTTGCACAGACAGAATAGAAAACCTGACCCCTGCCCCCCGCACCGACGCCTGACACCCGTCCTCACTCGCCACTTCCCTACTCCTCATTTTTCATTCACCCCCGAATCTCTTATTCCATCCTCTACCATCATCACTTAATTGACATTCCATTTCATTCAATTAAATCCGATACATTTCTTCAAAGTCCATTAGCAACTTTAATCAACATTTATTCATTCATTTCCAGCTAATCAATTCACACAAACAATCATTAATCATCAAATCCAAAGCCTTTCAAGCTAAAAGTCCAACATTTGATAAAAACTGGTCTGATAGCGAGATGTCATCCAAAATAAAATAAACAAAAAATCCTGATCTCGTCTTTCACAAATCTCATTCTTCTATCTGATGATTTACCAGATGCTAATGATATGCAAAAAACATGTTTCGCCGTGATGCAAAACAATAATATATTCATCGTAAATTCGATATGCAAAATACATGTTTTACGCTAAAGCAAAACAATATCAAAAAATATTCATCGTAAAAATCCCATGCATCGCTTTGATCCACTTCCAGACCGGCTTACTCTAACATAAACAAAAGCAACCTCCGTAGTAAAAACACATACACTCCTCTCTATCCAAACAACCTCCCGGCAACTAAACATATACCAACCTCTCTTTCCAAAATCAGCTTTCTACCGTACCAAAAACAAGTTCTCAACTTCTTCCCTACATGCATTCGCACACACACCATCCGCTCAAGCCGGCCGGCATCAACAAAAACTTGATCTTCATACAATTTAGTATCCCACTTTTGAACATTTTCTGACCCAAAAAGTAGCCCACTTTTTACATGTATTCGTATAGGCTGTCCCTATCGTACGTAGTGCATTTTTGTATGAAAGTGGGCTTCTTACTACTTACAACCTCTCTTTCCAAAATCAGCTTTCTACCGTACCAAAAACAAGTTCTCAACTTCTTCCCTACATGCAATCGCACACAACCATCCGCTCAAGCCGGCCGGCATCAACAAACACTTGATCTTCATACAATTTAGTATCCCACTTTCGAACATTTTCTGACCCAAAAAGTAGCCCACTTTTTACATGTATTCGTATAGGCTGTCCCTATCGTACGTAGTGCATTTTTGTATGAAAGTGGGCTTCTTACTACTGCCGTCGTAATTATAAGTGTTCAAATTATGAAAAATGGAGAAAATGGAGGAGTTGGCCGCAAAACAACTTCATATAGGATCTGATATTCAGAATATTATCGCAAATTATAAAAAAGACCCTTCCGACGGAAAGAAATCAAGGGCATACTTTGAATCTCGGTTACATAAATAAGAAATTGCATGGATTGAGTGCGGGGCTATAGACAGCGAGATTCATTCGATGAAAAACGTGCCTGTGGACCATGAGTACTTTAAGAAAGAGTATTACGACGAGATAAAAACAGTACTAAACAAATATCTGCTAATATTTGAAAAAGCCATAGAAATGGTCAGTGCAGAATGTGAGCAAAAGCCAGAAGGTGATGAAATGTGCATAACAATTTTTTCGACCGAAAAAGCTGGTGTAACTAAATTAATTCGAAGGCAAAGCGCCATAGTGATTACCCTTCGTCGAACATTGGACGAACTTATCGAAAATACGATTGATCACCCCAAAGAGTTCTATGCCATAAAAAATGAGGAGATCAATCGTTTATGGCTCCAGATTGAGTCATTACATTGTTCAATTTGGGAGGAATGTATGAATCCTGAGACGACAGGCTACAATTCTTCCGGGTACGTTGAGCCAGAGCAGATGGTGCTCGCCGAAAAGGTAAAGCTATCAATTGATCAAGCACCAATTCAGCATTTTAGATATTTTCTCCCAGATGATTGAAAGGCCACCCCTCCCCGCTTGTCATAGGAGCCTTCCACACACACAAGAAAACGAACAAACGAAAAAAAAAGAAACAACAAAAAAAATATGATAAGTTTTCCGCGAGGATAACTTCCCGAGCCAACTGAAGTCGATGTATGTGACGCTTTATATTTTGTATCACACTTAGAAATTAGAATTAAGTAGGTTCTAAGCAGATCAACGAGCACTTCCACTGACAATGCATTCAATCATTGTGCTGAAATGTCGAAAGCGTGCAATTAATTTCACCGAATCGGACCGGCAAATACTGATGAAACTAGCTCAGCCACATTGGAGCGTGATGGAAAATAAGCGTATGGACAAGTTCACGTCCAAGCTCAAATCAGGAACTTGGATGGATAAAATGGGCTCATCACATAAAGCAGGAAGTCGTGGCAAAACTAGTACACCGCGTGATGGCACAGCCATTGAACTGGTAGGATTACAAATGTCGAACGAAACTGCGAAATTACAAATGTCTGTTTTGTGGTTTATGCAGAAGCTAAGTGAAGATGGCGACATTCCGTTTAAAGGAGTAGAAAGAGCGGTAAAGAATGGCCAGCAAACATCGTGGACGTATAAGAATGGACAGATAGAATCAAATTGAACTTTGAAGGCAAATTCTATGTAGGTCATGAGGGAGGCCCAGTAGTTAATAAAAAAAGGAATTTATAAGGATTCTTTTGGATCGTCTCTGCCCTGGACAGACTTCCAGTTACGCTGCAATTTCCCCATTGCAATGGTTGCTGCTCCAGAAATATTCGAACATAAACATGCTTGGGGAGCTTTACAACAAGCAAAGAAGTATCTGCTTGGGCCTCTTGGTATGAAAACACTTGATCCTGAGGATTGAGCTTATCGAGAAAACTACGATAATAGCAATGACGGTGACGATCCTTCTGTAGCACATGGTGCCAATTACCATCAAGGACCCGAGTGGTTTTGGCCAATTGGATTTTATCTAAGAGCGCGATTGATATTTGTGAAACATAATGGAAAGTTGACGGAGACGATTGCTGAGACTTGGAATGTTTTGACCGCGTATCTGAAAGAATTGCAAACATCACATTGACGCGTTCTTCCTGAGCTGACAAATGATAAAGGCAATTTTTGTAGGGACTCTTGTACAACACAAGCTTGGAGCATTGCAACAGTTTTAGAGGTTTTATATGAGTTGCGATAATTAGAGGAAGCAATGTAAACTAAAGAAAAACATAACATGGTCTCGGTCGCCAAGTACTTTAAGCGTTCGTAGTGATTGTAATGCTACGAATTTAAATACAAGCAAGAGCAAATTAGCTGCTATGCAATCTTTCAAATCCTGTTTGCACCACAGTATGGATAACCTGCGCAAAATTCTTCACCCGTGCTTCTTCGTCAAACAAAAGAAAAGAGAAATGTGAAACAATTGAGATGGCTACCGAAGTTCAGATTACAGTGAATACGGTCAGCAAGTTGTTCAAAAAGTAATACAAAGGCAACAATCGCAATTGGTACAACAACAAGCAGTGCAACAATAGTAACAGCAAGCTCAACAGCTCGTCCAACAGCAAATCATTGTACAAAATGCGCAAGCAGTTCAGCCGCAACAGCAAATTGGTATCAACCAACAAGGTCAAAAAGTTATTCAGCAATTAGTTCAAACTGGAAATCAACAGCAAGTCATTCAAAGGATATTGTTGAGCCCTGGGCAGCGGTCAGTGGCTGCGCCGCAGCAGACAGGTCAGCAGAACACCCAACAGATTCAAGTGTTGCAACAACAAATCGTTCAACCTGCCCAACAACAACAAATCATACGCCTGGAACAACATCAATCACATCACCAGCAGCCTATTCGACAGCCTACTGTTTACAGCATTGAAACATCAAATTATCAATCATCTAGTGGTAAACTATCGAAAGGCATCTCAATTTTAAATCAACCGCTTCCAAACATTCCCCAGTCCAACTTAAAATTACCAGATATAACAAAGAACACTTCCCAACCACTATGTGCTGAAAATTGGAACAATTACCGTTCTTTGCAAAGACCATCATGAAGTCAATTGCGTGGAAGTAGTAGGCAAGCATCGTCAGATGCCTCCGCTCATCCACAACAACAGATTTGAAAAGCAACTCCGCCGTCACTACCGCCAAAAAATCGACACAAAGACGATCAGCAACAATTATCGCGCATGAACCGACGGTATAATACACAAATACTGCCGTCGTCGAAACCATCGAATTTATCAGGGCACAGCCAACAACAGCAGCAACAACATCAACAAAGCCAACAGCATCCGTCAACACATAGCACATTTGGATACGATCGCGAACACAATATAGGACAATCGGAAAAAGTGTCCAGCAGATATCAGGACGGCAGTAGAAATGTAGGCGGAAGTGGGGGAGCAGGTGTACCATATGTTGAGCAATATAAATCGAATCTGTCATCTGCATCGAAGCAACAGCAGCAACAACACCAACATCAACCATCATCGCGTCATAGCTCATCAAATGTTTCATCGTTCCATCACCATATTATGACATCTAAAGCCCGCAAGATGCCAGCTGACACGACACGCGGGTAATGCAGTGAATGCGATGAACAGTGAATGCGATGAACAGTGAATGCGATGAACAGTGAATGCGATGAACTGGTGGAACATCGAAAAGCTCCCTTGTATGAAAGCGTGGCCACCAGAGGAGATATAAGACCCCGGATGGAGCTTGGGAAGTCCTTTTTCACTTTGCATTTTCCCAAGAGGGAGCACGAATTTTTGGAGGTTATAACGAATTCGAGGATTGATCGGAGGAATCAAGGAGGTTTTGGGAACAACGAGGAGAGCGTCTTCTACGACCGAGGTGGATCACGGAATTGGATCGACAGCAGAAGTTGGCGGCAGCAAGATTGGGGGCCCCCCGAGTCGAACAAGCCGGTTGAAAAGCGTAAGCTTGGTATAATTTTACATATATTTCTTTTTAAAATATCCTGTGTATATTATTAAATCGTGAAATTAAATTGTTCGTGATTCAAAAAAAAAAGAAAAACATTTGAGTAAAGCAGTGAATTAGAAATTATGAAGTTGGCTCGGGAAGCGAGGCGGTATTCCCGTACGAGCGATACCCCGTGTGTGGAAGGCTCGAGGGCACTTCGCCGCCACGTGATGTGACTCCGAGGTTCGACAGGGCTCATCCTTTGTTTTAGGTTCCCCCGCCTTAGCTGTAGTCGCGGTTAGGGAGGATAGGCGGTGCGTGAGTGCATTACGCGTCGTGTCGTGAACGGTGTCGGTGCGAGCCTTTGGCGAGTCGTGATTCTCGCTTGGCGACTCCTGTAGGGCCCATTGGCAAAGCGAGTGGCGCACGGCCCCTCTCCATCGGGCTAACCGGGTCCGAGGGCCCCAGTCAAGAGCTCCACCAGAGGGCACGGAAGCGATACTCTGTCGCAGAATCGTTACATTTGGCGCCCAACGTGGGGCCGTAAAGTTGAGTTTTAGTGGTTACGAAAAAAGTGAAAGTTTTGAAGTGATCGTGTGAAATTGCGGGAGTGTGTAGAACAGTGGAAAGTGCTCAGTGCAAGTGGAAAAAAAGGACGAACGTGAGTGTTGTGCTTTCCATTTGCGGGAGTGTGATTTTGGGTGAAGTGGCCTGTACAATTGGCGGAAAAAACGGATGTGAGAGTAGTGGTTGTTATTGCGGGAGTGTGAATTTGAGCCTTAGATAGTAGTTTTGCCTTTGTAAAACAAATAAAGATCGATTATTTTCTTTTAATCCAGTAGAAACTAAGTTTACTTACATAGTGATTAAGGATAGCATTAAGCACGGTACAGGGAATATGGCACAGGTCGGGCGTTACATGGTGGATCGACTCAGCAAAGAGGAGCTTACATATGAGTTGCATATCTGGGGATTGGAGACTGGTACGGTGGGGACCATGCGGAAGATGCTGCGTGGTGCCGTTCGGGGTGAGGGCTCAGCGAACACTTCCATCATCACTAAGAAGTACCCCTACACCTACGAAGAGGACATGGAAGTGGTGAAGGAAAAATTCCAGGAGATCCGGACCATGATGGAGGCGTTCAAAGGCAGTACTCGATCTTCAGACTTCCTAAAAATCAAGGCCAAGATAAGGTTTGCGATCCGGAGGCTGGAGAGTGCACCGTGGGAGGAAGAGGACCCGGACGAGGAGGCCGACAATTTGAAGAGGCAGCTGGTGATGCCGTTGGGCCAGCTGGAGGGGAAGGTTGAAGTTGGGAAGACGGCAGCTGATGTGGAGGATAAGACGCATGAAGCTGGTGCTTTGGAAATACCGGTTGGACAAGGGTTTCAGGATGGAAAGTTGGATGAGGATATAGGGACCCCACTAGAAAAATCGAGTGAACATGGTCAACCGGAAGTGGGTAGCGTTCTAGAGGAAATCGGGAGGATTGAGCCTCTACAGCCAATAAGTCGTCTGGGCTCTGCGATTCCCAAAGGGCTAGACATTCATAAACGGGGCTTGAAATTCTGCGGAGACTCTGGATCCTTGAGAGCGTTCCTGGAGCGGGTTGAAGAGCTACGATTAGCTCGGGGAGTGTCCACCGCGCGGCTCTACCAATCAGCCGTGGAGTTGTTTGAAGGCCAGGCACTAGTGTGGTTTCGTGCCAACCGGGCTAGGGTGAGCTCATGGGCGGAATTTGTGGTAGAACTGCGGGCCGAATTTCTTCCTTCAAATTGTGATCGAAAATTGCTGGAAGAAATCAAGGAACGCACTCAGGGTCCTGACGAGTCTGTAGGGATGTATATCGCGACCATGTTGGGATTATTTCACTGGAGGACAATCCCCTGCTCTGAGGAGGACAAGCTGGAGATACTACGAGCGAATCTTACACCCTTCTACCAGACGCAACTGTCCTTGCAGGCAGTTAAAACTGTAGCTGACCTCGTAAAACTGGGCCGAAACTTGGAGACCACGCGGGCCTCGGTAGAAGCATATCGGTCTCCACCGCTCACGGGCCGACAGCAATTGCTGGAACCTGATCTGGCCTACGTGGGGAGACGAGGACCGACGAGAGTGGCAGCGATACACAGTCGGGAAATACAGTGCTGGAGCTATAAGGGCTTCGGCCACACTTCAAGGGAGTGTCCGGTGCCGTGGAAATGTTTTGGGTGCGGCCGAGAAGGAGTGAGGAGAAGCGACTGCCCGAACTGCCACCAGGTGGGAAGTTCGAGTGGGCCGAGACAGCGGGAGAACACCCCAGGGCATAGAAGGGGAGGTGAACGAATGGGGGGAGAAAGACCATACCAGGCGGCCCCACCACATGTAACGTCAGAAAACTTCCGCGGTGCTCAGTAGGCGGCGAACCGAGCACGTATAGTGGGGGAGAAGGTGCTGCGGGGCCGGGAGTGGCTTTTTTGTTGGAGGAGAAGGGTGGAGACGATAGACCGCATTTGGAAGTGGAGGTTTTGGGTAACAGTAGGCTGGGGCTCGTAGATTCTGGAGCAACCCATACCATCTTGAGAGGACCCAGCTGGGAGCGGTTACGGACGCAAGGGCTTACACCTCGGAGGGCGGGACGCACGGCTATAAGACTAGCGGAGAGTGGTTGCATTGCGAGCGAAGGAGATGTATGGGTCCCACTAACCGTAAAAGGGGTCACGAGGTGGTTGAGGGTACTAGTTGTGCCAGCTGTTCCCCAAGCGCTGATTCTAGGGGTTGACTTCTTACGTTTATTCCGGATCACCCTAGATCTCGGCTGGGAGTCGTGGGAATTTCCGGCAGTGGCCTCGTGTGAGATATTGCAGCGAAGAACCAGGTTAACTTCACTCGAGGAGGCGAGCCTGGGAGCGCTAGTAGCGGAAGTATTTCAGTTGATGGGGGATGGCCTGGGGTGTGCTCGAGGGGTGGATCACGTCATCAAGACCTCGGCCGAGCCCATAAAGCAGCGATATTACCCCGTTTCTCCGGCAGTGCAGGCACACATCAACGAGGAGTTGTACGAGATGCTGCGGCTGGGGGTTGTGGAACCTTCCGGAAGTCCATGGTCATCACCCATCCTGCTAGTGAAGAAGAAGGATGGGAAATTTCGCTTTTGTGTGGACTTTCGGAAGCTGAACAGTGTGTCTGAACGAGACTCCTACCCCTACCATACATCGCCACCACATTAGACAAGTTACGGGCAGCCCGTTACCTCTGCTCGTTGGATATTAAATCCGCTTATTGGCAGATTCCGATGGCGGAGGCATCTAAGCCCCTCACAGCCTTCACGGTGCCTGGTCGGGGCTTATTTCACTTCAACCGCATGCCGTTTGGGTTGCACAACGCTCCGGCAACGTGGCAGCGTTTCGTTGATCGGATCTTGGGACCGGAATTGGAGCCATATGTGTTTGTCTACTTGGACGACGTGATAGTGGTCACTGAGGATTTCAACAAACACCTAGAAATCCTCCGGGTGGTACTATCACGTCTCAGGGAGGCCGGACTAAGGGTTTCACGGGAGAAGTGCGAGTTTTGTCGGCCGCAGCTGGGCATGATATCTTGGTACCGGCGGTTTATCCCGGACCACGCAACGTTGACAGTGCCACTCGCGAATCTTCTCCGGAAGAATAAGAGGTTCGAGTGGACGGAGCAATGCGAGCTAGCTTTCTTGCGCTGCAAGACGATGCTGTTAACGGCACCCATCCTCACATGCCTGGATTTTTCCCTGCCGTTCAAGGTGCAAACTGATGCTTCAGACCATGGGATCGGAGCGGTGTTGAGACAGAGCCACCCAGAGGTTGAAAAGGTAGTATGCTACCTTAGCCGTGGCCTTTCCAAGGAAGAGAAGAATTACTCCACGACCGAAAAGGAGTGTCTGGCGGTGCTGTGGGCCGTGGAAAAGCTCAGGCCCTACTTGCAAGGATCGCGCTTTACGGTGGTTACCGACCACCACTCGCTGGTGTGGCTCAACAATCTGCGAGACCCAAACGGTCGGTTGGCGCGCTGGGCGGTGAGGCTCCAGCAATTCTACTATAACGTCATTCATCGGAAGGGTAAGGAGCATGTGGTCCCCGACGCCCTGTCGCGAGCAATTCCGGAGGTCTGCGCGATAGGAAAGGGAAACCAAGGGGACAAGTGGGTAGACGGCTTGCGGGCTATGATATTGGGTGAACCCGATAAGTTCCCCGACTGGCGAGTGGAAGGGGAAACTTTACGGAGACATCTACCCTGTCGACATGCGGGGTTGGCGGGGAATTCATGGAAACAGGTGGTTTCCAAAAACGAGCGGCAGGCCATCCTAGTGCAATACCATGACGATGCCACTTCTGGGCACATGGGGGTCAGTCGGACGTACGACCGGGTTGCCCAGCGATTCTACTGGCCAAAAATGAGGGCCGACGTTTGCCGATATGTGGGGCGGTGCGAGATCTGCCAAGCGACCAAGATTGAACGGAGATCTTCTTATGGACCGATGTCTTCCAGAGCGGGGTTAGCCAAAGGACCATGGGAGGTTATTTGCATAGACCTGGTTGGACCGTTGCCACGTTCCACTCAGGGGAACACGTATATATTGACCGTAGTCGACTATTTTTCGAAGATGCCCCTGATCTCCCCTCTCTGGCAAGCGACGGCAGCTCATGTTGTGAGATTGCTCGAGGAACGAATTTTCCTGTTGTTCGGGGTTCCCGGTTTGGTTGTCTGCGACAATGGGGTACAATTTAGGTCCAAACAGATGGAGAAACTGGTGACCGGGTATGGGGGCCGCATACAGTTTTCGCCCTTCTACCACCCCAGATTAATCAGACAATCAAGCAGATGTTGAGGGCATAGGTGGGGGAGAACCATCGAAAATGGGACGTTCAATTACCAAAGATTGGATGTGCATTGCGTACATATACGCATGAAGCCATGGGAAGTACTCCATACTTTATAAACTTTGGTCGGGATATGGTGGTTACGCGGAAGGGGCCAAGCTCACCCACGGACGAGAACATGCTGCAAAATCCCGCAGAGAGGGCCGCAAAACTAGTGGAAGTAAGAGAGGACGTGCTTAGGCGTTTAAAGGAGGCCGCAAGGAAAAGTACCCAATGGTACAATCTTCGGAGGCGGATTCCCCCCTTCCTCCCCAATGATTTGGTGTGGAGGAGGAATTTTGGTTTGTCGGATGCAGCCCAGTACTACTCGGCTAAACTGGCATCGGAGTACATTGGCCCTTTCAGAATTGAGAAACGCGAGTCCCCAGCCCTGTTCAGACTAGTGGATATGAATGGCAAGAGTGCAGGGACCTGGCACGCAAAGGACATCAAGCCATACCTATCCTGAGACAGCGAGGAATGTCGAGTGTGCGAGGTAGGCCGGCGACCGAATTAGCAAATAAGTTAGTTAATAAGTTCAATAAGTATGATGGTGGAGGATACTAGCGCTAAGTTCTTAAGTTGGTGGTGGGTTAATTTAACATTAATAACTTAAATGGTAAACGGATTATGCGTGACCTGTGGAATCGAGCGGCTAGTAAGTCATGTCCCTGACAACGCGTGTCGGTACGCGTGCGGTGCGGTTATAGGACTCCGTAGTCCTCGTGGTACTTCCTATCGGGATTTGTCCATTGGGCTATTTACGCCAAACCACGTTTTTCTCTCCGGGAGACGCGAAGCTTTCGGTTAAAGAAGCCGTCGGATGGAAATCATACTGGTGATCGCACATTTTTGCCAGGCAAAGGTGTTACGAGCCTGAGACCGGTTACTGTGTACATGAAAGTACACAAGACTTAAGAAACTTCTCAATTTGGCCTGTATTAGAGGTGGACTTTATTAGGGTTTAGATTACATATAAAGTGTGTCAGACTCGTAGATTAGACAATAGGGTGAATGAATTAGGCAGTACGTAGATTATAATTTATAACCTAGGGAATTGAGCATCTTACAGAGTTCAGAGTAATTAGAATTTAGGATATATATATGCATGCATAGAATTTAGATAATATTAAAATTTGGGATATAGGAGAATTTAAAATATTCTAGACGGCACAACATGAAGAATCTAGTTGTTAAGGAATTGAAATTTATACCGTCTCCGTTTAGTCGTCGCTACGGTGTCAGCTGGAGTGACCTGAAAAAAAAAATCAGCTTGGAGTTAGAGCAGCTAGGCAATATTACGAAGTTAGTAGGAAAAGGGTCAAGAAATCGTGGATGGATGTCCCCAGAGGCTAAGATGGGCGTAGGTTTATTCTATCTAATGAGTGATGGGTTCGTTAATCGCTAGATGTATGGAAATGGGATATGGATATGGTAAGAGTGTAATATAGAAGCGTCAAGAGTATGAACATATGGACTGGTAGCTATCGTTAGTTCAGGTATGGTGTTGGAGTGTAGTGGTAGATGGGCAGGAGCTAAGCCTCGGTGAAAGAATTCAACCATGAGAGGGATATAGGGTAGTTAAAATATAAAATATATAGGGTAGCGTCGTTCAAGCAGATAGCATCCTAGTTCTAGATTAGTTATAAGCAGATAGAGAAGAAGGCCGTAGTTGGATAATGAGTTTATTAGAGCCATCAACTAATCTGGAAGACAGGCAGAATAGGATCACAAGCATTAGAATAGTTCATAGAGATTCGACTTCAACACTTTAATTAGCAAAATTAGTGAATTTTGGAGATATTCCCTTGAAGTAAGGGGGGAATGTCACGGGAGCCTTCCACACACACAAGAAAACAAACAAATGCAAAAAAAAAGAAACAACAAAAAAATATGATAAGTTCTCCGCGAGGATAACTTCCCGAGCCAACTGAAGTCGATGTATGTAACGCTTTATATTTTGTATCACACTTAGAAATTAGAATTAAGTAGGTTCTAAGCAGATCAAAGAGCACTTCCGCTGACAATGCATTCAATCATTGTGCTGAAATGTCGAAAGCGTGCAATTAATTTCACCGAATCGGACCGGCAAATACTGATGGAACTAGCTCAGTCACATTGTAGCGTGATGGAAAATAAGACTATGGACAAGTTTACGTCCAAGCTCAAATCAGGAACTTGGATGGATAAGATGGGCTCATCACATAAAGCAGGAAGTCGTGGCAAACCTAGTACACCGCGTGATGGCACAGCCATTGAACTGGTAGGATTACAAATGTCTGTTTTGTGGTTTATGCAGAAGCTAAGTGAAGATGGCGACATTCCGTTTAAAGGAGTAGAAAGAGCGGAAAAGAATGGCCAGCAAATATCGTGGACGTATAAGAATGGACAGATAGAATCAAATTGAACTTTGAAGGCAAATTCTATGTAGGTCATGAGGGAGGTCCATTAGTTAATAAAAAAAGGAATTTATAAGGATTCTTTTGGATCGTCTCTGCCCTGGACAGACTTCCAGTTACGCTGCAATTTCCCCATTGCAATGGTTGCTGCTCCAGAAATGTTCGAACATAAACATGCTTGGGAAGCTTTACAACAAGCCAAGAAGTATCTGCTTGGGCCTCTTGGCATGAAAACACTTGATCCTGAGGATTGGGCTTATCGAGGAAACTACGATAATAGCAATGATGGTGACGATCCTTCTGTAGCACACGGTGCCAATTACCATCAAGGACCCGAGTGGTTTTGGCCAATTGGATTTTATCTACGAGTGTGATTGATATTTGTGAAACATAATGGAAAGTTGACGGAGACGATTGCTGAGACTTGGAATGTTTTGACCGCGCATCTGAAAGAATTGCAAACATCACATTGACGCGGCTTTCCTGAGCTGACAAATGATAAAGGCAATTTTTGTAGGGACTTTTGTACAACACACGCTTGGAGCATTGCAACAGTTTTAGAGGTTTTATATGAGTTGCGAAAATTAGAGGAAGCAATGTAAACTAAGGAAAAACATAACATGGTCTCGGTCGCCAAGTACTTTAAGCGTTCGTAGTGATTGTAATGCTACGAATTTAAATACAAGCAAGAGCAAATTAGCTGCTATGCAATCTTTCAAATCCTGTTTGCGCCACAGTATGGATAACCTGCGCAAAATTCTTCACCCGTGCTTCTTCGTCAAACAAAAGAAAAGAGAAATGTGAAACAATTGAGATGGCTACCGAAGTTCAGATTACAGTGAATACGGTCAGCAAGTTGTTCAAAAAGTAATACAAAGGCAACAACCGCAATTGGTACGACAACAAGCAGTGCAACAATAGTAACAGCAAGCTCAACAGCTCATCCAACAGCAAATCATTGTACAAAATGCGCAAGCAGTTCAGCCGCAACAGCAAATTGGTATCAACCAACAAGGTCAAAAAGTTATTCAGCAATTAGTTCAAACTGGAAATCAACAGCAAGTCATTCAAAGGATATTGTTGAGCCCTGGGCAGCGGTCAGTGGCTGCGCCGCAGCAGACAGGTCAGCAGAACACCCAACAGATTCAAGTGTTGCAACAACAAATCGTTCAACCTGCCAAACAACAACAAATCATACGCCTGGAACAACATCAATCACATCACCAGCAGCCTATTCGACAGCCTACTGTTTACAGCATTGAAACATCAAATTATCAATCATCTAGTGGTAAACTATCGAAAGGCATCTCAATTTTAAATCAACCGCTTCCAGACATTCCCCAGTCCAACTTAAAATTACCAGATATGACAATGAACACTTCCCAACCACTATGTGCTGCAAATTGGAACAATTACCGTTCTTTGCAAAGACCATCACGAAGTCAATTGCGTGGAAGTAGTAGGCAAGCATCGTCAGATGCCTCCGCTCATCCACAACAACAGACTTGAAAAGCAACTCCGCCGTCACTACCGCCAAAGAATCGACACAAAGACGATCAGCAACAATTATCGCGCATGAACCGACAATATAATACACAAACACTGCCGTCGTCGAAACCATCGAATTTATCAGGGCACAGCCAACAACAGCAGCAACAACATCAACAAAGCCAACAGCATCCGTCAACACATAGCACATTTGGATACGATCGCGAACACAATATAGGACAATCGGAAAAAGTGTCCAGCAGATATCAGGACGGCAGGTATACCATATGTTGAGCAATATAAATCGAATCTATCTGCATCGAAGCAACAGCAGCAACAACACCAACATCAACCATCATCGCGTCATAGCTCATCAAATGTTTCATCGTTCCATCACCATATTATGACATCTAAAGCTCGCAAAATGCCAGCTGACACGACACGCGGGCAATGCAGTGAATGCGATGAACAGTGAATGCGATGAACAGTGAATGCGATGAACTGGTGGAACATCGAAAAGCTCCCTTGTATGAAAGCGTGGCCACCAGAGGGGATATAAGACCCCGGATGGAGCTTGGGAAGTCCTTTTTCACTTTGCATTTTCCCAAGAGGGAGCACGAATTTTTGGAGGTTATAACGAATTCGAGGATTGATCGGAGGAATCAAGGAGGTTTTGGGAACAACGAGGAGAGCGTCTTCTACGACCGAGGTGGATCACGGAATTGGATCGACAGCAGAAGTTGGCGGCAGCAAGATTGGGGGCCCCCCGAGTCGAACAAGCCGGTTGAAAAGCGTAAGCTTGGTATAATTTTACATATATTTCTTTTTAAAATATCCTGTGTATATTATTAAATCGTGAAATTAAATTGTTCGTGATTCAAAAAAAAAGAAAAACATTTGAGTAAAGCAGTGAATTAGAAATTATGAAGTTGGCTCGGGAAGCGAGGTGGCATTCCCGTACGAGCGACACCCCGTGTGTGGCTTCGCCGCCACGTGGTGTGAGTCCGAGGTTCGTCAGGGCTCATCCTTTGTCTTAGGTTCCCCCGCCTTAGCTGTAGTCGCGGTTAGGGAGGAAAGGCGGTGCGTGAGTGCATTACGCGTCGTGTCGTGAACGGTGTCGGTGCGAGCCTTTGGCGAGTCATGATTCTCGCTTGGCGACTCCTGTGGGGCCATTGGCGAAGCGAGTGGCGCACGGCCCCTCTTCATTGGGCTAACCGGGTCCGAGGGCCCCAGTCAAGAGCTCCACCAGAGGGCACGGAAGCGATACTCTGTCGCAGAATTGTTACACGCTTTCAAAAAGGTGTGGTATTTTAAAATGAACGTTACGGGAGAGGCAGAAAAATTGATCAGACATCTGCCTTTAACTGAGCTGAGCTATAATACTGCCTGGAAAATCTTACAAGAACGATATAGTGATATGAGAGTTTTAACGTCAGCTCTTATACAAAAATTATTGGGACAATCCAATATATTGTCCGACAATCTATCAGTGGCTGCAGTCAAAAGTTTACATGATGTGACCCGTAAAAGTATGCTAGCACTTAACAACTTAGAAGTGGAAACGTCAACATGGGGTCCGCTGCAACTATTTTTATTGATAAAAAAGCTGGATCGACAAACGCATATCTTGACGAGCAATCGCTCATCGAGCCCAAGGAGAACCAATCGCTCCAACATTTTTTAAAGTTTTTGGAAAACAGATTCCAATCCTTAGAGGCATTGGGTCAAAAAGATAAGCCTAATGGCAGAACGGTATCATCAGGAATCACCAGTGACATGAAGGATATTACGTGCAAACTTTGCAATGAAGGTAACCATACATTGTTCAGTTGCAAGAAATTTTTACTACTGTCTCCCGCTAACCGGCTGCAGTTTGGACAAAAGCAACGACTGTGTGTGAACTGCTTAAAAGGGCGGCGACAAGGCTAATGCATGCACTTTTTGGCATTGTTTAAAATGTGGACGAAGACTCAATTCGCTGCTTCATTTGGGAGGAGAACGAAATACAATAAGTAATGGCTTAGCACCCGAAGGCATCAAGGATCAACTCACGACTCTTGCATCAGTTGATAATGATGATCATTCGACATCAAGTTGGCATTGAAAACTCTGCAAGTTGCGGATTGTGAACAAAAAATTCGAACTATGTCTTGCTAGGCACAGCAAGGATCACCGAAGTAGAAACTAATGGCCAAACATTAGAATGCAGAGCAGTTTTATACTCCGGATCTCATGTCAATCTGGTGACGGAGAGATTGATAAAAAAATTGGGAATTTCTCCAAAGAAGACATCTCTTTGCATCGAGGGCATAGGTAAACAAAAGAACGACGCCAGCCAGCGAGTTAACTTTGAATTAAAATCAAGAATGGGAAATTTCTCTTCGCGGCTCGAGGCATTTGTTTTACCTCATATAGTGTCAACGTAGCCAACACAGCGACTTGATGTATAGCCACACTATATACAGCCACTTGATATAAAGGCAGGGTAACTTTCTATTTTCTTGAGAGTCCTGGCCGATAGGAGAAACCCATCTGGCTGACAGTTCCATCAAGCAAATAGAAGGTCCTTACAGGTGTCGACCTGGGACAACACATCGGAAGGATTGTCGCGGAAAAATCAAACAAAGAAGAGCGGGAGCTGCAACTCACGTGAAGTGATTGCAAGTGTGTGTAACACAACTCCACTGCTCCTGTCTGTGGGGCTCGAGTACCAGGGTACCTTACATCCTCCATACACGACCAACTTGTCAGAAGACGAGAATCTTTTACCCCCTTAGGATGTTTTGGCCCCACGCTGAGCGCCATTTCTAATGATTTTCCGTCTAAAATCGTCTTTGTCCGCACGATCGGAATCGGAACCGATCTCTAATCGGTTCTAGATGTGAAGTCTGAGCCGTGCCAACGAATGGTACAATTCGGTCAACCAGTCGATGCACCCGTAATCCATTTCGCGGTGGCTGCTTATCGGCCAGCTAGATCGGAGAGGATCTCAGTCACAGGTCTTTAAATGGATTACGCTCAATTACGTATTTCAGCCACCATTAAATGCCCGTTTCAAACGCGTCAACAATTTAAACACACGGAAGGGAAACCTAAATTACCTTATTCCGTGTTTTCTTCATTCTTCCAGTCAATCACAAAAACTAAATTCCATTTCGCGCCCCCGAAATTCGTCGACGTGGTACCGAAAATATGCTACGTTTAGTAGAACCCGAAGAACGCTACGCTAAGAAAAGGCAAAGCAAACGAAGGTACCGCATACCACACGTGACGCGAAACCGGCAGTCCGCGGATTTTTAAAACCCTACTCTCTCCATGGAATACTTACTATGCACTCCCACTGCTGCTGAAAGAGGAGGCCAGGCTGGAAAGGAAATTCGTTGTTCGACTAGCAATTCATTTTAAATTTTAATTCACGTTTAACCATTTTTGTGAGTCTACAAACTAACATTATTGTATCGAGTGAAATGGTTTTACATAGTAAATAAATTACAAACATTCAATTACATCTAATATCCTATGTCTTGTATAAGCCTTGGTTATATACCTCTCAATTCTGGTAATTTGAATTTATTTTATGATTTGATTTTAGCTTTGTCATCTTATAATAATTGGCAAAAATAAAAGACCAAAATGATGGCTAATTTAACAGTGAAAAGGAAGAGAACATATCTAATGTGATATATCGATAAGTGGCAAATACAAAAACTGAGACTTTTGGCTCAGTAACAAGAAGTTGTTCGTTTCTCCGTAAAAAGAACTCATAGTCGTGACACAGGGGATGTAGTGTTGTAATCTACATAAGGTGTCCCTTAGTTTCTTTTTTTTTGGTACTTACTTTTACAATAAGATTTAAGCGAGATTAACAATAAGAAAATTACATAATTAGTTTTCGTGTGATATTTTCTAAGCGTTCCGAAGAGCTTTACTCGTACATCATACACGATATGAAAACAATGTTTAAGGTAGACAAAAAATCGTGCTTGATGAAAACATAATAAATTGTTGAAAAAACCAGAACAGAAATAGCATCAACACTATTCAAGAGGTCTGTGGATTGAAAACTTTTTAAAAAATTTACTGGCATCTGAAGAATTTTCTTTTTCTCGCGAACAAACCAAGGCTTTACGATATTTTTCTTTTCATTGAAGAAACAAATTAAGTGCTTTTTACCTTTCTCTACATACAACGTTTCATTAAATATATTTAATTATGTGTATATATTTATAACTCTAATAACAATCGAATATCATCGATTACTGTTCTTACAATCATGCACCATCACGTAAATAACTTAACAAATAATAAATTCGAAATTGGTGTGCATGCAAGGCAATATAACGTTTTCTTTTTCTTCCTCAAAATATGTTATAAGTCAACGACATACTGCAATGTGTGAGTAATCGAAGCAAATGACACAAATTATCGCAACAATTTATCAGCCTACCTTAAAACTAAATGAGAAATATGCGAACTAATCAACAATTCACTTAACTGAAGTCAACTAAGTTACGCAAATGTAAGCTCGCCACTCATAGGCGTTACACGTTGAACTTCGATTTACGAAATTTGCGCAAATCATTTGAATGAAAATTAAGTGGAGTGTTTTAAATTTTCAAATCATTTCCTAAGTTGTTTCAACT
This sequence comes from Odontomyia ornata, assembly GCA_963969285.1. Taxonomy (NCBI): domain Eukaryota; kingdom Metazoa; phylum Arthropoda; class Insecta; order Diptera; family Stratiomyidae; genus Odontomyia; species Odontomyia ornata. The sequence continues at coordinate 121,181,673 of OZ017741.1, forward strand.
TTTCAGCTACTGTTTGTTGCTATGAAATTTTCCAATTGAAATTGTTAACTGTTCTTCTATTTGGCTATTTACTCATATACTCCTCTATTGTGGCTATTTTGTCACTGAATAATTTCGTTCGTTAATAAAAACGACAATCAAATACCTTACTTGCTATTATGCACAAAATTTTTCTTTGTCGGATGTCTTTTGGTAAAGAACTTGGACTTTTGTAGTTACGGAAAACCGAAAAACTACATGGGATCAAATGCACCGAAATAAAAATATTAACAACCGTGCAAAAATGACATTTTTCGCAAAGTCAATTGAGACTAAATTTGTGTTTTGTTCTGATATGGCTCCTAACCGGCAAAGCATTGTAAGAATGACAACTACTCACTATTCTTTTCATTACGGGCTTAGTTGCACCATTGGTTGTTGGACTGCAGTCTCTCGGCTTAACTTCGCACGACCTTTGGGATGTCTTTCATGCATAATCGTAATGATGCCCTCCTGATAACGTAATCCTTCAATGTAATTGCGTATCTTCACCAATGTAAAAACTGAAAACCCGCCGATGAAGATAACACCAAAGGCTGCCGGGTTTGCGAACGTATATTGTGGGGGTGGGAACAGAACGTGAATCCAGTTATCTTCTTCACTCAACCCACGAAAGAATTCGACACCATTCAAAACAGGAAAGCCACATGATACGTAGAATCGTGCGAATCGATTCTGTTTCATTGATCGTTGCTTGGTCCAAAACACAGTCGTAGGATTCACCTCGACGCCCATTACACTTCGTTCAGTCAGCATATCTCTCGCACAATATCTCTATCTATCTGTATTGGGGATTTCGCTCACCCACTTTCCCTATGGTTGCCTCGGACTGCCACTTTTCCACTAACGCTTCTGAAAATATCGATTCATAATTTGTTTTCTGTGCGGCCTTATTGCACCTACCTTCCCTGTGAATTCTGTCATGATGACCACTTACTGGAAAAAATACCGTATTTCACTGTCCTGCACCGGCAGCCGAGCCTCCTCGCGCTCACCATGTGGCTGTCAACTCGACTTGATATCCCACGACAAAACTTGACGTGGGATGGGAAGTCATCACAACTGACACGAGATGGAAAGCCACATGGCAGCAAGGTGCATCAGTATTGATCGCCAGTGTCGTAGGGGCGATTCATTACAGGGCAGTGTCCACGACGCCAACCAGGCATGGGGAAACTGAAGGATACGCTTCTTAGCCATAAGATGGCTTTACTTGTATGGTGGCCGAAGAGGTCGTGTGACTTGTGGATGGCAAATCTTCCCGCGGCACGTTCTAGGCCAAAGAGGTCGCTGATATTTTGAGCCCAGGTGAAGGCGATCGATGCTAAGCAGGAAATAACAGCGGTGGACAATGGCGAGAAAGAAGAGACTTTTTGGTGGCACTTTTCACCGTCGTAGGTCTTTGGCATGGTAGACTCCCAGCTCCTAGCAGGACATGTCCACAATGAGATCTCGCGTGGTACCTAAAACTTGTAGGATACGACACTTCACGAACTTCTTGTTTAGTTTGGCACTGTAGTGCCGGCCTGCTTCACTCTGCGTGAAAGCCCGTCGGTAGATTTCGTCACCTGCCTTGAAGCCAGAAGGATGGGATCACAGGTTATAACGCTCCTCCCCTGCCCATCTACTGCCTTCAATCTTCTCCCGAATTTGTTCTTATAGAATTTGGAGTTTCTCCTTCGGCTCCGGCACCACTATTGGGTCTTCCAAACCTTTTCACTGCCGCAAAAGCCGGTACGAGTTTCCACGGCAGATCATGTACTGGCCGAACAAGGCAAAGTACGGGGAGATACCTGTGGTGGAGTGGTTTTGGTACACGCGGGGCACAGGAGATGGCGGAAATCCTGCGGTCTCAGTCCTTCTGACCCGACTGGATGGTGGCTATGAGAGTGAGGTTCAGCCGCTCGGATGCATTGGCTTGTAGGGAATAAACGGTGGTCCGCTAATAAGCAATGCCATACTTGTCCATTAGATCCCGAAACGTAGCTGAGGTAAACTGAACTCCGTTGTTGGAGACCACTTTGTCCGGTACTCCGAATAAATGGAAAACGTGATTTTCCAGGAAGCTGACTATCGGGTCAGTGTCCAGGTTTCGAATTGGTTCAATAATTGGGAATTCGGACAATTGCTCCCGGACCATGTCAGCTCCCGTGTATCCGGAAGTCGAGCGAGGGTACGGACCGATGAGATTTATATGTAGGCGCTGGAACAACCGCTCGGGTAGCTCGAATTTTCCCATCGGGGGCCAAAGAACAGCATTGAGCGCTTTAGTGCATTTGCATCTTAGGCCAAAAGAAGTAAGTCTTCAGTCGAAGAAGCGTATGACTATAAACGCCGTGTGCACCCCACGGAGTGTCATGAGCCCGTTTAATTAGGTCGAAGGTCAGTTCTTCAGGCACCCATAACTTCAACTGTTCCTCTTCTTGGACGGGGTCTCCGGATGCATGCCCCATCCACCTGTATATAAATTCCTCCGTCACCTGCAGCTTTGGCAGCTGTGGCAGCTGGCCTTGAATAGTATTCTTCAGCTGAGTGTAACCAATGGACATGAAGGCGGGATGGTCCAGGTCGATCGATAGGGGGCTGTCGTCCTCTTGGGCCAACTCAGCTCCTTCAGGGGCAAACATCCTTGATAATGTGTCCAGTACCACTTGCTGACTTCCTTTACGGTGTCGAATCGTGAAGTCAAACGCCTGTAATTTCAAAGCTCATCTGGCCAAACGTCCGTGGAGATCAGTCTGGCTCATCAGCCATTTCAGAGACGCATGGTCAGTGACGATTTCAAAAGGATGTCCCTCTACATATGCTCGAACGCGTTTCCCCGCCAGCACAGCCGCCAAGCATTCCTGCTCTGAGATGGGGTAGCTCCGCTGGGCTGGGTTCAGTTTGTGAGACATAAAGACTATAGGCCTCTCCTCGCAATCTTCCGCAACCTTGACTGAGACTGCTCCCACCCCATGTTGACTCGCGTCACAATGGATTGAGAACGGTTTCCCAAAGTCCGGGCTGTGCAGTACGGGGGCTGTTGTCAGACTCTTCGTAAGCTCTTCAAAGGCTCGCAAGCTGGGCCCTTCCCAGACGAACTTACGTCCCTTACGCAGCATGTCAGTCAAAGGTGTGGTAACGGTGGCATAGCCACGTACGAATCGTTGGTACCATTTGCATAAGCCTAGAAATCGGTGTAGCTGCCTGGTGGAAAAGCGTCAATCACTTGAGCCCTGTCCGGGTCGGTCTTGATGTTGCCATGACCAATGGTGTGGCCCAAATAACTCTGCCCTCCGGATGTGCAAAGCAACTTCCTGAAACAGATCGGGGTGTTCGTTAAAGGTCTCGGTTATAAGCAGCAGATCGTCCAAGTATACGAAAACTTGATGCTGTAAATGTGGTGGTATTACCTTATCCACAACGCGCGTCATTGTCTGAGGGGCATTACATAACCCGAATGGCATGGTCATGAATTCATACAATGGGCGACCTGGGACTGTGAAGGCTGTTTTCTCCTTTGAGCCAGGGTCTAACAGGATTTGCCAGAAAGTGTCCTTGAGGTCTAAACTCGTGATGTAATGGGCTTTAGGCAATCGACTCAAGATGCCTTCAATCAATGGTAGAGGGTATCCGTCCTTGACCGTGACGGCGTTCAAACGTCTGGCATCTAAGCATAGCCGGACTTTGTTCGGCTTGACAACTAAGGTGACCGGAGAAGCCCATGCGCTCCGCGATTCTTCGATCACGCCTAGTGCTAGCGTTTGATCAACTTCGGCATATAACGACTTTTCCTTCGCCGGAGATATGGCAAAATATCTCTGCTTTATTGGTTTGGCATCCCCCACATCTATTGTGTGAAACACCAGGGCCGTCTTGCCGAGACCTTCCTTCTCATGCGATGGAAAAGCTGATAAAGCCGAATCAAGTCGCAGTTGTTGATTCACATCCAGTGCATGTCGTAGTGAGTGGGAGGTATGAGTTGCATCAGGAACAGTGGCGACGGAATCCAGTGTCATGCCGGAAAATAGTACCAGGGCCAAGTTAAATTTTCGAACGAAATCCACCCACAGGTAAAGATTCTGGGTTAATTGGGGGATAATATAAAATTCCAAAGGTTTAGTCAGCCCTTTAAATGTGACATCCATCATAATTTCCCCCACTAGGGAGTGACGAGTTCCGTCCGCCGTGCTTAACCAGGTGGTAAAATGATGGATTTGGTCCGCGTGAGTTGTCAGTACCTCCCCTGCAAAATGAACTGATATGCAATTCACACTGGCTCCCATATCGACTAAGCCTACCAGTCACTGTTGCAGGAGATGAACTGACACGTATGGTCGAACGTCATTCTTCAATAATTCGTCTAAGCATATTGCCCGCAATGCCATCCTCGACTGTCTGACCCTTCTCCAGAAGCTCTGCATCTGACGCTTGGCTCGCTTCCTTCGCGAAGGGGTAGCGTTAGCCATCTCCTCATTGAAGATGCGCTGACGAGTAGCCAAATAATCCCGCAGTCTGACATGGAAGGGTATGGCATGCCAACGGACATTCGTCTTGCTGCCATTCCCCTGTGCATCCGGCTCGACAACGTTTGACGTCAGCTGCGGAACTTCAAGTCAGTAAATTTGGGGTCGTGTCTGGGGCTTGGTCGCAACCAGTAATATGGTCAGTATTGATTCGTTCGGGTTCTAGAAGTGGTGGTTGTGGCACCCGCTGGCAAGTTTTTTCGTAGCATGCAATCTGCGCAATGTGGTGCATAAGAGTCTGCTTTTCCGCACTGGTAATAGAAGTTCGTCAGTTTCGCTGAACATGCATAAAACTGATGCCCCGGTTGTCGGCAGTTCCAACAGACCGTCGGACTTGTAACTGCTTCAACAAATGGTCGGTCAATTGTTGCTTTAAACTCGTGCTCCATGGGGTGCTCCGCTCCTCGGTGCGGGTATCGGTTTGTCAATTCTGTGATCTGCTGCCACTAACTCCACGGTATTATTATTTCGTGGATTAGGTCTCGTCATGGGAGGTTGTGGACGGAAGGTTCCTCGCCGCTCATCTAGTTGTTCTTGGCTACGAGCATGGAGGCGTAACACTTCTAGGGTGTGAATGGGCATATGAAGGAGACTGTTCTGAAGCTCCTAACGCATATTCTCCCTGATGACTTCCTCCAGTTCGTACTCGGGCATGCGTGTTCATAACTGAGTGTCGAATGGTTCGTGGGCGCCTTGCTTGCGTTTCCTCAGTTGCTCCCGTAGCTTTCTTTCAGTGAAGCCGTCGTCAAAGTGGTTGCGGAAGGCTGCACAGAAAGAATTCCAATCGGGGCGTGGTATCGATTCTATGAAGCTCCGGTACCACTCGGCAGCATCTCCGCTGAACAGGAGTTGTGCGTGTCTAAGGAAAGCCGAAAAGTTGCCTCCCAGTGTGCTGGTGACTAGAGCCTGAATTCTAAACGGAACTGGTCCACCGGTGTCGTCGAGTTAAAACCGGTGAAGTTAAGGTGCCAACTCTCCAATATTCGAGGCTTAGGGTCTCAAACTGGTGTCAATACGTTCGCAGGGCGAATCGCATCGTCAATGGACCTGCTATACCAGACCGAGTCGGGGACTGTGGGTATAATAGGAGGTACGGTACTGTATTGAGTTCAATACTCAGGGGCTCTGGGATCCATTCCCAAGTTTCTTGGAGGGGAGGTCCAATTATCAGCCAGTCTAGAGTTGGGCATAGCCACACTGGGATTTGGCTCCCAGCCAGAGTCCAATCCTCTTGGACATCCTTTGCAGTAAGGTCAGGATTGTGTCATTGACGGAGTTGGTGGAAGGCTTCCAACCAGAGTCCGATCCTCTCGGACATCCCTTGCAGTAAGGTCAGGATTATGACGTTGACGGAGTTGGTGGAAGGCACAGTTGAAGCCTCGGCCGGAACAACAGCAACAGGAACTTCTCCGCCCACATCTCCTTGGATGTCCAACAGTGGTTGAGGCGTGTGGGACGTGCGTTCCGAGGGGGGCGTCTATGACAGTTTGGTTGATCGGCCGTCTGCATAAGGTACAGAGGGTTGACGTTAATATGACCTGCTGGACACAGTTGCGGTGAAACAGGTGTCCACACTCCAGTTGCACACTTGATGCGCCCTCTACCACGCCTTTGAAGCAAATCCCGCTGTTAGCGGGTTGTACCGTTTTAGAACGGGTCCAACATTTGTCTGGTGTACTTATCGTTGCCATGGTTGAGCTTGATTTAGGCTGGTTGGTGTTGGTTATTAAACAAACTGCTCCTAAATATGAAAAAAGCGATATGTAAACACTTTCCTGGATTACGCTCAATTACGCATTTCAGCCACCATTAAATGCCCGTTTCAAACGAGTCAACAATTCAAACATACGGATGGGAAACCTAAATTACTTTATTTCGTATTTTCTTCACTCTTCCAGTCAATCACAAAAACTAAATTCCATTTCGCGCTCCCGAAATTCATCGACGCAGTACCGAAAAATATACTACGTTTAGTGAAACCCGAAGAACGCTACGCTAAGAAAAGGCAAAGCAAACGAAGGTACCGCATACCACACGCGACGCGAAACCGGCAATCCGTGGATTTTTAAAACCCTACTCTCTCCATGGAATACTTACCATGCACTTCCACTGCTGCTGAAAGAGAAGGTCAGGCTGGGATGGAAAGTCGTTGCGCGACTAGCAATTCATTTTTAATTTTAATTCACGTTTAACCCTTTTTGTGAGTCTACGAACTAATATTATCGTATTGAGTGCAATGGTTTTTACTTAGTAAATAAATTACAAACATTCAATGACATCTAATATCCTATGTCTTGTATAGGCCTTGGTTATATACCTCTCAATTCCGGTAATTTGAATTTATTTTATGATTTTAACTTTGTCGTCTTTAAATAATTGGCAAAAATAAAAGACCAAAATGATGACTAATTTAACAGTGAAAAGGAAGAGAACATATCTAATGTGATATTGCCCAAAAGTCGTCACAAAAAATCGATAAGTGGCAAATGCAAAAACTGAGACTTTTGGCTCAGTAACAAGAAGTTGTTCGTTTCTTCGTAAAAAGAACTCATAGTCATGACATAGGGTATGTAGTGCTGCGATCTACATAAGGTATCTCTTATTTGCTTTTTTTTTAGTACTTATTTTTACAATAAGATTTAAGCGAGATTAACAATAAGAAAATTACATAATTAGTTTTCATGTGATATTTTCCAAGCGTTTCGAAGAGCTATACTCGTACATCATACACGATATGAAAACAAGGTTTTTGGTAGAAGAAAATCGCGCTTGATGGAAACATAATAAATTGTTGAAAAAAACAGAACAGAAATAACATCAACACTATTCAAGAGGTCTGTAGATTGAAAACTTTTAAAAAAAATTACTGGCATCCGACGAATTTTCTTTTTCTCGCGAACAAACCAAGGCTTTACGATATTTTTCTTTTCATTGAAGAAACAAATTAAGTGCTTATTACCTTTCTCTACATACAATGTTTCATTAAATATATTTAATTATTTGTATATATTATCGTAAGATTCGTTATAATATGAAGATGTGAATAATATACCTTAGTATCAGCGTGTAATCGCTAAAGCCAGTGGCAGCCTATGGGCGCCTATATGTTTAATTGCGAGGAAATGAAAGAACGCCAATGTCTTTGTTTGTGGCCTCTGGCCCGAAATCCACCAGCAAGCCACCGGTCCGGGTTGGTCGAACTGCTTTGATGGCAGTTTTGGTGTCGTTCGGCTTGACCGCTCCTTTAATTTCACGGAGGACATCTGCGTAGCGTGACCGCTCCTTTAATTTCACGGAGGACATCTGCGTAGGTTCGGCCCTTAGTGGGTTTAATAAGCAGTGCCTCTCGCAAGGGTTTGCGCCGCGGTTTGCTTTTTGTTTTCTGCGGTATATCGGGGGGTTCTTTGTTCTTTTCGTGATTGAGCTCTTTGTCTGTGTTTTCTAGGAGTAGCTTTTTGGCCGCTTTTTTCGCTGCCTTGTTTCGCACCACATGAAACTCCTCGCCTGGAGTGTCAACTTCGTTTATGGTCTCGTCCTTCCTCCTTTTCTCACAGTCGCCTTCAATTGGGCTACCGGCCATTCTTTTGCTGCTGCTAGGACCCACTGATGCCTCGAGGGAGAGCGTGTCTATATCATATTAACTCTACAAAGTTTGTAAAAATGAAATCTAGTGCTATTTACATGGTTTTAAATGGGTTTAAATTGTTTTTATGTACTTCTTTTAACTTTCCGTTAATTTCAATTATAGAATTGACACCTTTTAATTTTATTACTTTAAATGGACCTTTGAAAGGTGTCTCATATTTTTTTCTGTTTTCTCTTTTCAAGAGTACTAAATCACCTTTTTTCAAATGTATCGGGTTTACTTTATTGTTTTTAATACGATTTTGTTTAACAATTTCAATGATTTCTCTGGCTCTATTGAGAGCATGTTTTAACCGGGTTCTCAATTCTTTGGCATAGTTGTCTAAATCATAGAATTTCTCTTGATTATTTAAAATATCGTCTGGGAGATATGGTAACTTGCCAAATATCAATTCATATGGTGTGTAGTTGTTGTCTTCATGTGGGGTTGTATTATACGCAAAAGTTTAATACGGAACCCACTTGCCCCAGTCAGAATCCACAGAAAATGCTAACATGTACTCATTCAGTACCCTATGATTGCGTTCTACAGCGCCTAACGTTTCATGGTGATAGGTTGTGGAGAAAACCTGTCTGATTTGTACACTGAAGCTGTGTGTTGTACGGGTTCGGGTACGTACTCCTCTACCTTTTGCTTTGGCATATAGACTCTCCAGAGCTCCTCAAATCCTTCCATCACGCTTCCCTGGTTCGGTATTGCCTTTGATCGCCATATCGTAAGATTCGTTATAATATGAAGATGTGAATAATATACCTTAGTATCAGCGTAAACGCTAAAGCCAGTGGCAGCCTATGGGCGCCTTTATGTTTAATTGTGAGGAAATGAAAGAACGCCAATGTCGGCAGTTGGACTTCTAAATCAAGTCTGAATTTATTTTCATCTAACTTTTCCTTAAATACTATTTCTTAACCTACTAAATACATTACTCATTTTAATTTATGTTCTACTTTAAATATCTTGTGAGAACATGACTGACCCTTTCAAGTAGTAATTATGTCACCCGAAAATCTAGATCAATAAATACTAATATTTATTACTCAACCACTTGTCCTACATTCCATATTTACCCATATGTTATCTTAGCCATTCAACACCTCATTGTATGGCCACGCACGAGTCATCATATGTACTTGTTCTTCATTGTCATATGATGCACTCAACTTTCATTCATAATCCATGAATGCAACGCTCTTTACTTTACGAGGTGTGAAATATCGGCAAGAACATTTGTACAAATGTGCAACATGATACTTGACCGTGACCATGAAGTAATAAACATGATAGTTTATGGTTGGTCGCGTGGTCGAGTATGCACATGTGATTCGTGTGGAATTTTATTGTAGGAAATTGCATTCCAATTAGAATGATTGGAATGTAATTCAAGTATGAGTAGTTTGATGTTGTGACATCACTACAATATTTATAACTCTAATAATAATCGAATATCATCGATTACTGGGTAGATAATGTAAGTGTGAGTTCTTACAATCATGCACCATCACGTAAATAACTTAATAAATAATAAATTCGAAATTGGTGTGCATGCAAGCTGATATAACGTTTTCTTTTTCTCTCTCAAAATATGTTATAAGTCAACGACATACTGCAATGTGTGAGTAATCGAAGCAAACGACACAAATTATCGCAACAATTTATGAGCCTACCTTAAAACTAAATGAGAAATGTGCGAAATAATCAACAATTCACTTAACTGAAGTCAACTTAGCTACGCAAATGTAAGCTAGCCCATCATAGGCGTCACACGTTGGACTTCGATTCACGAAATTTGCGCAAATCATTTGAATGAAAATTAAGTGGTGTTTTAAATTTTCAAATCATTTCCTAAACTATTTTTTTTATTTTAACTGTTCTTCTATTTGGTTATTTGCTCATATACTCATCTCTTGTGGCTATTTGGTCACTGAATAATTTCGTTCATTAACAAAAAAGACAATCAAACACCTTATTTGCTTTTATGAACCAAGATTATCCGAGCATTGCACAAAATTTTTTTTGTCGGATGTCTTTTGGTAAAGAATGAACTTGGACTTTTTTTAGTTACGGAAAACCGAAAAACTGAATGGAATCAAATGCACAGAAATAAACATTTTTTGTTTTTTTTTTGTGGTAGGGAGGTGAAGGCATTTATGCCCGCCGAGTCTGGCAGTGTGGGACTCCCATGGAGGATACCTTTGGACTACCCACTAAACACCTCCCCTGTCAATCTGAGAACCTAGCCTGGAACCGTTTGACACATTACTTCGGGCCAGGTCTCGTTTTGTTACGCCGTGGGGCGCCTTCAAGCTGGGGAGTCCCTTTCCTAGCGGGAGGGGACGGGGGAAGAGGAATTCCCAGAAGAGCGATCCCCCAGCCCCAGTGCATCCGGCTGCTTTGAGTACCTTTTATATTTTAGGACTGCCCGAGCATAATGTGCCACCTGGTTCCATTTGTCAACCGATTCGAGCATCACCGCAACTATATTATCCGGGGTGAGCTCTCCCGTCTCCCTGTAGAGTTCCCTTCGCAGCCTGGCCCATTTGGTATACGCAAAAAATGTGTGACAGTCATTGTCCTCCTCTCCTGGGCAAAACCGACAATCGGGAGACCGTGACTTGCCGATCTTGTGCAGGTAAGACTGAAACATCCATGCCCGCTCAAAAGCTGGGTCAGAATGATGTCAGTCTCACCATGCCTTCGATTTAGCTACGGTCTCACATCCGGGATGAGGCACGCAGTCCACCTTCCCTTCGTGCAATTCACCCAAGACTGCTGCCAATCGTTGAGCGAGCGCTGTCTCTCCTCGCGGACAACCATCTCCCTCGCATCCTCGTTTCGGCGCAGGTAAATAGGGCGGCGCTCTCTAGCAAGGAGGGGGACAGGTATCACGCCTGCAATCACTCTCACCACCGAGTCAGAGACTGTTGGATACGAAGATGCAATTCTCAGTGCTCCTCTTCGCTGTACCTGTGCCAAACGTTTTCGGTATACCTCCTTGCTGAGAGCGTCGCCCCATACCTCTGCTCCGTACAGTAGCACTGACCCTACAGCACTCATCAAGAGGCGTCTTCTTGATGGGCTGGGTCCCCCTACGTTGGCCATAAGTCGACTCAGGGCCGATATTCTCGAAGCAGCCTTCTCAGCCGTTGCCCTGATTTGCTCAGAGAAACTCATCTTCGAGTCGATCAGTAGCCCCAGGTTCTTCACCGCTGGCTTCGATTCGATCTGTATATCTCCAATACTGATCATCCTTACTCTAGGGATTCTCTTTTTTGTCAAGATGACCACTTCGGTTTTCTCCAGTGCTAAACTGAGCCCGCGAGCAGTCATCCAGTCCCTCACTCGGCGCATTAGCATACCCAGCCTAAGTTGCGCTTGTTCAACGGTGCGTCCGGCGACCAGAGCCGCAACATCATCCGCATAGCCGACCAAGCGCGACTCATCTGGCATCTCAAGTCTCAGTCGCCCATCGTAAGACACATTCCACAGGTCCAGACCTAGGATAGATCCCTGGGCAACACCCGATGTAGTTTCCATCCTTCGTTGGCCCTGTGTCGTGTCGTAGAGCAGGCTTCGGTCCTTTAGGTAGTTCCTCAAAAGCCGCATTAGATATTCTGGAACTTGAAAAGAGTTTTCCAGCGTGTCCAGGATATCCACCCATCTAGCGGAGTTGAAGGCATTCCTGACGTCGAGTGTCACCAACAGGACGATCCGTCGCTTGGTGCGACTATATGCCTCTGCCTTTTGGACCGCCTTCACCACCTCTGCAATCGCATCAATGGTAGAACGTCCTGCTCTAAAGCCGTACTGCCGAGGAGATAGGTCCCCAGCAGCACGAATCGCGTCAGTGAGTCTTCCCTTGATGAGTTTCTCTAGCACTTTCCCAGCCGTGTCTAGCATGCATAACGGGCGGTATGCAGACGATGATTCGGGATTTCCCTTCCCCTTGCTGATCAGCACGAGCCTCGCCACCTTCCATCGTACCGGGAAAACCCCGTCCCGTAGGCAAGCGTTGAATGTGCTGAGCAGCAAGTCAGGACAATGGTGATAGACGAGCTACAAAACCTCAGCTAGAACACCATCTGGACCTGGAGCCTTCCTCGATTTGAGGGAGAGGACTGCCTCCTCCAGTTCCAGCTGTGTGAAGAGTGGGCACTCGACTGCTGTTTCACCATGGACAGCGTCAACACGGACGGGGAAGAGTCCCCGCACTATCGCGTCCATCTTTTCCGCGTCATGTATACAAGGATTCCGTAGGGCACCAAGTTTCCCCATGACCAGCTTGTAGCCAAGGCCCTACGGATCCTTGTTCACATCGTTCACGAGGTCTTGCCAGTATCGGGCCTTGCTCTTGTTAATAAGCCTGCGAAGATATTTCCTGCCGGACCTGTATGCTGCTAGCCTAGTGTCTGCCTCCTCCCGTGTTTGCGCCCGCTGGGCCTCTCACCGAAGCTTGTGACACTCGCTTCTTTGTTCGGCGATCTCGTTTGACCACCAGTATACTGGAGGCTTACCGTGTCGGGGTCTCCGACGGGGTACTTATAGTAGAGTTCACCAAGTCCTTGGCTGTAGACCCTCCACTCCCTGGCGGAGCTCCCAGCAACGGTGCGCCTGCCGTAATCGCGTCAGCGAACCTCTCAACGTCCATCCTCCCAGTCCTCCATCCGAAGATTGAAGTTTGGGCATATGCACGCAGAGTGGCACTGTCGAAATCCACCCTTAGGTAAAGATTCTGGGTTAATTTGGGGATAATATAAAATTCCAAAGGTTTAGTCACCCCTTTAAATGTGACATCCATCGCAATTTACCCCACGATGGAGTGACGAGTTCCGTCCGCCGTGATTAGCCATGTGGTAAAATGATAGATTTGGTCCCCGTGAGTTGTCAGCACCTCCCCTGCAAAATCGACTGATATGCAATTCACACTGGCTCCCGTATCGACTAAGCCTACCAGTCGCCTTTGCGGGAGATGAACTGACGCGTATGGTCGAACGTCATTCTTCAATAATTCGCCGTCGTTCCTCGACTGTCTGACCCTTCTCCAGAAGCTCTGCATCCGACGCTTGGCTCGCTTCGTTTGCGGAGGGGTACTAGTAGTCATCTCCTCAGTGATAATACACTGACAAGTAGCCAAATAATCCCGCAGTCTGACATGGAATGGCAGCATGCCAGGGGACTTTAGTCTCGCCAACCCACACAAAATTACAAAACCGTCTCTAAACTACGTTAGTTGGCTCGACGAGACAAGTGGGTGCGTTACCGTAGCAGCTTTGTACGCGGTCAAAATTCCCGACACGTGGAAGCATTCCGGGCTTTGCAACTCCAGCATACGCCACCGAACGTTGAACCGAAACCACTCGCCTATCACGCATAAAAGGATGAGTAGAATCCTTCCGCGATATTAAGGCAAGGTAGCCTTCTATTTTCTTGAGAGTCCAGGCTGATAGGAGAAACTCATCTGGCTGACAGTTCATTCAAGAAAATAGAAGGTCCTTACACGTGTCAGCCTGGGACAACACATTGGAAGGATTCTGTCGCAAAAAAAAAATCATACAAAGGAGAGCGGGGGCTACAACTCACGTGAACCGACTGCAAGTGCATGTAACACAACTCCTTTGCTCCTGTCTGTGGGGCTCGAGTAACAAGGTACCTTACATCCTCCGTACAGGACCAACTCGTCAGAAGACGAGAATCTTTTACCCCCTTAGGATGTTTTGGCCCCACGTTGGGTGCCATTTGTAATGACTTCCCGTCTAAAATCGTCTTCGTCCGCTCGAACGAAGTTGGAACCGACCTCTCATCGGTTCTAGAAGTGAAGTCTGAGCGTACCAACCGTTCAACCAGTCCGTGCATCCGTAGTCCATTTTGCGTTCGCTGGTTGTCGGCTAGCTACATCGGAGGAAATGTCAGTCGCAGGTGTTTAAATGAATAGCGCTCAATTACGCATTTCAGCCACCATTAAATGTCCGTTTCAAACGCGTCAACAATTCAAACATACTGAAGGGAAACCTACTTTACTTTATTCCGTATTCTCTTCATTCTTCCAGTCAATCCAAAAAACTAAATTCCATTTCGCGCTCCCGAAATTCATCGACGTGGTACCGAAAAATATACTACGTTTAGTCAAACCCGAAGAACGCTATGCTAAGAAAAGGCAAAGCAAACGAAGGTACCGCGTACCACACGCGACACGAAACCGCGGATTTTTAAAGCCCTGTCCTCTCCATGGAATACTTACCATGCAATACCAATGCTGCTGAAAGAGAAGGTCAGGCTGGAAAGGAAAGTCGTTGCGCGACTAGCAATTCATTTTTAATTTTAATTCACGTTTAACCATTTTTGTGAGTCTACAAACTGACATTATTGTATCGAGTGAAATGGTTTTTACTTAGAAAATAAATTACAAACATTCAATTAATCCTATCCTATGTCTTGCATAAACCTTGGTTATATACCTCTCAATTCTGGTAATTTTAATTTATTTTATGATTTGATTTTAACTTTGTCGTCTTTAAATAATTGGCAAAAATAAAAGACCAAAATGATGGCTAATTTAACAGTGAACAGGAAGAGAAAATATCGAATGTGATATTGCCCAAAAGTCGTCACAAAAAATCGATAAGTGGCAAATACAAAAACTAAGACTTTGAGCTCACTAACAAGCAGTTGTTCGTTACTTCGTAAAAAGAACTCATAATCGTGACATAGGGTATGTAGTGTTGCAATCTACATAAGGTGTCTCTTATTTTCTTTTTTTTCAGCACTTACTTTTATAATAAAGTTTTTTGTGATATTTTTCAAGCGTTTCGAAGAGCTATACTCGTACATTATACACGATATGAAAACAAGGCGCCTTGTGAGCTAAAGAGCAAACTGATAGGTAGAAAAAACATCGTGCTTGATGGAAACATAATAAATTGTTGAAAAAACCAGAATAGAAATGGCATCAACACCATTCAAGAAGTCTGTGGATTGAAAACTTTTTAAAAAATTTACTGGCATCCGATGAATTTTCTTTTTCTCGCGAACAAACCAAGGCCTTAAGATTTTTTTCTTTCCATTGAAGAAACAAATTAAGTGCTTATTACCTTTCTCTACATACAATGTTTCATTAAATATATTTAGCTATGTGTATATATTTATAGCTCTAAAAACAATCGAATATCATCGATTACTGGGTAGATAATGTAAGTGGGAGTTCTAACAATCATGCACCATCACGTAAATAACTTAACAAATAATAAATTCGAAATTGGTGTGCATGCAAGCTGATATAACGTTTTCTTTTTCTTTCTCAAAATATGTTATAAGTCAACGACATACTGCAATGTGTGAGTAATCGAAGCAAAAGACACAAATCATCGCAACAATTTATGAGCCTACCTTAAAACTAAATGAGAAATATGCGAACCAATCAACAATTCACTTAACTGAAGTCAACTAAGCTACGCAAATGTACTCATAGCTGTCACACGTTGAACTTCAATCTACGAAAATTAAGTGGTGTTTTAAATTTTCAAATCATATCCTGACCTATTATATACATTATATTTAACTTGTTTTAACTTTTCAGCTACTGGTTGTTGCTATGAAATATTCCAGTTGAAATTGTTAACTGTTCTTCTATTTGGTTATTTACTCATATACTCCTCTCTTGTGGCTATTTTGTCACTGAATAATTTCGTTCGTTACCAAAAAAGACAATCAAATACCTTACTTGCTATTATGAACCAAGATTATCCGTGCATTGCACAAAATTTTTCTTTGTCGGATGTCTTTTGGTAAAGGAAGAACTTGGACTTTTGTAGTTACGGAAAACTGAAAAACTGCATGGGATCAAATGCACCGAAATAAACATATTAACAACGCTGCAAAAATGACATTTGTCGCAAAGTCAATTGAGACTAAATTTGTGTTTTGTTCTGATATGGTTCTTAACCGGCAAAGCATTGTAAGAATGACAACTACTAACTATTCTTTTCATTACGGGCTTTGTTGCACCATTGGTTGTTGGACTGCAGTCTCTCGGCTTAACTTCGCACGACCTTTGGGACGTTTTTCATGCATAATCGTAATGATGCCCTCCTGATAACGTAATCCTTCAATGTAATTGCGTATCTTCACCAATGTAAAAACTGACAACCCGCCGATGAAGATAACACCAAAGGCTGCCGGGTTTGCGAACGTATATTGTGGGGGTGGGAACAGAACGTGAATCCAGTTATCTTCTTCACTCAACCCACGAAAGAATTCGACACCATTCAAAACAGGAAAGCCACATGATACGTAGAATCGTGCGAATCGATTCTGTTTCATTGATCGTTACTTGATCCAAAACACATTCGTAGGCTTCACCTCGACGCCCATTACACTTCAGTCAGCATATCTCTCGCACAATATCTCTATCTATCTGTATTGGGGATTTCGCTCACCCACTCTCCCTATGGCTGCTTCGGACTGCCACTTTTCCACTAACGCTTCTGAAAATATTGATTCATAATTTGTTTTCTGTGTGGCCTTATTGCACCTACCTTCCCTGTGAATTCTGTCAAGATGACCACTTGCTGGGAAAAAAAGATCGTATTTCACTGTCCTGCACCGGCAGCCGAGCCTCCTCGCGCTCACCATGTGGCTGTCAACTCGACTTGACATCCCACGACAAAACTTGACACGGGATGGGAAGTTATCACAACTGACACGAGATGGAAAGCCACATGGCAGCAAGGTGCATCAGTATTGGTCGCCAGTGTCGTAGGGGCGATTCATTACAGGGCAGTGTCCACGACGCCAACCAGGCATGGGGAAACTGAAGGATACGCTTCTTAGCCATAAGATGGCTTTACTTGTATGGTGGCCGAAGAGGTCGTGTGACTTGTGGATGGCAAATCTTCCCGCGGCACGTTCTAGGCCAAAGAGGTCGCTGATATTTTGAGCCCAGGTGAAGGCGATCGATGCTAAGCAGGAAATAACAGCGGTGGACAATGGCGAGAAAGAAGAGACTTTTTGGTGGCACTTTTCACCGTCGTAGGTCTTTGGCATGGTAGACTCCCAGCTCCTAGCAGGACATGTCCACAATGAGATCTCGCGTGGTACTTAAAACTTGTAGGATACGACACTTCACGAACTTCTTGTTTAGTTTTGCACTGTAGTGCCGGCCTGCTTCACTCTGCGTGAAAGCCCGTCGGTAGATTTCGTCACCTGCCTTGAAGCCAGAAGGATGGGATCACAGGTTATAACGCTCCTCCCCCGTCCATCTACTGCCTTCAATCTTCTCCCGAATTTGTTCTTGTAGAATTTGGAGTTTCTCCTCTGGCTCCGGCACCACTATTGGGTCTTCCAAACCTTTTCACTGCCGCAAAAGCCGGTACGAGTTTCCACGGCAGATCATGTACTGGCCGAACAAGGCAAAGTACGGGGAGATACCTGTGGTGGAGTGGTTTTGGTACACGCGGGGCACAGGAGATGGCGGAAATCCTGCGGTCTCAGTCCTTCTGACCCGACTGGATGGTGGCTATGAGAGTGAGGTTCAGCCGCTCGGATGCATTGGCTTGTAGGGAATAAACGGTGGTCCGCTGATAAGCAATGCCATACTTGTCCATTAGATCCCAAAACGTAGCTGAGGTGAACTGAACTCCGTTGTTGGAGACCACTTTGTCCGGTACTCCGAATATATGGAAAACGTGATTTTCCAGGAAGCTGACTATCGGGTCAGTGTCCAGGTTTCGAATTGGTTCAATAATTGGGAATTCGGACAATTGCTCCAGGACCATGTCAGCTCCGGTGTATCCGGAAGTTGAGCGAGGGTACGGACCGATGAGATTTATATGTAGGCGCTGGAACAACCGCTCGGGTAGCTCGAATTTTCCCATCGGGGGCCAAAGAACAGCATTGAGCGCTTTAGTGCATTTGCATCTTAGGCCAAAAGAAGTAAGTCTTCAGTCGAAGAAGCGTATGACTATAAACGCCGTGTGCACCCCACGGAGTGTCATGAGCCCGTTTAATTAGGTTGAAGGTCAGTTCTTCAGGCACCCATAACTTCAACTGTTCCTCTTCTTGGACGGGGTCTCCGGATGCATGCCCCATCCACCTGTATATAAATTCCTCCGTCACCTGCAGCTTTGGCAGCTGTGGCAGCTGGCCCTGAATAGTATTCTTCAGCTGAGTGTAACCAATGGACATGAAGGCGGGATGGTCCAGGTCGATTGATAGGGGGCTGTCGTCCTCTTGGGCCAACTCAGCTCCTTCAGGGGCAAACATCCTTGATATTGTGTCCAGTACCACTTGCTGACTTCCTTTACGGTGTCGAATCGTGAAGTCAAACGCCTGTAATTTCAAAGCTCATCTGGCCAAACGTCCGTGGAGATCAGTCTGGCTCATCAGCCATTTCAGAGACGCATGGTCAGTGACGATTTCAAAAGGATGTCCCTCTACATATGCTCGAACGCGTTTCCCCGCCAGCACAGCCGCCAAGCACTCCTGCTCTGAGATGGGGTAGCTCCGCTGGGCTGGGTTCAGTTTGTGAGACATAAAGACTATAGGCCTCTCCTCGCAATCTTCCGCAACCTTGACTGAGGCTGCTCCCACCCCATGTTGACTCGCGTCACAATGGATTGAGAACGGTTTCCCAAAGTCCGGGCTGTGCAGTACGGGGGCTGTTGTCAGACTCTTCGTTAGCTCTTCAAAGGCTCGCAAGCTGGGCCCTTCCCAGACGAACTTACGTCCCTTACGCAGCATGTCAGTCAAAGGTGTGGTAACGGTGGCATAGCCACGTACGAATCGTTGGTACCATTTGCATAAGCCTAGAAATCGGTGTAGCTGTCTGGTGGAAAAGCGTCAATCACTTGAGCCTTGTCCGGGTCGGTCTTGATGTTGCCATGACCAATGGTGTGGCCCAAATACTTCACCTCCGTCATCACGAACTGACTCTTCTGTATGTTGATGGTTAACTCTGCCCTCCGGATGTGCAAAGCAACTTCCTGAAACAGATCGGGGTGTTCGTTAAAGGTCTCGGTTATAAGCAGCAGATCGTCCAAGTATACGAAAACTTGATGCTGTAAATGTGGTGGTATTACCTTATCCACAACGCGCGTCATTGTCTGAGGGGCATTACATAACCCGAATGGCATGGTCATGAATTCATACAATGGGCGACCTGGGACTGTGAAGGCTGTTTTCTCCTTTGAGCCAGGGTCTAACAGGATTTGCCAGAAAGTGTCCTTGAGGTCTAAGCTCGTGACGTAATGGGCTTTAGGCAATCGACTCAAGATGCCTTCAATCAATGGTAGAGGGTATCCGTCCTTGACCGTGACGGCGTTCAAACGTCTGGCATCTAAGCATAGCCGGACTTTGTTCGGCTTGACAACTAAGGTGACCGGAGAAGCCCATGCGCTCCGCGATTCTTCGATCATGCCTAGTGCTAGCGTTTGATCAACTTCGGCATATAACGACTTTTCCTTCGCCGGAGATATGGCAAAATATCTCTGCTTTATTGGTTTGGCATCCCCCACATCTATTGTGTGAAACACCAGGGCCGTCTTGCCGAGACCTTCCTTCTCATGCGATGGAAAAGCTGATAAAGCCGAATCAAGTCGCAGTTGTTGATTCACATCCAGTGCATGTCGTAGTGAGTGGGAGGTATGAGTTGCGTCAGGAACAGTGGCGACGGAATCCAGTGTCATGCCGGAAAATAGTACCAGGGGCAAGTTAAATTTTCGAACGAAATCCACCCACAGGTAAAGATTCTGGGTTAATTGGGGGATAATATAAAATTCCAAAGGTTTAGTCAGCCCTTTAAATGTGACATCCATCATAATTTCCCCCACTACGGAGTGACGAGTTCCGTCCGCCGTGCTTAACCAGGTGGTAAAATGATAGGTTTGGTCCGCGTGAGTTGTCAGTACCTCCCCTGCAAAATGAACTGATATGCAATTCACACTGGCTCCCATACCGACTAAGCCTACCAGTCGCTGTTGCAGGAGATGAACTGACACGTATGGTCGAACGTCATTCTTCAATAATTCGTCTAAGCATATTGCCCGCAATGCCTTCTTCGACTGTCTGACCCTTCTCCAGAAGCTCTGCATCTGACGCTTGGCTCGCTTCCTTCGCGAAGGGGTAGCGGTAGCCATCTCCTCATTGAAGATGCGCTGACGAGTAGCCAAATAATCCCGCAGTCTGACATGGAAGGGTATGGCATGCCAACGGACATTCGTCTTGCTGCCATTCCCCTGTGCATCCGGCTCGACAACGTTTGACGTCAGCTGCGGAACTTCAAGAGAACTGTGTTTGGCGGTGCAAGTCAGTAAATTTGGGGTCGTGTCTGGGGCTTGGTCGCAACCAGTAATATGGTCAGTTCGGGTTCTAGAAGTGGTGGTTGTGGCACCGGCTGGCAAGTTTTTTCGTAGTATGCAATCTGCGCAATGTGGTGCATAAGAGTCTGCTGTTCCGCACTGGTAATAGAAGTTCGTCAGTTTCGCTGAACATGCATAGAACTGATGCCCCGGTTGTCGGCAGTTCCAACAGACCGTCGGACTTGTAACTGCTTCAACAAATGGTCGGTCAATTGTTGCTTTAAACTCGTGCTCCAGGGGTGCTCCGCTCCTCGGTGCGGGTATCGGTTTGTCGATTCTGTGATCTGCTGCCACTAACTCCACGGTATTATTATTTCGTGGATTAGGTCTCGTCATGGGAGGTTGTGGACGGAAGGTTCCTCGCCGCTCATCTAGTTGTTCTTGGCTACGAGCATGGAGGCGTAACACTTCTAGGGTGTGAATGGGCATATGAAGGAGACTGTTCTGAAGCTCCTAACGCATATTCTCCCTGATGACTTCCTCCAGTTCGTCCTCGGGCATGCGTGTTCATAACCGAGTGTCGAATGGTTCGTGGGCGCCTTGCTTGCGTTTCCTCAGTTGCTCCCGTAGCTTTCTTTCAGTGAAGCCGTCGTCAAAGCGGTTGCGGAAGGCTGCACAGAAAGAATTCCAATCGGGGCGTGGTATCGATTCTATGAAGCTCCAGTACCACTCGGCAGCATCTCCGCTGAACAGGAGGTGTGCGTGTCTAAGGAAAGCCGAAAAGTTGCCTCCCAGTGTGCTGGTGACTAGAGCCTGAATTCTAAACAGGAACTGGTCCATCGGTGTCGTCGAGTTAAAACCGGTGAAGTTAAGGTGCCAACTCTCCAATATTCGAGGCTTAGGGTCTCAAACTGGTGTCGATACGTTCGCAGGGCGAATCGCATCGTCAATGGACCTGCTATACCAGACCGAGTCGGGGACTGTGGGTATAATAGGAGGTACGGTACTGTATTGAGTTCAATACTCAGGGGCTCTGGGATCCATTCCCAAGTTTCTTGGAGGGGAGGTCCCATTATCAGCCAGTCTAGAGTTGGGCATAGCCACACTGGGATTTGGCTCCCAGCCAGAGTCCAATCCTCTTGGACATCCTTTGCAGTAAGGTCAGGATTGTGTCATTGACGGAGTTGGTGGAAGGCTTCCAACCAGAGTCCGATCCTCTCGGACATCCCTTGCAGTAAGGTCAGGATTGTGACGTTGACGGAGTTGGTGGAAGGCACAGTTGAAGCCTCGGCCGGAACAACAGCAACAGGAACTTCTCCGCCCACATCTCCTTGGATGTCCAACAGTGGTTGAGGCGTGTGGGACGTGCGTTCCGAGGGGGGCGTCTATGACAGTTTGGTTGATCGGCCGTCTGCATAAGGTACAGAGGGTTGACGTTAATATGACCTGCTGGACACAGTTGCGGTGAAACAGGTGTCCACACTCCAGTTGCACACATGATGCGCCCTCTACCACGCCTTTGAAGCAAATCCCGCTGTTAGCGGGTTGTACCGTTTTAGAACGGGTCCAACATTTGTCTGGTGTACTTTTCGTTGCCATGGTTGAGCTTGATTTAGGCTGGTTGGTGTTGATTATTAAAAAAACTGCTCCTAAATATGAAAAAAGCGATATGTAAACACTTTCCTTTCCAGCAACGGCAACTCCTCCATGGGGAAATGAGAGAGAATGGCAGTCTGCCGAGAAAAGAGTGCTTTCGGTCGATTCAATGATGTTACAAAACCGTCTCTAAAAGCTCCCGACACGTGGAAGCATTCCTGGCTTCGCAACTTCAGCATACGCTACCAAAGGTTGAACCGAAACCACTCGTCTATCACGCATAAAAAGATGAGTAGAATCCTTCCGCGATATAAAGGCAAGGTAGCCTTCTATTTTCTTGAGGATCCAGCGCGAAAGGAGAAACCCATCTGGCTGATAGTTCCATCAAGAAAATAGAAGGTCCTTACAGGTGTCAACCTGGGACAATACATTGGAGGGATTCTGTCACGAAGAAAACTCAAACAAAGAAGAGCGGAAGCTGCAACGCACGTGAAGCGACTGCAAGTGTGTGTAACACAACTCCACTGCTCCCGTCTGTGGGGCTCGAGTACCAAGGTAACTTATATCCTCCGTACAGGACAAACTCGTCAGAAGACGAGAATCTTTTACCCCCTTAGGATGTTTTGGCCCCACGTTGGGTGCCATTTCTAATGATTTTCTGTCTAAAATCGTCTTTGTCCGCTCGATCGGAGTCGGAACCGACCTCTTATTAGTTCTAGATGTGAAGCCTGAGCTGTGCCAACGAATGGTACGATTCGGTCAACCAGTCCGTGCACCCGTAATCCATTTCGTGGTGGCTGCTTATCGGCCAGCTAGATCGGGGAAAATGTCAGTCGCAGGTGTTTAAATGGATTACGCTCAATTACGCATTTCAGCCACCATTAAATGCCCGTTTCAAACGAGTCAACAATTCAAACATACGGATGGGAAACCTAAATTACTTTATTTCGTATTTTCTTCACTCTTCCAGTCAATCACAAAAACTAAATTCCATTTCGCGCTCCCGAAATTCATCGACGCGGTACCGAAAAATATACTACGTTTAGTGAAACCCGAAGAACGCTACGCTAAGAAAAGGCAAAGCAAACGAAGGTACCGCATACCACACGCGACGTGAAACCGGCAATCCGTGGATTTTTAAAACCCTACTCTCTCCATGGAATACTTACCATGCACTTCCACTGCTGCTGAAAGACAAGGTCAGGCTGGGATGGAAAGTCGTTGCGCGACTAGCAATTCATTTTTAATTTTAATTCACGTTTAACCCTTTTTGTGAGTCTACGAACTAATATTATCGTATTGAGTGCAATGGTTTTTACTTAGTAAATAAATTACAAACATTCAATGACATCTAATATCCTATGTCTTGTATAAGCCTTGGTTATATACCTCTCAATTCTGGTAATTTGAATTTATTTTATGATTTGATTTTAACTTTGTCGTCTTTAAATAATTGGCAAAAATAAAAGACCAAAATGATGACTAATTTAACAGTGAAAAGGAAGAGAACATATCTAATGTGATATTGCCCAAAAGTCGTCACAAAAAATCGATAAGTGGCAAATGCAAAAAC
The DNA here is from genome assembly GCA_963969285.1 of Odontomyia ornata. Classification (NCBI taxonomy): domain Eukaryota; kingdom Metazoa; phylum Arthropoda; class Insecta; order Diptera; family Stratiomyidae; genus Odontomyia; species Odontomyia ornata. The sequence goes on from OZ017741.1 coordinate 121,205,322, forward strand.
TGAGACTTTTGGCTCAGTAACAAGAAGTTGTTCGTTTCTTCGTAAAAATAACTCATAGTCATGACATAGGGTATGTAGTGCTGCGATCTACATAAGGTATCTCTTATTTTCTTTTTTTTTAGTACTTACTTTTACAATAAGATTTAAGCGAGATTAACAATAAGAAAATTACATAATTAGTTTTCATGTGATATTTTCCAAGCGTTTCGAAGAGCTATACTCGTACATCATACACGATATGAAAACAAGGTTTTTGGTAGAAGAAAATCGCGCTTGATGGAAACATAATAAATTGTTGAAAAAACCAGAACAGAAATAGCATCAACACTATTCAAGAGGTCTGTAGATTGAAAACTTTAAAAAAAAATTACTGGCATCCGACGAATTTTCTTTTTCTCGCGAACAAACCAAGGCTTTACGATATTTTTCTTTTCATTGAAGAAACAAATTAAGTGCTTATTACCTTTCTCTACATACAATGTTTCATTAAATATATTTAATTACTTGTATATATTATCGTAAGATTCGTTATAATATGAAGATGTGAATAATATACCTTAGTATCAGCGTATAATCGCTAAAGCCAGTGGCAGCCTATATGCGCCTATATGTTTAATTGCGAGGAAATGAAAGAACGCCAATGTTGGCAGTTGGACTTCTAAATCAAGTCTGAATTTATTTTCATCTAATTTTTCCTTAAATACTATTTCTTAACCTACTAAATACATTACTCATTTTAATTTATGTTCTACTTTAAAAATCTTGTGAGAACATGACTGACCCTTTCAAGTAGTAATTATGTCACCCGAAAATCTAGATCAATAAATACTAATATTTTTTACTCAACCACTTGTCCTACATTCCATATTTACCCATATGTTATCTTAGCCATTCAACACCTCATCGTATGGCCACGCACGAGTCATCATATGTACTTGTTCTTCATTGTCATATGATGCACTCAACTTTCATTCATAATTCATGAATGCAACGCTCTTTACTTTACGAGGTGTGAAATATCGGCAAGAACATTTGTACAAATGTGCAACATGATACTTGACCGTGACTATGAAGTAATAAACATGATAGTTTATGGTTGGTCGCGTGGTCAAGTATGCACATGTGATTCGTGTGGAATTTTATTGTAGGAAATTGCATTCCAATTAGAATGATTGGAATGTAATTCAAGTTTGAGTAGTTTGATGTTGTGACATCACTACACCCATAGGGCAAGGAGTGTTGCGTACAAATTTTAATTAGTGCGAAACACTTGAATCAAAGTAAGTCATATTCCCACTCATATAGCTTTACAATATAATTATAATTTTAAAATTTTAAAAACATAACTCGATGCTCAATATTAAATGAATCTTATATTCTAATATCTACAGTTCAATTTGAATATTATTGATTCTTTATGCTAACATTTACGGTTTTGTATGATTGTAATCAAAGTTATTTCTTAACAATATAAATTTAATAGCTACTTTTGCTAAATTATTTTATCTTAATGTATGTTTTATTCTAATACTGTATACATTTTTATTGTAGATTATATTTGTACTTATTCTATATCATATTAACTCTACAAAGTTTGTAAAAATGAAATCTAGTGCTATTTACATGGTTTTAAATGGGTTTAAATTGTTTTTATGTACTTCTTTTATCTTTCCGTTAATTTCAATTATAGAATTGACACCTTTTAATTTTATTACTTTAAATGGACCTTTGAAAGGTGTCTCATATTTTTTTCTGTTTTCTCTTTTCAAGAGTACTAAATCACCTTTTTTCAAATGTATCGGGTTTACTTTATTGTTTTTAATACGATTTTGTTTAACAATTTCAATGATTTCTCTGGCTCTATTGAGAGCATGTTTTAACCGGGTTCTCAATTCTTTGGCATAGTTGTCTAAATCATAGAATTTCTCTTGATTATTTAAAATATCGTCTGGGAGCTATGGTAACTTGCCAAATATCAATTCATATGGTGTGTAGTTGTTGTCTACATGTGGGGTTGTATTATACGCAAAAGTTTAATGTGGAATCCACTTGCCCCAGTCAGAATCCTCAGAAAATGCTAACATGTACTCATTCAGTACCCTATGATTGCGTTCTACAGCGCCTAACGTTTCATGGTGATAGGGTGTGGAGAAAACCTGTCTGATTTGTACACTGGAGCTGTGTGTTGTACGGGTTCGGGTACGTACTCCTCTACCTTTTGCTTTGGCATATAGAGTCTCCAGAGCTCCTCAAATCCTTCCATCACGCTTCCCTGGTTCGGTATTGCCTTTGATCGCCATATCGTAAGATTCGTTATAATATGAAGATGTGAATAATATACCTTAGTATCAGCGTAAACGCTAAAGCCAGTGGCAGCCTATGGACGCCTTTATGTTTAATTGTGAGGAAATGAAAGAACGCCAATGTCGGCAGTTGGACTTCTAAATCAAGTCTGAATTTATTTTCATCTAACTTTTCCTTAAATACTATTTCTTAACCTACTTAATACATTACTCATTTTAATTTATGTTCTACTTTAAAAATCTTGTGAGAACATGACTGACCCTTTCAAGTAGTAATTATGTCACCCAAAATCTAGATCAATAAATACTAATATTTATTACTCAACCACTTGTCCTACATTCCATATTTACCCATATGTTATCTTAGCCATTCAACACCTCATCGTATGGCCACGCACGAGTCATCATATGTACTTGTTCTTCATTGTCATATGATGCACTCAACTTTCATTCATAATTCATGAATGCAACGCTCTTTACTTTACGAGGTGTGAAATATCGGCAAGAACATTTGTACAAATGTGCAACATGATACTTGACCGTGACCATGAAGTAATAAACATGATAGTTTTTGGTTGGTCGCGTGGTCGAGTATGCACATGTGATTCGTGTGGAATTTTATTGTAGGAAATTGCATTCCAATTAGAATGATTGGAATGTAATTCAAGTATGAGTAGTTTGATGTTGTGACATCACTACAATATTTATAACTCTAATAATAATCGAATATCATCGATTACTGGGTAGATAATGTAAGTGTGAGTTCTTACAATCATGCACCATCACGTAAATAACTTAACAAATAATAAATTCGAAATTGGTGTGCATGCAAGCTGATATAACGTTTTCTTTTTCTTTCTCAAAATATGTTATAAGTCAACAACATACTGCAATGTGTGAGTAATCGAAGCAAAAGACACAAATTATCGCAACAATTTATGAGCCTACCTTAAAACTAAATGAGAAATGTGCGAAATAATCAACAATTCACTTAACTGAAGTCAACTCAGCTACGCAAATGTAAGCTAGCCCATCATAGGCGTCACACGTTGGACTTCGATTCACGAAATTTGCGCAAATCATTTGAATGAAAATTAAGTGGTGTTTTAAATTTTCAAATCATTTCCTAAACTATTTTTTTTATTTTAACTGTTCTTCTATTTGGTTATTTGCTCATATACTCATCTCTTGTGGCTATTTGGTCACTGAATAATTTCGTTCATTAACAAAAAAGACAATCAAACACCTTATTTGCTATTATGAACCAAGATTATCCGAGCATTGCACAAAATTTTTTTTGTCGGATGTCTTTTGGTAAAGAATGAACTTGGACTTTTTTTAGTTACGGAAAACCGAAAAACTGAATGGAATCAAATGCACAGAAATAAACATTTTTTGTTTTTTTTTTTTGTGGTAGGGAGGTGTAGGCATTTATGCCCACCGAGTCTGGCAGTGTGGGACTCCCATGGAGGATACCTTTGGACTACCCACTAAACACCTCCCCTGTCAATCTGAGAACCTAGTCTGGAACCGTTTGACACATTACTTCGGGCTAGGTCTCGTTTTGTTACGCCGTGGGGCGCCTTCAAGCTGGGGAGTCCCTTTCCTAGCGGGAGGGGATGGGGGAAGAGGAATTCCCAGAAGAGCGATCCCCCAGCCCCAGTGCATCCGGCTGCTTTGAGTCCCTTTTATATTTTAGGACTGCCCGAGCATAATGTGCCACCTGGTTCCATTTGTCAACCGATTCGAGCATCACCGCAACTATATTATCCGGGGTGAGCTCTTCCGTCTCCCTGTAGAGTTCCCTTCGCAGCCTGGCCCATTTGGTATACGCAAAAAATGTGTGACAGTCATTGTCCTCCTCTCCTGGGCAAAACCGACAATCGGGAGACAATCGGGAGACCGTGACGTACCGATCTTGTGCAGGTAAGACTGAAAACATCCGTGCCCGCTCAAAAGCTGGGTCAGAATGATGTCAGTCTCACCATGCCTTCGATTTAGCCACGGTCTCACATCCGGGATGAGGCACGCAGTCCACCTTCCCTTCGTGCAATTCACCCAAGACTGCAGCCAATCGTTGAGCGAGCACTGTCTCTCCTCGCGGACAACCATCTCCCTCGCATCCTCGTTTCGGCGCAGGTAAATAGGGCGGCACTCTCTAGCAAGGAGGGCGACAGGTATCACGCCTGCAATCACTCTCACCACCGAGTCAGAGACTGTTGGATAAGAAGATGCAATTCTCAGTGCTCCTCTTCGCTGTACCTGTGCCAATCGTTTTCGGTATACCTCCTTGCTGAGAGCGTCGCCCCATACCTCTGCTCCGTACAGTAGCACTGACCCTACAGCACTCATCAAGAGGCGTCTTCTTGATGGGCTGGGTCCCCCTACGTTGGCCATAAGTCGACTCAGGGCCGATATTCCCGAGGCAGCCTTCTCAGCCGTTGCCCTGATTTGCTCAGAGAAACTCATCTTCGAGTCGATCAGTAGCCCCAGATACTTCACCGCTGGCTTCGATTCGATTTGTTTATCTCCAATACTGATCATCCTTACTCTAGGGATTCTCTTTTTTGTCAAGATGACCACTTCGGTTTTCTCCAGTGCTAAACTGAGCCCGCGAGCAGTCATCCAGTCCCTCACTCGGCGCATTAGCATACCCAGCCTAAGTTGCGCTTGTTCAACGGTGCGTCCGGTGACCAGAGCCGCAACATCATCCGCATAGCCGACCAAGCGCGACTCATCTGGCATCTCAAGTCTCAGTAGCCCGTCGTAAGACACATTCCACAGGTCCAGACCAAGGATAGATCCCTGGGCAACACCCGATGTAATTTCCATCCTTCGTTGGCCCTGTGTCGTGTCGTAGAGCAGGCTTCGGTCCTTTAGGTAGTTCCTCAAAAGCCGCATTAGATATTCTGGAACTTGAAAAGAGTTTTCCAGCGTGTCCAGGATATCCACCCATCTAGCGGAGTTGAAGGCATTCCTGACGTCGAGTGTCACCAACAGGACGATCCGTCGCTTGGTGCGACTATATGCCTCTGCCTTTGGACCACCTTCACCACCTCTGCAATCGCATCAATGGTAGAACGTCCTGCTCTAAAGCCGTACTGCCGAGGAGATAGGTCCCCAGCAGCACGAATCGCGTCAGTGAGTCTTCCCTTGATGAGTTTCTCTAGCACTTTCCCAGCCATGTCTAGCATGCATAACGGGCGGTATGCAGACGATGATTCGGGATTTCCCTTCCCCTTGCTGATCAGCACGAGCCTCGCCACCTTCCATCGTACCGGGAAAACCCCGTCCCGTAGGCAAGCGTTGAATGTGCTGAGCAGCAAGTCAGGACAATGGTGATAGACGAGCTACAAAACCTCAGCTAGAACACCATCTGGACCTGGAGCCTTCCTCGATTTGAGGGAGAGGACTGCCTCCTCCAGTTCCAGCTGTGTGAAGAGTGGGCACTCGACTGCTGTTTCACCATGGACAGCGTCAACATGGACGGGGAAGAGTCCCGCACTATCGCGTCCATCTTTTCCGCGTCATGTATACAAGGCTTCCGTAGGGCACCAAGTTTCCCCATGACCAGCTTGTAGTCAAGGCCCTACGGATCCTTGTTCACATCGTCCACGAGGTCTTGCCAGCATCGGGCCTTGCTCTTGTTAATAAGCCTGCGAAGATATTTCCTGCCGGACCTGTATGCTGCTAGCCTAGTGTCTGCCTCCTCCCGTGTTTGCGCCCGCTGGGCCTCTCACCGAAGCTCGTGACACTCGCTTCTTTGTTCGGCGATCTCGTTTGACCACCAGTATACTGGAGGCTTACCGTGTCGGGGTCTCCGACGGGGTACTTATAGTAGAGTTCACCAAGTCCTTGGCTGTAGGCCTTCCACTCCCTGGCGGAGCTCCCAGCAACGGTGCGCCTGCCGTAATCGCGTCAGCGAACCTCTCAACGTCCATCCTCCCAGTCCTCCATCCGAGGATTGAAGTTTGGGCATATGCACGCAGAGTGGCACTGTCGAAATCCACCCTTAGGTAAAGATTCTGGGTTAATTTGGGGATAATATAAAATTCCAAAGGTTTAGTCACCCCTTTAAATGTGACATCCATCGCAATTTACCCCACGACGGAGTGACGAGTTCCGTCCGCCGTGATTAGCCATGTGGTAAAATGATAGATTTGGTCCCCGTGAGTTGTCAGCACCTCCCCTGCAAAATCGACTGATATGCAATTCACACTGGCTCCCGTATCGACTAAGCCTACCAGTCGCCTTTGCGGGAGATGAACTGACGCGTATGGTCGAACGTCATTCTTCAATAATTCGCCGTCGTTCCTCGACTGTCTGACCCTTCTCCAGAAGCTCTGCATCCGACGCTTGGCTCGCTTCGTTTGCGGAGGGGTACTAGTAGTCATCTCCTCAGTGATAATACACTGACAAGTAGCCAAATAATCCCGCAGTCTGACATGGAATGGCAGCATGCCAGGGGACTTTAGTCTCGCCAACCCACACAAAATTACAAAACCGTCTCTAAACTACGTTAGTTGGCTCGACGAGACAAGTGGGTGCGTTACCGTAGCAGCTTTGTACGCGGTCAAAATTCCCGACACGTGGAAGCATTCCGGGCTTTGCAACTCCAGCATACGCCACCGAACGTTGAACCGAAACCACTCGCCTATCACGCATAAAAGGATGAGTAGAATCCTTCCGCGATATTAAGGCAAGGTAGCCTTCTATTTTCTTGAGAGTCCAGGCTGATAGGAGAAACTCATCTGGCTGACAGTTCATTCAAGAAAATAGAAGGTCCTTACACGTGTCAGCCTGGGACAACACATTGGAAGGATTCTGTCGCAAAAAAAAAATCATACAAAGGAGAGCGGGGGCTACAACTCACGTGAACCGACTGCAAGTGCATGTAACACAACTCCTTTGCTCCTGTCTGTGGGGCTCGAGTAACAAGGTACCTTACATCCTCCGTACAGGACCAACTCGTCAGAAGACGAGAATCTTTTACCCCCTTAGGATGTTTTGGCCCCACGTTGGGTGCCATTTGTAATGACTTTCCGTCTAAAATCGTCTTCGTCCGCTCGAACGAAGTTGAAACCGACCTCTCATCGGTTCTAGAAGTGAAGTCTGAGCGTACCAACCGTTCAACCAGTCCATGCATCCGTAGTCCATTTTGCGTTCGCTGGTTGTCGGCTAGCTACATCGGAGGAAATGTCAGTCGCAGGTGTTTAAATGAATAGCGCTCAATTACGCATTTCAGCCACCATTAGATGTCCGTTTCAAACGCGTCAACAATTCAAACATACTGAAGGGAAACCTACTTTACTTTATTCCGTATTCTCTTCATTCTTCCAGTCAATCAAAAAAACTAAATTCCATCTCGCGCTCCCGAAATTCATCGACGCGGTACCGAAAAATATACTACGTTTAGTCAAACCCGAAGAACGCTACGCTAAGAAAAGGCAAAGCAAACGAAGGTACCGCATACCACACGTGACACGAAACCGCGGATTTTTAAAGCCCTATCCTCTCCATGGAATACTTACCATGCAATCCCAATGCTGCTGAAAGAGAAGGTCAGGCTGGAAAGGAAAGTCGTTGCGCGACTAGCAATTCATTTTTAATTTTAATTCACGTTTAACCATTTTTGTGAGTCTACAAACTGACATTATTGTATCGAGTGAAATGGTTTTTACTTAGAAAATAAATTACAAACATTCAATTAATCCTATCCTATGTCTTGCATAAACCTTGGTTATATACCTCTCAATTCTGGTAATTTTAATTTATTTTATGATTTGATTTTAACTTTGTCGTCTTTAAATAATTGGCAAAAATAAAAGACCAAAATGATGGCTAATTTAACAGTGAACAGGAAGAGAACATATCTAATGTGGTATTGCCCAAAAGTCGTCACAATAAATCGATAAGTGGCAAATACAAAAACTAAGACTTTGAGCTCACTAACAAGCAGTTGTTCGTTACTTCGTAAAAAGAACTCATAATCGTAACATAGGGTATGTAGTGTTGCAATCTACATAAGGTGTCTCTTATTTTCTTTTTTTTCAGCACTTACTTTTATAATAAAGTTTTTTGTGATATTTTTCAAGCGTTTCGAAGAGCTATACTCGTACATTATACACGATAGGAAAACAAGGCGCCTTGTGAACTAAAGAGCAAACTGATTGGTAGAAAAAAAATCGTGCTTGATGGAAACATAATAAATTGTTGAAAAAACCAGAACAGAAATGGCATCAACACCATTCAAGAAGTCTGTGGATTGAAAACTTTTTAAAAAATTTACTGGCATCCGATGAATTTTCTTTTTCTCGCGAACAAACCAAGGCCTTAAGATTTTTTTCTTTCCATTGAAGAAACAAATTAAGTGCTTATTACCTTTCTCTACATACAATGTTTCATTAAATATATTTAGCTATGTGTATATATTTATAGCTCTAAAAACAATCGAATATCATCGATTACTGGGTAGATAATGTAAGTGGGAGTTCTTACAATCATGCACCATCACGTAAATAACTTAACAAATAATAAATTCGAAATTGGTGTGCATGCAAGGCAATATAACGTTTTTTTTTCTTTCTCAAAATATGTTATAAGTCAACGACATACTGCAATGTGTGAGTAATCGAAGCAAAAGACACAAATCATCGCAACAATTTATGAGCCTACCTTAAAACTAAATGAGAAATATGCGAACCAATCAACAATTCACTTAACTGAAGTCAACTAAGCTACGCAAATGTACTCATAGCTGTCACACGTTGAACTTCAATCTACGAAATTTGCGCAAATCATTTGAATAAAAATTAAGTGGTGTTGTAAATTTTCAAATCATATCCTGACCTATTCTATACATTATATTTAACTTGTTTTAACTTTTCAGCTACTGGTTGTTGCTATGAAATATTCCAGTTGAAATTGTTAACTGTTCTTCTATTTGGTTATTTACTCATATACTCCTCTCTTGTGGCTATTTTGTCACTGAATAATTTCGTTCGTTACCAAAAAAGACAATCAAATACCTTACTTGCTATTATGAACCAAGATTATCCGTGCATTGCACAAAATTTTTCTTTGTCGGATGTCTTTTGGTAAAGGAAGAACTTGGACTTTTGTAGTTACGGAAAACTGAAAAACTGCATGGGATCAAATGCACCGAAATAAACATATTAACAACGCTGCAAAAATGACATTTGTCGCAAAGTCAATTGAGACTAAATTTGTGTTTTGTTCTGATATGGCTCCTAACCGGCAAAGCATTGTAAGAATGACAACTACTCACTATTCTTTTCATTACGGGCTTTGTTGCACCATTGGTTGTTGGACTGCAGTTTCTCGGCCTAACTTCGCACGACCTTCGGGACGTTTTTCATGCATAATCGTAATGATGCCCTCCTGATAACGTAATCCTTCAATGTAATTGCGTATCTTCACCAATGTAAAAACTGACAACCCGCCGATGAAGATAACACCAAAGGCTGCCGGGTTTGCGAACGTATATTGTGGGGGGTGGGAACAGAACGTGAATCCAGTTATCTTCTTCACTCAACCCACGAAAGAATTCGACACCATTCAAAACAGGAAAGCCACATGATACGTAGAATCGTGCGAATCGATTCTGTTTCATTGATCGTTACTTGATCCAAAACACATTCGTAGGCTTCACCTCGACGCCCATTACACTTCAGTCAGCATATCTCTCGCACAATATCTCTATCTATCTGTATTGGGGATTTCGCTCACCCACTCTCCCTATGGCTGCTTCGGACTGCCACTTTTCCACTAACGCTTCTGAAAATATTGATTCATAGTTTGTTTTCTGTGTGGCCTTATTGCACCTACCTTCCCTGTGAATTCTGTCAAGATGACCGCTTGCTGGAAAGAAAAGATCGTATTTCACTGTCCTGCACCGGCAGCCGAGCCTCCTCGCGCTCACCATGTGGCTGTCAACTCGACTTGACATCCCACGACAAAACTTGACACGGGATGGGAAGTTATCACAACTGACACGAGATGGAAAGCCACATGGCAGCAAGGTGCATCAGTATTGGTCGCCAGTGCCGTAGGGGCGATTCATTACAGGGAAGTGTCCACGATGCCAACCAGGCAAGGGGGGACTGAAGGATACGCTTCTTAGCCATAAGATGGCTTTACTTGTATGGTGGCCAAAGAGGTCGTGTGACTCGTGGATGGCAAGTCTTCCCGCGGCACGTTCTAGCCCGAAGAGGTCGCTGATATTTTGAGCCCAGATGGAGGCGATCGATGATTTGATGGCACTTTTCACCGTCGTAGGTCTTTGGCATGGCAGACTCCCAGCTGCTTGCCGCACATGTCCGCAATGAGATCTCGCGTGGTACTTAAAACTTGTAGGATACGACACTTCACGAACTTCTTGTTCAGTTTGGCACTGTAGTGCCGGCTTGCTTCACTTTGCCTGAAAGTCCGTCGGTAGATTTCGTCGCCTGCCTTGAAGCCAGAAGGATGCGATCACAGGTTATAACGCTCCTCACTTTTCCATTTACTGTCTTCAATCTTCTCCTGAATTTGTTCTCGTAGAATTTGGAGTTTCTCATGCGGCTCCAGTACCATTATCAGGTCTTCCAAACCTTTTCACTGCCGCAATAGCCGGTAAGAGTTTCCATGGCAGATCATGTACTGGCCGAACAGGGCAAAGTATGGGGAGATACCTGTGGTGGAGTGGTATTTTGAACGCAGGGCACAGGAGATGGCGGAAATCCTGCGGTCCCAGTCCTTCTGATCAGCCTGGATGTAGGCACGAATCGTGGCTATGAGGGTGAGGTTCAGCCGCTCGGATGCATTGGCTTGCGGGGAATAAATGGCGTTTCGCTGATAAGCAATGCCATACTTGTCCATTAGATCCCGAATTCTAGCCGAGGTGAACAGAACTCCGTTGTTGGAGACCACTTTTTCCGGTACTCCGAATATATGGGAAACGCAATTTTCCAGGAAACTGACTATCGGGCCAGTGTGCAGGCTTCAAATTGGTTCAATAATTGGGAATTCGGACAATTGCTCCAGGACCACGACACCTCCCGTGTATCCCGAAGTCGAGCGAGGGTACGGACCGATGAGATCTATATATAGGCGCTGGAACACCCGCTCTGGTAGCTCGGATTTTCCCATCGGGGTCCAAAGAACAGAATTGAGCGCTTTAGTGCATTTGCACAGCTCACAGGTGGCTACGTACTCTTTTATTTGCTGCGCCATCTTAGACCAAAAGAAGTAAGTCTTCAGTCGCGGAAGGGTATGACTATAACCACCGTGCGCACTCCATGGGGGGTCATGCGCCCATTTAATTAGGTCGAAAGTCAGATCTTCGGGCACCCATAACTTCAACTGTTCCTCTTATTGTATGGGGTCTCCGGATGCGTGTCCCATCCGCTTGTATATAAATCCCTCCATCACCCGCAGTCTTGGCAGCTGTGGTAAGTATTTCTGAATCGTTTTCCCCAACTGAGTGTAACCTATTGACTTGAAGGCGGGATGGTCCAAGTCGATCCATAGCCGGCTGTCGTCCTCCGGGGCCAACTCGGCTCCTTCAGGGGCAAACATCCTTGATAATGTGTCCGGTACCTTCAGGGGCAAACATCCTTGATAATGTGTCCGGTACCATGTGCTGACTTTCTTTACAGTGTCGAATCGTGAAGTCAATTCCTACCCCGAGACGGTGAAGTTCCGCTGGGCCGGGTTCAGCTAGCGAGACATAAAGGCTATAGGCCTCTCCTCGCCGTCTTCCGCAACCTGGACTGAGAATGCTACAGCAACCTGCATTGATCATGTATTTGTGAAAAGAGCGAATATGCATAAAAACATAACCCCAGAAAGTGCAATAATAGAAACCTACATCACAGACCACTACGCACAAATAATACAATTTGACTGGGAAGCTGAAAATTGTTACCAAGATTGAAGCAAAAACAAAGAAATCTTTATTAAATTAGATAAAGAGCAACTCCGAAAAGAGTTTGAAAATGATATGATTTGGAATGATAAATTTCAAACTTGTAAATGTGTAAAAGAATTTTTTACAAAACTCAATGATGAAATATAGAGCAAAATAGAAGCAGCAAGTCAAAAAGTAGTAAAAAATAAGAAACACACTTTATTTAAACCATGGATAACTAGAACAGTACTTGCATCCATTCGCACACGGAATAAACTAGCATGAAAATGCAAATGACAACCTTACAATATAGCACTAGAACAAAAATACAAAAAGTACCGCAATATGCTCACAAATTTAATAAGAGTCTCAAAAGCAAACCACTTCAGAACTGATTTAGAAAGCGCCCAAAGTGATCCGAAAAAATATTGGAACATCATTAACCAGATAAATCATAGATCTAATAAAAAAGAAATGTGCAAAGGTTTTGTTATGTATACTGTAAAACTTACCTTTTATTTCGCACACGCTAATTAACATGTTCCTATAACACGTTAATTAACGTTACGCATACTAATCGCATTTCCCTGCATAGATATAGAACTACAACAAACCAACATATTTCCCACGATATGTTGTTTGCATATTCTCAATTGCATTTTTACAATTGCAATCGCATGTGTTCCTAATTACCTAACATTGAACCATGCAATAATAAATATTGCTACGACCCAAAAGAGCAAATACGACCGTAGCACAGCATGACACCATTCTTCACGATTTGGGTCTTTACTCATATGCATATGCATATGTGTAGCCCGGATCCATGACCATGGGAAAGAAAGTGAAGAAATTGCACTTGACTCAATGCCGACAAATTGGGTCAAGTGGAAATGTAATCATTGAATGGTCAATGAATGGTGCAATGCTGTGTGTGCGGTATGAATGAACATTGTGTGAGGTCAGGGAAATGTGGGAAATAGAATTAACATGCTGTGAAGCAAAATACTAACTTATGTTGATTTATTGTAATGAAAAGTATATAAGAAAAAGTTGTATGAAGAATAAAGCCAATTCTGTTTGGGCAAGCTGAAGAGATAACAACTTGTTTCATTTTCACAGAACGGATATTCGCGAGATTTTCCTTGCGTTAATATTACCAACTACTACAGCACGGCAAATATTTAGGATTAGCCTAAATTATGGTGCCAACAATATCTGCGGCCAAGCCGCTTAAGTAGGTTCCCTTTTCCCTTACAATAATCAGAAGAATTAAACAATTAAACTAAAAACATCTTACAGAGAATCTATCCCCTACAGTAACAGAACATTATATGGCGATCCTGCAACTACGGACTGTGGAATCTCTGGCGACGAAAATGAGTCCGAAATCAATTTTGAGTTAACGGAGGACGATAGAAGACAGTTGGAGCAGGCATTTTTTAACTGTTTCAACACAGCGGAGGAATACGTGCCGCAACCTGTGGAGCCCGTCGAAGCTGAACCACCGGTTTATACACCGTCATCGGTTGGAGCTACTGACCTCAGAGGTCCCAAACCCATCAGTATCGAAAAATATCGCAAAAGGCGTGATATTAGCGCGATTGAGGAGCGACTAACGCAAATACCGGCAAAAAGACGGCCACGAGGAGGCAGAAAAACGAGAATCAAGCGCCAACGGGCAGAGCTGCATAGACTAATCAGGATATCTGTGGGTGAACAGCAGCGGTATTTTAGAAAGGAACTTCAAAAGCTAAAGTAACATGGGAAACTCATGTTCCACGGTGGAGACAACGGTGCTTCAGGAGTACCAGCAGTCGTTTACAACAGCAGCAGTCTTTATTGTTCTGATAGTTTTGGCTACACCAAAAAGTACGTGGTTAAGCGTCTCAACAGAAATATTAATGTATAAGATAATAATACAGTATAAATGTAGAACAATTTTCTTCTTCTATTCCACAATATATGTGCTATCTAATTAATTATCTGATTTTATGGTTCCCTGCTCTGTTTCCAATTAACTGCTTGTTCCTATTTTCCGTGTGTGGACATTCCATGGGGTTGTGTTTCTTAAAGAATTCTTTGATTTAGAAACTCCTAGGTTTTATGGATGCTTTAGAAGAACTGATTTTAGAGAATGAAAGGGTTCTCAGGAATTTAAAAAAGAGCGGTAAAAATTTATATACATTTGAGACTTTATTGGAAAAATTGAACGATTTGAAAATTCGAAAAGAACGTTTTAGGTCTGTCATAGGTAACTTTAGTGACGAAAGTTCGAAATTACTTGATTTGAAATTGAAGTTTAGAGCAGAATCATCCATTCTTGAAGGTGAAATTTGGTTACAATGGGGAAAACAAGGTTACAACACAGAGGACATTAAGCAAGACGATTTAACTCAAGAGTTAGAGACAAGTTTACCTTATTTAGAAGAGAGATTCACGATGTCGGAATTTAACCTAGAGACCGCTATAAAGATAATTCCCACCTTTGAGGGAAAATATAAGGAGTTGGAATCATTTCTAAAAATTGTAGAATTATTGAACGCCACGCTATCCGAAACGGGAAAAACCCAACTCATAGATTTCGTCACCAAAGTCAAGCTTACCGCAAACGTGCGTTTAACCCTGAACGATACCTCAATCTCGACTTTCGTTTCTTTGAAAACAGCATTGTCTAGTAGGTTTAAGAACAATAAGACAGTCCCGCAAATTCACGCTATCCTTAGTAGTACTTGCCAGAAGAAGTCATCTGTTACATCCTATAAAGACAAAATTTTATCCCTGGTAGACGAGTTGAACCAGCTACAGATCCAAGAGCTAGGTAATCGAGCTACGGAAGGTGAGAGAAAGGTCATCACTCAAATGAATGATACCTATGCTCTAACGATTTTCAAAAGTGGGCTAAATGATCAGCTGAAGAATACTGTATTTTCGGCGAGGCCCAAAACTTTTGCAGATGCTGTGTCACTGGCTCAAGAAATTGAAACTGCGGAGACACAGACCGCGAGCAGTGTAATGCGCATCAGTGATCATCCAAATAGGACAAATAGGGAGCACAATAGGAGGAACAATGATGGTAACAGAAATAGGAATAATAGGCGTAATAGAGATAATAGAAATAACAGGAATAATAATAACAGAGATCATCAAACTGATAATAGGGACCGTAGGAATAATAACAACCGTAGAGATTACGATAACGATAGGGACACAGGAGGCAGATCTAACTATCGTAGGAGTAACAATGGCGATACAGGAAATAGACGTAATAATGGAAGGAATAGTAATTATAACAACAGCCACAATGGCAACACGGGAAGTTATAGAAGAAACGTCCATGTTGTATCGGACCAGGGAAACGTCCTGAGTTCCGGAGAGGACATAGAGAACCTCCCGGTATAAAAACTGCAGATATAGGAAATAGCATTTTTAGAGTATCTAATGGCTGCACAAATTTTGTTAGGATATATAATTATGAGGCTGATAGACAATTGTCATTCTTAATCGACACAGGTGCAGACGTGTCGATTTGTAAAATAGATGTATTTAGAAATTTAGAGCACAATATAGAGGACGAAAATAGAATTAAGCTTACTGGGATTACGAACGAAGTAACCACATCTTTAGGTACCTCTAGTTTAAATTTATTAATTGGGAATCAACGAATAACAGAGTCATTTCACATTGTGGACGGTAATTTCCCGATAAGTACTGATGGTATTATCGGAAGGGATCTAATGGTTAGTTTCATGTGTAAAATAGATTATGAAACATTTACCATTTCTTTTAATGTATCTGACGAAGAGTTTGTGTTGCCTATGGACACAAAACGACAGAACCATGCGAAAGTCAACATATCTGCTAGAACCGAAGCAATAGTCCCGGTTGATGTAGATATTGATGAAGATAGCATCGTGCTAAACTCGGAAGTTGAGAAGGGTGTTTTTGTCGGAAACACAATAATACCTGTTAAAGGGGTACGGCACGTAAAGATTCTTAACACCACTGATGAAGACATTGTTTTAAACCATTTCAACGTTGAGGTGGAACCGTTGAAAAATTATAATATTTACAGAGGAGAACAACAAAGATACGACCAGATTAGATTCAAGAGATTACTGGAAGTAATAGATAAAGACAATTTGGACAAAAGGTCTATGAATAGCTTGCTTGATTTAATCAAAGAATATCAGGATGTCTTTCATTTAGAAGAAGAGAAATTGGCAACAAACAATTTCTACAGACAAAGGCTACAGATGGTGGATGACAACCCAGTCTACATTAAGAACTACAGGCTACCTCAAGCACAGAATGAGGAAATCCTGCAACAAGTCAGAGACTTGGAAGACAGTGATATTATCGAACCATCAACAAGCCCATACAATTCACCACTTTTAGTTGTACCAAAGAAGAGTACTGATGGTAAAGCCAAGTGGCGACTTGTACTAGATTTTCGGAGACTGAACGACAAGATCGTCAATGATAAGTTCCCATTGACTAGGTTGGAAGACGTTTTAGATAGGCTAGGTAGAGCGAAATATTTTTCAACTTTGGATATGACTAGCTCTTTCCATCAAATCGAACTTGAGAAAGAGTCTAGGCCAGTAACCGCGTTCTCTACTAGCGATGGCCATTATCAATTTAAGAGACTACCATTTGGGTTGAAGATATCATCCAACAGTTTCCAACGGATGTTGACAATAGCTCTGAGTGGTTTGAGCCACGAAGCATTCCTATACGTGGATGATATCATAGTTTTTGGATGCAGCATTAAGCATCATAATGACAATCTTCGTAAGGTACTACACAGACTGCGACGGCACAATTTGAAATTAAACCCTGGTAAATGTCAATTTTTGAAATCGAAAGTAGTTTACTTGGGTCATTTAATAACTAGTGAAGGTATTAAGACCGATCCATCTAAATTTGATACGATCAAGAACTATCCGATTCCAAAGAATGCAGATGAAGTACGCAGGTTTGTTGCGTTCTGCAATTACTATAGGCGTTTTATTCCAAATTTTGCTGCTACCGCCAAAAGTTTAAATTCCTTGCTAAAGAAAAACACAACTTTTGTCTGGACCGAAGAATGTCAAAAAGCATATGACACACTCAAGACTAAATTGATAGAACCACCAATTCTCCAGTATCCGAATTTTGAAAAGCCATTTATTCTAACTACTGACGCATCCAATTACGCTTTAGGTGCTGTATTATCTCAAGGCGAAATTGGACGTGATTTACCCATTTCGTATGCAAGCAAGTCACTGGCCAAACATGACATTAACAAACCTGTCATAGAAAAAGAACTATTGGCTATACATTGGGGCATAAACTTTTTCAGACCTTATCTCTATGGAAGGAAGTTTGTGGTCGTTACAGACCATAGACCACTAGTATCTTTGTTTTCGCACAAGAATCCTTCATCAAAACTCACCAGAATTCGTGTTGACTTATCTGATTATGACTTCTCAATAGTGTACAAAAAGGGCAGCATGAATACGAATGCTGATGCCTTGTCAAGAATCGAATTGGATTCAGACTCTTTAAAGGCAATGATACCTCCAGAAATAGACGAAAGCGCAAAGCGCAAACTATTAGCTATAACAAGGGGCATGGCGGATAGAACTAAGGATAAAGAACAAAAAGTCTGTGACGAGGGCACCCACAACAACATAGAACCTGATCAATTCTATTGTTGGGATTGCACGAGTTTATCAGATATCACCGGTGTTACAAAATTGAAATTTATCCTGCGCAGTGAAAATCATAAATGTATAAAAATTGTACGTACAAACAATATTATACAAGTGTATTGTAGCGATATATCTGATGTGAAATCCGTTTCCGTCAACGAAAAGCTCACAATAAATAAGGGTACCAAGAAGAACAAACGTGATGAGAGCAAAAGTGATAATCCATTCTCAGAATATGTTCTGATAATGGAGAAGCTATTAGATTTTGCCAACCATAACAAAATCCAAGAACTCTCACTATCTAATGATGATATCATATTTAGGTCTATAGACAAAGAGACATTTAAGAGAATATTTAACCTGTTGCAACAAAGAAATAACAATGAGCATGCGAAATTGAAAATAATGATATACAAGCCACCCGCCAAAGTAATTAGAAAGAACGACCAATTAAAGCTAATAGAAGAGTATCACAACTCACCACATGGAGGACATTTAGGGATCCGCAAAACTTTGTTAAAGTTAAAACAGCGATACTGCTGGAAAAACATGAGCAGTATGGCTAAATCCCACATAAATAATTGTACACCGTGCCAGATGAACAAACAAGTAAGGCACACCAAAGAAGAAATGATCAAAACTGACACACCATCAACCAGTTTTGAGACCATACAGATTGATACTGTAGGTCCACTCAGGATCTCGAACGGTTATAGATACATTCTAACCCTACAATGTGAACTAACCAAATTTGTTATAGCGTTCCCTATAGAAAATAAGGAAGCAAATACCATAGCTTTAGGTTTAGTTAACGAATTCATATTGAAATATGGTCATTTCAAAATACTCAAATCTGATTTAGGTACTGAATTTGCGAATAAGCTTATGGGAGATATTTGTAGTCTTTTGAAAATAAAACAAGTATTCTCAACACCATATCACCACCAGACACTAGGTGTAGTTGAAAGGAATCATCGGGTTTTGAACGAATACATGCATTCCTTTGCTGATGATCAACAATGGGACACGTGGGTTCCGTATTACGCATTTGCTTATAATACGACTCCACATATAGATACAAACTATACTCCCTACGAATTAGTTTTTGGTAAACTACCATACCTCCCAAATGACATAGTAGACAACCACGATAAAGCATACAATGTAGATGACTATGCTAAAGAATTAAAGGCAAGATTGAGGATGTCCATAAATAAAGCGCGAAGAATTATAGAAAAAATCAAAACAAAAAGAACCATAGATCAGGCTAATACAAATCCATTGAATCCCAAAATAGGAGATTTAGTACTACTAAAGCATGAAAATAGAAAAAAACATCAACCACCTTATAAAGGTCCATACAGGGTACTGGACACAGACCAATGTAACGTCACTTTGGAAATAGCAGGACATCATAAATTAGTGCACAAAAACAGACTAAAATCTTACAAATCGCATAACACGAACAATAATTTAATTGTATAAATAAACTACTATTAGTTCATAATATAATTCGATATTGTAAATTTTTAGAATTTTACTATAAATTAATACAAAAACCGATTAAAACTTACGATTCGCATAACATACGTTGCGATTCAAATATATAAATGAACTATTGTATGAATATTATCTAACTTAAGATAGTACTCCAAATATAATTTACCTAAAAATAATTGCTGAAATCTTATCTGAAATTAAAGAAATTTGTTGTAATCTATAGATTTAGGACATGATTAATGATTCGTTTACATTTTCCCTTATCATAAAAATGCACCCGAATCAAAAAAGGGTAAAAGTGTTATGTATACTGTAAAACTTACCTTTTATTTCGCACACGCTAATTAACATGTTCCTATAACACGTTAATTAACGTTACGCATACTAATCGCATTTCCCTGCATAGATATAGAACTACAACAAACCAACATATTTCCCACGATATGTTGTTTGCATATTCTCAATTGCATTTTTACAATTGCAATCGCATGTGTTCCTAATTACCTAACATTGAACCATGCAATAATAAATATTGCTACGACCCAAAAGAGCAAATACGACCGTAGCACAGCATGACACCATTCTTCACGATTTGGGTCTTTACTCATATGCATATGCATATGTGTAACCCGGATCCATGACCATGGGAAAGAAAGTGAAGAAATTGCACTTGACTCAATGCCGACAAATTGGGTCAAGTGGAAATGTAATCATTGAATGGTCAATGAATGGTGCAATGCTGTGTGTGCGGTATGAATGAACATTGTGTGAGGTCAGGGAAATGTGGGAAATAGAATTAACATGCTGTGAAGCAAAATACTAACTTATGTTGATTTATTGTAATGAAAAGTATATAAGAAAAAGTTGTATGAAGAATAAAGCCAATTCTGTTTGGGCAAGCTGAAGAGATAACAACTTGTTTCATTTTCACAGAACGGATATTCGCGAGATTTTCCTTGCGTTAATATTACCAACTACTACAGCACGGCAAATATTTAGGATTAGCCTAAATTATGGTGCCAACAATATCTGCGGCCAAGCCGCTTAAGTAGGTTCCCTTTTCCCTTACAATAATCAGAAGAATTAAACAATTAAACTAAAAACATCTTACAGAGAATCTATCCCCTACAGTAACAGAACATTATAGTTTGACCTGAGAGCGACAGTTTCTAGAGACAAAAAGTAACTCAAAGAAAATCACCAAGGCTTTTAATTACTTATTTAGGGAAATAGGACAAAAACTTGCTGCAGAAATTAACGGAACACAAAGCGAAATACCCACTATAGTTCCAACTCAGAAAATCAATTCAGAGCTTCACTTGCATCACACATTAGAGAATGAAGTAGCAGCTATAATTGAAGAACTGAACATGAACAAATCCCCAGGATATGATAATTTGAGCGCAGAAACGATAAAAATAATCAAAAATTTTATCAAAAAACCGTTAAAAATCTTATTTAACGCCTGTTTGGATCAAGGTGTGTTTCCAAGCCAGCTAAGAAAGGCTATTATCATACCCATTTTCAAAAGTGAAGATAGAAAGGACATCAACAATTACCGATCAATATTGATAACAAATACCTTCGCAAAAATATTCGAAAAGTGCATAAAAACTCGTCTTACAAAATTTTTGGACGATAATTCAATAATACCTGAGACACAGTATGGCTATGTAAAAGGAAAAGGTGTAGATGATGCATTTGCAGAAGTAACAACACACATCGTGAATAACTTAAAAAGAAAAACACTGGGTGTCTTCTTGAACTTTTCAAAAGCATTTGATACGGTTGATCACGATACATTAATACACAAAATCGAATCTATCGGAGTAAAAAATAAATCATTAGCATTGTTCACAGACTGCCTTCAAAATAGAACTCAGGCAGTAAAACTCAACGAAACTATCAGCGATCCTATAATTGACACCATGTTTGGATTACTTCAAGGAACAGTTTTATCCCCCATCTTATACAATATCTACGTAAAATCACTCTTTAGAATCGCCGCGGCAGAAGTAAAAATAGTAGGATTCGCTGATGATACGGTCGTTCTAATTACAAGCGACAAATGGGAAAATTGTTATGAACGCACTACAGAAATATTGGCAAAAATTAAACAATGGACAGAAAGACATTCAATCAAGCTGAATGCTAAAAAAACAAAAATTGTACCATTTTTATGTAATTCAAGCGCCCAACCATCAAATAATCTTAATGTCAAAGTAAGAATAATGGAGCAGAACAGAATACAAAAAATTTAACTTCAAAACAATGCGTCGGCTAAATACTTAGGGTTGCATATCGACAGACATCTAAACTGGAAAGGTCATTTACAGAACTTAAATGAAAAGCTAAAACACCTTTTGTACATATCCTACAATCTCAGACGCATACTTAGAACAAACGACCTGATCAAATTATACAAAACGTTGTTCCAAACAGTTTTGACATATGGCATAATGGATTGGGGTGGAACTTACAACACACACATAAGATGCGTCCAAAATATACAGAAAAAGGCATTGAAGATAATTATTGGAGCACCTCATACTTTTCCGTCAAATCAATTATTTACTTGTACAAGCACTCTCAATTCAACGAATTTGTATGCGCTGAAAATTCTTACATACATGACAAAAAAATGAAAGAATGACACGAATAATTCATAAAATAAACACTAGACAGAGGTTCATCAACATGGCAACTATTCGCGCAACAACAACCCAGGAGCAGAAGCATTTCACATGTGTAGCACCAAGGGTTTACAATGACCTACCAAATGACCTTAAAGGATGCTCAACAAGCCCAATATGTTTCAAAACAAAACTGAAATACTATCTGATAGCAAAACAATCATAAGTGCAGTCTACAAGCTTATCATCAATATCCATCAGTTACACCTATAAATAAATTTTCTAATTGAATTTAAAAACATACAATAACATGAAGAAATGTTAAATAAACTCAAAAGATACTAGAATAAGCTATAATTGTAAAAAAAGACTCCCCCTCCAGCATACAAGTTCATAACTTATTTGGAGAAGTAAAGCATTAAATAAATAAATAAAATTAATAAATATGCTCGAAAGCGTTTCACCGCCAGCACAGCCGCCAAGCACTCCTGCTCCGAGACGGTGTAGTTACGCTGGACCAGGTTCAGCTTGTGAGACATAAAGGCTATAGGCCTCTCTTCACCGTCTTCCGCAACCTGGACTAAGACTGCTCCCACCCCATATTGACCCGCGTCACAATGGATTGAGAACGGTTTCCCAAAGTCCGGGCTGTGCAGCACGGGGCTGTTGTCAGACTCTTCTTTAGCTCTTCGAAGGCTCGCAAGCTGGGCCCTTCCCAGACGAACTTACGTCCCTTACGCAGCATGTCAGTCAAAGGTGTGGTAATGGTGGCATAGCCACGTACAAATCGTTGGTACCATTTGCATAAGCCTGGGAATCGGTGTAACTGCTTGGTGGTCTTGGGTAGTGGAAAACCGTCAATCGCTTCAGTCTTTTCCGGGTCGGTCTTGATGTTGCCATGACCAATGGTGTGGCCCAAATACTTCACCTCCATCATCACGAACTGACTCTTCTGTATGTTGATGGTTAACCCTGCCCTCCGGATGTGCAAAGCCACTTCCTGAAGCAGGTCGAGGTGTTCGTTAAAGGTCTTGGTTATAAGCAGCAGATCGTCCAAGTATACGTGAACTTGGTGCCGTAAATGCGGTGGTATCACCTTATCCATAAGGCGTGTCATTGTCTGAAGGGCATTACATAACCCGAATGGCATGGTCACAAATTGATACAGTGGGTGACCTGGGACTGTGAAGGCTGTTTTCTCCTTTGAGCCAGGGTCTGACAGGATTTGCCAGAAAGCATCCTTGAGGTCTAAGCTCGTGATGTAATGGGCTTTAGGCAATCGACTCAAGATACCTTCAATCAACAGTAGAGGGTATGTGTCCTTGACCATGACGGCGTTCAAACGCTTGGCATCTAAGCAAAGCCGGACCTTGTTCGGCTTGACAACTAAGGTGACCGGGGAAGCCCATGGGCTCTGCGATTCTTGGATCACGCCCAGTGCTAGCATTTGATCAACTGCGGCATATAACGACTTTTTCTTCACCAGAGATATGGCAAAATATCTCTGCTTTATAGGTTTTGGCATCCCCCACATCTATTGTGTGAAACACCAGGGCCGTCTTGCCGAGACATTCCTTCTCATGCGATGGAAAAACCGATATAGCCGAATCAAGTCGCCGTTGTTGATTCACATCCAGTGCATGTCGTAATGAGTGGGAAGTTGAAGTTTCATCAGGAACAGTAGCGACGGAATCCAGTGTCATGACGGAAAATAGTGCCAGGGCCAAGTTAAATTTTCGAACGAAATCCACCCACAGGTAAAGATTCTGGGTTAATTGGGGGATAATATAAAATTCCAAAGGTTTAGTCACCCCTTTAAATGTGACATCCGTCGTAATTTACCCCACTACGGAGTGACGCCGTGCTTAACCAGGTTGTAAAATGATAGGTTTGGTCCGCGTGAGTTGTCAGCACCTCATCTGCAAAATCGACTGATATGAAATTCACACTGGCTCCCGTATTGACTAAACTTACCAGTCGCCTTTGCAGGAGGTGAACTGACGCGTATGGTCGAACGTCATTCTTCAATAATTCGACTAAGTTTATTGCCCGCAGTGCCTTCCTCGACTGTCTGACCCTTCTCCAGAAGCTCTGCATCCGACGCGTGGCTCGCTTCCTGCGCGAAGGGGTAGTGGTAACCATCTCTCCATTCAAGATGCGCTGACGAGTAGCCAAATAATCCCGCAGTCTGACATGGAAGCGTTTGGAATGCCAAGGGACCTTCGTCTCGCTGCCATTCCCCTTTATGTCCACCTCGTTAACGTTTGACGTCAGCTGCGGAACTTCAAGAGAACTGTGTTTGGTGGTGCGAGTCAGTAAATTTGGGGTCATGTCTGGGGCTTGGTCGCAACCAGTAATATGGACAGTATTGGTTCGTTCGGGTTCTAGGAGTGCCGACGGTTGGTCGCGCCACTCGCTGGCTCATCTAGCTGTTCTTGCCTACGGGCATGGAGGCGTAACCCCTGTACGGTTTGAATCAGCACATGAAGAAGACTGTTCTGAAGCTCCCAACACATATTCTCCCTGATGATTTCCTCCAGTTTAAAACCGAGTGCTTAATCGCAATATACTGGTGTAATACTGGTTGAATGGTTTGTGAGCGCCTCGCTTGCGTTTCCTCAGTTGTTCCCGTAGCTCTCTTTTAGTGAAGCCGTCGTCAAAGCGGTTGCGGAAGGCTGCACAGAAAGAATTCCAATCGGGGCGTGGTATCGATTCTATGAAGCTCCAGTACCACACGGCAGCATCTCCGCTGAATAAGAGGTGTACGTGTCTAAGGAAAGCCGAGAAGTCGCCTTCGAGTGTGCTGGTGACTAGAGCCTGAATTCTAAACAGGAACCGATCCACCGATGTCGTCGAGTTAAAACCGGTGAAGCTGAGGCGTCAACTCTCCAGATACGAGGCGTAGGGTCTCAAACTGGTGTTGATACGTTCGCAGGGCGAATTGCATCATCGATGGGCCTGCTGTGCTGGACCGAGTCGGGGACTGTGGGTATCATAGTTGGTGCGGTACGGTATCGAGGCCGATACTCGGGGACTCTAGGATCCATTCCCGAGTTCTTTGGAGGTGGGGGGTCCAATTATCAGCCGGTCTAGAGTTGAACATAGCCACACTGGGATTTGGCTCCCAGCCAGAGTCCAATCCTTTCGGACATTCCTTGCAGTAAGGTCAGGATTGTGTCATTGACGGAGTTGGTGGAAGGCTCCCAACCAGAGTCCGGTCCTCTCGGACATCCCTTGCAGTAAGGTCAGGATTGTGACGTTGACGGAGTTGGTGGAAGGTGCGGTTGAACCCTCGGCCGGGCCAACGACAACAGGAACTTCTCCGCCCACATCTCCTTGGATGTCCAACAGTGGTTGAGGCGTGTGGGGCGTGCGTTCCGAGGGGGGCGTCTATGGCAGTTCAGTCGATCGGCCGTCTGCAGAACGTACAGAGGGTTGACGTTAATATGACCTGCTGGACACAGTTCCGGTGAAACAGGTGTCCGCACTCCAGTTGCACACTTGATGCGCCCTCTACAACATCTTTGAAGCAAATCCCGCAGTTAGCGTGCTGTACCGTTTTAGAACGGGTCCAACGTTTGTCTGGTGTACGTTTCGTTGCTATGGTTGAGCTTGATTTAGGCTGGTTCGTGTCGATTATAAAAAAACTGTTCCTAACTACACTACAAAGAAACGATATGCATATAAGAGACTTATTGCTAAATTTAGTGGCCGATAGCGGCGAGCTATTTGCTATATATATGAAAAAAAATTATTTATTAAATACTTTCCTCTCCAGCAGCTCCATGGGGAAATGCTCCTGTCTGTGGAGCTCGAGTACCAAGGTACCTTACATCCTCCGTACACGACCAACTTGTCAGAAGACGAGAATCTTTTACCCCCTTAGGATGTTTTAGCCCCACGTTGGGTGCCATTTTTAATGATTTCCCGTCAAAGATCGTCTTTGTCCGCTCGAACGAAAT